>SRSI01000078.1:1211588-2423176 GCA_005656395.1 Strongyloides papillosus | reverse complement strand
AAATACAATACTTTAATAGATTTTTGTTTGTATAATTAGGTTTTTTGAAAATAGAACATCGTTAAATATTCGTCTTTAAAAGCATGTTATGATTGTTTCATAAAAATGAATGATATCTTTAATTTCAACCCATTTTAATATAAAATAGTAATTAATTACGATTTAAATAAAATCTATTCAACAACTTTTTCTTTGCCATAATATTATATTCTCTTAAATGATTCTTTAATAGAAATTACACAATTTGATTTACATTATTATTTTTTATATTCAATAAGTGTAAAGATTAATTTATATTTTATTGGTCTCAACAACTCCTTAAACCTAAAATGTGTAAAATTCATTTATAATTTCTTTACCTATTTAAAAAGTATGAACTTATTTTCGTTGAAAAAATCATCAAAATTAATTTTACAATATTTTCTGTGATATATGATATATTTTTTTTTTGTTAGTAATTTTTCATGTTCCTTTAATTGAAGAACAAGTTATACTAAAAAAATGAAATTAATGGCTAATTAAATATAACAATTAAAATATAAAAATTTAAGGAAGACACTAAAACTTTCTTTAAAATAATTACTATACAAATTTAATTATTAATAATTATAAAGTGATTTAACATTAAAAATATTGTAAATTATTTGAAAATCTATAGTAATTTAACCTTGATTATATCCACAATCAAGGGTTATTTGATAAGGTAGCCCAGTTGTATAAACATATAACTTGCTTTTATCCGTTAAATTTTTATCACATCAAAAAAGTTAAAAAGAGATTAAAAAAGTTTAGATTTTTTGAAAATTAAGCTTACAAATGACTACCTCAAATTATATATTGTACCGTTTTTTCAATATTTACATTAGTCACTTCATATTTCTTCTTTATAATAATGAATATAGATGTTGTAATTTATAATTTCATCTCCTTACATATAGAGATATTATCGCCGAAATGATGGTCAACACCACCCTTTCAATTGAAAACGTGTCATCTCACAATATCTCTACAACCATTACTATTGTATACAACGGACACTAGAATTTAATGATTTTCATATATACATATAATAATATATATATTTCTTATAATATTTCTATTAATATATATACACTTATTTTTTTTGAATGTATTTATTTGTATAGTTAGTATCACAAATTTCCATTTTAATTTAATTATAGTATATTATTTAAGTTGATTAAAACCGCATGATAATTCCACTCCACAACCTCCCCATTTCATTTGTAGTACCTTCAAACGATACATAGTCTTTCAACTTATTCAATACTTTATAATCGTTCCTATATTCCCCAAAACAGGTCACAATTTCACTCCTTTATTAATATATCACTTGTAAGCAGTTATAACTTATTAAGTATTGTGCAATTCTTTTTTGAAATGAACACTCTAAATAACTAATTACTATAACTAACATTATAAGTAAATTTCAAAGATATTAAAATTATTATCAAAACGACGATTTCATACTAAATTGTCTTGCTAAAACATAATAATATTTAACTATAATAATAACTAATTCCTCAAATTTCTATATATTGTAATTTTCCATTTATAATTAAAAAAATTTATGTCATTTTTATAGCCATAGATCAAATTATTTAAGATACTTTCTTTAAATGTTTAATAATGAAAGTTTAAATATTCAATTTAACAAAATACATAAAAAGATACCTGTTAAATAATAAAAACTTGTCTTCAAATATAAATAGATGTATGACAAAAATATGTAACTAGCTTTTAAACACTGTAAAAATTTAGTTTTTAATTGTTTTTTAAAAATTTAATAAGTTTGTTTAAAATGTCTTTATATATTATTTATCAAAAGGAGTAACTTTTCTTAATATAAATTTTTTTCGATAACTATATTTTTTTTCACACCAATAGATTTATTGTTAAATATTTATGAAATTTTTAATATTTCTACATAGTAAAAAT
This sequence comes from Strongyloides papillosus, assembly GCA_005656395.1. Taxonomy (NCBI): domain Eukaryota; kingdom Metazoa; phylum Nematoda; class Chromadorea; order Rhabditida; family Strongyloididae; genus Strongyloides; species Strongyloides papillosus. The sequence goes on along the minus strand of SRSI01000078.1, from coordinate 2,421,220 downwards.
ATCTAATTTAATAGTCAATGAATTGACATTAAAAATTTTTTCTATCGCTCTCATTATTAACAATTAATATAGTCAGGAATGTATTTTTTTTGTTATTGAAACTTTATTAGCTCTTTTTATGTAGTTTAATTGACTAAATTAATTGAAATTTAATAAGTGTATATAATAAAAATTTTATTGTTAAATATCGTACTATATATAATAGTTTATATCCCATTTATAGGTTTTTTTATTTATTATGCTACAATAAGAAATGAATACTTATGTTATGGAAAATTTTTATGTCTACAAACAAAATACAATGTTGTTAAAATAATAAATTACAATTCATTAAACTGTAATCTATTATTTTTATCAAGTATTATAAGTTGTTACCTTGTTCTAGTACCATTCAAATATAATCGACCTTTTATTCTATATATTCATTTTTGTATATTTATTTGATGGTTAAAAAGATATATTATTATATTCTATAAATGATTTAAAAATTTGACATCTGTTGTAAGACAATTACATTTGTAGACTTTTAAAAATAATCATACCATAATTTTTGTTACTCCTACTGTTATATTTAATTTATCTTTATTTTGACATTACTTATTAAACATAAATTTTTTTTGCAATTAATACAAATATATATAAACAAAAGTTAATTTGAAATTTTTTTCTCTTTTACTTACTCAGTTTTAAAATTTCTTCATCTAAACTATTTCAAGGTTCTTGTCTTATTTTAATAAATATTATGAAAAGTAAAATATTTTTACAATACTACCAATTACAATGTATATTTTTATATAACAATAGCACCTTCCACTTTATAATTTTCATTTATTTACCATTCCACTTTTTTTGACATATCAAATTTCAAAGTTATTTTCTTTTAAAACCTTTTTATTTATAAAATGAACAATTTTGATATACCTTTTTTTAAAAATAATTTAATAGATTATATCCATTTTTATTAATATTGAATTCTCTGACTAAGTATTGAAGTAATTCACAAATATTTTTAATGATGATGCTAATTATGTTTTCAAAAAAAATACCACACTGATAATCGTTTATTCTTAAATGTAAAATACTATACTTTAATTACACATTCACAATTTTTTACTTACTTTTATTTTTGATTACTTTTTCGATTGTATATTATAAATTTATTATTCCTTTAATTCTTATATTTATATATCTATTTACAGAAATCAATTTTCATTTTAAAATTCATACAAATACCATCAAAAATAACAAAAAAATAATAAAAGTATTTTTTTTTATATATTTCTATTTATTTTTAATATTTGAAATGATCACTGGCATTTCTCAACCTAAAATTGTATATCTATAAAAATATTATTTTATATATAATGTCTTTAAATATATATTCAAAAATAATAAAGAATAAAATAGTATTGCTTCAATAAATAAAAGGAATAAGGAATCATTGGATGGTTTAAAAAATAATAAAATAATATCATTAATAAGAAAAGATAACTCAAATATTTATTTTAGAAGAACAAATTATTTTTCTTTTATTTTTTTTCTAATTATAATTTCTACAACAAATGTTAAATGTAGTTTTCAAATACAAAAAAGTAGCAATTTTGTAACACAAAAACAATGTGATAAACCGTGTTTTAATAATGGTACATGTGTTAATGGTAGTTGTGTTTGCCCACACGGATGGTCTGGAGCGCAATGTGATTATTGTTATGGTAGAATAAGGTAAAAAACAATAAAATTTCGTTTCATTAATAATATTCATTTTTTATAGCATATCTGATAATCAAAAAGGATTTATCTTTGATGGTCCTAATAATTACCACTCATCAATGAAATGTACGTGGATTATAAGTAATTCAAAAAATAATAATAATGGTTCAACAACCCCATTGCGCCTTCATATTGAATCTTTTGATACAGAATGTTCCTGGGATTATGTTTATATCTACGATGGTGATGGTGTTTATGGAAAACAAATAGGTGCATTGTCAGGAGCCATATCTCCTATTGATTATATAGCTTCTTCAGGATCAGCATTAATATACTTTACAAGTGATGTTGCATTTAATATGGGTGGTTTTAATATAACATATGATTATGATTCATGTTCAAATAATTGTTCTTATCATGGTAAATGCATTAAAAGCCGATGTTCATGCGATAAAGGATATCGTGGTACATATTGTGAAATACCATATTGCGATATTGATATGAATGGTAGTAGAGGTCCATGTTTAAATGAAGGTTTATGTAAAGATGGTAAATGCAATTGCGGTAAAAAATATCATGGTGAATATTGTCAAAATGAGATAACAGAATTAGTTATTGATAAATTACATTATGATGGTTATTTTGAGGGTAGAGCATCACATACTGCAGTAACTGTAGATGATATAATATGGATATATGGTGGTACATATCTTTCAGGTGTCCTAAATCAAGATATTGTCATGTATGATGTTTAAAAAAAATCAATTTTCTGTACCAAAAATCAGTAGTAAAATTCCAGATAATAGATATGATCATAGTATGGTATTGTATAAAAATAAATTATACATCTTTGGTGGAGTATTAAATAAAAAGGTAATAACAAATGAATTATGGAGTTTTGACATTATAACAAAAGAATTTAATCTATTATCTCCGCATAATGATTCATATTCATCACTACCATTAGCTGTAGCAGGTCACACTGCTCATATAATTGGTGATGAAATGTATGTCTTTTTTGGTTACAATCCATATGAAGAATTTATCCACCAGACACAAATATACTCATTTACCAAAGGGAAATGGAGAAGAAGTGAGGTCAATCCAAATATTGAGGGAAGATATGGTCATTCATCTGCTCTACTTGACCTTCCAGATAAAAAAAATATTGTTCTTGTTTATGGTGGCTACAATGCTCCAATTGATGATTCATATTCATATTTAATTAGTAATCAATTACTAGAATATGATCCCACGGACAATAGTTGGATAGAATTAGATCATACCCAATCACCTATTTACAAACATTCCTCGGTCCTCCTTCATGATACATTAATTATCGTTGGTGGTAATGCACATAATGAAAGTAGTTTAAAAAGAGAATCACAATGTCTATCAAAAAAGATTTTTTCATATGATGTTACATGTAATGAATGGTTTCCATTATCAATTACTTTAGATAGAGAAAATGTACTGAATACTGAGATGCATGGTCATGTTGCTGTTAAACATAATGATAATATGTATATTATAGGCGGTTTTAATGGACAAATGTTATCGCAAGTATTAAAATTTACCCCACCATCATGTGAAAAAAATTAAGGATATTAACGAATGTACAAATATTAAAAGTGGTATAAAATGTATATTTGAGAAAGGAAAATGTAAAAAAAGGCGTAATGATGTTACGTATAGTAAAAATTTTATGGATGTAATTAAATTTGAGGGTGATGATAGGCGGTTGGATAATTGTATTAGAACGGAATTATTTAATAAATGTTCTTTGTATAAAAATTGTAAATATTGCAATAACAGAAAAGATTGTTCATGGTGTAGTAGTAGTAAAAAATGTTTAAAGAAAGGAGAAAATTGTTTAAATGTTATGAAACGTGATATAGATGAAGAAGTTAAATGTAGTGATGTTGATTCATTAAACATACGATATTGTGGACTTGCAAAAAGTTGTTACTCATGTAAACAATTACCACATTGTTCCTGGATGATGATTGATACAACACAAACATGTCTTACTCATCAAGAGGAAGAATTATACTTAAAAAGCAACGTCAAAGACAAATTGATCGATTAACACTTTCCTCAGACTTTTCCCGTTCGTCACATGCCCATAATTCAAGACCATTAAGTGTTAGTCATCTTATAAGTTCACTACCATCACTTACCTTATCACAAACCAACCAAACATGTCCTATTCCATGTGCACTGAGAACATCATGTAGTAGTTGTTTGAATTCACAATGTATGTGGTGTCCAATGACTCAGAGGTGTGTTGATACCGATACATATATGATAAGTTTCCCATATGGACAATGTCAGGGTTGGGTGACGGCTGTTAACTTCCAAGTCTGTCAATCAGATATCTATGATTGTAGAGTTCAAAAATCACCAGAGGAATGTCAATTATCTGGACCACATTGTGGTTGGTGTGATAATGGTTCTGGTACAGGACTTGGACAATGTATTCCAGGTAACCTTTCTGGTCCACAAAACTCAAGTGAATGTCATATTGATAACTGGTATTATATAGGTTCACCACAATGTCAATGTAATGGTCATAGTAAATGTGAAAATAATTCAATTGTCATAAAAAAACATCTACCATTATCATCAAATCTTCCGACATTATCAACAATTTCACAAGGTAAATGTGGTGAATGTAGTAATCAAACAATTGGAGATCATTGTGAAAGGTGTGCTCCGGGTTTTTATGGCGACGCAAGGAATGGAGGGACATGTCAACAATGTGAATGTAATGGACAAGCTGATAAATGTAATCATAGAACTGGTAGTTGTTATTGTACAACAAAAGGAGTTACAGGTGATCGATGTGATCGTTGTGAACCAAAATACTATGGTGATCCAAAAAATAATAAACCATGTTATTATGATTTAGCAGTTGATTTTATTTTTACCTTTAAATTAGATAATGAAGAGTCTAAGGATAAATATGTTACACAAATAAATTTCTTTAGTGTACCATATAAAAAAGATACAGATGTTCAATTTACAATTGTATGTGATGGGTTATCAGGGGCAGAGGTATCATTAAATTTAACATCAACAGAGAATGATGGGGAAATTAAGACAAAACAACTTATGTTAAAAAATAAATGTGATAATAAGGGTATTAGGAGAACATACAGTGCAAGTGAACCAGGATTTGCATTTGGTACAGATACAAATACAACTTTCCTTGTTAAAGTTGACAATTTTAAAACACCAATAAAAATTCAAATATCGTTTGCTCAATCACCGCCAATTAATTGGGTATTATTTTTTGTTATATTTGCAGCTTGTTTTATTGTCCTCCTCGTTGTTGCAGGATTACTATGGATGATAAAATTAAGATTTCAAGATTGGAGAGAAAATCAAAGAAGATATGATGAGATTGAACAGATGTCATCGAGACCATTTGCTTCAGTAAAATTAGAAATTAATGGGACACAAAATGTAAGTTTGTTTATTTTTTGAAATAATTAATGCAATTTTAAAAAAAAACCTTTTTTTAGACAACAACCCCAATATCAATAGAACCAAGTGCCAATTATAAAACAGGAATTTTTAGTTGTGTTGTACGTTTACCAACAGGTTCAACAAATTATACCCCTCATGGTACATCGGGAATAGCAGTTGCATCTTCAATTTGTTTTTTAACACCAGCGCAGTTAGCTTTACTACAAACGCCAGAGACTGGGGAAAGTAAGAATAATTGCAAAGTTTCTATCAAACGGTTTTTACCATTCATAAATAGAAATTAAAAATATTAGTCACAAAAGTAAACAATTTTAAAACGACATTTCTCTTCATTACTTCCACTAATACTGGTGTGTATTAAAAGTTACCTTCTTTTAAAAATAATTGTTACAAAAAGACAAGAACGGACGTAGTTTTATCTTTCTAAAGATATATTAACATTATATATATATTTTACGGATACTGGTATTAATTTAACATCATATTGTCTTATTATTTTAAAAATTTTAGTAAATAAATAAATTATTAAAACACTAATTACTCGTTTTAATTTTAAATATATTGTATTTATATATCTTCCTTCATTCCTTTTTAAAATTTAACAATTTATTTATTCTTTAAAATAATTGTCTTTTCATCATTTTTATCAGGAATTAAGTAAATAATATATTTAATTTAAATCTTGCATAAATATCCTTTGGCTATTTTGTGTATTAGTTATTATCTATTATAGTGAAACATTTAAAATCTAGATTGAATCTAATGAGATTTTGTTGTTATAACAATCTATCGTTAAATATCTATAGGAATTAATTTATGTTATCTAGATACATGAAAAAAGTTTTTATCGCACCTACTACCATCAACTAGTCTTGTTAACATTTTTATAGATATAGTTATATCGATTACTCTCTTTATATAAAATAAAACACTTTGATTGATTATTTTTCTGTTGAACACAACGACAGTCTTTTTTTTAAGAAATTATTTTATAATATATAATGAATATATCAGTACGTTTTTACTTTCATATATTGATAAAATGATAGATACGCATATTTGATATAATTTTTATAGCGTATACAAGATATACATTTAAATATATCCGAAACTATCAAAAGTCCAAAATTATTGATAGAAAACACTATAATTCTCATTATACACTGTATGCGTAATCGTTCTTAAATTTTCTTACATATTTATAGCATGACTAAATAACTTTGACAAATGAAGAAATATATTTTATACATTGTTGAAAATCTTTAATATAAAATACTTCCTTGCTTTACATTATCTTGTCTTTATAGTCATTTTTATATTTTTTCCCATTTTTTCTTCTCTCCCTATATAGTATGTAAAATTTTAGTATACTTTAATTTTATCTTGATGATTTAATATAAAATATAATTTTAAAATAAAAATATAATACATGTATGAATTTATCCCTTAAAATTTACCATCATAAATATCAAAATGTAATATAATTCTTATCTAGTATTCTAAAACAAAATTAACTATTAGTCTCATGTAAAAATATGTCAAATAAGAATTATGTATGATGAAGGACCTCATATGCAATGTATTATTTTTTAATTTATTTAAAAATAAAATGTAATACTCTATTTATTCTATGAAAATACTTTGTATGATTTTATTTTAAATTCTTTTAATCTTTAATGTTTCTCTTTATTTTAATAATTATTCGTTACATTCCTTTAATTAATATTTTTATAATTGATTTTTTTATTGGAAAAGATTTACTTGAAAAATAATATTTGTTGCTGATGACAACGATATTTAATTAATCTTGAAATGCTCCTCTAACTTTTTTAGTGTTGCAGACAGCTAAAAGATATTGGCATGACATTGAGCTACATTATTATTTTTATCTTGTTTATATACATTTTTAGTCAAAGAAAGTCAATGTTTTTCTCTAGAATGAAGAAATTCGCAATATAGGCATTAAATTTATATCACAAGCAGTCAATAAATGTAAAGTAATTTCCTTCATGAAATTGACTTTTCAGTTTTATAAAAATGTAGAGTATAATTAAGAAAAGTGGTAATTATTTACAATCTTGTTTAATATATCCTTTTGTGATGTTTCATTTTTAATGACGATATTAATAATATATTTAATGTAACGTGAGTGATAAAACAAAATTATTTGTGGCAACATATAAATTATTCACGTACCATTGTCACATGCTTTTTCTATTTCAATAAGCTGGAGAATTTTTTCCATCTTTGTATTTATTAAAATTTTTACTGAAATTATCTTTATGCAACATCTAGACTATTAGATAAAAGCAGTAATTTTATCAAATATTAACTCTTTATACTTTAATAGTAAGTAAAAATAACTTTAATATAATTACATTTTATATGAAAGATAGTTGATTTAAATGTACTAAAAAAATTGTCGTATTATCTGCTTTTTTAACTGTATATAACTAAATCTTATAATATTTTATAACAAATACATTGTATTATTATACATACATATCCATGTTTATATCAAATAAATATTTTATTTCATCTTTTTGACATCATTGCAATAAAAAAAGGTTAGTATTTTTGTTTTTACATGTTTTATCACCATACATCAAACTAAAAAGTTTAAATATGACTATTATTTAGAGGTACCTAAAAGTAACGAAAATTACAATATATCTAATAGAACTGTTGTTACATATGACACGCGTAACTTTACATTAACTAAAACTAAATAATAATGTTGTCATTTTGTTTTCGTTACAAATACCTAATTATTGATTTTTATATACTTATTTTTTTCATAGTTCATATTAATAATATAATTAGATCTTTTAAGGATCCAGTGATGATAAAAAACTGATAAATAAATATCAGTAAGAAAGCAACAAACATAAAGTTTACATATATATTTTTATTTACTAATTTAACATGAATGCAACTGATTCTACATCTACCACTGATAATATTTTATCAATTGATTCTGGCGATATATTTATTCGTTCTGGTGCTGCAAAGGGAATAGCTGGATTTTTTACATGGGCTGCTTTATTGATAACATCACATCATATATATCAACACCTTCGTTGGTATTCATGTCCCTCAGAACAAAGATGGATTGTAAGAATACTTTTTATTGTCCCTATTTACTCATTTGACTCATGGTTGTCTCTTCTCTTTTTTTCTAATGATGTTTATGTTTACTTTAATTCAATTCGTGATTGTTATGAGGCATTTGTAATATATAGTTTTTTGAGTTTATGTTATGAATATCTTGGTGGTGAAAGTAATATAATGGCTGAGATAAGAGGAAAACCAATTAGGCCAACAAATTATTGGACATTTACTTGTTGCTTAGCTGGTAAACAATATACAATTGAATTTTTGCGTTTCTGCAAAAAAGCAACATTACAATTTTGTCTAATTAAACCAGTTATGGCATTTATAACATTGCTTTTAGCCATATGTGGAAAATATCATGATGGTAATTGGAGTATGAATGAGGGTTATTTTTATACAACACTTGTTTATAATTTTTCTGTATCATTAGCATTATATGGTTTATTTCTCTTTTATACAGCAACAAAAGATCTTCTCTCGCCATATAGTCCTGTTCTTAAATTTTTAACTGTTAAATCAGTTATCTTTTTATCATTTTGGCAAGGATTTTTATTAGCTATCCTTGGTTTAACATCAGCTATTGCACCAATCTATAATTCTCATGGTGAAGAAGTTATATCAACTGGTACGGTTGCTGCACAATATCAAAATTTTCTTATTTGTGTTGAAATGTTTTTTGCTGCTGTTGCTTTAAGATTCGCTTTCGGTGTTAGTGCTTATGCTGATGTTCATTCAGTTACTTCAACTAATGAAGGACGTCCTGTTACATTACAATCAATTTCTAGTTCTCTCAAAGAAACAATGAATCCAAAAGATATTATGCAAGATGCTATACACAATTTTCATCCACAATATCAACAATATACTCAACATTCTAATCCTTCTCGTTCAGTATGTTTATTTTTTTCATTTTTTTATTATTATCTATCATTTTTATATATTTTAGAATGCACCATCATCCAGTAATGATGAGAGACGTTTAGCTGGTTCAAATTTGGAAGGTAATTACGCTAGTATGAGTACAACACCAAATGCTGCAGCCTCCGCATCATCATCCAATTTAAATAATACTGGGCCGCTTTGCGATCTTTAAATACGTAGTTTTTTTATTTTAGTTAGACAAAAACATATAATTTAAATTAAGCTTCATCCCCATATAGAATGATCTCGATCTATCAATAAGCTATATTTCTTTACAAAATTAATGCGGATGGTGCTTTTTTTAAATTCATGTTTTATGTCAAAATTTCGCAAACAAGCATTTTATATGTACTAGTTTGACATCAACATTCATATGAAAGTGTATTTATTTTACTACGATATCAGATTATCATTTTGTGTAGTATCATTCGCCAAAGGCCAACTACCAATGTGTAGATTTTTATTTATCCTTAAACATCAAAAGTAAATAAACAAATTTAGCCTTTAATTTTTAGCGCATGATTATATACCAAAATGATATTGATCCCGGATGATTTTTTTTGTGCTGTTGGCATTACTTTTTTACAAACAAATAATGTTGATGAAATTTATATAATTAATATTGTTTCAATAAATGAATTATTCTTTTAAATATAATTTTTTTTTATCATTTAATTAAACGTCTTTTTAATATTTATTTTACTATTAACTAAAGGATTTTATATATTATTATAAAATTAAATAATTCTTTGAGGTTCTCATTGGTAAAAAATTTTTTAATTATTTTATATGGTATTTTTTACAATGAACTACACTTACAAGAATATATAAAAGAATTTTTTTTTAAATTAATTTATAATTTAAAACACCAATAAATTAAATCAATCACACTTGAATGTGATTTTAGTAATAATGTTCATATAAGTTATATAAAAACATAAATAATAAAAAAAACAATTAAAAAATCAATTATCATTTTTATGACACTTTCTTGAGATATCAAAACTGATTATATATAAAGTTTTTTCGTTAGTAACAGTTAGTTCCATTATTTTTAACAGACAATGTTTTCAAGTTTTGCTTTTTCTACAAAATATCTTTTTCCTCTTACGTTATCTACTTCATCATTATTAATAACAACAATATTTGTACTTATCATAGTATGGATAATAAAGTTTTATATAAATGTTTATAAATACCCAAGAGGCCCATTTCCATTACCACTTATTGGCAATTTTCATCAGGTAAAATATTTTATGTTATTTCATTTATACAGAAATTTTTAAGCTACCCTTTGAATATATGCCTGATAAATTTGAGTATTATAAAAAAATATATGGTCCTGTCTTTACAATATTTATACCATATCCTGTTGTTGTATTATGTGATTATGAATCATTTAAAGAGGGCCTTGTTAAAAATTCAATAGCATTTAGTGGGAGGGCTAAACGTTATCCAGAATCATTAGCTCATCCAGAAACTGGTAGAGGTATTGTATTTTCTGATGGTCAAAATTGGAAAGAACAAAGAAAAGTATGTCTACAAATATTTCGTGATTTTGGTATGGGAAAAAGTATTATGGAAACAAGAATTATGGATTATGTTCATGAAACATTAAATTACATTGAGGATAAAAGAACGAAAGGGTCGATTGAATTTACATGGATATTTAAAACATGTTTTGCTAATATAATGAGTGAAATATTATTTGGTATTAAAAGATCGCTTGGTGATGATAGGGAGATAAAATTTATTATTGAACCGATTGAAAAAATCTTTGCTCTAGCAAGAACTAACTTTGCTATATTATATCATTTTTTTAATGATTGTCCTTTAATTATAAAAATATTAAAAAAAATAAATGATGTTGGAAGGAAAGAGTTAGAAATTGCTTTCAAACATATTCGTAGTGTTATTCTTGAAGCTAAATCAACGTGGGTTAAAGGCAATGAGCCAAAAAATTTTGTACATGCGTATATGGAAAAAATTGGCAGTGAAGGAAAATATGTTAATGATGATGAGATGCCCTATGTAATTCATGATGTGTGGGTTGCCGGAATGGAAACAACAGCAACAGCCTTGAATTGGGCAATGAATATTCTTTGTACATTTACTGATAAACAAAATAAAATGAGAAAAGAAATTTATGAAGTTATCGGGAAGGATATTGATATTCATGTTGATGATATGGGTAAACTTCCATATTGTGAAGCTGTTGTTTATGAGGTATTACGATTTTCAAATGCAATTCCACATAATATTATGCATAAAACATTAAATGAAGTTACAATTAGTGGAAAGTTGCTACCTAAAGATACAATTATCTTTGCTCAACAATATAATATTATGAAATATGATTCATTATTTGTTGATAGTGAAAAATTTTTACCTGAAAGATTTCTAATGGAGGATGGAAAGACATTTAGAAAAGAAGCTGTTGATAGAATGTTAGCATTTAGTGCTGGTGCAAGAAGGTGTATCGGAGAAAACATGGCAATGATGGAAATATTTTTGTTTATGACTAATATATTGTCAAGATACGAAATAAAAGTACCAAAAGGAAGTCCAATGCCATTACTTAAAGGTAAATGGGCTGCTATTATTAAAGCTCCTCCATTTTCATTTGAAGTTAATAAAGTTATAAATTAAAAAAAAATATTTTATATAGTTATTTTTGATTATTGCTTAAAACAATACTTTGAAATTTGTTTTATCTTTCAGAATCTTTAAATTCTAATAGAATAAAATTTTATGATGAAAATATGTTTTTAAAGAATTTTAACTTATCAGTGAAATTTTAATAATTGTTAGTAAGATTTTGTGACTTTTTAGATGACACAATTTGTTTAAACGAATAAAAGTTCATAATCATTATATAGTGGCTTATAGATATATAATAACCAAATAGTGATATAAAATTATCTTTTTATACTGTTTTAATTACTATAATAATGATAGTACAATAATAAAGATACTCATAAATACATCTAAATGTAACATTAATTGATAAAGAAGAAAATGAAAAATGATTGATAACTATTATCTGGTGCTAAATATCATCTTTTCAAAATACATTATTACTCTTTAGTAACATTACATTTCGTAACACAATTGTAATATAAATAGTATTTTATATATAGCATTATTATGTAAAAAGTTCTATTTTACTGGAAATTATATTTACTACTTTTTTTGCACATATATATTTTAAAGAAATATTCACCCAATATTAAATATCTAATTTACACCTCCGTTCACTATAATCTCATTTACTTTCATAATCGCTAAAATTTTATTATTATATGTTATCTTAATTTTCAAAACATCATTCATTAAATAACAATTACTGATAAAAAAATTTCTTTACACAAAATATATTTTAATATTCATCATTTTATTAAGAATCATAGACGAAAAACGATCTCAGTAATATAAAAGTATTACAAGTGTATTGATGTAACCCAATTGTAAATGTTACTACCTAAACAAATGCTAACTTCTGCCAATAAAGCCTCTATTAAAAAGTTTTCAACAACTAATCTTATAATTTTAATTTTTTTTACAAATTTTAATCTATTAAAAGGAAACAAAAAAGCATATGATGTTCATTACAAACTAAATGATCATTTTCATCCGTCAAAATATGATGTAAAATTAAGCCTAGATAGTGATTTTAATGAAATTACTGGTCAGGTAGGATAAATCGTTTTTTAAGTTTTATGTATTTTTATATCTTAAATTAAAGGTTATCATTGATGTTTATTGCCTTAAAACATCATCTTATTTGGAGTTACATTGTGATAATAACTTTATTCACTTCAAACATGTAACAATTCACGAAAATAACAAAAATAAGTCTATTGTTATTGATGATCCGGTATTTAACTATAACACGCAAACGGTTATTCTTAACCATCCAAAAGGACATAAATATAGGAAAAATAAATTATATAAAATAACAATATGGTATAGAACAAAGTATTCAGAAGAATCAAGAGGTTTCATGAAGAACGAAGATAACGTAAGGAGTATAAAACATATTTTAAAAAAATAAATTATAGGTTAATGGAAATTGGGTTAATTCACTTCTTGAAATGACATATGCAAGACAACTTTTTCCTTGTTTTGATGAACCAAGATGGAAAAGTGTCTTTAGACTTCAATTATGGTTAACTGGAGAGTTTGCGAAATCATCGTATATTGCATTATCTAACACAGATGGAAGTCCATTTATGTTTTCTAATAATTTAACAATTTGGACTTTCAAATCAACCCCGCCTATTCCAACATATCTTTTTACAGTCTCTATTGGACAATTTGATAGTTATTGTTGTCACAAAAAAATTTACAAAGAAAAAGATATTTGCATTTGGAAATTGGCCAAATCAAAAGATCAAACTTGGTACGACGTTGCAAAAGATGTTTGTAGTGAGATCATAAAATTTAAAAATTTAACTAGTAAATATTTAAATGCTGATACTAAAGCAAAAGAACATTTTTTAATTGTACCATGTCAATTAAATGGAATGGAAAATTTTGGATTATTACAGGTATCTGAAAGATTATGGCCAAAGAAAAATAATTCGAGAAGTATGGCTACATTCACAAAAACATTGACACATGAAATGGCTCATCAATTTTTCGGAAATTTAGTTACAATTGTATGTTAAATAAATATAATTTTATTTATTAATAATAATATTTTTTTTATAGAAATGGTGGAATGATATATGGATAGCTGAATCTTTAACAAGTTTTATATCAATGAAAAGACCATATGAATTTAGAGTTGAAATTGATACAAGTGAAGAACCGTTAATTGATAATAAATGGGCAGAAAAAATACCACATCATGTATATATTAAAGGTCCTGCTGTCTTAATGATGCTTGAAGATGTTATAGGTTCACATTTAATGAAAAAATTATTAAGAAAATTCATTAAAAAGCATGCATTATCATCAGTAGAAAGTCAAGATTTTTTTGATCTTCTTAAACATATAACTCATCTTCATCATCCAATAGCCCTACCATTTTTTAAAAGTTGGCTTTATCAAGGAAGTTATCCATTAGTTTTTATCGATTTTGATGAACAATCTAAATTATTTACGCTTTCACAAACACCAAAATATGGTAATTCTCAAAATAGGTGGTTAATACCAATATGGGTTGATTGTGCAGCAGGTACTGTCTCAGAAAAGTTATTTTGGATAACAAAAAATTCAAATCTTGTTCTTCATATTAATGATTTAACAAAAACAAATAAATCTGCAGCTGTAGCATTCAATAGAAATCGGTCAGTCTACTATAATATCGTATATAATTATTTTACAATGTGATGATAAAAACCAGTAAAAATTTTCTCCACTTTTTTTATTTACTACTTTTATGTTAAAATGTTATAAATCAATATTTAATATAAATATTTTATAAATAAATATGTATTTAATTTGATATTAAAAAAATAAATTGATAACACGTGCTTAAACATTACGTTTTGTTATATACTAAATATTTTGCATGTTCCATCTAGGATAAAAATAAATTCGTCATAATATTTTTTATTTATTCAATAAGATACTTATTTTAAAACTCGATATTCCTAAACCACAATTGTTAAATATTCCAAAAATGATTAATCTATTTTTTCTTATTATGATGTTAAACCATATTAATTGGAACTTTGTTTTTACAACTACCTAAATATTCTACTATAACAATCAAATTTTAAAAATCTTATATTTTATAATATCATTGGAATTTAAATATTTAGTAATTTATAATAAATTTCATTTTTATTAGTCAAAAAAATTAGTGTAATTAACATATAATAACAATATAAAATGCATATTTAAGTGATTTGTTATTCAAAAAATACACCGTTAATCCTAACACGCTCCCCTGATATATTGAACACGTTTATACATTTACAACACTAAATGTTGCACGCGACATCATTTTGTAATGTTATTTTTTTCTGTCTCTTTCTGATAGGAATTTTTTTAATTTAATTATATTTTTAGAAAATTTTTTAATTTAAAATAAATATGGGAAAAGCTTGTTGTGGTAATGTAAGATCTATATAATTATTATATTTTACTATATGATTAATTTATTTATGTTATTATAGAAACATGGACATTCACATGAAAATGAACAAATGGAAAGTATTAATATGTCAAAGGAGGAAGAGGCTATTGCTAAATTTATAAGATTCAATACACCTTGTAAGAAAACAATATTCAATCAAAATGAGGTTGATTATTTTACTGGTGAGAAGGCTGTCACAACATTATATGAATCTGATAAGTATGGATGTAAATCTAAAACACCAATGTTTAATGATAGAGAGGAGGCTGCTGCTTACATTCAAACACTAATGGAAAGAGGTTTATTTTTTAAAGTCGTGAAAACTGTTTTGAGAAAAAAGGATAAAACAAAAAAAAGTACCAAAGAGAGTAATGAAAATAATGGTGAAGAGGAGAGTAAGAAGAAGGATAAAAAAAAGGTTAAATTAACTGTTCACCAACATCAATCATTTATTGATGGTAAAGAAACTTATGTTTGGACATACAATCCAACTCCACTTTTCAAGCAATTAATTGGAATTGGCCTGTTAGTCGGAACTGTTGCTTTATGTCTTCTACCATTATGGCCAGAATGGCTTCGTACAGTTGTATATTATATTGCAATGACTGCTGTTGGTTTTATTGGTTTGCTTATGGCAGTTGCTGCTGCTCGTTCACTATTATTTGTCCTTATTTTTGTACTTACCTTAGGAAGACATCATTTATGGATACTCCCAAATCTTACTGAAGATTGCGGTTTCTTTGAATCTTTTGTACCATTTTATACTTATGAATATCGTGGTCCAGATTATAAAAGTCAAAAAAATAAGAAAAAAGAAAAAAATAGTGATGATGAGGGTTCTGAAACAGAGGATATAGAAAAGGATGACAAAGATAGTGATGGGCAAAAAACAACATCAAGTAAAGATGAAGGATATGTTATGGTTGAAGAAAAAAATTAAATATTTACATCAATATTCTTAAAGAGTTTCTTTTTATATATTTTAGTATAAAAATGCATTAATTAGCATTTCAAGACTTCTAATATTGTACAAAGAAGTAGCAGATGTTATTCGTATATTTATTTATATTTTGAATTACTAATTATAAGCATGCTTTAAAGCTGACAAAGATGTCTTCTACTTCGCAACACTTTTTATAAGCATGTTTATTTTATCATAGTAGTGGTTATATAATAAAATTTTTCCGAAATTTTTAAATATTTTAAAAACACTGAAGCATTTAATAACCTTTCAACGTCATTTTTTATATTTGTATACATATATGTATTTATAATAATTTTAATAAGTCATTAAAAACATTAGTAGAAGGAGGAAATAGAAAATGGCTCATTTAATCACCGTTCATCCTGTTTTTCTATGCTCATACTAATGGTATTTGATATTCGTCTCCTTTGCCTTCCATTAGCAGAATAAATTCCTTGATACATTGGAACTCCCAATAATCGCGATCCATTATTTGTCTTATTTGCTGTAAAACTTTTGTCTCTTCCTGTTCTATATAGTATTGTTGTTGATGAGTTACAGAAACTAGGACTTGATTCTCCACTACAAATAATTTCATTATCCTCAGCTTTACTTAATTTTTCATTAAATATCAATGTTATTTTTTTGCAAATTTTTTGTGGAAAATTTAATGGAAATAAACATATCTCTCCATCTGGACTGGATAGACATCTTAATGGTATTCTATTTCTTCTTTTTGGTTTTGATCCACTTTTTCTATTCTGTATAAAATAATCCAAATATGTTGTTTTTTGTTCAAAAAAGTTAACTCGTTTTACTAACTAAAAATAAATATAAAAAAAATTACTGAAATTATGTATTTATAGACGTACGGCATAATCTGTATTATTCATGGTATCTAAAACAACAAGATAATTTTCATTGACAGATCCCGAATTTAAAATATATCTTTTAACGCTTCTTATTTGCGCACTCTATAAAAAACAAATTTTTTTTAATACTAAAGAAATAGATAAAAATTTTTTTACCAATGGGCCATTTCTGTCTGGACAGACTTCTGATAACCTTATTTTGGTCAATTTATAATATTCTAAGTCGATATTCATGAATTGATTTTCATCTACAAAAAAAATATTATTAATTAGTCAAATATTTTTAAAAATACCTTTCATAAATAAGACAACTCTCGTCGATTGGTCAGAATTATTAGCCAAACCAAAATCACAAAAAATATTTTTTACTTTAAGTATAACTTTTGGATTATTTGGAACTTTAATATCAATATCAATAACACGTTTAGTTTTACGAAAATATTCAATAAATGGTTCAGAAGTCTGATGAAAAGCATCTATTCTTTTTTCTAGTAATCCTTTATCAGCCTCATCTACACCCTTTAAAAAAGCGCTCAATTCTGGTGATAACTCTTTTCCATCAATTTCATCACTCTTTTTTGCTGTTTTTTTACCCTCCAATAGAAGTTTTTCATTTTCTATTTGAATATTTAAAACAAATAACACTGAATGCCTTCTTTCAAAATTTCTTAATGAATTCTCTATATCTGCTTCTTTAAAGGCATCTGTCTTTAGTATAATTGATAGTTCTGGTACAATATCTATTAAAAATCTTTGAGATGTTGAGGTTGCTAATTTTGTTGATATCATACTAAATAGCCAATCTAGTGTAAGAATTCCTTTGTCACGCTTTAATAATTGTTGAATTTCAACAATTGAATTTACTGTGCTTGCAACTTTGTTTGGCAAATAATTAAAAACAATATCTTCAATATTAATTGTTGTAAATTCGAATTCAGTTCCTAATTCTTGTGTTAATAATCCTTTGTAACTTCCTGGTCCACCTATTTATAATATGTGCTTAATAAAGCTATATTTCTAATCATAAAACTCACCAAAAATAAAAACTATACTTTGATTTTCAGTGGCATCTTTTCTTATTCCACTTCCAATTTCAACTTTTACTTCAGGTGGTGTTACTAAACATAAATCTATTTTACTATTATTAATACTATCAGTATCAGACTCTTCAACAGCGCCATTAGTTATACCAACTTTTTTTGTTTCATTACTTTTTTTTTTAAATTTTGATGTTATAATAGCACAACTGCAAGGTATACTAACTGAACACCCCATTTGAATTGACAATAATAAAATAGAAATTTTGAAAAATAAATAAATTGAAATTATGAGAATGTATAAAAATAAAGATATTAGAAGGTGCTTGCATAGACGTCAATCTACTATAAATGTTAGCGTAATATTAATATGGATGATAATTATAGAAAATAAGGCATTTAAAAATTTAGTTTAATATAGATATCGATAGTATTTTTATGACGTAAAAAATATACTATAAAATGTTTTGCTTTTTAGATGAGTAACAAAAAAAGTGCAAAAAATGAATTCTAATCTTCATCATCAAAACAACATTTTAATAAATACGATATTCAAGAAGTACTAGGTATCTTCTTATATATAAAAGCATAAGGAAGTAAGTATGTAATTAATTGATAATTTTATCATTAATAAAATGTAAAATCCTTTTTTTACTCATTTCCTAACAATGTTAATGGATGATGATCAATGAAACCACCAAAGAAGACTCATTATGTAAATATTTTATAAAAACAAAATATATTATTATAAAAGGTATTTTTATTCAGAAGTAATAATAATATCTAGTTGTAATGAGCACATAATAAGACTTTTAACAAAACATTTCTATCATATTTGATAAACTACTACAGTAACATATACATTAAATAAAGTATATATATTTTAATAATTCGATTATTCAATAGGTTGTCTATGTACCTAAACAAATTTTTTTTATCTCTCCCTCAATGCTTTCTTACATTATGTAAATTGAAATTAATAAAAAGCTTATATCTATGAATTCATAATAAATACAATCTTTGGTATTATAGTATAAATATCTCATCATATTTTTATATAAATAAAGAAGACATTAATATTTTATAGTATAAAATTTAAAATATAAACTTTGATTGAAATATAATTATAAATTGGAATAAAGGAAAGATTGAAAAGGTGTAAAAATTATAAAAATAATTGAGTATTAATTAAATGATAAGAGAACTTCAAATAAATAGAAATTTTAGCACCATTTAAAATTATCTCAGATTTATAAAAATAAAAAAATAAACAGATAAAAGGAAAGATAAACATTGGTATCGTCATACTAGAGATTAAATACGTCACAGAATCATTCTTCAAATAACTCCTTTTCATTTTAAATCATACCTTGTACATTTTTTTTATTTTTAGTCTATACTTTAATAAAAGGTTTCTTAACATATCTTCATTACTAAATTACTAAATATCCGCCACTGAAAAATTGTTAAATTCTAGTTACACAAATGTTATTAAAATAAAAATATAAATAACAATTAATGTATATTATGAACAACTACTCTATAAGGATTGAAAATTAAGTCTTTATATCAATTTTTATTAAAAAATATTAATTTGCATAAATTTTGTATAATCTATATAATCTTTTAGATATAAGTTTATTTCCCTTGTGAATCAAAATTTATAACTATTTAAATGTTATTAACATTATTTTAAGAGTAAAAGAATTAAAAATTCTAATAGTGATTAAATGAATAATTATGGTATTTTCATAATTGCAAAAAAAAATTTTGCAATATTTAAAATACGTTTTATTGGATAACTTTTATTTTTGGCTATTTACAAAAAAAAAATTTAATAAATTTTAAATTAATAACTTTTTTCTGTTTTCATTTTTCATATTGGAAAATGAAACTTAAGAATTCTAAAAATAAAAGTTTTTTTTGATTATGATATGGCATTTTACAATATACAGAAAAAAGTCTATAATACATTGACTTCTTTAAAAGTTTAAAGTATAGAAATATTACTGTTGTGTTAATATTGTTTGATAGACAATCGGAAATTAAAGTAGGAGAATATAGGTGAAAGAATCAGACAAAATTTAAATATATTAAAAACATTGATATTTAATGATAAAAACGAAAGATACTAGTAAGAATGGCATGTGTTAAGAAGCATAAATTTGTCTCAAAGCTTTCAGAAAAGGTTGATAGTTAATTTCAATGAAATATCAATATTTTTTTACTTATTTAATGATTTGTAGTTCCATAGTGAAAAAGTAGTTTAACTTTAAAAGAGAAATTATTTTTATTCAAGTGGAAAATATTATAAGCTAATGAAAATTAAATATTTATCAATTATCAAGACATTTTTGGGCTTATAAACCAAATATTATTAAAATAATATAGTCTGATGTATATCCAAAATGAATATAAATAATTTGGATATTTATTGATAAACCATTAAGCATCAGTTTATCTGTAGCTATTTAGAAAATAAACAAAGATTTTACATAATTCCATAGTAAAAAATTGATAATAATATTTGGCTTAAAGGTATACATTGAAATTTTATTATTACAAAGAATATTTAAGAAAAGCAAATATGAAAAATACTTTATTCAAGTTAAAAAAATTAGAAAAAAATCTTTCAAAAAAATGTACACTAATAGAGTTACTCTTGCATTATCATTTAATATTTTAGAAAAAAATTATTTAATTTGATAATAATCATTTTTATCTTGCAGCAACAAAAGTGAACAATACGACAAAACAAAATACTTTTCTAGATTAAAACAAGAATACCAACTATATATGGTACTTTTTTAAGAATCAAATCTTATAGATAAAATAAAAAAAATAAAAAATGATAGAAAATGAAAGATATATATATTTCATCTTAAAAATGCTAAGACTGGGAAATTATCAGATTTTCGAAAATAAAATGCATCAAATAATAAGTCAGTTGATATATATATTGTATAGATAAGGAAAAATTGACATAAGTGGTAATAGTAGAGAAAAAATAATTATAAGATTAAAATTTTAGCTTCATGTCAACTAAAGTGGTAAATAATTGTAGGAAATTAAAAAGAACTGTTATGATAAAAGGTTAAGCAAATGGATAATCAAATTTAATTAGATTGCTTGCTTCTTTTTTATTTTAGAGATAAAAATTTTTAGTATATTGATTTTTTCCACAAAAATTTTATTTGATGGTAAAATAATAAAAAAAAATATTAATTAAATAGATATTGTATTTATTGAATGATAGAATAACTTGTAGCATTTTAATATGAAGTTGGCGGTGTTTCATAACTTTTACTATTTGATGATGTAGACAAAAGTTTTTAGTATTTACCAATAATTTGAAATTATTAAATGCAGAAATTAAGACATGAATAAAGTTATAAAAAAATATATTTTTTTTAAAAAACAACTCAAAATATATTGATATTTTTAAGAATTATTATAAGATCATGACAAATTCCTTAAATTTTAGTTATATAATTTATCATAACGCTTGTAGTGTAGAATTATTATTTTATAATTGTATTGTTTTGACTATCTTATGAATTTATTATGACAATTATATGGTCAGGGATTTATTTACCATAAGCATGTTTTCAAAATATTTAAAAAATAATTATATACAATTATTTATTTATCATATTTGAGCATATCTTTATATTGTTATAATATAAATTACTAAACAATTTCAAGTAAATTTATTTGTAAATTCTAAAACTAAAAAATATACAATAAAAAATTATAAAAAAGGGCCACTTACTCCAACTCCACTTGGGTTTAGTATGACTATTTTATTGAAACAATCCTATTTATATAATTCTAATTTTGATTACATTTAAGTTTGATACATTACGCGTGTAATGTATAACATGTTATAAGTGATATTTTTTTCCAAATGTGTTTTCCATATCCCAAGTATGAGTATCGAATTATATAATTTTTCCTTTTATTTTGTATCGTGTGTCCAACGACATTCTCGGTGATATAGTAAAATTTCGTACACATCAGTACCCTAAAAAAACTACACGTTTTGTTAAAATTAATTAAGAGCGATCAAAAAAGAAAAAACAGTGTACGTGCATTGAGTTACTCATGTTAACTTATCATTTTTTTAGTTATAAGTCATTAAAATATAGTAACACCCAAACACGTTTACCACTGAGACCTTTATGAAGCATCAGGTATTTTAGTAGCTTTTTTTCTTATTATAGGTTCATTTATTAATTGCCATCAATTCATTAGCAAATAAGGTTCTAGAATTTAAACAAAGTACTATATAACAAAAATATATTGTTCTAAAAAATTGGAATATATTTAATAGCTAATATAAACAAGGATATTAAAAATTGTAAATCTAATATTCATAAAATGTATATTATATTTATTTTGAATACTTCCTGGTTTTAATAATTAAAATGTCCTTTTTTAGTTTCTTTTCCAGAAATAGAAAACTTTTTCTTTCAATTTAATTTCTTGACCAAGAATGTCCTATCAGCAATTATTATTATAAATTTACACGTTTTGTCATTAAGTTTTTATACATTCTCAAATTAGAATTTTAAAGTGTTCTAAATTTCTATGAAAAATGTAATATAGTAGTTCCCCCGTATCTGCGGTTTCAGTTATCCACGGTTTGAAAATTTATAAAAAGTTATAACAGGGAGGGGTACGTGCTACTTTTTTTACTTTTTAATTTTAATTATTTAAAAGTGAATTGTTGTATTTTACTTTATTTCTTATCTTTTAAAGTTAAACTAAAGAAATAAAATTTTGTTGGTAAAATGATAATCAGTTTAAAAAGTGATGAAAATAACCAATATATATGGTTAGTGCATTAAAAAGAAATCATTTTATATAATTTTAAGTTAAACTGACATATCTTTTTAATCATCACTGATAGTTTTATTGTAGGGGTTATGTAAAATAAAGATTTTACATATTTTTTCTGAAGAAACATTGTTTTGTTGGATAAATCTTTCTTAATTGAATAAAAATAGCTCCAAAATTAAAAAAAACAAGAAATGTACTTAGCATTGGTGAAAAAATAAAAATTATTAACATGGTTGAAGTAGAGAAGAAGTCAGTTTCCGTGGTTGCCAGAATATACAATAAAAATGAATCCTCAATACGTGAAGTTTTAAAAAATAAAGACAGAATTCGATCAAGTTTCTCAACTGCATCAGATACCGCAAGAGTAGCTTCTACGGTGCGTGACAAGACACTAGTCAAAGTTGAGAATAGACATGGGATCCGACCCTGATCGACCCTTGAAAATGGGTCGGCCCCTGACCAATTTTTAAGTGTCGACTCCAAATTTTAGGGTCGATGCAAAATTACAAAAATTTTAGAGTCGGTTTTATACTATTCACTGACAACTTTGGAAAATTAATCTGTTAGTGAAATAATAATTATCTCTACCATATTAAAAATATTTGTTCTGAAATTAATATTGGCCATTTTTGGAGTTCAGTAAAGTTATCAGCACCTAGTTTACATAGTCAATTATCAAAAATTAAGAATAATAAAGTCAACTAACATCAAATCTGAGAGTTCAACACTATTATATATTAGAAATTGTCGACGAACTAATTTAACTACTATGAATTTGAACAATTTATTAGTTTTAAGGGGTCATTTATAATTTATATATTGTAATATTTTTATTAATAGAAAATTTTCTTTAATTATAATAAAATTATGTTTTTTGCAGGGAAATATGTTACTTGTTTAACGGGTCGATTTTAAAAAGTGACCCTAAACCGACCGACCCCGGGTGGAAAAATTTACCGACCCGCCCATGTATAATTGTATGTGCAATTACGTCTTATGGGATTTTAAAAGGAATGTCGCATTGTTTTGACATCTTGATTGTTTGGGAATATATTTTTATAATTTAAATGTCTAATATTATTACTTTATTTATAATTAAAATTAAGTGTTCTTAGCACGGAAATAAATAGAGTATACTATAGTTCCCTACTAACTGCGGTTCGCTATTATCCGCGGTAGTCTCAGGAACCAATCTACCGCGGATACGGGGGGACTATTGTATACATAGTCTTGTCAACATTATTTATGATGATTCTGTCAGATTTCGTCTTTAAAGTAGAAAATATTTTATACTCTTGATAACTTTCAACCATTTTTAATATAAGTAAATATAATTACATTACTGAGTTAGAGCTAATAGATAATAAAATTTTTACGATAGGCTAATATATATATATAATTGTTTAATTGCTAAACCTTTATAAAAAATTTTTACAGACATAAAACAGCTTTCGTTTAGATCCAAATTTGGACATATCATCGTATTTATAAACATGTAAGATGTTATGAACTTAAAAAGCAATTTATTAAAATTGGAATTACATTACTCAATTATATCTTTTTTGTTTCTTGGGATTTTCAAAACGTTTCATCAAAACACCTATTCTAATGAGAATCAGCTCATTCTCTAAGTAGAGTAATTCAGTTGCATGTTCCGTGTATGAGTAAATTTTTATCATATTTTTCCACTATAAGTGTACTTAAATACGCTAAATTACTGAACATATAAATGATCATCTTGTATTATCTTCATTATACGCTTCAAATTTTTTCTAACTTTTAGTTGGACCATGAAGACCTTATTTATTAATTAATGAATTTTTTTAGTCGAGGGCGGTAGTTATACTATTTAATTAGGTACTTGGTATTAATTCAAAATTCTAAAGTAAAAACAATGCAATGCTAAACTTATTAAAAACAACATTTGCATACTAATTTGAAAAAATTACAATTCGTTTAAAACAATGAAATACAACGATATATGTTATATACTAATCTAATATTTCATAACAAAGTTTTTCTTACGATACTAACTTTTAAAATCAGTACTCATATTTGTACAAAAAATGCCATCTGATAAATCTTTAGTCCAGTAAATGGTTACGATATAGGATTTTTTTAATTAAATTTGTTTGACAACTTAAAAATATTTGTAAGTGCTATAAATTAAAATTTCTATTGACAAAAAAATTTTTTGTCAGCATCATTTTTTCATAAGTTCCATTGTTAATAATTCCATTTTTTTATAACTTTATTTTATCACGTAAAATTTATTTTACATCTAAATGTGTCATTTTCTCTATCTAATACTGGTTCATTTAGACACAACAGATTTATGCTTATATAAAGTAGTGATCCATAATGAAAGCATCATAAACTTCTAGTAAAGGATTTTTATATTCTAAATTCTCAACATTATTAGTGGTAAAATTCTGATAAGTGTTATAGAGTAAATGTATATAGATAAGTACATATGTTTCTGCGATACATGACCTTTTTTACTATATATTTATTGACAAAAAAAGCTAAAAATAAAGACAATAAATTTGATTACATGTGAAAAAGATTACTTACACTGATCCGGATACAAGCCTTATGATAAGTAATATTTTCCTACATGATTTTATACTTGCAATAAGATTGATGTATATCAATCACATTTACAACAGTTTCTTTATTTATCAATACACAAATATTGTAAGATATTAGGGTGGCTCATTCAAAATGACCGTTTTTTAACCTAATTTTTAAATGCGCATAACCTTATTAAAAATAAATATTTCTATTCGAAATAAGAACCATTAGAATTTACACACTGTTGCCAACGAGATACAAGCTTATTTATTCCATTTGCATAAAAATATAGGGTTCTATGTTCAATGGAAGCTTCAAAGACAGTTTTTGTGTCCTCATTTCTCCTGAAGGTTTTCTTAGTTAAGAAGTTGTCGAGATGTTTAAAAAGGTAAAAATTCGTTAGAACAAGGTCAGGTGGATATGCAGGGTGAGACAGAGTTTCATACTCTAATTCACCTAATTTCTCGAGGGTCGTTTTTGAAACATTCGGCCTTGTGTTATCATGAAGAAGAATTGGTTATTTTCTGTTGAATACAGTGGGCATTTTCTTCTATAATTTCGGGTGCATTTTTTCAATTTGTTGACTATAGGATTCATAAGTAAAAATTTCATCAGGTTTCATGAATTCATAATGAATAATTCCTACAGGAGACCACAAAACAGTCATCATAACCTTCTTTGGAGATACTTTGGGTTTAGAGAATAGTTTCGGAGCTTCATCCTTGTCCAACCATTGTTCAGATCTTTTACGATTGTCGTAGAAAATCCATTATTCATCACAAGTAATGAAACATCTGAGAAATAGGTCATTTTTGTTCCCCAAAATGAGAGAAGAACAAACTTCATAGCGACACAATTTTTGATACTCGTTTAATTCGTGCGGTACCCATTTGTCGATGTTTCTCGTCTTTTCTATACTCTTTAAGTGAAGGAAAATTGTTGATTTTGATACATTTATGTCTTCAGCAAGTCTTCTAACAGTTGAACGTAGATTGACTACAACAACTTCTCATAATTCATCGTTATCAATCATAGTCTCAGGTCTCCCACACCCTTCGTTCTCGAGATCCTCACTGACTTCTTTGAACTTTTTAAACTATCTTTTACAGTAGAATGAGAGACAAGATTTTCTCCCAAAGTTTCATCGATTTCTTGAATTGTCTTTGCGGCATTACTGCCACATTCGAACTCATAAAGCATAATAGCACGAACATCACGTTTGGAAACATAGTTTGCTTTTGAAAAAATTCGAAAATAAAAAGAACTCATGGTAATGGTATATATATCATCGTGTAGAGGAGATTCAGGAGAATCTAACAGTTTGTTTTATTATTTTAAAACATAAACAAATCATTTGAAAAAACACGCATCACAAAACGCTCATTTTACACGGGACAACCTAATATTATTCTCTAATCAATCTAGATTAAATGTTTTATAATCAAAAAAGTATATATTTATAAAAACATTGTTTCCATATAATTTGTATTTTTTAAACAACAAAAAGTACTTTTATATTTTACAACATTAATTAGACTCAAAATAATTTTAATTAGTTTGTTCTTCTAATTTATCATAAACTAAATATAAGAATTAATGAAAGCTACTCAAAAAAAATTAGTCAAATGTATAACCTAACTAAGAATATTGAATATTTTTTGAATAAAAAAATATCATCAAATTTCATTGAAACTTCATTATTTTATACAACAGAAAAATTTTCATTTATAAATTTATTTCACTTAAAAATTTTATATAACCATCAACAGCATTAAAAATTATTATTTCCTTCTACAAGAAAGTAAAAATATGAGTATAGACAAAAATATATTTAAAATCATTATAATTAGAAATATAAAATTGATGATTTCTGATTGGAAATAATTTTTTTCAGGGAAAATCTTAGTCAAATTTTAATAGCTAAAAAAGTAAGAAATTTAAATTAAGTGTTGGTATATCAATTGATCAGCTCTGTCAAATAAGCCATTAATTAATTGTATTTTGATTATTATTGGCAATAACTTCAAAAGTCTAACAATTAGCAATAACAACATTCAAGTTTTTATTTTTATAAAGCTACACAGCTTTTATTCATAAATTTCAATTATTTTTCAAAAAGCCCATAACTTTATCTGAACTTAAAATATTGCTATAATTCCCGGAAATTCTTTTGTAAAATTCTTTTGTCTATATAGTAACTATAAAACATTTTTTAATATTCAGAACGAGCCATGTTACTAATACAAATGTTTGTAAAGCTACCTTTGATGTACTCTGTATATTATAAATAAATTCAACAGACCATTTTTGCAAAGATTGTATTTTTCTATAAATATTCTGAAATTTTTTTTAAATCAACGAAATACATTTTATAGTTAATAACTTTATTATTACAAAGATAATATTCTTTGTCAATTTTCTTTTTTGCATCTTGTACTTACTAAATTTAACATATTGATAATACATTATTGGTATAATAAAGAAACAATTTTTCATTATATTAATTTAATCAGCTATTAATATCAAATAAAAAAATTTTAAAAACTTTATGAGCCTTTCTTCATAGAAGCATTAATAATCAAAAAGTTTTAATAGTTCGAAGTATTAATGTCTTATCGATATCAATTTATATATTAGATATTTTATTATATAAGATAAAAAATGTCATAGATAATTATTGTAACTTGAGAAAATTATTTTATTAAATAACCTTATTGTATGGTTTTATATAAGTTGTAAGAAATTTTAAATAAAAATCCATAAAATTGAATTTTATAATTGATAATATTTTTATGGATAGATATAACAATACATTGATTATTTTTTCAATCTAAAAATTTTATGTTTGTGTATGGTAATATAAGATTGTTGTTATTTTGTGTTTTTTAGCATTAAATCATATGTCAACTTTAAAAAATAAAGTAGATGAAAAGATAAAAATTGATGAAAATCTTTTTCGACTTGATGTTAAATACCATTCAATAAGAAATTGTTGTAAATGAGTTAATAAAATATATAACTTTATTGTTAATAAAATAAGTGTTTGTATACATTTTTAAATAATAATAAAATATAAATTTAATAACTGTAAAAATAATTAAAAACTTATTATTTTGTACATTTTTTAATAAAAGTGATAAATTTTCAATTATTTTTGATAAAGGTGCATTATATATAGATAATTTTTAAGATTGATAAATTAAAGTCTTTTAATATGTATCTTTTAAAATATCTTATCATTTTTTTATTTAAATTCTTATTAATTTCCATAATATCATATTAACTCTATGTATCAACATTTGTATATACTAATTTAAAAATCGTTTGATAGTCTGATACCGTTTTTTAATTATTCTTAATCCTCCCATAAATTCTACATAATGTTTTAGAAATATATTAATTATTAGCATTTTTTTTTATAAAGGTAATGAAATGCTTTACAAACATTAACATTTATTTATTTTAATTTTCATAGATAGTCATATTTATAAATCATATGAGCTTTTTTCATAAACAAAACTTTAATTCACATAAAAAATTTTACATTTTTTTAAATTTTTTACAAAAATATTATATTATTGATGGGTACAAAAATTTTTGTTTTTAAAATCAAAAACAAATATCAAATAAATATAATCATGTGCAAATAAAATCATATAAAATCTCTATCATTTGCTTGATTAGTTTAGCTCTACTGTGATCCTAACCTTATCATTAAATTGATTTCCCTTTCAAGTATATATTCAGTAGGGTTAAAGTTGATATAACATATTAAATTAAAATACTACTCTAACCTTGATAGTACTTACATAAAAAAATACTATTAAAATTATCAAGTAGATCTCCCTACAATCACCAAACACCTTTGTTGTAAATTAAGCAATAAAGTTATATTTTAAAATATGACAATATATAAGTCATATAACAATCAGTACCAGTCAATTATTTTATGAAGTTCCTTATCGCATTCTTCTACCATCAAGACTGATAAATTTTGTTACAAAAATTATGTGGGATTTTTCCATTAGGAGATATTCTAATACTTAAATATTTTATGGAAGCAATAAAATTTGCTCTATACTAGATAAGAATATTAGAATATCTATATATAAGACAAATTGTACTTATATTAATATTCCCAATTCGGTAAAAATTATCGCATTTTTAAAACAGAAAAGAATTGTTTTCTATATATTTTTAATCATTTTAATCTTAATATTTTCATTACAATAACATATCATTATAATATATTTTTCTACATTTAGGTTCACCAAAAAATTAACAAATGGTTTCTCACGGAAAATTTCTCTTTACTTCTGAATCCGTCTCAGAAGGACATCCTGATAAAATGTGTGATCAAATTTCAGATGCCGTTCTTGATGCTCATCTTGCTCAAGATCCAGATGCTAAAGTCGCATGTGAAACTGTAACCAAAACAGGTATGATTATGCTTTGTGGAGAAATTACTTCAAAAGCTTTGGTTGACTATCAAGGACTGGTACGTGATGTTGTCAAAGATATTGGATATACTCATTGTGAATCTGGATTTGATCATAAAACTTGTAATGTTCTTGTAGCCCTTGAACAACAATCGCCTGAGATTGCAGCTGGAGTCCATATTAATAAGACTGATGAAGATATAGGTGCAGGAGATCAAGGTATTATGTTTGGGTATGCTACAGCTGAAACTGAAAATAAAATGCCTTTGACATTAGAACTTTCTCACAATCTTAATGCTAAACTTCACGAATTACGCCGCAATGGAACTTTAAAATGGGTTAGACCAGATTCTAAAACTCAAGTTACAATCGAATATGAACAAACAGAAGAAGATTTGATTCCACTTCGTGTTCATACAGTTGTTATCTCTACTCAACATTCTGATTGTGTATCCCAAGAACAAATTAAAAATGACTTAATGGAATATGTTATTAAAGCTGTCATTCCATCTAAATATATTGATGATAGAACAATTTACCACTTAAATCCATCAGGTTCATTTGTTGTTGGAGGACCAATGGGTGATGCCGGACTTACTGGAAGAAAAATTATTGTTGATACTTATGGTGGTTGGGGTGCTCATGGAGGTGGTGCATTCTCAGGAAAAGATCCAACAAAAGTTGATAGATCTGGTGCATATGCAGCTCGTTGGGTTGCTAAATCTCTTGTCAATGCCAAACTTGTTAAAAGATGCCTTGTTCAACTTTCATACGCTATTGGTGTTGCTAGACCATTATCCATCTATGTTACATCTTATGGCACCTCAAAGCTTAATGAAAGTGAACTTCTTGAAATTGTTGAAAAGAACTTTGATCTTAGACCTGGTTGTATTATGAATGAACTTAAACTTAGAAGACCAATTTATCGTGAAACATCTAAAAATGGTCATTTTGGTCATGGTCAATTCCCATGGGAACAATGTAAAACACTTACCATTCCAGAACATCTTAAAGCTAAACTTGGACATTAGTTAATACATTTCATTTATATTTGGAAATATGGAATAAAAATTAAATTTTTATTAATTTTTTCTTGCAAATTATAGTTGCTACAATTTATCACAACGATATATTTTATTGTCATTTTGTCATTTGATATAAAACTTTTTTATGAAAGAAAGTAAAGGAATTATTTTTATTTCTAGAGAAATAATGATATGTTTTATTTTATTTTCAAAATAAAAAGAGAATTTTGTATTTCTTAATTAAATTTTTTCATTTAAAAAAGAAATATTTATTTGTTTTTGGTCAAAACAATGTATCACTATTAATTAACTTAATTTCCTGCCTAATTATCCAATAAATCAAATATTATTTTATTTATTTTACTTCCCACATTCAATCTGCAAAAAGTAATGGAAGAAAAGAAAATAATATAATTGGACAATCCAATTACAAGAGTATGAGAAAATCTGCATAAAAATATAATATGAATATAAGCAAATTAAGCAACAAAATTTTATGAAACTTTTTTTATCCAAAATTCTGCGACACTGACCAGTAATTTTGCATCATTTTGTCACTTTCTTTTTATCTATTAAATTTATTAATATAATACACATTCGTAACATAGTTTAAATTGTTTTATCATTAAGACATGTTGAAAATGTGGCTGAATACATAAATAGTACTTCTTTTTAACAATTGACTGAATATATAACTTTTATATTTCATAAATAGAATATTATTTTTAAATTTATTTCAATAACCTATTATGCTTTTCCTTCTTCTGGATTCGTCGACGATGCTTGATAAAATAGGAAATGCTTCATTAATTGTTTGGATGAGTGCAAAACATAAAACTAACAATCTTGTCTCATTGTCAGTTGTGTGATGCCAACTAACGTGAATTGTATTTTCCTTCCAAATTGACATACATGGAGAGATCTAAAAATATTAAATATCTAGTAATTTCCTCTTTAAGATAGTATCACTTACTGTAGCTTTTATTTTCCTATCATTTTTTATTTCCCACCATTTGGCTTCAAAAAGAAGGCCACACATCTTAAGCATTCCCCTTAAAAGTGAATATTTCACTTCTATTTGACATTTTAATTCTTTATCAGCATTACTAAATATTTTCCATATACGCTTCTCATTTGATGATTCAACTTGAAATACTTTAACTTCTAAACATATTTATTATTTTTAATTATTAAATATATATTTTTTTATTTTAACATACTATAATGAGGATTCCGAATCTTAGCTTCAAGCATTCCTTCGATACCTGCTTCCTTCTCAGGAAAAGATATATTAGCTATAGGCTTATTCACATCTTCATATAAAATCATTTCATTAGCTTCAAGCAAAGCAAAAAGTACTATATTTTTTTTTTCATCCACAATATCAAATTTTATAGTCCCTGAAGAGACATTGTTATGTAGAGTAAATTGTTCAATAGAGCGTAAATACTAAAAAAATTTTAAATTGTTAAGTGTTTAATAAAATCATGTTAACTTACTGTCACTATATCTCCAATTTTTATTTCAAGGTTAAGATGCTTTTGGAGACAATGGACAAAGCCAATTTTTGCTATTTGTGGTGCAATTATAGTTGATAATTGGCGACAAGCCTGCGAAAGATGTTCTTGAACTGATATTTTTCTCATTTTTTTGTTATAGTTGTTGAGCTTGCCTACAAGAAGTTAATTTTATTGTATAAAGCTTTTGTAATTTAAAAAATGTTTTTATATGAAAGATGTAAAAGAAACTGTAGAAATTTAAAAATAATTTTAATTTTCTTTTTAATTTGTAGTAAAAGTTGCATTTTAATTTAACTAGGAAATATATACATTGTTGTTAACTGATATATTATATGTAAATGTTTGAATTTTTATTAAATATATAAATTAGTTTTAATACCATCGTTCATCATGTAAGCTTATCACAAATACCATTAAACACACAATGTTTAAAAATTTTCCACATTTATAATAATATAAGAATTATGATTATGTTATTAAATTAAAAAATAGTATAGATAAAAAATTAGAAACTCCAAAATTAACATGTTAATGTGAAATATTATGAGAGATTATTTTTTATTCTTTTGAACCAGTTTATTGAAAAAATATGTCATTAAATGTTTAAAATTGTTAAAATTTGATAATACACTATTTAAAATATATAAGAATATTTAGAAAGACTAATAATTTGAGTTTGTAATAAAATTACATGAAAATACAAGTAGCTTGAAACATTCATTTAGATGTAAATATTTTATAGTCATTTTGAAACAAAAAAGACAATTTAATTTAATAAAATATGCTTGAATTATTAAACTTACTATTCCACTAACTACATCAACTAATTTAAAGACTGTAAATAAAAGTAAGATATTGATAAATTTAAATTAGTAAAGGAAATTTATGCTTTAATTATATTAATATTTATATTACAGTAAGTAATTAATAATGTTTAAGCTATACTAGAAGACTAAATATTTATAAAAAAACAACATATATTGTCCAAATCATAAATCAAACTTCCACCACCTATAAATTAGATAAATAATGAATTTTCTTAAAAAATTTAAAACAAACTCAGTAAATTTCTAAAAAATAGCCTAGAAATATTAAATACAAATATGCATTTATATATATCTATATAATTTTTTACATTTAATGTTAAAATTATATTTTAAAGTCACAAAATATTTCTAAAAATCGTAAATAGTCAATGAAAATATAAATTGCATAGAATACCACTAAATTCTTATAATTTATATCTGATACAATAAGTCTAGATAATTTTAAAATTCTCAAACATAATTTTGACAATCTTTTATTAGGAGAAAAATTGTCAATGAAATATTATACCTTATTTAAAATAATTTTATGGAAAAAATTTATTTCTAATGTAGTTTGTTGATTTTTTTCTTTTATTCTTAATATTTAGATTACATGAAAAGTTCCTATTTTAAAAAATAAAAAACAAATATTTCTAATATATCAATTGCTTATCAATAAAAAATTATTTTTATTTGATTATTTTATGGTATAACTCAGAGAGTCATTTTCTTTTACAAAAGACATTTTTGCATAAATATGCTAACATTATATAAATTCCTATTAATAGCAACATTTATTTAAAATAAAATATAAACATTTAAATATTTACTAATCTTTAATTTAAATATATTGCTTTAAAACTAAGCTATTAAAAAATAATGGAAAAAATGTTTTAGTTAACCTGTCAATTAATTCTTATATTATATCAATTTTTTGTAGCTATTAAAATAAATTTAATATATGTTTAAAATAAAGTTAATGTTTTTTTAAAATTAATACGAACATTTTTATATAAATATTAAAAGACAATATGGTCTTTTTATAATAATTTAAAATATTTATTATAAAAGTTATATTTTGTATTGTTGTTTTAAATACAAGCACGTGCTTGAAATGTCAAATAAAAAGAAAATTGAATATTAGATATATATAAGTGATGAATTTGTGTTTTTATGATCTCAAAATATATACATGTAAATAAAATTTTAAGGCATTAGTGATTAAAAATTATCTTAATAAAGTTGTTTTGTTATTAGAATAGTAAATAGTTAACAGAATGTTTTATAAATAAATATGGTAGAACTTTTATGAAATATTATCAATATTCTAATATCAAATCTTCTAATTATTTATTAGATATACACCAATATTGTTAATTTTTATAGAATTAATTTTAAAATTACAACCATGCATACTAATAAATTTATTTTATAGAAATTAAAATGAATAAAGAAGCAGCGGATTGTATTAATAAGGCAATGATTAGTTATAAAGAAGTAAAAAACAATGTTTTAAATGAATTGAAGCTTGATGAGAATGAAATTGAAAAATTATTATACCTGCACTTTTTAACGCTTCAAAGTAATGTTTCTAACTATCTTTCTATTCCATCCAAAGATAAATTATTCTCCTATCACAGCTTTGTTGATGATACAAAAAAACATTTTATTAATAATAATGATTCAGAATACATAAGAAAGTCAAAGAAGTCGGAATATCATCATAAATATGTAAGAGTATTTATATTAATTTGTACTTTTTTAATATTATTATTAGCCAGCATAAATTTTGCATATACTTAACTTCATAATTTATTCTTTTAGTTATCAAAGTCAATTGATATTCAAAGGAAAAATTCTGAATTAGAAAATTTATTCCTAAAGAAAAATTCACCTTCATCTTCAATACAACAATTCTTTACAAAACCGAAAAAACGAAGTATTTCATTGCACCAACTTATGACAAATTATAACGCTGAAAGACAACTTGAGGTTTGTTTTGATAAAAAGGCTTTAATAATATTATTATGTAAACCATTCATAGAATGAAGTTATTTTTATTCACCTTTTAATAAGATTTTTAAAAAAATAATTTAAAGTTAAGAGACTTATTTTGTAAAGAGATAATTAAAAAAATAAAAAATCTTAATGGTTATTGAAAAACATAATTTTATTGTGATTAAATAATATTTAAACTTTTCAAACTAATCTTATAAATTTATTTTTAACAAAAACTTTCACATTCTCCATTCAATTTTTTTTCATAATATTTATCTTGAATTGTTAAAGCATATTAAAAATAATTATTTTTTTATAAAAAAACTTTCAGTTATATTAAATAATAACTACTTTAAAAGATAAATAAATTGGAAATTAATTGTTATCAAGTCATTTCACTTATAAATTCTAGTTCATTTTTGTTATATACTTCATTTTTTATTTTGTCAAGTAAAATCGTTTTTCTTTGAGAAAATATAATGTTTGTTTTAACCTTCTCATCAAAAAATTTTGACATTAAAATATCGTTTGTTTAATCTAATTTTAAGTTTTTTTTTGATTTATTATTCATATTTTTGATTCTCATAAATGTTTTCATTAAATTTTGAAATAAAAAATTTTTTTATGTATTTACAATTTGATTTTTAGATTTCTTAGTAATTATAATATGTCTAATTTTTCAATAGCTTATTTTGACTTAAACTTTATTTTATAACATACAATATTTTTTCAAATATAAGTTGTATCGTCATTTACTTTGGAACGAGAGTTAACTTTGGTAACTAAAGCAAATCTTTACATATTTATACAAAGTCATTTATATTATAGATTCATTTGGTTTTTCACTATAGCAATAACATTTATAATACTGTTGAAGATACAATATTTGATTAACCATACTTAACTACAACCACTATTTCCATAAACATATTTATCATACCTTATTTAAGTTGATCAGAAAAGGAATAATATAGAAGAGTAATATAGAAATATAGAAAGTTCCCTTAATTTTAAATAAACACTAACAATATATATTTGCAGCCCTCCTTATAATAATAACACGTTTTACTTCTCATCACTTAATCACCTTTACTGATTACAAATTGAAATAAATACAACTTTAAAAAAAAATTTTTCTATATCATTTAGATATATATTTTAAAAATACAAATAATATAATGTAAATATATTTATTTTATTAACCATTATTACTAATTTTTTTATAAATTAAATAAACTATAACATTTAGTTATCATAATTTATGACAACATTTTATAAACTTTCCATTTACTCTTCATCTACTACATAAAAATACTTTTCAAAAATATTAATATATTATGTAGATTATTTTTTTGACACCAAATACATTACTTAATCCTATATTTTATTTTTTTTGACCACTCTATTAACTAATATTAAATCTTACTCAAAAAAGAATTCCATTGAGCTTGGTATACTTATAATTTTCAATTGCTATTAGATATATAGCATTTAATAGCAAGGTTCCTGCTTCGTGTGCAATACAATAATAACAATTATGTTAGTTTGTCTATTCCATTAGATATACCCAAAAAGTGGTTATAATTTAGCTTTTAAAAAAAATTTTTATATACATTTAAAATTGTAAGAAAGTAATTATCTAGACATAATAACCTTTGTCTGTTAACATACATGTTAACTTTTTTCTTCAATTTTCTTTAATTAGTCTTTTTGATGTTCTAATGATGATGTTATAGCTTATGGTTGTTATTATAAATAAAATTATAAAGGAAGTTATAATTTTTATCTTTAAAAAAATGAAATTTATAGTCACCTTTATGGTAATAAGACTATGAAATTTTATACTTTGTTTTTGAAATAATACCAGTAAATTTGCATAATTTTTTTGACAAAATTAAAATGATCATCCTAAATATATTTTAATTAATAAATATATGTAGGAGAAATGAAATGTCTTCCAAATATTCTTTCAAAAATATTTGTATAATGATTTTGTTCAAATTTTGATTTCTACATTAAATTAGTATATATAATTAATTTATTAATATTGATAAATCGTGAAATATATACTTTATTTGTGTTGTTATTATATTTAATAAACATTCGTGTTTATTAAATAATACATGCTATACATATATTTACCTTTTTTGTATTTCTATTGTTTCTTAAAATTTCGAAATTAAATTTATTTTATCCTTTTCAAATTGTAAATATCAAAATACTTATATATATAGATTTATAGTAACCAAAAATATTTATAATTTTATTAAAATATAATTTCACATAATAATATTTTATTTTAAGATATTGCTTGTATATGTTTATTTTAAAAATCCATATTAACTGTCCTTTTGTTTGCTTAGTCTTATCAATGTCATGTTTAATTT
Organism: Strongyloides papillosus; assembly: GCA_005656395.1. NCBI lineage: Eukaryota > Metazoa > Nematoda > Chromadorea > Rhabditida > Strongyloididae > Strongyloides > Strongyloides papillosus. The sequence continues at coordinate 2,383,431 of SRSI01000078.1, read as the reverse complement.
AAAACATTCTATCTTAATCTTCCTTTATAAATTATAATCAACAATAATATATACATATTAAAATTGGTATTGTAGTAAAAAAATATGTTTGGAGGAATGTAAGGTTATTATTTACTGTAAAGATGAGTTATTAAAAATATTTATAATTTTCTATCATTTTATAAATATAGTAAAAAATAGTAAAATGATATCTATTATTACACATACACGCATATTTAGATAATTAGAAATACATAATTATCACTTGACTTTTCTATCTTACATTCAATTACTTTTATTTAAAATAAAAATAATTCGTAAAATTTTGGTTTTACTTTTCAATACTATATTAAATAAAAATTTTTATTTGTAGTGAAAATGTCTTTTAAAATAAAATTTGTTCTTGTTGGAAGCCCGTAATTTGTAAAAGAGACGATACTTCTTTTTCCTTTGGAAGAAAATTAATTCACTTATTAAAAGGGTACATTCTTGTTAATAATTCTTATTTAATTAACTTTCAAGTTATTTCTCTGGTCAACATAATTTTATAGTCTTTTATTATCAATTTGGAAACAGCTAAACACTTGTAAGATATAAATATATAATTGTAAAGTTGATTATACCCTTTATCATCAAAACTAATTTTAATTAATTATTTTTATTATAATAATTTATTTCCTATCGTTAATTAAATTCATTCCATTAGTCATTTTACCCATAATCTTCTAAACTTTTTTTTAATTCTAAATTTTCAATAAAATAATTTATATTATTTACATTTCTATTAATTAAAATATGATTATTGTTTTGCATATTTAATAAAAAAAATAATTAAATTTATATGATATTAAATAAATAATTAGAAATAAATAAAAGATGATATTGATTATTATCTAACTTTTATCTGTTTTGATTTTTACACAATACTTAAAAGAATTTTTATGATCTTTGAAATGTTATAGGTGTCAGATACTCAAATAATAAAACATAACAATAATATTTTAATATTATCATGAAACATCCAAATGTTTTTCCCTGTTACCATATGAATGATGATAAAATATTTTATTAATTTTGTTCCAAGACTTTGCGATAGATAGTATTTAATAATTCAGGACTATATCAATTTTCTTGTGCTAATGTATAAAACACATATACGATTGTTTGTCATCTTTAAATGTTTAGATAATCTTCTTGTTGTATGTTATAATTATATTTATGTGGTATAAATATACAATAAATTGGTCAGATAAACACTATTCCTGATATCATGACATTCTACATACATTAATCACTATTAGAACTGTAGAAATATAAAATTCTGATCATCTTTTCTTTAAACGTATGGACTATATAATTTTCTTTTCTTTACAATAATACTTTATATCTAAATTTAATGTATAATTTCATGTATTCCTTATAAAAATATTATTCATTTTAATTATTTTAACAAGTATTTTTACTTTTTAAGTATTGATAATACCAAATTTTGCTAGTATAACAAAAAAATCATTTTTTTAATATTTACATATCTTGTTAAGCATTTATTTTTCCTATTAGTTCAAAAAAATTTATGATTTCAATAGCATATAATTTTATTTAAACAAAAAATAACAGGGAATAATTTATGGTTAATGTGAATAGGATAATTTTAATTGTAACTTCAAACATTTAATTAATCAAATTATTTTTAATAGTATTTACAATATTATGATTTATACCAAATTTATATTTTTATTGATAGTAATAACTCTTTTTCTAATTAACTAGTCATAAAAAGTTGTAAAATATCTTATTAAAATTTACTTTTTTGCCTAAAAGTTTAGAATTTATTTTTATATTTATGTAAAAATAAATTAGCTTAACAAATAAACCATGAAAATATAATAATATTGTTGTTAATTTAAAAAAGAAGATAAATATATTAGTATTATGATGCTATTAAAGTTTTTCTATTGAATAATATTAAAGATGTTTTTTTATACACTAACAATATATTTAAGTGCAATTTTATAGTTAAATAGTTTTATACATTTTATATTAATGCAGTTTTCTTATTATTTTATATATAATCTTTTAAACATAATCATTTATGATATCTCATTGACACTAAGAAAAATATGTAGTGATTTAATTGTTTTAATATTTATATGACAATGAATGTTAACATATCTGTATAATGGCATCTCATTTGTAATATTTTTTGTCACTTACAATTAAACAACATTTTTACTATATAAACATGTATTTTACATGTCAAAATATATGTATAAAGTTATTTAAAATATAAATATTGTTAATGAAATAAGATAGATAATTATTTATTTGTTAATCTTAAAGTAAGCTTTTTATAATCTTTATTGACAAAATTTTTAAATTTGTTTAAATAATTTGTGTATATTTTAGTTTGGAAGTTTTTATAAACAAAAGACAATTTTTATAACTACTTATATTTTCCAATAAATTAAATTTTGTTTTCTCTTCACCTAAATTCAAGTAAATATTAATAGAAGTTTATTACAATCAAAGTGGAAACAATTTGTGTTTTTATATGTTATATTAATCCAATTTTTAACACATTTTGATAGGTAAATAAATACAAATGTAACTTAAAATAATTGCATAAAATTTTTTTTTCTTGATAATTACCAAAATAATTATATGTATGTAGAAAAATGCTATAAATAGAAGTGAAATAAAAAATATTTATCTTTTATTTAAATTTCCCCCATAAATTGTTCTTACTTTTAAATATTATAATTTACATTCTTTTTTATTTATAGAAAATTGCTATGTTAGCCTCATTATACTCCTATCCACGGTCGCAGACCTCTTCTAATAAAGAAAGTGACATGTTTCAATCTAAAGTAAAAATAATTCCAAGATCAAAATCTCATGATAGAAATAATATTATTAAAAAATCACCTATAATTGATGAGGTAAATGCAACAAAAGTTCCATCTATAAATGATATAAATTTTCAAAATTTAAATTTATGCGATTCCTTAAACTCTTCAGATATTGTTTATAACGATAAAGATCAAATTATTGCTGCAACAGCTGAGGGTTTATATAAATTGTTAATGCCAACAAGAAATTATTGTCCCAGTAAGGATTTTATATTTACATTCCTTATAAATATGAGGACATTCACTAATCCTGATGACTTGTTAAAAAAATTGCTTCAACATTGTATGTTTGAATTGCACTCTGATCCACAGAATTTCAAAAAAGAGGGTAGAGGAGCATTATTTGATAATATATATGAAATATGTAAAGAATGGATATATCAAATACCTTACGATTTTACAAGTAATTCAATGAGAAATCGTTTAAAGGAGTTGCTAAATTTAAGTGCATTTGATGATAAATCGAAGAAAAAGATTAGTAATCTTTTTGATGAGTTAACGGAAATTTTAAATAAAACATCAAAATATGAAAGTACTATCTTTGGAATAGAGCAAACAATTGAAGATCCCCCACAAATAACAGAAATGTTGGGAGGAATAATGAAAATGACATTAGAACCGTCTGTTGTTGCTCAACAATTAACACATATTGAATTAGAAAGATTATCTGTTATTGGTGTTGATGAATTTATACAAGCACTAAGTTACGGTGATATGGATTGCCTTGATACAAATAAAGACAAAGGAGGAAAAAATACAAATAATAATAAAGATGGTAATGCTGTTGAGGATACCTCATCTAAACATAAAGTTTCAATATCTATAAAATTCTACATTAGTTGGTTTAATCAGTTAACATCTTTTGTCGCAACGGAAATTATGAGACATGCACGCAAAAAATATAGAGTTAAAGCTATTGAGTACTTTATTGATGTAGCAAAGGAATGTATAAATATTGGAAATTTTAATTCAATGATGGCAATTGTAGCAGCATTATCTCTTCCACCTATTGCAAGATTAAAAAAAACTGTAAATTTAAATTATTTTCATAATTTTAATGCTTGTTATTATTTTTAAGTGGAGTAGAGTTGAAAAAAGTAAACTTGAAATATTACAACATCAATTAAATCCATCAGGAAATTTTAATTCTTACAGATCGACATTGAAAGCTGCAATATGGAGGAGTGAAAATGCTAAATTAAAAAATGAAATGATGATTATTCCATTTTTTGCATTGCTATTAAAAGATCTATTTTTAGTTCATGAAAGGTCAAGGATTCCATTACCAAATGGACAATTAAATTACGTAATGTTTAGTCAATTTGCAGATCATATTGCTAATTTAAATTGTTGGAGGACAAAAAAATGTCCATTTAAAAAATATCCTTCGATTCTACAATATTTATTATTAGCACCAAATTATAGCGAAAAAAGTAAGTGAAGATTTATATTTTTTTAATTTAATAAATTATAATTTAGATATGCTTTGGCTCTCATATGACTATGAAATAGCTGAACAGGGAATTGATAAATTACAATATAAGAAATTAAAAGATGAACAAAAAAAGAAGTGTTCTGATTAAAATTATAAAATATGTAGATTAGTATAACAAAAACCTATAAATACATTAAATTTTTATTTAAAATAATTTTTTATTTAACATTAATTCTATTTTATTAAAAACTTTTGCATAATAAAATAAAAGATCTCTAATGAAGGTTGATAAATAAATTTATCATTAATACTGACTGAAATTGCAAAATGTCATTTAAGATAGTTGAAAAAATGCGTCATATATGTTAATACATATATTAATTTGTCTTTTCACGTTTGTAATATGAAAATTTTTGTTTTTTTTCTATAATTATTATCCATCTTAGATATAAGACATAGGATGAATATTATATTACCAATAATTTGATCTTTATCTAAAATTTGTATTACCACTAATTTCTCCACTATAATTATTTTAAGGAATTTAATCTTAAGTCCTTAAAAGGTAAAATTAAGTAATTTAACATACAGTAGCCTTGCTAATTACACGAGCATCTATATATTCATAATTTCGTATAGTAAGATTATTTTGATAAGGTTGATCAGCATATAATAACGAAAACCAAGGTGAGTCAACATGTGATGGTCTCCTATAATCGGGAACTACATTCCTCTCCTCTGGTGGTTTTATATTTTTTATTAAGACATTACGAATTTCAGTGTTAGAAAATAAATGAGCTGGCAATCTTATTGCATTTCCAATAATTGTCATAACAGATGCCAAATCCACAACTAAACGGTAAAAATACGGGTAATAAATTTGGAGGAGATCAGGGTAGATAAATTCAATAATACTAATAATTAAATTTAACAAATTGGATATTAAATATGCCGTGATGATAAATAATAATGTGTGAGTTGCAGCTTTTAAATTTTTTCTCCTCATTTCCATTACGTCTTGACCTAATGTTAATTTTGTTATTAATGATCGTAATTGTTGTATATTTTGTTTTTTCAACATTATAACAGTTCCTCCATTTAAAAAAATTAATGTACAAAAAGGGATAAATGTTGTTGTCAATGTTAAAATTCCCGACAAAAAATTATTCTTACTTATCTGTCCAACATTTATTCTATTGTAAAAATCGCATTCTGGTTGAGAAACTATTACAATATCCTGAAAGTTTAATTAATTATGCAAAAATTTTATAAAGTTACATGAGATGTGAGCATTTTTAAAAAAAACGCAGAAGATATTGCACATATTAACAAAATCCATCGTGTTTTATATTCAAAACCTGTAAATAATTAATAAAGCATAATTATAAATCCTACTACTAACCGGTGAATGTCCAGTGTTTTGTTAGTTTATATCTTTCTAGTGATGCATGGATAAGACAAAGAACTGAAGAAATTTTAAATACTTGTCCAAAAAGAAATGTTGTTCGTGCGTACGATATCCATATCAAATACAATTTTTTTATATCAAAGAATTCTGCTAAAACTGGTATAGACTATAAATGCATTAAAAGGCTATATATTTTTTTTCTACTAACATAAATAAAACATACCATTAACATTACATAAACTGTATCTAAAAGTGTATCGAATAATGCAACGAAACCAAGAAAAAAATATGGTGAATGTCTAAAATTTTTTTTCGATAAAAATATTACAGCTAAAAAGGCATTTGCGATGATTCCAAATAAAGCTATTGATCCACCAAATATAGAAACTAATATAAATCGTTTTTGTAGTAAATTATCTTTTTCTTCTCTTGAAAATATTCCACACACCATCTTTTAAAAATATATGATTAAGGCTAAATAAACTTATTTATGGTATCTATCCATTTAACAAAATGTTAAATTAAGTAAAATGTTTTCAAATACACATAGGCTATTTAAATATATAACAAGAATAAACTATCAAAGATGAGTAGTTAAGAACATGTATAATTTTTGTTTTAACAAAAAAAAATAAAATAAAAATTTATATTTCTAATGTCGGTATAATTTTAAAACATATAATAATCTCATTTTTTTTATCCATCAATTTAAACTTTTATTTTTTATTTATACTTTTCTATTAATAATTTATTATCATTCTATGAATATTAGATATTTAACATGTACCTATGACAACATTTTTTATCATGAACCTGTTTCAAAAATTTACTAAATAGGTATATTTTTATTATAAAAATATCGATAGACTAATTAACCTTCCAAGTATCGTTCCACTAAATATATATAATTATTATAAAATTGGCTAAATTTTGTCTAAATACAAAGAATATAATGAACAAATACTACAATCTAATATTTTTATTATTTGTATTAATATTTTATACAAAGGCTGAGAAATCTCACATGAGAAGTATATTATGTACCAGAAGTGATAAATTTTCATTTTGTTCAAGTAATAAATTTAAAAGATCAGACATTACTATTGATGAAAAAAGTGAAAATGATATAGATTCTCCTTTTGAAGGTATTGCTACTAGACCACCAGAAACTACTATTGTTACTAACATGAGACCACAAGTACCACCTTCTCCTGTTTATAATATATATCCAATTTTTTATCCAAAGGGTCCCCAATATTGTCCAAACATGATGGCAATTTTTCGTTTTACATGTCAGCCATCAAAACCTTTACGTCTAGATTTGGTTGAATTTTGCAAAGTAAGTTTTGTTTATTTTTTTCTCTTTTTTTAATAACATTATACATATAGGAGTATTCACTCTTTTGTAGAGTACCAAATTATCATAGAATGCCTGGTCCAGGAACAGGCCCAGCTATAGGCGAAAAAGGTATAGGACATGTTGGTGTTTCCGGTAATTTCGGTTTTGGTATTGGTGTAGTCCCTGGTCTTGAAGTTAATGCTGGATGGGGAGTTGATGTTGGCCCTATTCCTGGTATGGGAGAAAGTGTTGGTGTTAATCTTAATTCTAATATTGGATTAATGGGTTCCAGAACCCCTCTTGCCTACAGAAGAGGTTTTGATAATCCTAATGCCCCTAAAGGACCATTAGTTGGACTTAGTGGTGGTGTTGGTGTTGATCCAGGTACCGGCCAACCTATTGGTGTTGGTTCTGGTTTGGGTGTTGGGTAATTTTGGTGGTGTATAAGAAAATAATAAATGAAAACATTTTTGTCACAAGGGTAAATAATTTTCCAAGTTAAAGAATGTTAAGAAGAAAAAATATATAGTTTATTTTGTAATAATAATATGATTATACATATATGTTTATTGGTTAGTAAAAAAATTATTATTTATCTCATTTCACTTTTTGAATTTTAATTGCTTCCTTCGTGTAATGCATTTTTGTTTAGAAAATAAATTTTTATTTAAGGAAAACATTTAACCCCATCTTATTCCATAAGCTACACCAGCTTTTAGTAAATCATCCTTAGACCGACGAGATGTTGATGGAGCAAAACGGTTCATGTTTCTGATAAAGTTTTCAATTACACTATCATCATATCTTCTTTCAATACCTGGATCTACATATATTCAATTATATATATATATACATAGATAGATAAGGACATATTATATAAATTTAATTATAGATGTAACTTACATTGAAGAGTATAATTGAATGTTAAGAATATTATTAAAATTAAAAATATCTTGTACGAATGTTTATGCATATTTTAAATGAAATAAATAATAAAATTAGTCTATAGTAAAATATTTAATCGTACTTTCCCAAGTGATTTCTCTATTTTCTATTAAAATGGTATTAAAATGAAAATAATAAAGTGTTAATAATTTAAATAAAAAGATAATTAAATTGTTATGACTATCTAGGCAAATAAAAATATTTAAATATCTTTATTATTAAAATCCATAAAAATATTTAAACGATTATGACATCACAGAATAATTATCATATAATTATGTTTTTTTTAAAAATGCTCTTCGAATTCGTGTATCACCATTCTCAGGTATGGTAGAACCTCTTCCATTAACGAAATGTGATGAATTTGATGATGCAATTGTTCCTAATAATGCTGCTGTTGTACTACGACCTACTATTGGTTTAACTTCGTGTGGTTGTAAAATGCGTCTTCTTTTTTTTGGTAATTTTGAACGTGCTTGGGCATGTGAATAAAACATTGCAAAATTTGACACAATAACTGGAACTGGTAAAGCTATCGTTAAGACACCCATTAATGCACAAACACTACCAACTATCATACCAAGGTATGTCTTGGGAACCATATCACCAAATCCTATAGTACACATTGTTATAATAGCCCACCATAAACCAACGGGAATTGAATCAAATTGATTTCCTGGATTTTGTTGGACTCTTTCAGCATAATACACTAATGCTGCAAATATAACTATACCTAAGAGCACAAAAAATACTAGCAAAAGTAATTCTTGTGCTGATGCTTTAAATGTTTGAATCAATATTTTTAATCCTGAGGAGTGTTGTGTCAATTTAAATAAACGTAAAATTCTTATAATTGAAAAAAATTCTACTGTATCACGATTTGTTTCACTAAATAATTCTTCTAATCCCCAATCAATATAAAATGAGACAGTTGCAATGAAGTCTATTATATTTATTGGATCTTTACAAAATTTTCTCATATTAGGTGAAAATATAAATCTTGATGATAATTCTATTGTAAACCACATATTACAAATTAATTCAACATAAAAAAAATACGGATGTGCTCTACTAAGTTATTCTTAAGATTTGTGTAATTAATTAACTTACCTAGTTGAATTTTTGATAACATGTAGTGGATGATTATCATAATCTGTTGCGTTAAAAGATATTTCTGGGACTCTCATATATGGGTGCGTTTTTAAACAAAAACTAACTATTGATACAATAACAAAAAAAATAGATACAATGCTCAATACTCTTGCTCCTCTTGATGACCATGGTTCATCAAAAAGAGACCACATTTTTGGTTTAAATTTTTGCCACTTTGACAATGTACCCGAGTAAAAGTCATCTTCCCAACCAAATTTTTTTGCAATCTCTTCTTGTGATGGTGGTTCTGTATCAAGATCCAACGATTCAATTACAGCTAATGTATCTTGTGTATCTCTATGTTGTGTGTACGTCATCCAACAACATGGCTCGACTTGATTAGCATCCAAACCCCAAAACTCCAACTCCTCTTCAAATAATGGTCCGCAAACATTTGTTGGATAATGAAGTTTTCCTGTTCTATAGTAATTTAATATCATAGCAAAAACTCCAGGGTGCCTATCATAGAAGTATTCATTTAAAACAGGATCGTAATTTGCCAAGTTTGGTGTAAGTCTTGATAATCTAGTTGCTGGAATTTTTTTCAAAACATGCATAAATGTCTCATGACGTATTCCACCAACATTTAATATAACACGATTTTCTGTGTCCATCCAGGACTAAAAATATATAGTATTATTTTTTATTCAGTAAAAAAAGAAGTAAATTTAAAATAAAAAAAAATAAAATAATTGTACAAATAATAGATTACTCTTTTTTAAAAAAGTATAGGTAAAATATCCGAAAAGTAAATTTTTCAGAATAAAGACTAACATTATTATATTTTAAAATAAAAAAAATAACATAAAAGACGCTTAATTTTTAAAAAAGAAAATATTTTATTATGCATTTTTAAATATTATTACGTTGAAAAAATGCACTTTTTAATGTTACTAAAATTAAATTAACAAAAGAATATACTTAAAGTAATTTTTAAAGCTATAAATTATAAGTTATAATATTTAGCAGTAGTAAAAATATAAGAATAATAATGTTAGAATATAAAGCACTATTTCATTTATCAAAAATAATTGTAATAAACAAAATTGTTTATGATCTCTAAATTGTTTATAATGATCGTAAACAACAAAAATATTCCTATACATTTCCTAACATTTAAATTATTTTAACGGTACAATTTTAAGATGAAATTTAATTATAATATAGCTTTATGAGTAAGTAACCTGATTATTGAAATATTTAGCCATATATAGATACACACATTTATATACTTATATCGAATTGGTAAAATAAATAAATAAAGAAGATAACATTTATAAAGAACCTTTTAACAATACTCATATATTTAACGATAATATGATTAAAAGTTTTTTTTTCTCAAAACACAAAACAAATCCATTTCTTTAATTTGTTTTAATTCAATGTATCATTACAATGAAGTGGTACTAAAAGAGATTTAAATGTTCTATGATATATATGCCTTTAAAATATAAGTCCATAAGTAGGAATAGATTTTATAAATGATTTATGGTGGTTTAAAAAATTTAGTGACAAGGGATTAAGCTTACAAATTTCCTTTTTTCATCCTCTTCTCTATCTAACAATACTCCTCTAATAGGTACCGATTTCATAGGTCTCATTAAATAATCATATTCATTACAATTTGATCTATCATTATATAAGTCTTCTACATTTCTTTCTAAAACAATCCCACAATTGTCATTATCTAAATTGAAAAAACATAAATTATTAACGGCTCCATTTATCTTTTCTTTTTCTGATGTGACTTTTCCTTTTATCATCATAATTGTTATATAACTTTTTTCTAGAAACAAAAATAAAAATCATTATGAATATGAATTTAAAAATAATAATAATTTTTGGTAATTTTAAAAAGGATAAATGGAAATGTACAAACATTTAACATATATTTTTCTTCCATTTTAAGTAAATAATTAAAATGTTAGTACATTAAATCTTTATTTATATAATATAATATAGCAAAATATCTTATCTTATAAATACATTAAAAAAAGGATACCAATGACAAAATTTTTAATTTTTAATCCATCATAAATTAAAATGGTTTTGTTACTTAAAAAAATAGTTTATTTTTAAAATTTTAAAGAAAAAAATAAAAATTTTTATTTATGTTCATTAAAGAGATCTTCATTGTCAAAAGAAACCATTAATTTTGTTTGTTATTCTTCACGGAGAGAAGAGAAATTTTTCTTCTGTTTTCTTCGATAAAATATTTAAAAGAGAATTAATTAAGAAAGTCAACACTTTTATTACTTTTTCAAATCAAAATTTTAATATTGTATATTTCATAAGAAAACCAATGTAATTTTGCTAAGCACAATTTTAATTTCATATAAGTATTATATTTCAATGACGAATGTAATTTTTGTTGTCGATCTGAGCATTCCCAACTACAAAGAAAAAAAAGTAATAAATATATAAATTCTTTGAAAAAAATTACTTTTTAAAATATTATTAATTATAATAAATATGTCATAATAATCAAAAATTAGTTATAAAAGTAATTTTATCTATATGAATGGGCTTTCATAATCGCTTCACTAAGCATGAAATCAATGATGAAAAGGAAAATGAGATTCTGTTAAATGGATGTTATAGAATTTTTGAAAAAGTATTTTAAGCTTCCAGAGTCAAATCAACTGTACCAAATAAATTTATGTTTTTCATCTTATCTTTACATTAGAAACAGTCAAGCAAAAATTATTTTCAAGAATAGGCGTATTTCATGTTCATATATCCATGTAAGCTTTTAAGCTTACTTCATTAAAAGTTACCAATCATTTGTCAAAATACTATCCTAATGAGTTTGAATTTAAATAATGTTTATTTAAATTTTTTATCCTTATTCCTACTTTTTTATATTAATTAAATATAATATTTTAGGGAAAAAAGTATTGAAATCAAATACAGTATCACTTTGGTAAGTATCTATTATCTAGTTTTATAACGACAAAATTTTTGTTTCCCCTATTATTATGACTTCTATTCAAAACTATTGTCAAAAAAGGTTGCCGGCTATTTTTATAATATAATCAGAAAACTTACAGTTCAGTAGTTGCCTTTGTGCTATCCTAAAACATTTTTCTTTCAACAATCACATAATGATTATTATTTAATTATAACATTGTAAATGTCCTCATATCATCATTATTAAGTTACCGAATGCCGATAATTATATCTATATATAATTAGAAATTTGAGAATATTTTCGGTAATTGACGACAGACGGCGCATCTTATATGAAGAGGATTAAACATACAATATTTAGGATAAATTTTTTATTTGATATTTTTGATTTAAAAAACAAGATAAAATGCGGCATTTTTTAAAGATGTATGAAAAATACATATATATAATGAGAACATTTATATCGAAAAAAGCTATTACCAAAAACTTACTCAGTTGGATTCCATAATCAACAATATATCTTAATTATACAACATGATTATGTCAATCATAGATATCTTAAAGTTAATATATGCATAAGGTTTTTGATGTTAACTTGTCATCACCTTTATATTTTTCATTAATTTAAAGACCATTTTCTAGTTAATTTTAATTAATTCATCAGTTATACAGTATACTATTATTTTAAAAACTTTACAATATACTAACAAAAACATTAATTAATTTTAATGAACTACACATTGTTAATGAGCGCAATGACACTTGTTCTACCACTGACACAATCTGGACTTCCTTAAAAACAATATTTGAAGCTGTTAATTTAGAGATTATCCACTTTGTAGCTTCTGATCCATTTGAAGAACAAAGATATTGTACCGCTTGACAACAGGTCATGCATGTACATATATCTTATGTTTTAGATTAAACTAATTTAGAAAAAAAAAGCGGCACTTATCAAAATTACCTAAATTTAAAGATTAGCTAAATAATAAAAAATTATTTATATTATAATTATATATTTGATATAAACAAAATTCTCTACATCATTTACCTTCACACATACCTTATATTATTATTCTTATTTATTTTTGAAATGAAAGAAATAACTACTGTAATGATATAAATATATATATGTATAAATAGATACTTTTTATATGTTCTTTGGTTGATGCAATAGATATATATATTTATATAATTACTGTACATTTAATTATAAAGAGAATTTGGTGTATTAAACAAATTGAGTTATCTTAAAAGTTGATTTTTAAATTTGTTTATTACGTTAACTTTGTAACTTGTCAATAGTGTAATTATCACTTGGCCCAAGAATTATTCATGCACTTTCACACAATCAACTTTGCAACAAAAGATTTGATTAAACCTGTAGATAGTAAATCCAAGCTTACTTAATTAGTTTTGTCTTCCGTAACAATAACAAATCCATTAACAATCATTATTTTTGACGCTTCAGTAAACATTTATTAAACCTGGTACTTTTATTTAATAATCTTGAGTTTTAGAGTAACTTTAAGTGTCCTTATATCTTTAAAGTAGTTAAAATAAAAAAAGTTAAAAGGTAATTAATCATAAAAATATAGACACTTGGTGTGAATGTAATACCTCATCAATCATAAAAACCATGTATGTATATGACAAAATTTATTCTTTTTGTCAACACATATACAGGTAGTTAAAAATAATGTGATGCCTTGTATATTGAAAAAAGGCAATCTAACGTTAATGACATTTTTTTTGAGAAAATCATATATATAAATTTATATATGTAAATGTATATATATTTTATCAAATAATATTAACAACAAACATAACATATATTCACAAACTTTAACCTACAATTATCTCCATCTAAATTATCCAACAATTTGTTACAGTACAAGATCAAGATCTTAAGATATCATCAAATTTTAATCACTTTGGTTAGAAATTTTACCTAAGATTGTTATCAAATGTGTGTAATGTGTCGAGAATTCCCATCAAAATTATTGACATAAACATGACATTTTGAAATGAATTACTTCCGTTCATTTTTCCCTCATATTGAATTATTTTTACTTATTGTATGACTGTTATTTTTGTACTATATTTTTGATAGAAAAATTTTTATTTACATCTCTTAATTAAAATAATATATATGTATATGTCAATAGCATTTTCTCTTAATAATTTTATTGGTTGTACACATCCCAATGGGTGGAGTTAAAATGCGCAACTTGTCGGTCCACCAATAATAGAGGATGCGGTTTCTTACGACATTGAAGTTATAAGTAAAAAGAAGGAGGTCGTAAATTTCATGAATAAAAGTTTTCTGATGAGAACATGTGTATATCTGCTTTCATACGCATCAATGGATCATACAAAGCATATTTTATTTACCACATATTATGCCATTTAAACGGTCCCTACTACCAACTATCAAAATAGCTTTATTGAGACATTTTTCAAAAGAATTTATTTATATCCTTTACAAATTTTTAAATATTGTTCAATTTTACGCTTCGTCTCCCCAAGTTTTTTGTTAGTACACTTTCTTTAAAATATCAATTTTTGGCCATTGCTTAATATTATTTATAGTATATAATATTTATCTAAAACAATAATTTCTATGTGTTAATTGATAAGCACTCATGAGATGTCTTCTTCTTCTTACATTTATATACATATATTCTCTCTTATTCTACATATTTATAATATATATTGCAGGTATAAACCAAATATTTTAATATTTATTGTCAATCTCATTTTTCATATATATTTTATATATGTATATCCATATCTTGTTATCTTTATTCTATTCTAATATACTTTAATTTCAGTAATTAAAAAAAGATTTAATTTTTAACCCAACGTCATTGTTATAAGACGGGTACCAATAAGGATTGAAAATATTTTTAAATAGAGGAAGAAATAAAGAAAAGAATAAAAAATACATAGAAAAATATATATATTGTACTACTGGAAGCATGCCTTCTTCAAGAGGTCAGTATAATACATCACCAGGTTGGTTTATAGATTTGTAGGGAGCTATGAAATTTTTAATATATTCATTTTATAACTAATTTTTAGTACATTATTTGAATTATTAATTTTTAAAGAGTGATACTTCCCTGCCAAAAACATTAACATTTATAATGCCAAATATATATTCTATTATAGTGATAAAATATATAAATTTAACCATTTGCATGTGATAAAATATACATCAATATACCGTAAATTAAGAGTATTTTTCTTTAAAAATTTTATATACTTGGTGCCACATATAAAACGGCGCCATTTTTAGTTAGAATAATAGGTAAAAATGGTAATGAAAAATAGAATATTGAAAAAGTTTTATTACATATACATCATATTAATGTATATTTAATGAGTATAAATGTATAACATTAATTGTTTAACAAATTGCCACCAGACGTGTTCATAATAGTGTTACATAATAATTGTCTTTGTTTGGTATATATGTATATCTATTTTTATATATAAAAAATCAAGGACTTTTATAGGGAAATTGTTACTTATGCAAATTTTCTTGTCAAATTCAACTGTTGATACATCTAAAATGTGTCCCTTTATGACATTTTTTAATTAAAATTATAATGTGTTTATAATAATATCCAACTAAATGACAATTTGATAAAAATTTTTTTCCCTAGTGCCATTTATCTTATATAATAAATATTATAAGCTGCGCAATCGGATCAGAATCTTAATACGATCCTCCACATGTCATTGCCTTTCAAATCTACTCATTTCATAAGTAACACCGCATTTGTTTCCTGCTATGCTCCTAATCCTTTCATACTAACTATATTAAGAATCATTTACTATTATATGATTAATGAAGAAATCTCTTTTTGATGTTCTTTATTGCGTCATCCCACATATTGGTATTTTTAAATAACAAAAGCAACATTCTTTTACTAATTAAGATGTACAAAATAATATTTAAAATTTAGTTACCATACGGTAGATGTGATTAATTAATGATACTGTAATAATATGTAATGATTTACTAATGATAAGATATTTATATTTAAGGTCATACAGGAGTTAATCAACTTGGTGGTGTTTTTGTTAATGGTCGCCCTCTTCCTGATGCTACCAGACAAAAAATTGTTGATTTAGCGCATCAAGGAGCTAGACCATGTGATATTTCAAGGATTCTTCAAGTTTCAAATGGTTGTGTATCTAAAATTTTATGTCGATACTATGAATCTGGTACCATACGTCCAAGAGCCATTGGTGGTTCTAAACCAAGAGTTGCAACAAATAATGTATGTGAAAAAATAGAAGCATATAAACGTGAACAACCTTCCATTTTTGCATGGGAAATTCGTGATAAACTTTTACAAGATAAAGTTTGTACCAATGAAACAATACCTAGTGTAAGTTTGTAAAAAATCTTTTTTCCTTTTTTATTATATTACCAATCAAAAATGATCATACATATAACAACTAAACAACAGTCATAACAAAACCTTTATAATATTTTTCTAGTCTTTTAAAATCAAGTCATCGGCCTGTTTTTAAAAATGTAGTCAAATATAATATATGTATATATAATATATATTATTCGCGATGTGTAGTATACTTCTTTTTAATAATAAGAAAAATATGCACGATGACTTTTGTCGATACGTCTTGCTTCTATTTTATTAAAACTCCACCCTGTAAAATATGAAAAAAAGTATTGTGTTAAAATGAATAGATAGCCTTTTGTCAAAATTATATATATTAATTTTTATTATTATTTTAGGTATCATCTATAAATCGCGTATTGAGAAATTTAGCAGCTAAAAAAGAACAAGCTATGCAAAACGAATTCTATGATCGTACTATAAGGTAAGTAATTATTAATAGTATATATAATTTTTTATTTAATCATTTTTTACTTTTAGATTTCATGGGCAATTTTATAATCATTGGCCAATGTCTATGCAAAATCCATTGTATCAAATTCCACCTGTAGCAGTATTAGATCACAGAAAAGAAAATGGTAAGAATAAAAAATATCATAATGATTTCTAAAAATACAGTTACATTATATTAAATATCCAATATAATTAACATATATTGTATATTTACTTATTATATTTAATTATCTTTTTATATATATGTACTGTACGTCCCTTAAATATAAATAATGTATCTACATATATGCATATTTTTAAATTTCTATCTATAAGAAATAATCTTTATATCATTGCGTATATGGATGTGTCAAAGAACGCGAAGAGAAAGAATTGACGAAGTGAGATGACTATACGCTTCTTTGCATATGTCAATTTGATCTTCTCTAACTGATTGAAGGAATAGAATTCTTGCGTGATATACATCGCGCCACATCACATAACACTATGTCAATTGAAGGTTTTCATAAGCTTTATATTGTACAATTTTTAATTTCAATAAGAAACGTTCTTTGATTATTTTATATATTTATATAATATATATTCTTACCGTAGTACTTATAACTCGTTTAGATGTCTTGTTGTCTTTACAAATCAAGTAAACCTTTTAAACATTTATAAATTCTATGCATATAATTATATTCAATTATTATTTTATTAGAAAATTTTTAAGAATCATTTTTAGTATAAAAAATTTTTATTTATAATATTTTTTATAATTAAATAGACTATAATATTATCTGACATATCGATCATTCTTTAGATACAGTATACTTTTTGTTTACTTAAAAATATTAACAATATTTTAAGCAAATGCTACATATTTTTATATATCTAGTAAACCATTATACTATTTAATTCTAATTATTAATATGAACAATAAGGAATATAATTTAAAAAAGCACGGTTAGTTGTTATTATTTTTACGGAACTGACAAAACTTTATCTTATCACATTTCAATCAAAATTTTTAGTAAATGGCAATTATATGTAGATATTTGTATATATAGAGAGAAAGATTTAAAAAGTTTTAAATGTATAATTATATATTATTTATAATATGTTATTTTTAGTTTATGGTGAGGAAGAAAATCATAAACAACCTAATGAACATGATGAAGCTGCTAGACAACGATTAAAAAGAAAACTCCAAAGAAATAGAACATCATTTACTCAAGATCAAATTGATAGGTTAGAAAGAGAGTTTGAAAGAACACATTATCCTGATGTTTTTGCTAGAGAACAACTTGCTTCACAAATTGGTTTGCCTGAAGCAAGAATTCAAGTTTGGTTTTCTAATAGAAGAGCAAAATATAGAAGAGAAGAAAAAGTTCGAAATCAAAAGAAAGGTGTTAGTAATCAAATTCCACATTTACCACATAACAACCTTGATAGTAATTCAAGCGTAATTACATCTCAACATATTTCAACTAAGAATGTATCATCAAGCGTTTCATCAAATAGTAGTTCACTCTCTAACGCCACAACACCATCATCTGTAGTATCACCAGGAACAAACAACAATAATAATAATTCAACAAATGGCGTCATTAATCTTCAAACATCATCAAATAACAATTTATTAGAAACTCCTCCAATTACGGTAAATACTTCATCAACAGCTACATCAACATCGAGTAATACATCAACAATACCATCATCAGCATCAAGTCCTATGACTCTTCAAAACAACGGTTTAAGTAATGGATTGAATAGTAGTGTTGCACAAAGATTTACACCAACCAATTCTATTATTCAATCACATCCATCAACAATGTATTCTGGTCTTGCACAGCAAGCATACTGTTTCCCATCACCAATGATAACTCCTCAAGATTTTAATTATGCAATGATTCCACAAACAGGTCCATATGATTATTATAATTTTAACAGATCGATGAATGGTATCCATACAAACTCTTTCAATAATGCCATGAATCCATCGCAGATCTCAAATGCAACGATTCCAGGTAAGTAGTAATTATTAACTTAGAAAACAAAGACCAAATTCTTTTACCCTCTAAAAATAAACAGGTTTTTTTGAATTACAGTACTCGTGTCATTTTTTAACTTTACATTACTAAAAATATCAGGTTATCACGTCACATTGAATTAAAATAAAATAAATAAGAAGAGTTAGATGTATCAACATAATAAAATTTTTTTTTAGATATACCCGGTATAGGAGCGGCAAGTATGGGTTTGAATGTGGGAACAATTATTCCAATGCATTTAGATCAAACTCAACAACAGACAAATCTTCATGATTTAACTGAAAATCATGCTGATCGACCTCAGGTATACAGTTGGACATAATATAAAATATATTTAGTATCATTGATGGAGAGAAAGTATATTTTAATTTTTTGTTGCAGTTAAGACAGTACGTAGCAGTTTGAAAAAAAATAAATAAAATTATTATACATATATACTATATTTCAAGAGTCTTTTATGCTACCGTCGCAACACAATCATTTTACACATATGTATTTCTTTTGATTAAAAAAAACATCATATCTTTATTATTTTTTTTGTAAAGTTTATATGCTTCTAAAGTAATAGACGTTGTTACTCATATCGCTTCTTTTTTTAACAAAAATAATATTTTTAAAAAGTCTTGTGACATATATACATATATATAAATATTATTACAAATTATAAATTTAAAAATTGGGCCAGTCTCAAATTTTAGTATCTATTATAAACATAAATATATATATACCTATATATATATATTAATTTTTATTGGTGAATTTGTAACATTATTTGTTTTAAAAGTTAATTAAATATTTTTTTCACTTTAACTTTATTATAAAAAAATTATATTCCACAATAATAGTTTTGAATAACATTTTTTTATTGTTTCTCCATTTTACTATCAAGAATGTCAGGAACTAAACTCTCCAATATACTTCCAGCAATTCCAACAGAAGCATTTTTATGTATCATTTGTAAAATAAATATGCCATCATCAGTTATTGAGCGAATAACATTCTCAATAACTGCAATTTTGTTGGCTTGTTGTCCATATGACTTAAAATTATTATATATATTATTTGTTAGAGAATTATACACAATAACTTACAGTAAATAATATTAAATCTTGAATAAAATATTTCTTTTGTCTATTTGAGATGAATTTTGTTAACCATTTTAATAAGCTTCCAACCATTATTAGTAACATTCCACTTAAAATAATCCAATTTAATATAAAGAGTACCTCATTCATTATATTATTAGTTAATATACAACTTATTCTTCTTGTTTTTGGTATGGCTGGTGCACGAAATTTAAATCCTTGTGGATAGGTGCGTACATTAAATGTACAATTAACCATTCTTGGAAAATAATATGAATCTTCTAGGGGTGTTCTATAGTTCCAGTCAAAAAATAATTTTGGTCCATAAAATATATCACCATCAGCAACAAGATCAGAAATTAATTTTATTTGAAATATAATAACACCGATTTCAACAATCTTATATAAAATATAAACAAATGATAAATAACTATCTTTTGATATTTTTCTAAATAGACTATAGATAATTGATCCAATTGGATATTGGTATGGTGCAATTTTATCATACTCTGTATGGTCAATTCCTTCCTTAAAATGATAAGTAATTGTTTTAATTCTTTCTTTGTAATCCTCACTTTCTGATGAGTATTTTTGTAAACCAATAGCTAAATTAACAAGAAGTCTAACATTTAGTGGTCCAATACGATTTAAATAGCTCCAAAATTTTTTTGTCGATATAAACATTACAAATTGAAGAATAAAAATATAAGGTACCCATTGGTAATAATTAATTTTTTCTTCAACTGATATATTATGTTGTTTATCTTTTTCATGGATAACAGTTGTACCATTGACAAAACAAATATCAGCAGCAAATTGTCCCCATCCAGACGCCCATTCCGCAGGTGTTTGACAATGAATTGGTAAATATCCAAAACTCTTAAAATTTAAATATTATTAAAATTAAAGTAAACAAAAAACTAAGGAAATAAATAAATAATACGCTATTAAACCTACAGCAGTCAATGCAAGTATAGCAAAAAGAGCAAAAATAACTGTAGCATAAGAGTGAAATACTCTATCAGCACCACTATCGTCAAGTGTTTTTCTTTTATTGATATTAAAAAATCCTTCAATATAGTCCATCAGGAAGTTGAAAAGATTAGTAAAATGAGTTTGATACAAATATTAAGAATGAATTTATGTTGTATTTAACCACTTGACATTTGTATCACAATTACATAGTCTGCTCTTAACTTTTTAATCTATTTAATAGCTACTAAAATGTTCCATTGCAACAAATAGATGTGTTAAATTGATGTTTGTATAATATTTATATCTCTACATTAAAAAACATTAAACATCTTTATTTAACATTCTATCAATTGCACAATCAAAATTTATTCCATTCTCATAACAATTTTTATTTTATTAATTTAACAAAGATAATCATGAATTCGAATTTTGTTAGAGTGACTTGATTTTGTAGTTATTATGAAAATTCGCCGCGATGTCTTTTACATTTATCACCAACAATACACTTTTTTTTGTCTAACTAACAAATTTCTTCTTTTACATTCAAATTAATACTTATATATTATATATAAATATATGCATATAAAATTTATTTCTTTTTTTTAAAATGTTTTTTTGGATACATGATAATTGTAAAAGGTCTTACCAAAGGCAAAGATTAAAAACAACGTTTTTTATATTTTTCTATGTGTTTTTGATCATATCAATAGAATCTATCAATGATAAAATATATAAAAAATTCAAGGTTGAATTATTA
Source organism: Strongyloides papillosus (assembly GCA_005656395.1). Lineage (NCBI taxonomy): Eukaryota > Metazoa > Nematoda > Chromadorea > Rhabditida > Strongyloididae > Strongyloides > Strongyloides papillosus. The sequence continues at coordinate 2,361,615 of SRSI01000078.1, read as the reverse complement.
ACGGATGAAGAAATCGAAGAGGCACGTTTAGAGACTAAAGAAATGTTTAAATTTGGTTTTCATAATTATAGAAAATATGCCTATCCATTAGATGAATTAAATCCAATATATTGTTCTGGTAGAGGTCCCGATTATCAAAATCCGTAAGCAATATATTTTTATTATTCTCAAGGTATAAAATTTAGAAATAATTTAAACATAAATGATGTACTGGGAAATTATTCCTTAACATTAATTGATTCATTAACAACACTAGCTGTTTTAGATGAACGTGATGAATTTTATGCATCAGTTGAAAAGGTCATATCAAATGTGTCTTTTAATAATTCTGTTAATGTACAGGTATTTGAAGCAACAATTAGAATTATAGGTTCACTTTTATCAACACATCTTCTTTTAACAGGTGAAAATGTTTATATGGGTAATTGGAAGATGGAAGGATATAATGATAACCTTCTTATTATGGCAAAAGATTTAGCTGATAGATTAAAACCGGCATTTTATAATACCAATACTGGTATCTCATATCCAAGAGTTAATTTAATATCTGGTGTTCATAAAAACACTATAAAAGAAGCCAATACAGCAGGTGCTACCTCTTTAATTGTTGAATTTGGAATGCTCTCAAAATTATTAAATGATCCATCTTATCACATGTTAGCAAAGAGGAATTTAAAAGAAATATGGAATAGAAGAAATAATATAACTGGTCTTACTGGAAATACAATAAATATAATGAATGGACAATGGATTGGTAAAATGCATGGACTTGGAGCTGGTATAGATTCATTTTACGAATACTTATTGAAGAGTTATATTTTGTTTAAAGATGATGAAAATTTAAATATTTTTAATACTGCACAAAAAAGTATATCCACTTATTTAAGAAAAGGGAGAGAAAGATGTTTCACAGGGGCAGGTGAAGCACCAATGTTTGTAAATGTTGATATGAGAGATGGAAGTGTTATTAATACATGGGTTGATGCATTACAAGCAAGTTATGCAGGTGTTTTAGTACTTGATGGAGAAATAGAAGAAGCAATCTGTCAACATGCACTTTATTATGCTATTTGGAAAAAATATGACATGGTCCCAGAAAGATTTAATTGGAATACGAGGTATGTTTGTGGAAAAAAAAATTTATTTTTATAGACATAAAAAAGTAGTTTAATTTGCAATATTATTTAATTGTCACTATATTTTTTTCAGTAGTTTTAACTCCTCATATCTTTAATTGATTTTTATTGTTTTGATTTTATAACGTCCGTTGGAAGTGGTACAAAATATACATCTAAAGGAGATACAGTATTGAGATTATTATCAAATTTAATATAACTATCAGAAATGACATTAGTGTTAGTTAAATTAATTGGAATTTTATGTGTAATACTTATTTTCCCATTTGAGTGTTCTTTAAGTTTATAGTATCCAAATATAATCAAAAGTATTACAAATATTAGTAAAATAAAAAATATTAATCCATAATAAATAAAAATAATAAATTCCATCTATAAAAAAACAGAATTAAGCTTATTGCAAAAAAAAATTGTTAGATATTTATTTAAAAGTAGGTTATACATAAAACAGGATTCATAATAGTGACATGATTTTTAATTAATTAAAATGTTAAAATATAAATAACTATTTAGTTTTGTTAAAAGTCATCCATTGAAATAAAATAATAAAAAATCATTGGAAACAGGATATTTTCATTGTTCACCAAAAGAATTATTTTTGTTTCCATTTCAGCTACCCTGACGTTGCATTTTATCTTTTACGCCCAGAATTTATTGAATCAACGTACCTTTTGTATCAAGCAACTAAAAACCCATTTTATTTATCTGTTGGTAGAGATATTTTGGACTCATTGAATTTGCATACACGAGTTGCATGTGGTTTTGCAAGTGTACATAATGTCTTCCATAAAACATTAGAAGATCGGATGGAAAGTTTTTTCCTCGCTGAAACATTAAAATATCTTTATTTGGTAAGAAACAAATTTTAATAATATAAATTATTTATAATAATATGGTTTAGTTATTTGATAGAGATAATCTTGTAAACAGGAATGCAGAAAAGTTGGTATTTACTACGGAAGGACATATTCTTCCAGTTTTAGAGAAATATCAAAAATCTAATGATGATTTAAATAAAAATGATATTGAAGATACTAAAATGTGCCAAGCAATGAGCATAAAATCATTTGAAGATTCTTTACCATTGCCAAAAGAAAAAATGTTGGAATATTTTGATATTGTTGGATTATAAGAATTCTTGTAATTTGTTACTACAAAAAATAGTTGCCTTTTTTATTTATGCCGTAAATTGTAGAATTTAAATTTAAGTAAATAAAATAGTATAATTTACTATAGTATTTTTATTATTTATTGTTTGTTAAATGACTTTTACATTAAAAATAAAATAATCAAATTCAATTCTTTTGTGAGACCGCTTAGTTATTATATATTCACACAGTATATGTAGTGATAACTATGTATTATAATTATTATGCTTACAAGAAATTTATATCAACAATTCACCGGAAGTTTATCTGTTTAAAGTAAAGTTAGCCATCAGATTAATTTGTCTATTTGGTAAACAAAATGATATTTTGTTAAGAATGATTATCATGAAATGAACTTGATAGCAAATGGGATAAAAGATGGACATTACATTATACCATTGTATTACCAACTGATAAGTATAAAATTAGGGTGGGCATAAATAGTTGTATAAAACCATTTTGTCAATTGTTATAATAATAACTGATGAGCTGTTAGGTGCCAATTTATAACCTCAAAAGTTAAGTTATTTAAAATCACAAATCATTTGACACGAGTCTTTTTATTTTAATTCCCCACTAAACTGAGGTATTAATATATACTTACCACTATTAAGTTGCATCTTAATCATATTGCTAAATTACTTCTTTTTAAATTCACAAAGGAATATAAAAATAATTAAATTCCAACACTTAACTAATTAATATTTTATACTTGCTTTTACAAAAAAAAGAAGTTAATTTTATTATTTATTAGAATTTCTTTATATACCTAAACTATGTAATCTTAATGGAAATAAAAAAAATAGAAAGAATAATTGGTTAATGGCTATCATATGTTATTTCACTATCATCAACATTATTATGCTATTTAATAAAGATTAATTTTAAAAGAAAAAAGTTTTTATTAATAAATGGTTAGATATTTTATATATTTATCAAAGTTTTTATATACTGTTATTGTATGAGGTGATCATTGACTGTGTCAAATCTTCTTTAAATATATTTAAACTTATTCATTTGTTTTGAATAATCTTTTAAGTAAAAATTTTATTATCAAATACTTGATGACCAGTTTAAAATTTAAGGGTGCCATTATTCAATTTTTTTTTATGATGGTTTGTGTCATTTCTTTTTAAAGCTTTAAATAAAACAATTTAAAAATCTTTTTTATACTTTTTAGATGGCTGCAATCAGTCTCTATATTGGGAAATCTTTAACTTTTTATTGTCCATTATGTATACTATTTCATCTTTCATTCCATCCTTATTTCATACATCCTTAATTTTTAACTATCTTGCTAACTTTATTCAATTAGGATTGTTATACCAAAAATTGTAAATAATTTCACTCAAGCTATGCATAGTTTATTTTCATAATATAATATTTTAGAGATTTTTATATACTTTTGTCTTTCATATTTTTTTATAACATAAAGTTATAACATTATGACATGTTGACATCTCTTATTGTTTCAAAATTTATTACAACTACCGGATGTTAACATTTCTATTCTTAGTATTAGACAAACAAGAAAAATCTTGTAGAGTATCATTATCTCCTCTAAGCATGCTCAATATTTTATATATCTTATTTTTATCTTTCAATATTCCTATCTATTACCTCTTTACTTTTTAATATCACTATCTTAAAACTATTTTATTTCTATTCTTTATATTTTAAAAATGCGGTAAACGTTAATGATCCAAATAAACTACTGGTCTAATACCAGTGGACAACTATAATTTATAATGCATAAAAGTTATAATTTTTGGGGGTTTCTTTATTATAAAGATGTACATTTTTAATTAGTACAGTGAAATTTAAAAGTTTTTTTTATATTTTTTACTTTATAAACATTATTTATAATATTTTTAGATAATATTTCAAAATGGTGCTTTTCATAGAGATAGAATTTTTAGTAGTTACTATCGTTCTTTTAATTAAAGCACCAAGTGTTCCTACCAGCAAATTATCATGTATGTTTAGTTTTGTTGTTAAACTTTATTATTTTATATTATTTTAGTGCCTCCAAAGCTAGAACTTCAACCACCTGAAGAAGTATGGTTTCAAAAGTCTTTCGTTGATTATAATACATCAGACAGTCGCATACCTATTAATAGAATAACACTCTACTGCCATGGATCAAACGAACCTGATTTGTAAGTAAATATTATACCTACATATATAAATTCATTTTTCTTAAGTTTTGAATGGAAAAAAGATGGAAAAGTTTTGAATATTGATGGAAAGCATATTCAATGGCAAAAAGAGAAACAATCAGGAACAATAATAATTAATGATCCAACATCAGAAGATGAGGGATACTATCAATGTTCAATGTCAAATTTCTTCGGAACAGCCCTAACTAATAAAGTACATGTTGTAATGGGGGGTAATTTTTGATATCTAATTTTTAAAAATTTTTTTAAATTCTTCTTTTTTAGTCTTAGATCATTTTGTTCCATCAAATATAAGACAAATTGTGGTAAATGAAGGCGATTCACTTACAATTCCATGTAATGTACCATATGGTAACCCAAAACCTTCCATTTTTTGGTTATACAGAGATGCAAAACTTAATTCTGTAATTGAGACAATTAGAAGAAAACATATTACTGTTGATTCGGATGGAAGGTTACATTTTAGTTTTGTTGAGCCTCATGATAGTAGAAAAAACCTAATTTATCAATGTGCAGCAACATCACCAGTCTTACATGGAGAATATAGAGCTGGTGATGAAGTTCAAATAACAGTAAAACCAAAAGTTACAACTAAACCTAAACCTATTCATTCATTATATTTATCACCATCTGAAAATGTTATTAAAGTTGGTGGGAAATTAAAATTAATGTGTATTTTTGGTGGGAAGTAAGTTAAATTAATTACACTTTTTAAAGGTAAAAAAACTCCTTTTAGACCCTTACCTGTTATAACATGGAAAAAGCGTAACGAAGCTGGTGTTTGGGAAGACATAAAAATCGATGACGCTAATAATGGAAGAAGCTTAGTTATTGAAAATATTCGTCCTTCCGATTCTGGTCATTATCGTTGTTCTTCACAACATATTAAACATGATATGAAGGTAATCGTTACAACATCTCCATACTGGATTAATGAACCTCCAAAAGATTTAAATGAAACTGAAGATAGTACAGGTGAGTTAACCTGTGATGTCTCCGGATTTCCTCAACCAATAATAAGATGGTATCAAAATGGTTCCCCAATACATAATACAGATGATGATGGTAGAAAAATGATTCTCGATAATGGGAGACGTTTAAGAATTTATGATCTTCATCATGATACGGATACTTCTGTTTATCAATGTAATGCATCTAATATATATGGATATGTTTATGCAAACGCATATATTAACGTAGCTGCTCATGCACCAATATTTCGTATGCCTACAAAACGTGTCTGGAAGGTCATACAAAATAGTGATGTTGATATGAGCTGTGAAATTGATGCAGCACCAGAAGCTAATGTAAAATGGGTTGATGAACATGATCAACCACTTCAAAATATTCCTGGAAAACTTAAAATACTCTCAAATCATACTTTAAGAATAATGAAAATAAATTCAGCTGATGAAGGACTGTATTACTGTAATGTTAGTAATAGATATGGTATTAATAGAGCATCTAACAAGTTAGAAGTTTTCAATCCAACATATTTTACAAGAGTACCATCACCAAAAAGATTAGTTGTTGAGGCAAATGAAACTATTGAATTATTTTGTGGTGCAATAGCTGATCCAAGATTACTTGTTGATTATGTTTGGACACATGATGGGAAACCTTTACAATTACCGACAACTACAGATTCGTAAGTTAGGTTCTTCATGTTTTTCTTATCAGTTTTTTATTTGTGTATATTTAATTATTTTTTATTTTAAGAAATGGAGTTAATCGTTTAAAATTTGATCATGTTAGAGGGAAAGATTCTGGTAATATTGATTGTGCTGCTGTAACCGATGTTGAGGTAAAAGTAGCAGGAATTGAATTACTAGTAAGGGACATTCCTAATCCGCCTATTATCCAACAATTCGTATGTGATGATGTAGCAGCATCTATTAATTGGAAAAAACCATCAGAGAATGGAGATGAAATTAAAAAATTTATCATTCAATTTTCAACGTCATTCATGGAAAGTAATTGGACAACAGCTTATGAGGAGCTTAATACAGAACGTGATCATTATTTTACTAAAATAAGCCTATCACCATGGGTTGACTATAAATTTAGGATAATTGCAATAAATTCATATGGTGAATCAGAACCTGGATATCCACCTAAAACCGAATGTAAAACAAAACCATCAAGACCATATATTAATCCAGGAAATGTTATGGCTGAGGGGAATGAACCAAATAATATAGTTATATATTGGGATCCCATTGATAAGTATGATTGGAATGGTCCAAATATGAGATATCTTATCAGATATAAAATAAATGAACCAGATAATGAGTGGCGTGAATTTATAATAGAAGATCCACTTGCTAACTATACTATAATTAGAGACCAACCGACATTTAAACAGTATCAAGTTCAAGTTAAATCAGTTAATGATTTCGGTGATTGTATCATTGAACCGGATATTGTTATAGGCTACTCTGGAGAAAATGCACCAAAAGAACCTGTTAGTGGATTAAAAGTACAAAATATTTACAATTACTCATCAGTAGAAATTTCATGGGATCCTTATTTAATTGATAATGTAAGAGGACATTTTAAAGGATATAAAATTGTGTATTGGAATATTGAAAAACCTGATCAAAAAACAGAAATAAGTGTTTCAAATAGACGAACAAATTATATAATTAATGATTTAAAAGCAATAACTTCTTATAATGTATCTGTAAAAATTTCAAATAAGCATTATGATAGTGCTGAAAGCGAAATAATTTCATTTTATACTCCTGAAGGTATTCCAAGTAAAGTTCATAATTTTAAAGCGCGTGCTGTTGGATTTAGTAGTGTGCTTCTAACATGGGAAACACCACTTCATACCAATGGAAGAATTCGTGGATATTTTATAACAATCCAACAGTCTTTCGATGGCGAAATTGAAGAAACATATGTTCTTTATAGACAAACATATTACCTTCATGAACATCTTCTTCCTGATACATTATATAAAGTTGCAGTTTGGGCAGAAACGTATGGTGGTGAGGGACCAAAAATAATTCGACCAATCAAAACATTTCCTTTATCAGATCCTGATATGCCTGATTTTGAATTAACAAATAAAGGCTTAGGTTATGTTGAGGTAACATGGAAACATTCAAATAAGTCATATTGGGGAATGTCAGGATCATCATTTAGTGTAGAATATACAAATGATCAAGATGATGAATGGAAACAATCTATTTCAATTAGTCTCCCACATGATACTGTTCATTTAGAAAATTTAGAGGAAGATATTGAATATTATGTAGTCGGTATTTCAAGAGATGGTGATAGAGTTAAAAAATCATTACCTAAAACTATTAGAACAAGAGGAAGATCTAGACTTTCTCATATAAATAGGGGTAAAATAATTTAAATATAAATAAAAATAATTTTTCTACTTTTTTTAGAGAATTTGCAGAAAGCAATGTGGTTTATTGCAGTTTTAATTGCACTATTTATGTCACTATTTACCCTTTGTTGTCTTTGTTATATTACACAAAAAAGAAGTGGAATTTATTCAGTTAAAAAACGTGAAATTGAAAAAGGACATACAATGTTAAGTGAATCAGAGTATGCCAAATTTTTAGAATGTCAATTTGGTGTTGAACAACGTTCTAATTCAATGCAAAAAGTTATCGTTACATAAGTTCTCATTTCATATGGAATATCGCAAAAACGTGTACCTAGAACTTTTTTTTCATTTAACATATTATGAAAACTAAACTTAATAATGATACCACTGCCTATTTAAAATATATCTTTAATTCTTTCTTTATGTATTATTTTTGGCATTGCTTTTATATTTAAAGTAAATTTTTTTATTTTAGTTCTTTTTCTACTATTACATTAAATAAACGAGTCATGATAAAGCTGATTATATTGAAGGATATTGTAAAAATGGTTTGTCTTTGTTTACATTAAAAAGTAAAAAATATTAAGTTCTTTAGTGGAGATTGTTCCCGGGTGACTAAGATAGAAATAGAAATAAATAAATAAAAGCTTTATTTAGACAGATCTGTATACAAGGAAAAACCTATTAGACCCTAAAAAAGATAAAATTAATTAATGTCCAATAGGTGTACAATAAGATAACATAATAATAATTGTAAAATAAAAAATAATGATATATAATACATTATACCAATGTTTTTATACTGAATAAAAACATGATTTTCTTAAAAAAGCAATCTGACTGTTAGTAATCTCTTACTAAAACATCTAGATAATTGGAGTTTATTTTTCATTTAGAGCAGTATTCCAATTAGTAATTATTGTAAAAATCATGCTTAATGAACAAAAAAAAATAAAAATAACTACATAAGTTTTTATAAATATAAAGAGAATAATTTATTACGGTATTTATCAAAGAAGAAAGCTATATTAGTTGTAGGAAATTGTTTGAAGAGAGATAAATACAGAATTATTTTACAGAAATTAATTATTTGAATCAGAATTTGTGATTGAACCGAAGATTTATCTTAAAAATCTATACTCATTTTTCCCTTTTAGAAAATACAGAGAGCTCTTCTTCATCTGATTTTTTCTTTTTGTTACTATTTCACTGTTAGATGTTGTTGTTGATATCTGATCTTTCATTGAATTGCATCAAAGAGTTTGTAGATCCGAAATTTCTTCTCGGTATTGTTCAAAAAATGTCATTTCGTTAAAAAGTCAGCCGTTAAACAAGGTTCAAGGGGTGGTCCTGCATTGGCTGGTTCATCACTTACACGTTTGTTCTATACAACTTCCAAGCTTCACTTCTTTCACCCTCAAATGTATACTTTCGAAATAAAGCAAAATCATAGCAAAGTAACATATATTTAGGAAGTTCAAAATGGTTCTTATTGTGTTATGGTCTTTTCTTTTATTCTCCTGAACAGTTATACTAAAGTAAAGAAGATTCAACTGTCTTTCGGCTCTTCAAATTCTTTTTTAAATCCTCCATTATTTTTTTTCATTTTTGATAATAATAATTAACGAGATAGTCAACTTCCTTCTCATTCGTTGGTTTCTTGCGTACTTAGATGATTAAAAAAATAATAGAAAATTTTTTGAAAGCATAACTTAATCTGAATCGTCTACACGTGCAATTCTCCGTTAGTATTTGGTGATAATATTCGGTTGTTTTCTCCATTTTCCACAACTTTTTTCATAATGATAATGAGCTTCGTCAGACATTTTAACCTCAAAAAAGCAATTAGAAAAATCATAAAATTCTAGTAATAATATAGTATTGATCTTGATAAAAGTTAAGACATTCTATTTTCGTTACTAATATCTTTATATTAATAAAGTAAAATTTGAAAACATTAAAAAAATCAATGATTAATATAAGAAATAAATTTATCGTGTTGGCGACTCTATAAAAATTATATAAAATTAATACAATATAAAATAATTTTTTATAAATTAAAATTAATCTTTAATGACATTTTTAGGTTTATATTGTAAACCTAATCTCTTAATTGTCAACGATATTATCACTTATATTAATTATTATAAAATTTTAATAATATTACGTATTCAAATTATAGAAGAAAATTTTTTAATGATAATGTCATTCGACTTTTTTTTTGTTTTCTCTGTAATTTAATATTTAAAAATAAATATTTTTTTTGATAATTTTTTTTCATTTGACGGAAAAATAAAAAAGAATTTCAATATTTGCAAGTAATAATTTTTAAAAAATTTTATGATGGCTTTTTTATACTATAATAGTCAGAGTAAAAATATTATGTAAAACCAATTAAAGTCAATATTTATATAAGTTTTATTCTGTTAAAAAACAAATAACTAAAATGTGAAAAAAGAAATATTATTGTACGACATTAAGAAAACCTTATTCAAGTTTTGATATAGCATTCTCAAGTGTTGATAAGTCACTTTTTATATCACGCACCAATATTTTGACAGCATGAAGATCTTCTAATACTTCTACAGATTGAGTATATGGATTGTAACGAACTTGAAAATCCTTCGGAATTGTACTAGCCCATTCTCTATAATTTTACCATTATTACTGTTAAACATTCTAACTTACTTTAACTTGTTACTAGCATCATTGAATGATTCAGCAAGAAAATACTTTGGTTGAAATTTTGTTATTGGGTATTTTGTAACACAACAAACTGATGGTTCAAAAGGTACTATCTCAGGTTCATCAGTCAAACAATATTGAAGTTCACCAAATGAACTTAGCAATCCAGCACCATATGCTTTTTTTTGATTATTTTCAAGACAAACACCATACTCAACAGTAAACCAATAAAGTGTAGCTAATTTTTCAATCATCTCATCGCTTGCACCTAATGATGCTAACCCAATTTCTTGTGAAAATTTAGCAAAATCCGGATCAGCAAATAATGGTGCATGACCTAGAAGTTCATGACAAATATCACTAAAAAAATGATATATTAAAAAATATGAATATAAAACTTACGGTTCTGGAGTATACATAGGTACAGAATGATGTCTTATATATTGAGTTGAATGGAATACCCTAAACGCCAACCCAGCAAGAAAATCTCTGGAAGATAATAATCCAGCTACAGGTCTTAATATAAATCCTGTACAATCTTTTAAAAAGTCTGATACATCCTGTAATTGAGGAATTTTATCGGGTCCATAACCACAATTTTGTTGAAGTAGTGGGAAAATATAGTTAAATTCTTTACAAGCATGTGTTGGGTAAAGTTTTACTAGTTCAGTATAAATTGTACGCCAAGCACCAATTTCTTGTTCAGTATAATCAATATATGGTATTTTTTCGCCATGACGATAGTTAAAAGCAATATCAGCAAATTGTTTTCTTCTAGCTCTATAAACTTCATCAGTAAAACCTGGATGATCAGCATCAAGTTCAGCACCATAACTTAATATTCTATTTGCAAATTGATTAATATCAACAATTTTTCTAGGAAACCATGGTGCTGATTCAGAATTTAAACGTTTATGGGTATTAAAATCATATGTTTTTAAACTAGTTGAATGTTTTTTACAAATATTAACAATCTCTAAAATATCATCTTTTTTTTCATCATCAGCAAATTGAATTAAAATTTCATATGAACCTGGATATGAGGTAGAAGGACGGGATTCAATGTGATTAATGTTAAGTTCCTTTTCTTGAAATAATTTTAATATTTCAGCAAGAGCTCCAGGTTTTTGTTTAAGTGTAAAAATGACAGAAGTATGTCCTGGAGCTTCTTTGATATCAGCAATAAAAGAGTCGACAGAATGCATCTGTAAACGAAGTTATATTAATTATTAGAAATAAAAAATCATTATTCACATACGACATCTAATAGATTAATTGTTGGTTTATATGTTGGAGTCATTTTTATAATTAGCTTTCACTAGTATATTTTTTTTCAACAAATCAAGTTTAAAAATATTATATAAAAGTTACTAGAGAAATTTTGTGTGTTATCAACGTGACAAAATTTTAAAAATGTCACATACCTAATTTTTTACTTAATATAAAAGATAAATATATACCAATTCATTAGATCTAAAATTAAGGCGTTTCTTCTAATCTAATTAGACTAATTTTAATTGATAGTTAATCATAAGACAACGTTATTATATATTTTAAAGGAAATAATACTACAGTTATAAACCACGAAGTTATAAAATTAGAATATTTTTATTGATGCTTTATGTATTTTCAGTAAATAATTTAAACTAATTAAATTAAATAAAAGTATAGTTTTATAAAAAAAAGATAAATTTTAACGGGAATAAGAATTCCTGAAATATATACATGTATATGATGAAAATTAAATCACGTTGCTATATTGAAATTAAAAATAAAATGATCATTCAAACGTGATTGTTACCTTTTTATATACTAACTACAAATTATACAACCACTCACTACAGTAATAAATTTTTCATTTTTTTATTATTACCTCCATAAAAAAATCAATTCATTTTTTTATAATTAGTTGTATAAATACACAATATCAAATTTATCAATCTTTAATTACTCTATATTAATATTGCGCTTTTTTAAGAACGAAGATTGATTAGCTGACAATTAGATATAAACAGGATTTTATTATCATAAAAAGTAATAAATATTTAAAAAAAGGTGTTTTACAATTTTCTTATTTATGTTGATGTGAAAGAGATTTGAAAGTTTTAGTAAATTGTAATGTTTTGATCTTTCTAGATAACGAATATCTTCCCTTTTCACATAATAAAATTCACTAATTTTGCATAAATTTAAATTAACCTTGTAAAATTATATTATTTCGTTGAAATTGTTAAATTTCGTCTGTAAAATTAAAAACTTAGGATAACTATTCCAACAATATAGACAATTAAGACAATGATTGAAAAACAATTATTTAGTGCTACATATATTTGACGCCAATTGTCAGAATATTCCTTAGTTCCTTTTTCTGTATCATTTGATGAAACAGATTCACCGGAACAAAAGAACATAGAATTACATAGATTTGCCCATAGTGATAATCCATGTGGTGGGGGGAGATGACGTGGAACACGATTTAAAGCAGCAGAAATAAGTGTTAGAAAAATACTGACGAATGTTATTGCAAATGTAAAAACATAAAACACGTAAAGATTTGGGACAGTCTCTCCAAATCCTAGTTGTGGTGTTTTCTCAGAGAGGAATTGAAAAGATAACAAGTGAAGAAGTAATGCAAATAATTTAACATATAATTGAATTTCAAGTTTGCCGAAAAATGGTGCTAATATTGTTATTAAACCAGAGATAACCATTGGAAGAACTAATTCTACTCTTAATATTGGAGCTCTTCTTTTAACGTTCATACAAATATTAACGTATTGTTTTTTAGGATCTTTATCTTCATTGCTAATATGAACATGACTTTGTGCAACATGCCAATTACTTTTTAATTCACTAAGATCAATATGTTCATTGTATAAATAATATTTAATATATGTTGGATATACAGTTGATCGGAAATTGAAACAACATTGTTTTTTATCATCTGGAAAATCAGAATAATCTGTAGTACAATCTGCCTCAACTTTATATTCCATTCTCGTTGTAATATTTCCCGTATTTCTTGCTTTAATATCTTTAAAAAAGGTAAAATCTGAATTTTGAGCAGAAAACACAGATTTATCAGTTGTTATATCAGGAATCCATATTCTTGAGGAACTTTTAATACTTATTTCATCTGTTACAAAATCATCTTTATCCCATTTAAAACGACGATCCTTCCATGAAAATGTTATATAGCCACTTATTGACATTGTTTTCCACAACTCATTCATCCATATTTGTCTAAATCCAACACCTAAAATATCTAATTCAAGAGTTTCACCAGCTTGTATTGTGGGCGGTAATGTCATTATTGAATTACCGCGTCCTTGGACTTTATTAGCATCAGAGCTTAATTTATAATAAATACAGTCTTCCAGGATTTGATATTTATGATGTGCTATTTCAGAAACATCGGTTACATTTTTTCTCCATCTACAATCATAGTCATATTGAGAAACAACTGTTCCTATTAAAGATAAAATAATAAAAATAGAGGAGAATGTTTGTAGAATGGACATTCTGCATCTAATCAAATTTTACTCGAAACTCTTATTTTTATTCTTTCATAACAGGCTATCTAGTTCCCATTCATCAAACTAAGTAAGCTTTTGTTATTCTTGAAAAAGCAGTTTAGTTATTATATCACAATGTACATTAGGTTTTCATCATAAATAACTCGTGAGCAAGTACCTATTTTGTTAGACTCTACTCCTTTCCAACCGCTGTAAGAGCTTTGTTTACAGTGTAGAACTACCATTAAAATTAGTTCAATTAATATAAAAATATATACACCCTGTGAAGCAGCTTTTTATAATGATAAATTTATTTAACAACACCACTTTCAACAGGATTTTCTTTTATTCTTATACTTATTATATCATTTTATAAAAACTAAGTTTTAATCATTATTGTTGAAATGTAAACTAAAACTTTTGTTGAGATTTATGATTAATGTTTTGAAATATGATCTTGATTTTAAATCTAATTGTCAAAGTCAAATATTTTTCAAGAAACCACTAAAATCTTTTACTGCTTCAAAAAAATGTTACAAAAGTGCATAGGTTTTTTTCGATAGTAACACAAAAAAGAAACATCTATTTTTACTATTAAGAGTTTATATAATAAAGTAAAATGTTGTCATTGTTTAATAACAAAAATTTTTTCTAACAATTTTTAATGTAATTAATTTGTATATCAGTTAAGTTTTATTTCCATTACACAGAACACAAAAAAATTTGCTATTTTGGGATACTGCAAAAGATCATATGACATTACATGCATGGAGTATGATAAGAATTATAGCTACAATAACTAAAATTCCAACAATATACATTATAATAGTCCATTTAACATTTTTCCACCAATATTGACGGGAAACTGTCCGAGCAGAAATCCTAAATTGATCCGACTACAAAAAAATATCCATTAATTTTTGTAAATTTTATATTCTACTTACCGATTCTATTAAGTTAGCAGTTCTTGCTTCTGCATTTTCCAAACGTTCCTCACGTTCAAGTATTTTACGTATATTTTGAGACATAACATCAGTCACATCATTAACTTGACTTCGAATTTCTTCAATTCTCCTATTATTTCCTGTCTCTAAATTTCCAATATTTATAGCAGCCATTATCTTAAATTTTAAAATAATAAAATTTGATAAGTAATCGATTAAAGGTAAAAACGCAAACCGATTATCACTATATCTATAACTGGTATCCAAATAAGATTTAATATAATATTTACGAACATATTTAATACATTTTTTATATAAAATACAAATATTGTCAAAAATCCAGTCAATCTATTACAATCTAGTCATATTTTATTATGTAGAAGATTTTACCTTCAAGAATAAGAATTTTCTTTTGAAGGTAAAAAACAGTAATATGATGAATCTTAAAATATAAAATAAAAAATTAATTTTAATTAAAGTAAAAGATTTTTTGCCATATGTAAAATATTAATATTCATTTCCATAATAATTTTTTAAATTTAACATATGACTATTGACAAAGTTTGGTCGTTAAAAAGATAATTTACTATCTTAGTGACTAACATTCTAAGGCTACAAGAATTAAAATTATTTGTATATATAGTTAGATGACACATTATTTATACATATTATAATACCAAAAAAAGTGTCAACTGGGTGAGTTTGAATTGTTACTGCCAAAAAGGAAATTCATAACATATTCAGTGGAGCGAGCTGTAAATGATCTGGCAGATGATTCAATGTTCGCTCTCATACTTTCTGAAAAAAAAAGTATATTAATACAAAGCGATGAAAAAATGTATAAATATATATTATCAAAAACCATGGTTACTTAAATAATAAAATCTCTTAACACACCATAAAGCTACTTGATGTGTTTGTTAATCTGTTATTTTATTATTTTAATAGTATTAAACTTTTGAATAATAGTTAAGAATATGTATTTACACTTACCCAACTTTGGTAACATTGTCGTTGGTGGACCATCTAAAATACGAAATAAATATGGTTGACAATCATTAAATGAATCATCAAAAACATTATTTAGTTCTTGAAATTTTGGTATGATAGGGAGATAATTTGATCGATTTGCTTTCGAACAAATATAAAGGATTTTTTCGCTTATCAGTTCTCCTACTGACACCTTCATCTCCGCAAGTTTGTCTATAATTTTATTTTAAAAAATTACACCCAACAAAAGTTTAATGCTTGTATAATTTCTGGTGTTTATTTAAGAAATATTCTAATATATTAAATATATTTGTATTAACTTACCAGATCCTGAACAAGTTATCACCTCTATATTCAAAAGCCACCTTTCCCAAACAGTTCCTTCCGTTTTTGTGTTTACAGGAGCTGATGGTTTACTTTTTCTTTGATAAAATTCTAATACACATGTACCAGTAACAGGCTTATTTAGATTATCATTATATTTTTCCTTTACAGCTTCTGTTATAACATTCATAGAATGTGATCTTACCTGTTTGAAAGGTATTTGCTCTTAAATTACTTATTTTTTTATAAATATCTTCGATAAAAGGTGTTATTTCTTTATATAATAAATTGTCTAACTCTGGTGAATTAAGCTTCACATATGTAAGTTCAATAGATGAGCAATCTACTTCTTCAAGTCCAAGAGTCCCTAAAGTATACTTATTTCCGTCATCATATTTACACTAAAAAAAATTATTAAACTACCATAATCGCCATTATCATAATTTCATTATTTTCGATAAAAAATAATTAGAAATAATAAAGTAAAAAAAAATAAAATAATGTATTTTACCTTTCCAAGTGTTCTATGCAGAAGAATTGTGTGAAAAATAGACAATATGGCTTCTTTTAGTTGCCCAATATCAACAGTCTATAATGAAAAGTGAGAGAGAGTGATATTTTAGAGTCAGTTTTACTAACCAGATTAATATATTCTTCTCTTGAATTCATACTATTAAATTTTTGCCGTCTTTGTTTTCAAAAATATATCTTTTTTTTAAAATCAAAAGAAAATTTATTAAATGCGATTTTAACAAAAGAGACTTTGTTATAAGCATAAGAAAATCAGCTGTTTGACATAGTAAAAATCACAAGACTCCGAATGTATCTTGACACGAAATCGATAAAAGGAAAGACGTGTCATTGAAAAAAATAGAAGACACTATAGATCTCATAATATTATTAGAATTGTTTTTTTTCTTATAACTATGCAATATTTTTTAAACAAATGAATGTAAATTTAAAGAATAAGATGTCTTATTTTTATCAAAAAAATTATTTTAAAAAGTTGGAGGAAATCTAATAAAATTTAACAACAAACTAAAAGTAGAATTTCCAAAAGAATAAACAAAATTCTAAAAAAGGTCTTAAAAGAACAAAAGCCGTCTTGAAATTTTATAAGTATACTGATAGGGCTAAATTACATCATGGAAGTACGTTGTATAAAGATAAACCTGTTTTAAAATATATCCGGAATTAACTTTATAATATATTAAAAATATGTAAATAACTATTAAAATTTAGTTAAAATACATTATAATTAATTTACATGATGCAGATTAATTATTGTTCTCTAAATTTTTTTTTAATAACATTTTTTGTTGAAAAAGCCTTTTCACAAGGTGTTCTATTTCCACATGGTTATTTTGATATGAAAAAACTAGGAGCGATTGATGCTTTTTACCTAAATATGTTAGCGTTATCTAACTTAGAGTATGGAGGTACAACAATTGAAGAATTAGAGGCTCTCTCTAAAACACGATTTCCTGAAGAGACAATTAATGATCACAAAAATGATCTAAATGAAGCTTTTTCAAATTCCAATACAAATGAAAATAATGATGAAGAGGTTGTAAAAAATCCTTTTAGAATGATTAGGAAAAAAAATTTAAAAGCGAAAAGAGGTTTGTTTTCCTTCTCTTATTTACCATTTTATTAAATTTTCTTCTTATTTATATAGATATATTGGAAAACAGAAAAAAGTATCAGTCAACAAAAGGAGAAGAAGAGTTAAAAGAAGATAATACTTTTTCAAGTGAAACGACAACTACAAATGATACTGATGATCCGTTTGCAGAAATTGTAACTAGGGCTCCAAAACGTCCTTGGTATCATTATAAAAGCAGGTCTTTAAATAGGCATGGTATAATGACAAAAAATCGATATGAGCAATTAAAATCTTACCATAAACAAACAACTACAACACCAAAACCATCAATTTCTAACAAAGTAGCTCAAAAAATAGAGGAGTATCATAGACCTTTTATAATAGCTTTACCAATTCCGCCTACTTTTAAATAAAAGAAATTTAATTAAATATTATTTCAATATTTTAAAATTGTTTGAGGAAGTCAATTAAATATTAAGTTATGTGGCAAAAATTGGAAAAAAAATGAAATTTAGTATAATACCATTATATATTTATTTTAGTATATATTTAAGCGAAAATAAAATATCATTAATTCACTTTCATGTCATCTTCCTTTATTTACCAAAATAAAAAAGATTAATTTTTATGATAATTAAATTATGATATGTTATTTATCATCTCTTTCACATAAAGTAAGAGGATATTAAATATTAGAATATATATTCTATTTTTTAGTCTACTCTTCTACACTAATATTACTCTTATTTTATTAATTGATTTTAATAAGACCTAAAGTAATAAAATTCATTGGAAAAGATACATAAAGCACTTTAATATTTACCATCTTAAATTTCATTTTGATTTATTTTACCAAGACCACTTAAATAAACAAAATTATTTAGATGAAATATATCTACTGTTAATCATTGTTATAATGTGACGTGTCATTGGAGTATAGCAAAAAAAATTGAACTTTATCTATTATCCATGATACCATAAATTTTCATGAGTATGTGGTTTTTTTTAATGTTTTCTTATTAATTACAATAGTGAATTGTTAGTCAATTTCAATATTTTTATTTATGGTATTTTTAAAATGTCACGTAAAAGAACAACTTTTATAATATTTTATTAATTCTTATTATAATTTTAGAGGAAAAATTAATTTTATTATTATTTTAGTTTTAACTTTTTTTTAATTTACAATCTTATGTTAAAGTTTTTCATCCTATTTAAAATAATTCCTGTCCAAAACATATGTAATATTTTTAAATTTAACGTTCACAAACATAGCATTTTAAAATATTTTATTAGATGTAACCTCTTTTATAATACTTAACGTTAGAATACTTTGTTCCAATAATAAGTTTAGTATAGTTCTCAATAAGAGCATAATAGTATAGTAATCTTTTTTATGATAAATAACTTATTGTTAATTGTTTATCTATTATCATTTACTTTATTAATTTTACATATAATCACATTAAAAATTACTTTTACTTAAAGTTACTTTTGTTTATCGCAAATTATGATAAGTAATATTGTAAAAGTTTCAATCGATAGAATGCATTTTATTGCATTAAATTTCTTCATATATAATCCATATTAGATATTATTTTAGAATAATTATTTAATAAATATTTGATAATCTTTTATTTATTTTGTAGATATGCCATTGGGAAACCTCTTTGGCGGTAGCTCTGGAAGCTCATTGAAACCACAACCTTTATCAAATGAAAAAAAAGAAAAATCTAGTTCTTTTAAGAGTGGATTAGTTTTTAATGCTGATATTAAAAAAAGTACATCGTCTGGAAAAAAAACAACTATTAAATTAAATAAAATAAGTTTAACAATTGACAAAAAAATTGCAGAAGGTAAGGATAAAAATTAGTATAATTTATAAATATATCTATATTTGTTATTTTAGGTGGTTTTGCTATTGTTTTTTTAGTTTATGATAAAAATCATAAATACTATGCACTAAAACGTCAGTTGATTCGTGATGACAATTCACGACTTGAATCTTGTAAACGGGAAGCTAATATATTAAAACATTTTGTTGGTCACAAAAATATTGCCAAATATGAAACACATTTAATCACTCAAAACAAAGCTGGTATCTCTGAATATATGTTATTAACATCATATTATAGTTCTTCTGTCTTTCAATTAATGAATGATAGATTAAAAAATAATCAAACACTTAGATTAACGGAAATTTTCAACATTTTTGAAGATGTTTGTAGGGCTGTTTATGCTCTACACACATCCAATCCACCAATTATCCATCGTGATTTAAAGGTACTTTTTAACACATAACATTTCGTTCATTTATTTGTTTGCTTTTTAGATTGAAAATATATTAATTGATACAAGTAATGCAAGTCAACAAAGACCTATATATGTATTATGTGATTTTGGTAGTTGTACAAGAGAATTATTATCTCCAAAAATACAAGGTCTTAATTGTGTTATTGAGGAGATTGATAAATGTACAACATTAAGTTATCGTGCTCCAGAAATGGTTGATTTATATGAAGAGAATACAATTGGTGTATCATCTGATATATGGGCTTTAGGCGTTTTATTATATAAATTATGTTATTTTCAATTACCTTTCGGTGAAAGTAGTTTAGCAATACAAAATGGACATTTTACTTTTCCAGAAAATCAACAAATTCCAGAGCCATTAAAAGCATTAATATCTGCATGTCTAACAACTAAATGTGATTTACGACCGAATATTTATCAAGTTACATCATTAATCTTAGAAATCTCTGGTATTAGTAGTGGAACATTTAAAAACCATTTAAATTCACCAAAATTACCATTAGAAGTTGTTATTTCAAATTATAGAAAACGTTTTAATATACCATTAGAGAATTATAGTAATAAAGTATCAGAAATACCAGATAATATAAAGGTGGATAAAAATATAATTGTTAGTGAAAAAACACCTGATTGTATTATTGATACTAATAGTAGTCGTAAACTAACCAACATTTTATCTACCGGTTGTACAACGATAAATCCAAGACTTAGGCCAAGACCTAGTGCTATGAATCAAAAGATACAACTTAGCAATCCATCACTAACTAAAGATTGTCCTCCCAACGAATCAAAATGTACACCAAATGCTGATGAGGATTTTGCAGATTTTGATTCATATCAAGAGTCATTATCAGCAAAAAATACTATCACTTCTCTTCCACAAATAAAAACACCTAATTCTGATAGTTTATTAAGAGCAAGTGCATTTAAGTAAGCTTACACTGTTTAAAAAAATTATCTTTATATATTTTTAGGCCATATTGTAGTATAAAATCAGTAATGACATCTTCTATTGGTTCAAATTCATCAGTAAGTGAAAAGTCAAATTGTGGAGGTGAGGGAACAACAACAATTAACATTGTCGATCCATTTGCATCTGCACCCTTCATAAAAAATAACAATGAATTTGAAGTTAAAGAGATGAACGATCAAGATTTTGTAAAACAATTTGATAAACTTAGAAATAATTCGCAAAAAACTACTACTAAATCTTCAACAATAGGATTTGAATTGGAACCGTACGAAAGACATATGATTGAAACAGATCCTTTTGGTTATGCTCCATTTACTCCTGTGAAAGAGTTAAGCAAAACTTAGACATATTAAATATTATACAATTTACACGACAATAACCATTTTTAGATAACATATTATTTGTATTTTTTATATATATATATATTCCCGTGATATATACTTTTTTCAATAATACTTCATTTTAAAACCAGAATTTTCTAAATTACTTCAACTATTTAGCTCGATTTATATTATAAAATACATTTTTTATAATTTCAATTAAAACGTCATTTTAACCATCAAAAAATTTAGAAAATTATTGACTTTTACGCTACAATCCTACCATTATATATAACTTTAAAATGATATATCAACGGGCTAAGTAGATGTTAATCATCATTACTAAAAGTTTGTTAAAATAAATTAATATTCAAATAACTTTAGTGCTAACTAAAAGAAATCAACTGTGTTTATTTGTGATATACTATTAAGTATGCTTGAAAAAAATTTGTTATATATGTAGAAATTGTTTTTGTATAAAATATTTTTTTGAAACTATATTGAAATATATCATTTTTTAAGTTTATTTTTGAAAAAAAATCATAGTAGCAACATGATACTTTCTTTGTATTACATAAAAACGAAAGTATTTCTCACATTTGAACATATTATTTTTGAAAATTTTTGACAAAGATACCTTTGATAATAAATTAAAATAAAGTAATAAAACTTTTCTTATTATTAAACTTCTACGCCAGGTCAAATTTAAGGCACCTTTCGTCATAGGACTACTAAATTTTGGCAAGCATTTTGCATTGGAAACTAGCCCATACTTTAAATATACTAACTTTATAAATGTATTTTATTATAAACATTTACATTTTAAAATAATTTAAAATGATAAATTTATTTAACTACAACTTAATGATACGTAATTTTTTTCATTAATTTTAAATGTTACTTTAATTTATGAAATATAAGGTGATTTATTTTATCCTTCTATTAAACAATATAATTTTTTAATTATTATATTTATGTATTGAATTTATAATATTTATATCTTTTTTTATTGTAGATAAGAAAAATCTAACATATATCTATATATGTTTTCATGGATCTCGAGGGACAATTTGTTGCAAAACATTTTACAAATGAAGAGTTGTTACGAATGGTAACATATTTAGAGGCTGAGTTAGAAGCTAAAGAATGTTATATAGCTGTTATAAAGGTATACTTTTTATTTTCAATAAAAAAATATTCTATATGCTATTTTTATAGAATGAAAGAATAAAAAATATATTACATAACGTTCGTTATGGAAAGATGCCCAAAATAGATGATCCTTTGGAGGCCTTAAAAAGAGACTCTGATATGGTTGAAGAGAAATTCGATGAGGATAATATTAAAGCTTTCTACGAGAGACAATTTAATGGTATTGAAAATTTAGTAAAATCACAAAAAAATTATCATAATAATTGCAAAAAATCTCTCACTAATGCAGAAAATAGGTCAGCTGAAATTATTAAAAATTTAGAGTTACAACAAAAAGAGAAAGATAATTTGCTGAAGTATAATGAAGATATAAGATATACATTAGAAAAAGAAAAAAATGAATTACATAGTAGTTTGATGTCAATGACTTTACAGGTTAATGATTTAAAATATAAATTAGAAAGAAAAGATAGACTTATGGAGAGCGAGAAAGAACGAACAAAAGCAATGATACTTTTTTTAATGGAGGAAAGAAAAAAAATAATATTGTCAAATCATGAACTGGAATTAAAATGTAAATCATTGGAAACTAAGTTGGCGTCCTCGCTACCTATTGATGAGGCAATAATAACAGAATCGAAAAAAGAAATTAAAAATTTAAGGGAAGAAAAGTCGAGATTACTAAAAAATTTAGAAGAAATGAAAGAAAAAAATTCAGTTATGGAAATGATTATAAAAAATCAGGAGGATGATTTAAATTTAATAAGAAAAAATATTTTAGCAAAAACAAAAAACGATAGTATGTTATCACAAATGGGAACGTTTCCAATAATCAATTAAAATTGATGCTAAAAAATGTTGAAAATGCCAATGGTATTCGTATTCCAAATTCAAGTACATTCCCATCTACCTCAAAGGAATCAAGTATACCAGTGTTTAATTCTAAATTACCAAATCCTCTTCCATCATCACGTTTAACATTTACCTCGGAACGACGTTATCCACGTACAGTTCCAACATTACCAAGCAGACCACCTGTACGTGGAATTCAAACTATCAAAAAAATTTCTTCACCGATTAACAATGTTTCAAATATGGCGATAGTTAGTACGGGAATAAATAAACTTCATTTAAATGATCACACCGATTCACCATCGTCACAAATGAAAATTCAATCACCACATAGTAGAATTTCTCGTGTACCCACAATGCCTTCAAATAAACGTAGTACTTCTTTACCTAGAACAACACTTCAAGTACACAATCAATCATTAAAAACACTACATTTATTACCAAAAATAGTGAAGAATGATGAGAGTTTATCGCCTAAAAAAACCTTAGTAAATAATCGGCTGCAAAATGTTTCACCATGTCACAATAATAATTCACCCTCAAGAAATGAATCATTCCATCAACAAATATTATAAACACTTTTATTCGGGATAATAAATTACTATTGTAACTAGTTAATAATTAACTATTCTTTCATCTTTATACTATTTGTATGATAAAATTTTTAAACATTATAATGACAGACTAGATTAACCATTGCTAAAATAATAAAGATTTACCACATACTAATATACAGTTTTTTCTTGGAATATTTTTATTATTTATATTAGTACATGTCAAATTTTATAATAAAAATGAATGTTTCCATTTAATTTTACTACTAAAATGATTTACAACTACTAAATCGTATAAAATAATAGTAATTTTATCACAATAATTTCTACTAGGAACAAAACATTTATTTGTCTTCATGCATTGATTATATGACGACCTATATTTTGTAAAGAAATTATATATCTTTATAACCAAAGTTATCCCGTAATTAACTTTTTAATTAAGAAACTTCTATTCATCACATCTTGGTTTATAATATATTTTATAAATAATCCAGTTAACTACATATCAATAGTTACAAGATATTCATCGTCAAAATCTATTAAAATAAGAATTTTTTTTGTTTTTTTATGGTTACCTATTGATTCATAATAAAATAAATAATTTCTTAAATTTTAAAGTAAGTTATTTACTATTACTTTATTTAATAATTATTTTAGTTTAAAAATGTTTGAATTGACAGATACACAACATGTTATTATGTCTTTAATACTTCACTTAATTGGGATTAATTTTGGAATCTGGTGCTGGTATTTATTCCCAAAAAATGTAAATTCTATATATTTTTTCTATAAATTTCATGAAAATTAAAATTATTTTAGCCTCATAGACAGATCAATAGATGCGCAAATCGTGTAGAAGTAAAATTAAATAATAATCTCGAATCAAGGAATCTGATAACATTAAATCCACTATCAAAAGAGGCAATTAACAATCGTTATCAAGGATAAAATTTATTTTTAAGTACAAAAAAAACTTATATTCATAATAAATACTATAAAATTGATTGATTAATTTATCTTTAACATTTCATTATTGCATATAAAACATTTTAAATTAATATGTTGATACTAATATTTTTTTTGTATATTCATATCCCTTTCAATACTATTATTTTTAAGTAATGGTGGTTCCATATGATCAGGTAATTCAGGTGTTGTCGTTTGTGTAGCCATATTACTATGATTTGGTTTTCCATATATACCAAATAGGTGTCTCCTCTTGTAGGATGGACCAATTTTTTTCATTAATGAACATAATTTCTCAATGTAAGGCTTTTTTTTATTAACATACTCTATACATTCCCACATCATTCTTGATAACTCTAAATCATCTTTTGTGTCCATGGCTATATCTTTAAATAATGGTGATGACAATCTAAAAAATGGGATATTTAAACTTGAGCACCATGATAAAGCTCTATCAACTGGTGCACCTTCTGTAGCAGTAACTTGTTCAACAAGCATTACACCTAGTGTTTTGATAGCCATTGACAATGCTACAGGGTTTGCTGATATTTCCATATTATTTGGATCTAATGGTACTGTTGGTATAATACCTGTTCCAACACTTAATAAACATCCAATTTTAACACAATTTTCTCCTTTGTTTAAAACAATATTTGTATTATTCCATAATTCAATTTCTGATAATATTTCTAATGTTGGGTTGTTTGAAATAATACCACCATCTATATAAGTATTATCAACACATGAAAAAAATGTCGGAGCTGCTGAGGAACGTCGTAAAGCTTTCCAAAGATATAAGTCATCAGGTTTTTTATACCCTAATTTACTATTCTCTTCCTCTGATAAAGGTAACATATAATTGCGCATAATTTCCAATTGAACAGGAAATACATCTGCTTTAACAGTTGGGAACATTAAACGCGGCCATTTCAAATCACTAAGAAATATTGCTTCACCTACTTCCTTTTTAATGAAAGTTTCTAAATGATTGGTGTTATATGGTCTAACCCATCCGTCAAAAATAAAATCTTTTAAACGAAGGTATATTAATTGACATTCTCTTAATGTTTTCCCTTGTGCTAAACCTGAAGCTATTAAGGCACCTGTTGACGTACCAGCACACCAATCAAAATAAGGAGCTATTGATTCACCCATTACTTTTTCAATAAATATTAGTGATTGAATTAATAATAATCCTCTAATACCTCCACCATCAAGTGATAATACATTTATATATTTGCTATTACCTTCCTGAATATCTCTTTCCATTTCACTAAGTGTCTTCATCAAGTTATCATAAATAATATCTTGTTTCTTAGAATATATAAAATTATTATTACTATCATCCTCTTCATCACCACCATCTTTATCAACACAATCTAAATTAGTAATTCTTGCTGATGAAATACTTTCTCTTGACGAAATACTATTGTTTTTATAAAATAATTGTGTAGACTTTTCACTAACACATCCAGAAACGCATCCTGCTTTTGTTGGTGGACACCTTTTAGCATCACAAAAAACCAAACTCTTTAGTATTTCTTTCTCATTTAGCTTTGCTGCAACATGTCTCGGTGTATCTCCATGAAGATTACATACATTTGCATCAGCTCCTAATGATAATAAAAGTCTTGTAACTTCTAAATATCTATTTGAAACAGCAATATGTAATGCTGTATCACCATTTCCATTTTGGAGATTTAGATTACAATTATATGAGGCAATACACATTATCATCCCTAAATCACCACGATTCGTAAATATGTGAATTGGAGCTTGACCAGCTTTATTTAGAATATTTAAATTAATTTCTTGTGCCTTCAAAAATAGTAAATTACTTAAAGGATTTTTATGTGTAGCAACATGAATAACTGTATTTCCGGTAGACTCATCAACTTCATGTAACAAATTCGGTGATGCCTCCAAGATGCTCTTAATAACATCCTGTCCTTTTCCTTTTGATGCTATTGCTTCAAATAAAGCATTTTTCCCTGTTCCTTTTGGATTTAATTCTGCCCCTAGACGTAGTAATGTTGTCATACAAATAGGATTAGCATTTCTAATCGCTAAAAGGACAGGAGTAAAACCATCATTGTTTAATGAATTAACAATTGATCGTGTCTCCTCAAATTCCCATAATAGTTCTATCATATTTGATGAAACTAATGCAGCATAATGTAAGGCATTATTTCCATTCATATCAACTTGTGATACACTTGCACCTTGTTCTAATAATGTTTTAACTATTTTTGGTTGATTTGTTTGAATTGCAAGCATTAATGGATATTGACCTTCAGGAAGTGAAATAACATTAATAAAATCTTTAATATCGTGATTCTCTGATTTCAAAAAATTTATCCCATCTGGGCTAAATATATCACATCTTTGACAGGCAATTGCAATATGCAATACTCTCCATAGTGGACGAACTTGAAACATTGTTGTAATGTCACGAATTTTTTTACGACAGTCCTTTGATTTATCTTAAATAACCATTATTATGGTAAAAAAATAATATACTCTTAACATACCAATAAATTTTAGCAATATTTTACATTCTAAACAACGGCGATAGAAATCTAATGATTCCTCTAAATCTTGAGAACGAAATAATGAGAGTGATTTGAAAATTTTCCCCTCTACATTATAAGAATAGACTACATGATGTAATGGTTTAGAAGGTTCGTTTTTTATAGTTCCTTGGACAACTCTTAATGATGGTGGTGAGGATTTTGGAATATGTGTTACGTCTGGGTAAACAATTTCATGTCCTAACAATAATTCTTCTGGGAAGTAGACTACTTCACATGGATCAGATGGAATCCAATAATCTTCACCTAACAATTTATCTTTCGCACTTGTCCATAAATCATTAAGTTTAACTGCTACATTTGCTAGTGAAAATAAACTACAAAATAGAAAAAATATATAATAACTAATCATTGTTTCTAACAAACCCTGGTTTTGAATTGTTTCTCTCTAAAACTGGTGATGGTGGTGGTGTCTTTACCTCTTCTGCTTCCGTTATCCCATTTACTTCAGCTGAAGCTGCAACAACAGAATAACTAACAGAAATTTCATTTTGTAGGCGTAGAGACATTATTAGTCCTACAAAAAGTGTATTTTTTTCCAACTATGAAAATTATAATATTAGGATGTGATATATGAATTTACAAATATTTTTACCTAAAAAATGAATATGTTAATCTAAATAAAAAAAATAAGTGCGAAAATTTCGCAATACTTGGTTAAATATCATATAGTAACATCCAAAGAAATAAAGAATGTCTCTGTCTTTGATTTTGATGTACAAAAAAAAGAAAGTTGATGTATAGGACAATGAAATTGTGAAGCAAGATTATAAATTTAAAAATAGATATATTTTGAGAGGAACAAATTGGTAATATATTCATGGAATAACTAAACAATTGTTATGAACTACTTTTGTATGTAAATAATTACCACATTTGTCATCAGTATAAAATATATGGATTTTATATATTATCACTTTATTTTACATATAGAAATGCTGCGACTTTTGTTTGAAATATTATTAAATTCTCCCAAAAGAATTCCCATTGAACGCTTTGCTTTTTAATTGTTGAATATATTTGTATAGTTGAACGAAATAATAATATATTGTTAAGAGTTGGTATACATGTAATATAAATATCACGAGTGACAATAATATTAATACATAATCTTAGAATAAAAACAATAACATGGAATAATAAAACGTAGTTTAAAAATAGCGTAAAAAAAGGATAAAAAAATCAAACTATGATACTTTGTTCTTTAAATATGATGAAGCGGTAATTTTGATTGCTTTATAAAATAGTCTACCTTTTAAATAAGACGTCATAAAAACAAATATACAGATTTGAAAATAAGACTCTATTGTTATGTTACAACCACTAAATCAATTTCACGTGAAAACTTTTAAAGAATGAAATAAAAAGATATTAGTTTAGCTAAACAATTTTTTACCCACTTTAAATTTACAGAATGTATATTATAATATGGAATAAAATTTAAAAAAAGAGGGTATTGTATAAACATCTAAAAAAGTGTGTTATGACTATATTTATAAAAATAAAGCCACTATCGCCTTTATTATTTAAAATGGTTCGATATCATAGAACATCAATGTTTAGTAGTTTAAAACGGGACAAAAAAATTAAATTTAGCAAATAAAAGTTTAAATAATGCATAATATAAAAGTTTTAAATTTTAAATATAAAATATGAGAATGTTTAAACTTATATAAAGAAAATGGTGCATTTATTTAAGAATAAAAAAATATTATTTAGACAAAAAAATTTAAATCTTTATTATGTTATTTAGTTGTTTAAATAGTTTTTTGTTGTTTTTCATAGTAGACAAAAAAATTTTTTATCATTTTTTTAAACTAACTAACAAAATATTATAATTTCTTTATAAATAAAATGAATGTATGATAAAAGATGAATTACAAAACATTTTTTGTTGTTAAATTAATTTTTTTTAAAATAACTCATCAAAACAAAGTAGCATAGAATTTTAATGCTACATATACTTAATCTATAGTCTTTTTTTAATTTAAACAGTAATATGTTTATTTTTTTATTGAGAAAGATTTAATTTATAAAAGTAACGAATGAAACACTTTAAGCAATCTTACAATTTTATATTATTTGTTGGTAAAATTGCTTTTTAACTCATATGATGTATAGTTTTAACTAAAAAGTAAAATTTGTGTAGGAAGATTTTTTAATAATTGATTGATATAGCATGATTTTGTTATTTGATAATAAAAAGGGGGGATAATAATTGATAAACTATTAGAATTATTGTTATATTTGATAAATAAAAAAAATTTTATTGGAATACTATATGCTACAACGACTTTTTGTCTAAATGTTATAAATTTTAAGATGTCACTATCAAGGTGATGGAAATTTAAAATAATTTTAATAGTAGTGTATATAAGAATTATATTATAAATTACATAAAAATTTTTTTAGAGTTGTTGGTAATTTTTTACACTCATTTTTTTTATATAACTTATTGATAAAAATGCAGTCATATAAAGTTATTAATATTGCAGAAAAACATTTATACTTTTACAATTCGATGTCATCAGGATTATGTTATCAACCAGCTTATTAATAGTCAAAAAATGGAACAAAGTACATTATTTAATGTGTTGAACTATATAATAGTACTTTCAACATTAAAAAAAACAAATATTCATAACAGTTATGTAGATATCTTACGTTTAATAATAACAACATAACAGAAAACATGGTTTTAAATTTTTCCTTCTATTTTTAATATTAACAAAATTTTATTTTTTAGTCATGCAAATGAATCATAATTTATAATTATCAATATTTGTTATCAACAAGATATCATAATAAAAGAAATTTAAATACGTTTTTATAAATTATTTTAACAACTCTATTTGATAACATTAAATAATACTTTTAAGCAAAATATTACTTTTCTGTGTAAAAAAACAAGATGAAATTAAAGTTATATTTATAGTTATAATTAAATCAATAATATTCGTTTTTTAAAAAAAAATACAAACATTTCATTAAAAAAATTATTAGATTTTTATTAAGAAATAAACATTCACAGATTTGGTCAAACATAAACGATTTTTCTGCAAGTATAAAAAATACCAGTTAACATTAATAATACTTTAAAATTGTATTACAAGTTGCATAACTCTATGAAGTATTTTTTTAAATTAATAAATCATTTTTTTTGCGTAAAACGATATGATTAATAATAGGCAATATAAAAAATCTAAAAATCATTTATTTATTTGATTGAAATGGTTTACGGCGCTTTATATATCCTCCTTTCTTATAATTCCCATCTCCTTTAACGTTTTTTCTCTCATTTTGATTAAATTTAATATTTACAAAATTATCTTCCTCTTCTTCTATATTTTTCATATTATTCTTATTGTCCTTTAAAAATAAATTTGAATTAGAATACATATCAAGTTCGTCGTTAATATCAGGTATGTGATCAAATGGTTCCTTAAAAAAAGCTGTATGCGTATTGGAGTAATATCCTTGAAAAACGGACTCTGATTTACATAATTTCATAGAACGATAAACATGTAGTAGAAGTTTTGGGAAGCGTGATGTAAAATAATATAAAAAGTTGTCTGGTATATCGCCTAATGACTCTTTTACCTCATTCGGAAGTTCCCTATAATGATGTTTTTTATTGCGCATAGCCCTAAGTAAGTCTCTAACAGTATCATGTTTATAAGATCTAAATTTCCTTAAATCTTCGGCCAAATATTTACATATAACATTCCTCCAATTACGCGATATTATTATTGATGCATTTCTTTCTAAAGATTCAACAATAGGACTATTCTCAGTTTCAATTTCAATTCTATCACTAACATCCATAAAGAATTGAAGTTTACGTTCATTAGACCAAAACATTGGATGTGATAGAACTGATACAGCAGATGGGCGAAATAGGGGACTATTATGAATCATAGCTTCAATTAGATGAACAGCAACATCATTATCTAAAAAATTACAGTTAAAAAATGTATCTTCATTTATAAAAACAATAAAAAATCTTACCAATTATAATTTCTAAATTAAATCGACCATGAATTATGTTGTCTTGTCGTTTAATGTTATCTCCAAAAGGATGCTTACCATTAGCTAAAACATAATAATAAATACATCCTAATGCAAAAATATCAACAGATACAGTAACAGATGCTTCACTATTTAAAATTTCAGGTGCCATCCAACCCTCGGTACCTGTCATTCCCGAGACACGACTAATAGAATTACAATTAAATTTTAATCTTTTACATAAACCAAAATCTGAGATGAGGACCCTAACATATCCAGTTTGAGGGTTTCTTGAGAGTAAAATATTTTGTGGTTTAATATCACGATGAACGATGTTTAAATGATGGAGATGTCCAACACCTTCTGTTGCTTGACGAAGGATTTCTAAACTATCTAAAGACATTACTTCACGATACTCTGAATTATCAATGTATGTGGCAAGTGAGCAATCACATAATTCTAAAGCAATATATTTGAATGTTCTGTCAGATTCGGAACAAAAATATCTAATTACATTGATATGTGAATCACTCTCACGTAACATATTAATTTCTCTATTTGTTATTTTGACTAAATCAGATAATACTCTTTTAACAGCAACATTTCTTCCTTCAAATGTTCCCCGATATACAACCGTTCCTTCACATCCACGACCAAGAATTACTTTTGGATCATATTGTAGTTTGCCTACAATAAAATGCCCATCAATTAGTGTATTTTCATTTCTTTCCATTTTATCATCAGTTGAAAAGAAAGACCAATTTGATCTAGAATTTCTTGATCCAAATGATTCAGTATTTGATAATCTTGAATTTTCTGTTGAATTTGATCTAATTGAATGTTCCAAAGTACTAGATCTCCTTATAATTTTAAAAATACAAATTACAATTACTAAAGCAATTAAAAATATAATTATGATTAGTGTAAATATCAATAAATATGGTTTTTTCATCCAAATAATATTTATAATTTCTGGTATATCCCAATTGTCATGATCAAATTCATTCATTTTATCTTCAATTAACTCTATATACCTTGGACCTTTCCTATTTTTTCCTTTAATTTTTTTAATTTTTCCTTTACCATCAAAATTAAAGTATGAGAGACGCTTACTATCATAAATGCCAACTTTTGAATTAATATCATTTATCACAGGAATTAATTCAGATGCATAAAGTTTTGGAATTTCATGATATCCAATATTTAACTCATTCTCTATCTCATTTCTAATTTTATTATCATAATTTATCACTTTACCGCTTTTATCTTTGTATCCAATTGATCTTTCTTTTCCATCACCAATAATAATTTCTTTTTTATCAAACATTGTACTTATATATGTTGGGATGGCATATAGCGCCTCGTTTGATCTTCCTATATATAATGATGGTTCATAATATTGTGATTTAATTTCATTTACATTTAAATCAGAAAGAATGGCATTATATAATGCTGTATACATATTCATATCTGTCATACTTGCCTGAATAAACACTTCATTATCGTATGTACTAGGTTAAAAAAATTATACTTTTAAACTTTTTTTAAAATTTTTATCACTTAAACTCTTTACTCTAAATTATTTATAATAGTCATTTCTATTGTTTATTTAAACATATCTTACTTAGCCGTCATTTTTACATATATATTGTTTTAATTTATAATAAAAAATCCTACAATAGTAAATGATAAATCATATTTGATGAAAATCATCAAAAGAAATTTTATCAAAACATATTTTAAAAATGATATGTATATATATTTTATGAATGTATTTTAAGATGTATTATTATAAAATATTAAGAGTTTTTAAACTATAGTATATAGATTATTAAATATATATAGCTCACATGTTAATATTGTTGACCCATTGTAATGATTAATTTTTAACTATGTGTGATATATGTAGAAACTCATTTAAAATAAAAAGCTCTTTTTGATTGATGCCTGTAAAGTAATGAACCAATAATTTTTCAACCAAATGTTCTACCTTTCAATATGAAAATTAAAGAGGAGGTGAAAAATTGAAATAATATAGACAAGGAAAAATTACTTATCACAAAATGAAATTAACATAGATAGTTGAAAAGAAGTGATATTTATTAAAATATTTAATAGAACACAATAAAATGATTGTAGTCTGAAATACTTTATAATACCACAATCATATTTTATATCAATTAAAATATTATTTAATCTATAAATTTATATCTAAAAAATTATTTTTTCAGGTGCCATTTAAATATTTTTTGTTTATTATACAAAAAGTATCATGTACAATTTTTTATTTAATAATAAAAAAAAATGAGTAATACTAATAATAATATTTCGGGTCTAACAAATTATACTTCACACCCTTCTAGTAGTGATACACCAGTAAGTACCATAAAACAACGTCAACCACGTGGAAGAACCAACTCCGTTCATACACAATTGTCAAAAAAAACATCAGGAACATCAAATAATTCACCAAAAACAAGTTTATCAAGGAGTACATTAAAATATGATGCTAGAACTACTCCTAAAAGATCAATGTCAAAAATATCACCAAATACGTTAACAGTTAACAATGATTCAAATTATGGGAAACCATTATCGAGGCGTAGTTTTAGAAATATAGGATCATTTAAAGAAAAATATCATGGATTTGCATCAAATGGTTTACATCGTTTACGAAGAATTTCAAGAGCAGATATTTCAAGATTAGCTGATCGTAAGTTATATGTCTTTATTAATATCTATAATAAATATTGTATATTTATTGCTATTTATCTATTTTTTTTTATAAATATATATAGATCGTGGTCTACCATTACGTTTTCGAGGACAATTTGATTATAGATTAATTGTAAGTCGTTTTGAAAAACAAAGTACTTTCCATGGTATATGTCATGCAGCAACGGCACCAAATTATAAATGGAGAATTATGTGGTATTCTGCTTTTTCTATATGTTTTTTGGCACTTATTATACAAGTATTTTATTTAATAAGAAGATATAGAATGTATGAAAAAACAGTTGATTTAGATCTCAAATTCGAGAGTGCCCCTTTCCCAGCAGTCACAATATGTAATTTAAATCCTTATAAAGCCAGTGCAATACAAAATGATCCGATAACCAAATCAACAATAGATGCTTTTACATCTTTAATGAATAAAGGTGCTTCAACAATACCTGGTATTGCTAACGAATTAGCAGCAGGTAAGTTAATATAAATGTTGACAAGTAAAGCAACTTATTTGTATAATCATTAGTGATTGATGACTTATCATTAAATAGCAATTATATTAGAGTTATAATTTTAATTTAAAGTCGTTCAATCAAATCAACGCAAAATTTTATCCTAAGCGTATGATTATGAAAAGCACAATAAAATTAATTGATTTATCCAATCATAAATATTGAATGTATATAATAAAAATAAAAAAGTTTTTAATAAATATTTCTTCAGCTAAGAGTGAAAGTTTATCAAGGAAAAAAAGAGAAGAAACAAATAGTGAATCAAGGAGATATTTACAGATATTGGCACAATGTTATTGTGAAGTTAGTACACTTTCTGGAGTTCGAAAAAAAGGTAGTTGTTTTGCAGCATATAAAGGTAACATCTCATTAACGTTTACCGGAAATAATCTACATAACTTTCATCCATCAAAGTGTTTATGCCAACTAGATCGTGTATCTAAAACGTTATGGCCTTGTTTTCCACAAAATAGTTGGGAAAAAAGAATGTGTAGTAAATGTGTTAAATCATTAGGTCACTGTCCAATGAAATATATCAATAAAAAACTGAGAAGTAAAAGAAGAAAATATTATAAAGATATTTTACAAAGTCTTAGTAAACAAAATCAAACTATTAGGAAAAATAATATTCTCAAAGAAATACAGAATAATTCAAAGAATCATAAAAATTCATCAAAAGTTGAATGTCGTTGTCATGAGGAGTATAATCATTGTGTTATGAATCCAGAAAATGGATATATTCCATATATTGTACCTAATGATAGTTTGGATGATGTATTGGAAAGAGATTATCTATCACCACAATATGCATTATCAACTACCACAACAACTACAACAACCCAAGCACCAAGTGTAGTTCAGGCATTAGGACTTGAGGTAATTTATAACTTTTTTATATTTGATTCACATTAATATATTTTATACGATAATTATATTAATTAAAGGAATTGGAAGATGAAATTGCTATTACAACACAAGCCCAACAAAATTTAATGTTTGCTGTTGGAGCAAAACCAATGGATGAAAAGATTGCAATGTCACAGACAATGAGTGAACTTATCTTAAAGTGCTCGTTTAATCAAAGGGATTGTGATTTTAAAAAGTAATTTTAAAGATAAAAAAATAATATTCTATTATATCTCTAGAGATTTTAAATTGCACTACGATGCAACGTACGGTAACTGTTATACATTTAATTGGGATAGATCAAAAAATGTATCAGCAAATAGAGCTGGTGCTAATTATGGTTTAAGACTACTACTATTTGCGAATATATCTGAATATCTTCCAACAACAGAATCCGTTGGATTTAGGATTACAGTTCATGATAAATTTATAACACCATTTCCAGATGCTTTTGGTTATAGTGCACCAACTGGATTTATGACTTCATTTGGTGTTAGAATGAAACAATTCATTAGACTACCTTCTCCATATGGAAGGTGTTTAGATTACTCTGAAGCTGATGAAAATTTTCACATATATCGTGGTTACAATTATTCTGTCGAAAGTTGTCACAGAAGTTGTACACAACGTGAAGTTATTAAAGCATGCGGATGTTCTGACCCTATGTATCCTGCATTTAATAATTCAGAAGTGTGTAGTGTATTAGATCCTGTTGCAAGAGGGTGTATTCAAAACGTAACAAGTAAATTAACTAGAGATATATCTGAAGGTCGTTATAAGGATTGTATATGTCATCAGCCATGTTTGTATGTTACACTTAATTTCTATTTGTTTTAAATATTACAAAAAATTCCTTTTTTAGAGAAAGTGGTTATGAAGTTTCATTTTCAGCAGCAAGATGGCCCTCAGGTACATCGAAAATAATGGAGTGTGAAGCTTCAAATGACTTATGTATGGAGAAGTATAAAAAAAATGCTGCTATGATTCAAATATTCTATGAAGAATTAAATTTCGAAACATTGACTGAAAGTCCAGCATACTCTCTAACAAGTGCTTTAGCTGATCTTGGTGGTTTAACTGGATTATGGATTGGTGCATCTGTTGTTTCATTATTAGAAATTGTTGCACTTATCATATATACAACACAAGCATACGTGCAAAAGAAGAAATTAGAGTCGTAAGTTTTTTTTTCCAATAAAATCATAAGACTTAAAAAAAATTTTACCTTTAGAGCACCACCTCCTCCAAAAATATCATCTAATAGATCATTAGCTAATATTTCTAAAAAATCTGTCAAAGTGTTGAATTCAGAAAGGTCATCAAAACAATCTGTTTTACAGGAAGTTGATGAAACAAAAACAGAAGAAACAATGTCTGAAATTCAAAAATCATCAACATATTATATTCCACCTGGCGCAGATCTACCATGTATTTGTTCTTACAACGCCTACGGACATATTGAGGTTATGAAAGTTCTTTGTCCACAACATGGTTATTTATTAAGAGCAAGAGGGATATATGAAGATGATTTCTATGCAGATGAATGGGATGAAAGAGAAGAAAGTGAAGAGGATGAAGAAGAAATTGTTGAGGGTGAAGAAATTTACAGTCAAATGGAAGTAGAGGAAGGTGAAAGTATAAATAATATGGAGATTGTCGATGAAGACGATGAACATACACATAGTAATCCTGTTACCAAAAATCTACTAAGTAAAAAACCTGGTGATAATAAAAATCAATCCATATTACAACCAATTGACTCAGTTAATAATAATGACAATCGCAAATTATTAAGTCCTATTGATGATGCTTCTATTTTGAATAATGATGACAAAGAAAAAAGTCCCCCTAAAGAAACATTTAAATATGTACTACCTAAATTTAGTAAAATTAAGTCACTTCATAACCCAATTAAAGGAGATGGTAAGAATTCTAAAAATTCAAGTGAAGTATCAAAAGGAAGTAAACATTCTATATCACCTACTTCATCAACCAGAGATATCTCATCAATTGCTACAATAGAAACATCGGAAAACAGCAAATCAACGTCTACTTCAAATGGTCTTACAAATCTTTTTAAAGACAAATAATTATTTCATTTTTTTGTTTTCATAATTATACTAAAAATCCTTATTTTATATGTATGTTTTTTTTAAATTAATTTTAAGTAATTTATCGTCCCTTTTCAATATGGGTGAAATTGAATTTTTTATAAAATACTTTTTTATATTAAAACTTACTTCAATAAATGCATCAAGTGTCTCCGACCCAACAAATCTATTTAATGCATAATGTAAGCCATCTTTTTTAAAGTGAAAAGTATCAACAATAACACTTGGAAATTTTTTTTCCCATAATATTGTTTTTGATTCTGTATCAAGACAAATAATTTTACCACTACCAGGTTTTGATAAATACATAAGTGCTGATTTGGTATCTTCTTCAGTAGGTATATACGATGTATAGTCATAATATGTTACATTCCATATATTATTGTTCGTTGAATTTTTCATCTCCAATTGATATTCACTTCTACCAATATATACAAGTTCATTTTTACTTACAGGACAAATATTTTCATCTAGTGAATTAATAATTTCTTCACTTTGCAAACCACGTTCAAAATGTATACTTAACCATACATCCTTTTTTGCACCTTAAATTTTGAATAATATTTACGTTTATTTTATAATAAATACCTGCATATAATATTCCATCACTTGTTTTACATGGTGATGTTTGTACAAGTTGTGGTATTGTAAACGGTAGTCGTTTTAATTTGTTATCTGTATAAACAAATAAATTACCATCCTGAGGATTTGGAAGAAATAAAAAATCTTTATTTATAATTTTTGGCGTCTCTAGCAATGGTTTATCTTTGTACCTCCAAAGTTCCTTTCCTGTATAACTATTAACAGCTATCATCATACCATCAATTGTTGATATTAATGTAATTGCATGTGGATCTTGTGTTTTCTGAAATGTTTTATAAAAGAAAATTTAGTAAGAGAATTAATTAATGTAACTTACAACATTACAACTAGGAGATTTATCATTATTATTCAAATTTGTACCAAAAATAAGGACAATGAAAGTCAGAATAACAAATAAAGCTTTCATTTGTTAAACAACAAAAGTGTTTAATTGAAATTATCAATAATTATATTAAAAAATATTTATTTTTTGAAACAATAAAAAAAACAAAGATTAATTAGATAAAAAATGAACTCGTTTTTAAATTGGTGCTGACACAGTCTATTGGATTGTCCTACTACGAATGCAATAAAAACACTATACCAATTACATATACAAGTCATTGACAATTTCAATATTATTTTTACAAGATTTCTTCGTCAATTAATAAAATAAACAAATTTTAACATTTATTTTTAAAATCACATTGCAATTTTTTTACATATATGTTGTATGAAAAGTGTTTTTATTCTTTTTTACTATTTTTGTTAAATGATATGATATATAATTTATTAAAGTAAATTTCATCGCAATTATTGTTTTACTTTTAGTGATAATATTAAATATGGATATAGCGCAAGGACAAGATAATATACCAATTGCAGAACTTATGGATATAGCCGAAAATATTCCTGAATTAAGTTTTTCAGTGATGAGAGAGCGTTTATTTTCGTCAATGCTTAATAAATTATCAAGTTTATATTTATCAACTGTATCTAAGAGAAATCGCAAATTTATAGAATTATCAATATTTTACATTGTAATTATTATATTTATTTTACTAATAATTTCTTTTTAATATTTATAGTTTTTAAGTGGATGTGTATTTTTGGGTTATTTACACTATGTCCTACATAATATTCCTGGACCGTGTCTACAAGAGATAGGAAATGATTGGCCTAAAGATGGAATTTTAAGAATAGAAGTTATTAAGAATTTAGAACAAATAATTAAAATGGAAAAATTATTTATATATAATCGTACTACTGAATCAACGTACTTTGAATTAAAAAACGTTTTATTAAATGGTCCATCAGCATTACCACCTCAATTAAGGTATAGTGAAACAGGTGATGTAAATGAGGAACAACAGAATAATAGTAATGAGGGTTGGCTTCAACATATTAAAGAATTAGTTTTTAGGATAATTATTGGCATTGATGAACCTTTTTATAGTAGTTCTATTAGTGATTTTTTTACACATTATAACATTAAACCAGATGAAAGATTTTTCCATGGTACTATAGATAATGATGAAGTGTATTATCATACATTTGATCCAGATTTCATTCCATATATGAGAGATAATTTTATTAGTATAGTAGAATTTTCGTATTACCATGGGTTGCTAAGGCTACATCCAACAATTCGTCATAAATATAATATACCTGTTTATACATTAAGATTAGATCCCCAAAATAGTTCGTGCTTTAATCACATTGATAAAACACAATTAATGGTAAATTTTATTGGTTACGAAGAATCACTCATTGTTTCGTTAAAACATATGGCTGGTAATGAAATGGAAAGAGGATATTTTAGAGATATATTAAGTGGTGAATATTTTAAATTTGTTTATTTTAACCATCCAAAAAAGAATATACTTATAGCTGTTGGATCAATGATATTATTCACATTATTAATATCACTCCTTCTTAGATATTCACACCAACAAATTTTTGTTTTTATTATGAGTATCTTAAGAATGTTTGAACTAAATGTTGCAGTAAATTCACCAGTAGCACCTCTAATAACAGTTATCTTAGCATTAGTTGGAATGGAAGCAATAATGAGTGAAGTCTTTCATAATACATCAACAGCATTTTATGTTATAATGATTGTTTGGGCTGCTGACCAATTTGATGCTATTGTTTGTCGTCATGCATTATCAAAAAAATATTGGTTGAGATATTTCTTTCTAACTCATTGTACCTTTTATGTCTATCAATATGGATCGAATGGATATTTTCCCAATTTAGCTTTATTTATTTCAACAGTTTTTATTATTTTTACAATGGTAAAAATATTTCATGATTTAGAATTAAGTTATTTCTTAATGGAAAATTTAGTTAACGAATCCAATAATAATGAAAGGAATGTTCAAAATAACAGTAATTTACAAAAAGGTTTTTACTATTTTGGTAAAGATAGAAAAAATAAATGGTATGTGGGACACTTAAAAATGGCTTCATCAATGATAAAATTTTATGAGGAAGGTCAAATTAGTATAGAAAAAGCATACAAAGAAAATTTTCACATTATTCCGGGCACAACTTTTCCGAGTAAAAAAAATTTAGTATTATGTGTGATGATGCCTGAAGATGATCTTGTTGAATATATTAATAATCAAACAGAACCTGGGTTTTTCAATTATAATTTTCCATTTGTAGATTTTTGTGGTCTTACAAGTACACAAAATTTAGAAAAAGCATCTGTACAAAGTAGAAATGAGTCAATAACAATTTCATCACATGTCTCTTATAGCACAACAAGAGAGACACTTTTGTGTGATCAAGGAATAACCCATTTCGTACCATATTTTTACTATAATAATATTGAAGAAGGATTATCAACATTAAATGTAAATAGTGATAAAACTAATTATACTTTTATTGATAACCGTAATGGTAAATTTTCATATGTGGATAATGATGATGATGATATGATGATGAAAATGCTTGAGGAATCAGATTCTATTGCATTTCATAGAGGTATACGAAATGCATTTTTTGTTAATGAACAACCACCATCTCAAGAAAGGAGGCCAATACCAGATTCACTTTTGAGATTGCCAACTTTAGTTGCCGTTCAACATTTTAAAAATCTTATTTTAAATGATGTGCGATACAATAATAAGTGAAAGTATTAACTTTAAA
Organism: Strongyloides papillosus; assembly: GCA_005656395.1. Taxonomy (NCBI): domain Eukaryota; kingdom Metazoa; phylum Nematoda; class Chromadorea; order Rhabditida; family Strongyloididae; genus Strongyloides; species Strongyloides papillosus. The sequence goes on along the minus strand of SRSI01000078.1, from coordinate 2,320,012 downwards.
ATATACAAGAATTTTCTACCAAAAAAAAATTTTAATTTTTTATCATATAAAAAAAGTAATTGTGAAATAGGATACAGCAACACTTTCTACTACGGGAACAATATTAATTTATCAATTAGTATTTTTTAAGTGTTTCTTTTTTTTTAAATAATTAAATATTTTTATTATCCTTGATTTTTCTAAATTTATTTTTTTACAAAATAAAATACAATTAATTTGTGAATATACACTCCGCGAAAAAAATAATGAACTATTCAAATTCTATTTAAATGTATAATAAGATTTTATGAGTAGCTTATAAATAAATATTTTTAAAGATATTATTATTGAAGAAATATAAATAGGAAATACAGAAATGTATTAGACATGTATTGAAAAATGATCATTTTTTAAGCGTCAGAATTTTTACCCCCATCTCAATCCTTGATAAATCGACTAACAAAAAAAGCTCCTTAAATTTTTTTTGGTAGTTAATATAACTTTTTTTGCTTTAACTACTTGGAGGTATCTTGATTTTAAACTTTTAAAAAATGATTTTATAGAGCGTTTTACTACTTTTTAGCTTGATAAAAATTCGTATTTTCTAGTTCGAATATATTTCTTAATGAATTATTGTACACCATAGATTATAATTTTGACCGTAAATTCTCAATAGTACTTTAACCTAGTTATATTACTGGCCAATGTATGTTTTTAAAGAAAATATATAACGTTGTGTAGCGGTATTCTAGTTCAAATAGAAATAAGAGTATAAAGGAAAACATTTTATTATAATCATACAATTATAAACACCAAAAACATCTTAAAAGCTGAGGGTCATAAAGAATGAATGGATATTAAGATAAGTCAGATATTTATATGGAAATAAAAAGTGGGTGTATGTTTTTGGGTAAAGAGAGGTGGTGTGCATTACGATAAACATTTAAAAATTCCTTGTTTTTCATGGATTTCGCCAGGAAAATTGTTTCGTTGCCACCAATACTTTTCTTTTCCACTAGTTTTAGTATTTTTTTAAATGAGAATATTTTAATTTCAAACAATTTAATACATTTATTAGGTCTATTTTCGATGCAACCTTAATCAAATAAAATGACCTAAATAGATTTAACATCTAAGCGCCATTATTCAACCACTTTTTCTAGTTGTTTTGGTAACTTTATTATACCTCCACTATTTTTTCCATGACTACATAAATTATGAAGTTCATCTATAGAAAATTTCTCTTCGTTGCTAAATATAATATAGTTTGTTGATATATTCTCTGTTAAGATTTTTTTTACAAAATTTTATCTCTTCTTCTTCAGCTTTTTTTGGCAATGGAATTTTTCTTTCAATTTTATCATTTGTGGAATCCATTTTCTTTGAATTATTCTTAAAAATACATTAAGATTAGACCTATTTCTTATACACTTTGGATTTAGTAAAGAATTTTTCCTAATTTTTTTCATTGTAACTCTCTATATTTTTGATTTAACAGATCTGTTTGGCTTCGTGACGCCCCGTCTTACTTTTTGAATTTTAAATCTTAGTTACATCTGATTTTATAATCTTTAAAACCGTAGTGTAAGCAATTTTTAATTCTTTTGGCCATTCGTATACATGATTTGTTATCTCTTAAATATGTTCGAATTTTTTTTTGATTTTAACAGAAAGCATTATATAGACAACAAATAATTAATTGCAATGGGTATCTATTTACATTATGTAATCAAATAATAGTAAAAATTTTATTCGGACATATAGCCATATTAAACGATATAAAAAATAACAATTAAGATGACTTGCAATAAAATAAAATAATAATAATTGGACTTTCTTCATATTTCAATTGTTTTAATTAGATAGTTAGTAGCACTAAAAAAAGCTTAATTTAATAGAAGTTACAGGTGATGACAAAAGATTGTGAGACAAATTATGGGGATTATAGTAAAAGTAACAGCTTATACGTCAAATACAAGTAAAGAAATAAACCCTTTCTTATCAGTTTGGCGTGGAACACATTATTAAATTATAAACTTGTCTTTTTTGAGGTGAAAAAATTTCGTTACGTTTTTTTATTAAATTCATCATAAATTTTTTAAATTACACTTAAGATACTTTTTATAAAGGCATTAAAATACAATATTAAATAAGACTATTTTATCATGTTTTTCACTTTAAAAGATTATCAATTAAAAAAATATTGTGGTCGTTATTTTGTCGTGGAGTGTATTTCATTAAAATTTCCTATGTCTTGAAGTTGTAAAGTACCCATTTAATAATTGTTTGTTGGAAATTTAAGATATGTTTTTCATCTAACTCTGATATGAATTTACTTAATTCACTTGCTAACTTCCTTTGCATCATCTTCGTTTCAATAACTTTATTTAATCCTAGTTTATTATGGCTATTTTGAAGAGTTTGAGACTTTCTTATAAAATCATTAATTTTGTTATTATATTTATCTAATTCTACTTGGTTATTGCTAAAACATTTATTGGTGCACGATGTTATTGCGATTCTCCATTTTAATTCTATTTGGCATCGTGATATGATAAAAGCAAAGACATTGGGAAATGTAAAAGGTAATTCTTTTGGAAAATAAGATGATTGTTCTAAATTTTTTGATGATTGAAAATATAGGGCTGGAATTCGATCATTTTTCATTGAATAGGGTACATCAATTTCTGTTATATCAACAATATTAAACTTAATAAGTTTATTGAAAGGTAAGAAATAGTTGGCTAGCTGATGGAAAATGTGCATAATAGCCATCGTAGGTCCATGTGAAGATCCACCACTTAATAAAATAACATGATCTGGTGTATTTCCTTGTATCGTTGGGAATTTAATAACATTTACAAAATCATTCATTGATAGTCTTGTTACGATATTTTTTGTATAAGTGCTATTTGTTGATTCTTTTATCGATGATTCTTTTTTCGTTAGTACACCAATTTTTTCTTTATGACGATAATTTCTCAACATTTTTACAAATACTTTCTCATCGATATGTACATTTTTTTCATAATATATTGCATCATTTTTCTTTGATATTAATATTGTCACTTCGTCATTTTTAAGCATTGAAATATTCCATATTAATTTAATATATTCTAAATACTTTAGAGGAGCCAGATAAAATTTTAAACTTTCATTTTTATAACATGGTATTGTATCAATTATAGATATATCTTTTTCTTCATAACTTCTTTTATAACTATTTGGATGAATTTTCACAAATTCACAAGTCAATTTATCTCTAATACGCTTTTCAGTTTGTTTTTTTATTAAATTACCAGATGATTGGCAACACATCTTCTTTGTCTCTTCTGGTGAAAAAAATTCATTAATTTTACCACAAAAATCTAAATTTTTCTCTATATACGCATTATTTGAAGCAGGTAAACAAAATTTTCTATCTAATTTAAGTTCAAGGCAACATGATTCAATATCCAATTTGGTTAATTCATTCTTCTTACACATTCTTTCGTAGTTAATTGTATCTACATTTTTTGGTATTTTTTTAATTTTGTTAAAACATGAATTATAGTACTTTTTTGCTAGTCTTTTAAATTTATGTATAGATGGTGTATCATTCCATTGGAAACTATTTCTCTTTGTAAAGTGTATTACAACATCACTTGAATTCAAAACTCTAAAAAGATCATTGTTTTTTCTAGGACTTAAAGGGTCTCCTAGATTAATCCAACGTACCAGCAACCTAATATTATTAATTCTTTCTGTTACCCATTCGTTAAATGTTGTTGTTTTTGAAGTTACTCTATCCAAAAAAGTACTTTTTACAATACTATCATTAATAAGATTTTTAGAAATGTGGAATATAACAGCTTGATTAACATTGATTCCTTCAATTAAATTAACTAAACTACTATTTGTTGTTATTATGAATTTATTGTTTTCCAGTGAATTTTCTTGCTCTGATTCTTTGTATGATCTGTAGATAAATTCAGTGTATAAAGGAATTGATCGAGATGGAAAGAAACCAACAAATATACTTCTGTACTTATCAATATAATTGTCAAGTTGTATTTGGTCATTAACCCTACTGATTGGATACAATATATAATTTAACCATTTAAATAAATTTTCCTCATTAAAATCTGATAAAAATTGAACATACTTATTAGAATTTAAGTATGCTGTAATAATAGGGAAATTGTATAATTTAAAAGTTTTTCTGCATTCGCCTTTAGGTTCAAAACAATTGACTGCATAAAATTTAATATTATCATATTTTTGGAATAGCTTAGCTATATTACTATAAGCGTCCCTATGTATTATTGAATGTTTACACCATGGTGCATAATAATAAATAATAACTATTTCGCTTTTCGAAAGCAAACTATCTATTGATGCTCCATTTCCATCAGAATAGTCCACTATCCATGGTGAATGTGGGAAAAATGATTCGATCATTGACTTTCTAGTTGATATCAGTGATTGTGCTTTAAGTCTAAAAAGTATTTAAAATAAGAAATTAAAAATGAAAATAAACTTACGAATAATTAAAAAGTAAGTATTTTAAAAAAATAATAGTAATTGATGATACCAACATGATTAAGTCCTTTTTTCTCCAAGTAAATTTACCATTAATTAAAGCCTCCTCTTTTTTTTGCATACATGAATCTGACGTGGAACTATTTTTAGCCAAATGTACATTCCAACAAGATTTGTCTATTTGATCATTGTTATCAATATTTGATAGTAATTTCGAAGATTCTACTAATGATTCCTTTAAAATACATCCACTTAATTTATCTGCATATTCATTAATATCATTTTGTTCCAATTTTTCCAACTCATCATTTAACCATAACATGATGTCATTGTCATTTATGGGATCATTTTCTTCTAAGCTCTCTTTAATAATATATGATTAATTTATAAAATATTTACCTTTACAAATATGTTCATTGTTTGATAAAATATGAAATCTACCCGATTTTGAATTTAACATATCATGATTTTTGATATCACTTATATTTTCACTACTCATCCTCCTTCCTCAAGGTATAAAAATAATTTCAAATTTTACACTTTTATAATATTATTAAACAAAATAATCAATCAATACTTTGGTGATTATAAGCCTTCTAATGATGATAGTGCATGTAAAAATCATGAAATGAGGCGAAATACGCACAAAAAAATGGTGACGGCAACTTTTGTCACGTTTATTCTTCAAATATACTTTATTCCAATTGTTAGAACATGTATAAATTAAATTTCAAATAAAGTGATATTGCAGGTTTTTTTTGTCATTTTTATTATAGACATCTGTAATGTAACCCGATTTTATAGTTTTTTTTCTGAATTTTTGAGGGAAAAAGGGTATTTTTACTACTTAGAGGCGCATCGCAAAACTGATTTGGATATTTTTTAGCATTGATATTTATATTGAATTTTATTATTACGCTTTATTAAAAAATTAAATTTCGAAGGTGTTTTTTTTCAAATTCAAATAAAGATCAAAATTGTGCTGTTTGGGACTTTACAGAAGCTGATACATGATTTCAAAAAATATGAAACTGTCGTCGTTCGATTCTTAAAATTCTTATCTCGAATATATTATTTTCAAATGACATTTTAGGACTGAAAAAAAAGTTATGAGGTAAAAAGTAAGATTACCTCAAAAAATACAAAATTTTAATACTAAAACACGAAAAATAATATTTAAATATAACTCTTTGTAGTTTTTTTATTTAAACTAAAATTTTTAATTTATAAAAGTGAGACAATGCAAACACGTGGAAAAATTTATAGTTTCCTGAATCATAACAATTATTTGCTCTTTCATTAATTAAAACATTCTTCTGCATTGTTCTGTGGATTTGTAAGTTATAGACTTGAAAGCAACTTGAGTAGTTATTAAGCCAAGTATGCAAACCTTCAATTCCTTGCTCATTGAAATAAATAAAATTGCCATAAGCACCGAAAAATTCAGCCCAGTGATTAACTAAAATATGGTATATTTTTGTTTAATTGAATTTTTTAGTAATTGTTGAATATTTGTAGAGAATATTTAGATTTTCAATGCAAATATTCAAATCAATTTGTTGAGTTTACGTTAATTGGTCAGCACTGAATAAGTCATTCTTTAGTCAAAGATCTCAAAGGCTTTTAAAAGGTTTATTTCTTTCTTTTATTTGCTCACTAGCAAGTTTTTAAGTTAGGATAGCTGGCTTTAGATCCTGATAAAGCGAGTTTTGTTGTTTCAGGTATATTGAGATAGGTAAAAAAACTAAATAGTTATGATAAATTAATTGTTTATAGCTTTATAGTCAACAATTGCTAGCATTTTTAGTCAAAAATGTTGTTTATTTTACAAATATCATCTTAACATTTTTTACATGCTTATTGCCTAATAATTTTAATATTAGTTTCCATCATTTTAAAGTTTTATAACATATATTTTCAATTTTAAATATATTTTATTACTTAAATAACTCTTTTTTTATTTATTTTTTAAAATTTGATACTTTTCGAGGTAAACTTACTTTCTGACTCATAATTATTTCCAATCGTAAAAGGTCATTTGAAAAAAATGCTATAGATAAGAATTTTAATGATCGAATGACCCCTATTTCGTACTTTTAATACCACGTGATAGCTTCTGTAAAACCCCAAAAAGTATGATTTTAGAGTATTCTTCGAGGTGAAAACACCTTCAAAGTTTAAGTTTCTAAAAAAGTCTAATACTCAATTTTAAAAAAAATATCAATAGGAAAAATTTAAAATCATTTTTACGATTTGATTCGAAGTTATGAAATTTTAAAGAAACTTAATGCAGGAAAACGACACTTATGAAAGGTCCTGTTTTTAACACTTTGCATTATCGGTATAAATTAAGTTTAATAAAATTGGCATTTTTAACTGTTACAAATAAATTTATTTTAGAAAAGCCCTCAAAACTGTACAAAGCTTAAGATAGTATTATGCCGTCATTTAAGTTAAATCAGAAAATAAAAATATAAAAAAAAATATAAATTAAAGTGAATTTGTATATCATTTAAGCATTGTTGGATACTTGTAAAGTTTTTTATGATAGATATAACATGATGTTTTAGTGAATTTTTTTTGTATATAAATAAAATTTAATGATGCCAGACCTAGAAAAAAGATCTGACTGAACTAAAAAATCTAGTGAGAATTAAAAAAAGTAATCGAGACCTCTAAACAGTTAATAGAGTTATTCATGGATATGGGAATGGAGGAACTCGTTGGAAATAACGATGGAGAAAATCTACATAGAAATATCTTTAAAATAAAGTATAATGGTTTAGCATAAACTTTTATCAGAACACAAAATATAGAGAACATTAGTCCTATGCAAATCCAATTAATATAATTTTGGTGGTTAACACATCATTTTTAGTAAATAACTTATTTTTGCTATTATTTATTTTTATGCTAATATATATTTCTATAATTATAATGGTTGTATTTTATGCTAATAAACGTTATTCCAGACTACGCACTTTATTTTTTAAGAATGAAAAACACTTTTACAGAAGGACACAATTTTGTTTTTTTTTTCCACAATCGAATACGACGACACTTCAACTAAAATATTAGTATAATTTTGTCTCTAATTTTTCTGCGTGTATTCTAGTAAATTATCTTAACGCGTAATATTTCAGAAATACACATATTAAAGAATATACATATAACGTATCATTGAGTATAGTCTTTTGTAAATCAAATTTCGTTAAATATAAATTATCAAAAAATTTATTTAATATATTGATAAGGAAAAAAAATTATAGTTTTCAACAAATGCTCTGGAATTATTAGAACAAAAATGTCATTCATTTTTTTATTTTATTTAAAATAATTACATTCTTTTCAACATTATGATTATTGCTTCTTTGTTTATGTCAATTTGATATACTATCATTGTCAGATGATATTTTATCTAATTTCGTCTCTTCATTACCATAATTTTTATATTCGTAATAAAATTGTGACATAAGTGCAAATATAATAATAACAACAAGCATCAAACCACCATAAGCCATAAATTCAATTGCCATATCATCAAATATTTGTGCTGCTGCTACAATAACAATAATTGTATCACCTATAGCAGTTGTCAATAACCACATAGCTTGTACCAATGCTTTCATTGATGGAGCTGCTTGAGAGTAGGCAAATTCAAGACCTGTTACAGAAAAACAAATTTCAGCTGCTGTAATAATAATATATTGTGGAACTTGCCAAAGTATATTTACTGTATTATCTTTAACAAATTGATAAATTCTTCCTTGTGGCTTTTCCTTATCACCAGTAACAATTAAATTGTAAACACCACCTTGAGCATGAATACTAAATGTAATGTTTGTTGCTTCTACCTGTACTTTTTCTTTCGAATATGTCTGGTGACTGATATCTTTTGGTTGATTATACATATAATAAAGGCCCCATCTAGAAATAATATAAAAACATGAATAAAAATAGAATAACAATTACCTTCCTGGTTTCACAGGTTTATAAACATAACTAGATGCTACTATATCTTGAGGAGTAGATGATGTATATTTACGTACTTCCATGTCATCGGTATTTTGATTATAATCTCTTTCCCAATAATAAAATTTTGATCCACTCTGATTTGGATCACAAGGATATTCTGGATCAAATTTATCAACATCAAGTTTACATAATGCCAAATTTGTTACATTTGCTGCAGTATAATTTTTATTTAAAGCAATATCAATACTAAAACTAAATTCTCCCTCACCTTCAGTTGGTTTGGAGGGATCTGCTTTTTGTTGATAAGCACCAAGGTTATTTACAACAATATAATTTATTGATTTTGAGTCAAAACTTCCTTTATATGATGATGGAATATTTTTTGAACATCCACTTCCAGTATAAGCAATTTTAAATTCAAATGATCCAGATGGTATAACAAATTGATTATTAACGTAATTCAATGTACCATTACTTGGGAATGATGTTATTGAATTTGTTAAATTTTGCGAGATAACATTATTAATTGGTGTTATAGAAAGATTACAATTGTCCAGTGAATTAAAAAAGTTAACAAATGCCTGGTTTTCTTGAGGTAGAACTGGTAATGTTTTGTTAACTTCAAATTGAATAATTCCTGACACTACAAATGCTGCCGTTGCTAAAAGCCCACCTAATACCATTTTTCTTAGTGGTGTCATTTTAAAACATAATTCAATACCTGGATAAACAATTATTTGAAATAGTGGAATGAAAATAAGAATTAAAACAGCATTAAGTGTTTGCATTTGATCTGGTAAAATTAAAAGTGATCCAACTCTACAATCCATTTGAATACCCTGAATCAACCAAATTGATCCTTGTTGATCATATAATGCCCAAAATATTGGAACTGGTAAGAACATTATTGCAACACGAAATAGTTGTTTTATATCATCAACAAATTCACATTTTTGGCATAATGTTGTATCACCTCTGTCCTTCTGTAAAGCAAGACATTTTTCATCATTTGTACATTGATGTGTTGTCAAGTAATGATCCAACCAATGGTCTTTCTTTGTACTTGTTGATTTGTTATATTTATTTTTAACAGCTCCTTTACAAACATGCCATACCTCACCAAAAACATTATTTTTTACAATAGGTTTTTTATATTTAAATGATCCTAGCATAAATACAATCGTTGCTACTATCATAAGGATTGCTGGGATACCAAATGCTAGTGGAAAGCAAGTATCTTGGCCTAGGCATGGTAATGACCGAAAGATTGGTGAAATAAAAGTTGAAATCATAGAACCAGCGTTAATGGAAAAATAAAACATGGAAAAGAATAGTGAAAGCATTCGCTCTTGGTGTTGTTCAAATTGTTCACCACCAAATGAATTTACACATGGTTTAATACCACCAGTACCAAATCCAATAATAACCAAACCAAGATAATCAAGCCATCTTAAGAAATTGTTAAATAATATTTTAAAAATAAACTTACGGATGAAGAGATGAGGATGAATTGAATATACTACTAACAGCTAGAATAACTTGACCAATTGTATACAAAATTGACACAAAAAATATTGTTTTAAATTTTCCGATATAACCATCAGCTAATATACTCCCTAACAACGGAGTAAAATAACAAAGGACAGTAAAACCATTAAAAAATATTGTTGATGTATTATAGGACATTTTTAGAATATTAAGTAAATAAAGCGTTAAGACGGTACGCATACCATAATATGAAAATCTTTCACAAAATTCATTTGAAACAATACAAAATGTTGTTAATGGCCAATGTTTAATTATATCACCCCATGAAGTGTAAACAGGACTTAGTGGTATATTCGAACTATTTTCAGTTTCATCCTTTTCTGAATCTGGATTTTTTGGCAATGACAAACTATCATTTATTGGGGAAACAATAGAAGTCCTCTTCAGCATGATTTAAAAATTTTTATAAAAAAATATCAATCACAGATGAATAAATTGTTTTTACTAATATAATATAAAAATTTTTAACCAAATAAAAACTTTTGTTTCCAAATGTGATTAATAGTAAGAAGGATAATCCATTAAAATTACTTTTACTTATATTGGTATAAAGATAAGATCTTATCAAATAGATTAGGAAATTTTCTTAACATTCTTCAATAAGATAAGAAAATTTTTATCAGAAAAAAGTACTTTTTATTGAAAAATTAATGTATCACCATGTAAAAATATGTGGAAGCAATTATATTATCAATAAACTTAATTATGATACTGGTATTAGAAGCCTTTATAAATAAATTAAGACATTGGTGTACTGAAAGACAGATAACTTATAACATTCTTTAAAAGTGATCTGTTTTGATCTTTCTTCTCTCTTTTTTTAATTTCACGGCTATTCATTAATGTTTGGGAATTTAATTAAAATAAGCGTATTTCCTTGTGCCAATAGTGTGTCTGTAAATTGTTCAAAGTTGGATATCCTACTAGGTGATGATAATTTTGAATCTAAATTGTAAAAATAATTGTTTTCTGTACGGATAACGCAAAACTGAAAAATAAAGTACAATATTTATACTAAAATAAAAAAGTTAATTTACCCAATGTCGTTTTTTCATAAAAGGGAAAAACGATTCACTTGGAACATTAAATATATAACCAAAAACATTGTTATGATCTATAGATGATGCAGACCTAAAAAAGTTGTATATTTTTTCCATGATATTTGAAAAATTTTATATAAATACATACATTCTGGAATCAAACCATGTGCATGTGTAGCCCTCCTTATCTAATACAGCCATAAGAACATTAGCATCATAATCACCTAATCCTAACCATGATCGATGAGGATTCAACCATGTACTTTGATCTAATTCCTCACATATCTTATCTAAATCGTGTTTATTGAATTTTTCTTCTTGAAACAGGTTATTTAATGAGTGTAACAGGCATAATTGCTTTCTTTGCTTCTCATGATAAATAGAATCTTTGCTAATTAAGTTTCTATCATTAATTGACATATTTTTTGTGAGTGATTATATGATAAGTATAAATGATACTTATAATCCTTTTATCTATAATACATATATATAAATTTACTAACGGAAGCAATAGAAAAATAATAATTTGACATCATCTTATAATAAACGATAAAAAAATTGCAAATATAACTATATTTGAATATATAATAGTAGTAGTAGACTACGAAATATATAAAAGTAATTTATTTTATCTGATTAAATAGAAAAATAAAGAGTTTAAATTGAATAAAATTTTTAAAAGAAAGTAGTAATAAATCCAACTAAAATTAATGGTAATTACCACAGTCAAAAGAGGAATATAATACTCTTAAATAATAAAAAATATCAATAAAGTAACTAACTAGCTTAATTTATGTTAAAATATTTAATTTCTTTTCATAATGATACAAATGATACTAAAAAGCATGTTATTATTCCTATATTCTATACTTAATAAATTTACCAACATATAATTTTTCATGACATCTAACATAAACAACAAGCATACATTTTTATTAGGGTTATTCATTTTTTTTATATAACTTGATGTAAACAGTTAAAGGTTATAATATTACATCAAACATACTAACTATTAAATATGATAAAAAAAAAGAAATAAATATGAATTATTGTTGAAATAAAATTCATGGTTAAAAACCATTATTAAATACTACATTTTAAAAAGTAAAAATTAAAAATATTCCTTTAATTTCATGGTTTTTAAATATATCATAATCACAGATGAAAAATGAAATAATTGATATTTAAAAGATATATTTTTTATATATGTTATTTTATTATTTTTTTTATTTACGTATAACGATGTACCTATTTAATATTTCTTATATATTTTTATAAACTAAGTAACCTGCAACACCAACCATACCAACCATAGCAGTGGTAGTGACAATAGGATTAAAATAGTTCATATCCAAAAAAGAATACATTTTTTTATGGTGTGGATTTATTGCCATTTTTAATAATTGTTTAAATATTGGACTATCCATTTTTCCTATTTCTTTATTGCGTAATTTATAAGGTTTTGGTAGTTGGTAAAAACGACAAAATTCATCTGGTTGCATTTCATAATCCTGTTCCACAGAAAATCTTTCAACTTTTGTAGCAATAAATAAGCATGGCACTTTTGTTCGGTAAAAAAATTTCTATAAACAAAATATATTTGTATATTTATATATTTTAATAGATTAAACTTACAGTATAAATATTTGCACTATAAGCAAATGATTGTGGATTGGAAACATCATATAAAAATGCCACAACATCTGCATTTTTTTCATATTCTGTTAAAGTATTCCCTTGATCATATAAATTTACCTCATGTAACAATAAATATTTACATTGATCTTCAAAATTTACGACATTAATTACATTATCATTTGTACCTTGTTTGCTTATCGAGGCTGACCTTAACATTGATTTATTTGTTAGAGAATGAATAAAAGCTGTTTTACCAGAATCTCTTGGTCCAAAAACATGACACTGGAAAACATTTCTATGTGTCTCTTTTTCTTCAATATCAATTCTCCTATCTCTTGTAACAATAAATGCATCAATCTGACTTTTATGTTTAACATTAAATCCTAAATAAGCTAAACATTCTAACGTTTCTGGTATATTGGTGAATGTTTTATATGTCCATAATGAAACAAATCCATTATATGTTATCCAACCTCTATCATCTGATTCAACATATTGAATAGCATCCTTTATCCAAACAGTATGACGAGGATATAAACTTAATGAATTTTGAAATTCACATGGACTTAACAAGCAATCCTTATCTTCATCATACTTTTCAAATAACTGACTTACAAATTGATGTCCTTCAGGTGATAATTCAACAGATGAACCTAAAGTAACTTTTAATGGCGGATAAATGTAATCTTCGCGTAATTGTAAATCATTAGAATAACCATACTTTCTCAATGCATTCCAAACAATTTCATATCGTCCTCTTTGTATGAAAAGCATCTGTAGTGCAATAAATCCATCAAGAGTTAACGAATTTTTAAGTACTCCTTTGGGATCATTTTCAGCAACACGATTGATTATTTCATTATATGAAGTTTGCGCCAATGGAATACCAAAACAAAATAATTGAAATTGATTAAGTTCATATTCATTTAATAAGGCATCATTATCAATATCATTCAATTTAAATATTCTAACAAACGCTTTCCTACAATCTTGTGTTATATCACGATTTTCTGCACTATAAATAGGTTGTGATGGATAGATAACAGCACGTTGAGCATAATAAAAAATATCTGATACATTTTTCATTGTTTTTGCTGAACTTTCAACACATGTCTCAATTTCAGGAAATTCATTCATTAATTTTAATACTTCATTTAAATTTGTACTACTCTCCTCTGTATCAGATTTATTTCCCACTAAAATTATTGGTTTATAGTACAAAGCTTCACCACGAAAATTTTCTTTTTGAACATTTGCCATCCAATATTTTCTTATTCTATCAACAGAAGAAGGATCATTGACATCGTAAACGATAACAATTACACTTGCTTTATTGATTTCAACGTTTAATTGTTCCAAATTTTGTTCTTCACAATTATAATCGGAGATAGAAGTTAAAATGTGATCTGGAGTTGAATCAGGATGTAATACAATTCCTTTCAAACGACGAGGTACTTTTGAAACAAATCTATCTTCAATTAAAGAATTTATAAGGCTTGTTTTGCCAACTCCTTCTAAACAATATTTATGTAGATTAGATTAAAATGTATTTAATTAATTAAAACATACGATCCCCTACAATTAAAATTCTAACATCAACAGGACGACCTTTCTTTCTTATTGGGTAATCACTTTTTTTGGTGCTATCAGAAAATAAATTCTCCTCATCATTGTATTTTGACGTCATAATGTATTTCTATCTCCAGAAGACAATTATTGATACAAAGACACTCTATAAATAATAAAAAATGTAATACATTCTTAGTTAAAATAGTGATAAAAACATTTGTATATGTAAAAAAAAAGATCTTTATATTTAATATAAACCATTAAATAATGTATTAATTATGAATATAAAGCTTTTTTATAAATACATTTGGTAAATAACGTTTTAGAAATTAAAAATATACAATTTTGAACTACTTGAATAAGATATTCTATAAACCTTACATTTTGATGAAAAAAGAATTTGAAGGAAGACAAAACTTTTAGGTAAAACGCTATACAAAGAAATAAGAATTTCATAAGTGGAATAATGTTTTTTTAAGTTGGAAAAAAGTATATTTTGTCACTGTTAATGATGTTGTCAAATACCATCGTTACCAAGGAAAACAATAAAAACACAATTTTTTTTAAAAATTTTTCTACAATAATAAATTTTTATTTAATAACCAATTAATACAAAGTTTGTTTTGTAAATATATACTACTTTTTCAGTAAATTTTTTATTCTTCTATAGTTTGCTTTAAAAATGGTTGATCTTTTATAAGTAAACATATATTTGGTTGTTTTTATAGTTTATAGAGGTTTTTGGTGGAATTTTGTTGGTTTTACTGATTTTTTGATACCAGTGCATACAAAATTTTAATATATCCAATTGTAATCTTACCGAGAATGTATCAAAGCAGTCCAATAATATCAAGAAAAGTATACACAATTGATGTCAAATGAGTAGACTCAGCTTGACAAGGTTGGTCACTAAACTTATGATCTGTCAAACTATAAAGTAAGATTGTTATCAACCCCCTAAACTCCTGTATAATGCAATGAGTTGGAGTTATATCTTGCATAATATCTAAACTTACTACAAATTTGTTTGTTTAAAGTGTTTTGTAAAGTTACATGAATTTTAAAGTGGATAAAAATATCACAGTACATATAGGTAAATATAGTCATAAAATATTATCAAACAAGAAGAGTAAATGTTTTATAACAATATTTTTTACATATGTTTTGGCAGAAATTTACCATCAATATTTTAATATATAAATCATTTAATATCATATACTTAAAAAAAGTACGAGATAATAGCTCTTTCACGACTGATTAAAATCTAAAAAAATGTCTTGAGATGAATAGAAATAAATCACTAAAGTTATATTATTAATATTATTACTGTTGTGACAAATGATAACACCATATAAGTAAAATTACATTTAATCAAAAAGTCCAAATTTTCAGTTGATTTCTTAGTTGTTATAATTTA
Organism: Strongyloides papillosus; assembly: GCA_005656395.1. NCBI lineage: Eukaryota > Metazoa > Nematoda > Chromadorea > Rhabditida > Strongyloididae > Strongyloides > Strongyloides papillosus. The sequence continues at coordinate 2,304,325 of SRSI01000078.1, read as the reverse complement.
TTCGTATTGTATTTACAATAATTTTTAGTATCTCGTATTTCAATATTTGAAGTGAAAATGTATAATACAAAAGAACCTTATAAATGTAAATGCTAAAAATACTGTACAAATTATTGATCTTTATTTTTGGTTATCAAATAATACATTATAAATTTATAAAGCTTAAAATAGAAATATGTTTCTGAAAATTTAATAACAATAAAAAATTTTTCTAAAAATTAAAAATATTTAATGTTGCTCAAAGCACTAAATATGCATAGTATCTGGATGCATCATTTACGTTAATAATTAGTAATTTTACTTTTTGTACGTATTCAAAAGTAATAAATGAGTAATTTTGTAGTTAACCCTTTCGGTGCCGGGATTTTTTTTCTTTGTATTACGCACTCTTCTGTGTGTAAAATAGAAAGAGACCTTTACAAAGAATAAGAAGTTAACAAAGGATTGGTAATATATGCTTTAGGTAAAATTTTAAAAAAATAAACTAAAAATTAAATTTTTCCTTGAAACTTTATCAAATTCATTTTTAAATTCAATTTTTAAGTGTTTTTTTAAAAATTTATTTCCTCTTTCCTTCATTTTTTTGCATAAATACTTTATAAGAAAAAAAAATAACATCATTCCAAAATTTCCCACATAAAGTATAAATTACCACTATGCATTAACATTTTTGTTTATGACGCATATATGCGTCTTCCGGCAGTGAAAGGGTTAAGGAGGCGAGATATTTGTTATCATAAACACTATTAAAAAATTCTTAATTTTAAGGAAATTTGCGAATTTTTGAATCTTAGGTTCTTTCATTAAATTTAAATCAAAACAATTGTTTAACATGGAAAATAATTAATATGATTTGTACTAATCTTGAAAATTTTGCCTAATTTCCATCAACTTCTGAAATAATATGTACTTTGATGTCCATTGGCTAAATTATTCTATAATTTATTGGAAATAATAGCACGATTAATGGTAAAGTTTAGTAATTGTTATTAGAAATTTTTAATGACGTAATTTTTAAAATCTCTTTATCAATATTTTAGTATAATTTAAAAATATCTAACGAATGAATTAATACTACCGTCTTAAAACGATGTTTAGCATGAAATCATTAATAATCAAATATTACTGTTTTATTATACTTTTTTAGTATTTAAAAAAAGTATAGTATTTTATTAAATTTATTTATATGGACGTTGTCTTTTATAAAAATATTTGAAATATCGTTTTATCTTATATTGTTAATTGTTCGTATTCAAAAAATATAAATTGTTGAAATAAGATATAGTATGTGGTAATTTTAAAAGAGATATAAGAATGTTGTTATAAGAAAATAATTGTGTAAAAAAGTATTAAAGTTTTCTAAGTTATATATGAACGGTAATATTATGTTGACTAACATCTTATATCAATGTAATTATACTTTTATATTTTCTAAGTGTTGAAAAAAATAATACATGTAATTTACATATCTAAAATAAATGTAGAATTTGTGATCTTTTACTGATTATAATTTTTGTCAAAACAAACTGTAATTAATGATATTCCTCCCATTCATTAGAGCTTTGTTAATTCTATTGTAATAATAGTAAACATAGTTCAAAAGTTACTTAATAATAAAGTTTTAAATAAATAGGCCCAAAATTTTGACAAAAATGGTGTTATTTTTTTCAATAAAATGTTTAATAATTTAGTTAACCGATATTAATGTATATCCCATTTTGAAAGTAGTGAAAATGAAGACATTTTTTCAAGATCGATAGAAATGATACTATTTTGTTTTTTATGTAAAACAGTTACATTTATCTAAATTTACCAAAATAACCTAAGATATAAAAATTAGTAAATTTCTTTAGAATTAAAATTTTTAATAATGTATATGATAGTGAATTTTTATCTCCTTATTCACAAAATTATTTTACTTTATCTTCTGAATATGAAATAAATTAATTCTTTACTGGTTGTTAGGTGAAGTTATAAAAAAGTGTAAAATAAAAATGATGGTTAAAAGGAACCTTATCCATGATGACGGACTGTTTGTATAAATGGAAAATTATCAATAAACAATGTTATTGTCACTTAAAGATGTAATTAAATCTTTGAATTAATATTTCATTGTTTGGTTTGAAATTAAATTTTTATAATAATTTGTAATTGATATTATTTAATTATTTAGGTGAAAACTGTTTTATCTATTTTGAATATTTTTATTTTAGAAAGTTAAAAGAAGTATTGAAATTGAATTAGAATTAATGAAATTGAGTATCCAACGTCCTATCAACGTCAAAACAAATATATTAGATTGTACAATGGGTATTATCAAGAAAGCATATAATAAGTAAACCCTGGAGGTATATTTTAACATATTTTGATATATTAATTATCACAATTTATTTATCGTTTAACTTTCATCCAAGATAATAAAGTAATGATTATATCATAACTTTTATAAAACTTCTCAATAATGTAAATTCGATATATATATATAATAATTAAAGGTGAAACTTTTAATATCAGTGACCTGAATTTTGTTAGTTCCCAGAACATTCTCACACTATAAAAGATCTGAAGTTTAAGATTGCTTTAAATTTTATTCAAAAATTATAATGATTTTCAAATATTTAATAAAGTTTAATGTAACATTACTTTTTATTTCTTTTTTATCATCTGTACATGGTTGTCTACCGATTAAAGAAACAACAACAACACCACCTCCAGTTTGTTGCCAATCGCTTAAATTAGCATTTGCAAGGGTTAAACCAGTAGCAGGATCAACATCAGCAGGATGGGACCAATGTAGTTTATTGGATAGATATAACAATGATCCATGTCCAAGTAGAGGAATGTTTTCCTGTCGTGTAAGTTAACTCTGTTTTTTCATATCTTTATTACATTATTTATTTTTTTAGTTGGCACCATATACTACGGCTGTAAATACAAACCTACAACTAATACAAAACAATGCAACTGTTGTTTATGAATTTACTCAAAGAGATAGATCTGAGATTTGGGTAAATTGTGTTAATGGAGAATGGAAAATTAATGGAAAATCATTTACTCATGTTTCATGCTCCCAAAATTAATTACAATTTAATAATTATAGACTTTTTTATATTTACAAACAAAATATTAATCTACCTTAATTATATAAATATTAATATTTTAGAAAAATAGCGTTCTAACGACTTCCGTCATCATTATAAATTAATTTAATAAAACCTGAAATATTTTCATTATAAAGCTTGTTTCTATTAAACTTATATCCGTAATAGTTAAATTGTTACTATTATAAATAATAAATTGTTTAAAATTTCACTTTACTTATACAACTATTATGTTATGTAATTTTTTTTTTACTATTTTCTGCCTTTTTTATATTTTCTTACTACTCAAGGACAGCAATTAATCTCTGGATCATCAAGAAAGAGTTTACAAATGTAAGAGTATTAAATTCTCTTTTTTTTTAAATTTTCACATTACATTAGTAAAAAAAGTCAATTTGAATTAGATTTCGATTTACCAAGCGAAGCTCCACAAGCTCGTAAAATAAAAAATAGTAATATAATAAAAAATGAACAATTTCCATTATTTAAAGGTAGTGTTCCAAGAAAAAATTCATTTGATCCTGAAAAAGCATTAAGTGATTTGTCTGATTATGAAGATACCGTTCAATTTAAGAAAAATGGTGGAACATTTTTATCCAATAAAGATAGAAATTCATTTAAAATTTCAGATTTTAACAGAGCTGGTTCAGAATTAAGTAGAATAAGTGGAAAATAATACTATATTTATAAAATTGTTTATATATATTAAAAAATAGAAATAATATTATAAGAATAAAATATTTTAATTATATATATTTTAGTAAATTATACTTTATAACAAAATATTTTTATAGTACATAAAAAGGTAAGATGTTATATTACTTTAAATAATTAACTTAACTGTATAAAATTTGTAAAACATATATGAAAATAAAAAGAAAAAGAGATTGCAAAGAGTAGAGAAAGTTACAACTACCACTTTGCGATTGAATAAGTGGAGCTGGATTGGGGTAGGTATTAATTAATGTTCCATTTGAAAATGAAACATCATTCATAAAGTTTGTAATCATTTGCAAACTTGGACCTTGCCTGTCCATTGGAACCATATGTCCTGCCCCACGAACTGTTAAAACATGAATTTTAATATTACTATTGTTATATGTTTGAACAAATCCCCCTACTTCACCACGGAAGTACCAACGTTCACGTTGGCTTTTCTAGAAATAATATTAATAAAAATTGTTATTTTAGATTATAAACATGTTATTTTACCTGTAATCCATTATTTCTTCCAACTTCATCTATAAACCAAGAATCACCTAAATAGTTACAAACAGTATCAATATCACCATTATATACTAAAATTCTGAAATTTGGATTTTTATTATTTTGAATCATGCTTTTAAATTGTTCTGCCATATTCAAATACGTTACTTTATATTTTGCATATAAATCATTATTACAATCACTAAAAACTTTTCCACTCTTAGCCCAAATTGGATCTATATGATAAGCTGTTTGAACCTGTGGGTCATTAAAATATCCAGCTACAAATGTTTCCTGCCAACATGGATATCCAAATAATATGTCTGTGGAATCTTTATTAACAAGTAATGCAGAATTATTTGTGTATGGATAATTTTGATTAACAATTGTTTGAGTATTCCTATTTTTTGGGCGATATTTTTCTAATGTACGTTTTGAAACTTTAACACTTGATCTTCCATCAAAATATGTTATTAAAGCACCATTATAACATTCTTGGTAATAATTATATGGATCAATGTTAAATAATGCCGGTGCATTCATAATAGGTGCTAATAATTTTCCACATGTAGTATTGTCTGGATAGAAATCTAATTGTGTATTTGATTTGAAATGTGAATAGAAATCACAAGTATCAACATCTTTATTATTACAACATTCTTTTTTTATACTATTCCATTCATCAATTGAAAATCTCCCATGATATTCAGACCATAAAACAAGTGAATTTTGAAGTTTTGGTATATCCATATATCCGTTACCAATAGCAATACCGCCAAAATTTGGATTTGGGAATGTATTGTTATTAATTTTTTTGATAAGAGCATCTCCTAACATAGGTAAATATATTCCAGCATATGATTCTCCAGAAATAAAGAAGGTTCTATTTATATATTGTGGTTGAACTCTACTGAAAAAATCAGTAAGGGCCATTAAATTTTGTTGAAGTGTCTGATCATCATTGGCATCATCGAATGATATATTTTTAGTTGAGTATGAAAAACCAGTACCAATTGGTGATTCTAAATATAAGACATTTGCCTTTTCATTCCATGAATAAACATTTTCAAACAATGTTTTGTTATCGGAATTAATGTAATATGGTCCTAATTCTTCAAATCCTCCAGAAAAACTAGAACAACCTAAAATTTTAAAATTAAAGAAATTTTTTTTACTAAATCTATTGACATACCAGGTCCACCATTTAACCATAGTAGGACAGGATCGGTATCAGGGTTTGTTTTTGATGTTGTTAACATATAATGCATCTTCCATGATCCATCTGCACTTCCATTTAAATATCCAGAGTAAGTTTTGAAATTAGATTTAAATATAAGTCCTGGTACAGGATTAACTAAATCATCCTCTTTTATACCATTAGATAATTTAATAACAAAAAATAAAAATGATATTTTGTAAAGTAACATATCTCTATTGACAATTTAATTTAATTGATATCAATTATATATTACTCTTAATCTTGTTAAATTGATAAGAAATTGTGCATAAAATAAATGTTATATATAGTTTTAACATTGATAATCTAATGATCAAATTGAAATTTCTAATTATATACATACTTTTAAGGTACTTAACTGCATAAAACTCAATGTTAAATATTTATTAAAATTTTTGTACTTGATAAAATGTAATGTAAATTTCGTGTAAAGTGATAAACCATATATTTTTTGTAATAAATATTGTTATCATTTAGAAAAATATTATTATCAGCTAAAATGATGTTGTTTAATTAAGGTATAGTACAAAGATTACCAAGTATATAATCATTGAAATTTGGCGATGTAGAATTTTTAACATCCGTGTTTAAATTAAATTTATTACCAATCTGTGAATGTAATATCAATTTTTTATCAAAATGTATATCTTTTGCTGTAAAATTAATAATGCCGTAACAATAATATAAATTTTAAAAAATAAATGATTTTATAGGTAAAATGTATTTTCAAGTATTTCAAGAGTATATGACATTTTTAATTAAATGAAAACTGAAAAATTTTTATTAAAGGTTATGAGTATTTATTTGTAGTTTTTGTATTATATTTTTTTATGAAATTATTTCTTTTTATTATGGATGACAAACAAACATTAAAAAAATATTATATTATTATTACTATAAATATTTTTCAGGGACACTGTAATTTGATGCTCCTAATAATAAATTATGCTAAAAATAAAAAAAGAATTTTAAAATATGTAAAAAAGATTGATGATTTTGATAGTAAAATAAAAATATCTGCATATGATATTTATAGTACTTAAAATAATCTAGATTAATTGATTGTTTTTAATCTATCAAAAAAAATCTAATTAGTAAATAAATATTTGTTTTTAATAAATTTCAACGAGAAAAATCGAAAAGTTGATTAAAATCTATTGGAAATTAAAAAATTCTTGTTTTCACTGAATACGGTAATAGAAAAATACTAGACAGAAGAACGTGTAAATTGAATCTAAAAATTTTTTTTATTATATTAAAGGTCAAAAAGATTAGATTAAATCAATTATTTAAAAATGTTTGTTCTATTTTTTGGTTATCTTTATTACTAAAATAAAAAATATTCTTTATATCTTCTATAAATAAGCGATTATCATAAAAACTTTGTAAAAAAAATTCTATATTTCTATCTACATTTTACTTATTATTGTATGTGTTATTTAAAAACAAATTTTTTAAAATTAAATTTTTATTTAAACATCAATGAATTTATTAGTATATTATCATTTTGTTCATTTAAGGTTCATTGTAATTAAAACATTACTCAGTCCTTAATAGCTCTTTTATCATATTTTAACAATATCTTTCTGCAATTTAACAACAAAATTGTAAAATATAAATGGTTACACAATTTTGCTAATTTAAAAAAATGTTGTCAAATTATTGAAATTTTAAATTTATAAAAGGAATTTTACTACAAATTGGCATTTTAACAACAATCAAAGTGATATATAACTGATTGTTTTTCTTCTTTTTTACTTTAAAGAAAGAAGATTAGGTACTTTATTAAATCGCAAACTTCTTAAGAGAATTTTAAAATTTCAATAAATTTATGTACAATTATCAATAAAAGAAATTATATAACTTTATCTGATATGATAAAATACTATAAAAAATATAAATGTATCTTTATTGCTATTCTTTTGTATTCATCATTTGAAAATTTAGAACCAAATATAACGAAACATTGTTTATTGTATTCAGGATGTAAAAAATATGTGGATAAGAAACAAGAATTCTGTTTAAATACATTGACAAATGATTTTTTTAAAAGTTGCAAAGTTAAAGAAAATTTTCAGTGAGTTTTATTATTAATTTAAAGTGTTTATGTTTTTAAGGGAACTTAGTAGATTATTGATTAAAAAGAATGATTTAATGAAAGAATGTATAAAGGTAAAGCAAATTTTCTACAGTACTATAAATAGTACTTCTACTGAATATAATAGTACAAAAGTAACATTAAATGGTTTTTGTGCATCATATAATAATTTAACATTTATTATTAATGAAAATATGAAGTTTAATTCGTGTTGGATTGAATTAAATTATTTATATGAAAAATTTCATGTTTTAGAAGAATGTTGTTCAACATCTTATAATTGTAACCATAGTAAAAAAAATGTTGTTTTAACAAAAAAAATATTCCAAATTTATGAAAAAATAGAGATGATTATCAACAAATGTAGGAAAAATCTTCAAGATGATCTCGAAGAGTTGTTAGTTTATTTAAAGCCACATTTACTAGAAAAGATAAAGAATATTAATTACTTCCGTACATATGATAAAAATTACAACTCTGTATATTATAATATGAGAATTCTTGTGTTGTATCATAAATTAGTACAAAAAGTATTTTTTAAAATAAAAAATGATAATTTTATTCAAAAAAGAAATACTTCAACAAAACATTCTGAAGCAGAGAATGAAAGCTTAATAGTTTTAAATACAACATCAATTGTTAATCAATCAAAAATAGGTAATAACACTTTTTTAAAATAATCAATTTTCAAATTTAGAAAATGAAAGAATATCTAAAAAAATAAATTTACCTGAACGTTACGAAAATAATGAATATACGAAACTCTTGAAAAACAATGAAGATAAATTATCCGAAAATATTTTGATTTCTTTTAATAATAATACAAAGAATCATTCTGATTTCTTAGAAACAATGTCGAAAGATAGTCATCTCGTTAATATTTCAAAAGTCAATCATATTAATTATAATGATAAGATTATAAAAAGTAAAACTTTAGGAAATATTTTGAAAGCAATATTAAATAATAATATTAAATTAAACAATACCTTAATTAATTAAATAAAATTGCTATTGAAAGAATGTACCTTAAAAAATAAAATTTGCTAAAATGAATAATAATGACCATATGTAGTGAACAGGAAGTTAATTACTAAATAATCATCATTAAAAAACAACCGATGGACATAATTTTAATACCTAATTATTTCAAAATAAAGATTTAACAGACCATATGGTGCATTAGCATTATCTAACTTGAATAATTCAAAATATATAATTTTGTTCTAATTATGAACTATATATTTTGCAGGAATTAATAAAATATTTAATGTGTATATTTTATGTAACTTTTTTTAGTTAAAAAAATTCATTGTTTTTAATTTAATTAAAACATATATTAAATTTCTTTATCAAGACATAATGGAAGTGAAAAATTATTATTTTTGAAACAATTTAAAAGAAAAATATTGTTTGGCTGATTTACTTTCATAAAAAAAAGCTAATGAGAAATACTAGAATTTTGTTCAATTATTTTTCTTTATTTAATTAATAATTTATTACAATTGACAAGATCAAATGTGAATGGTATTGCAATTGTTCTAGTAAATAATTCATAGAGTATTTATTGAAATAATCATCCTTTTTCTTTTTCCAAAAGGAAACATAAATAGATCGTATGAAAAAATGTTCAAAAATTTAAAAAACTATATTTAAATTAAGATATTTTCATGAGCTTCATTTTGCTTTAATGATTAACATTTAGTTTCAAAACAAGTAAAAACATACAACTCTGTAATAAAACCAAATTAATTTATTAACTAACTTTTGTAGAGCGTTAATTTTGGAGATAATTTATAGTTTTAATGTGTTTTAATCTAAACCAAAATTTAATTAATGCTAAAAAAAGAATTATAATTAATTACTGGCTCTCATTCGATCATGTGTTATTCTATTCATTTGCAGCAGTATTAATTTTACTATATTATAAACTTGATCAGAAGATAACATAAATTAATTTCAATTTAGACAATATTGAAAAAAAACGTAACCTATTTAAATATAAATGACACTTTGTTTTTTTAAATATTTCAAATAAACAGTTTATTCATTTGTAAGATTTTATATAACCTATGTTATATCTAATGGTTGCTGCGATTGTAAAAGTATATTTTTAGTGGCATCAGAGGAAGAAAGAACTGATGATTAATAAATTATCGAGATGTATCACCGTGAAATTGTTATCTAAGCATTATTGTCTCATATACTTTGATGACTTGTAAATAATCATGATTATTTTATTATATATATTGTATTACTTAAAAAAATTACTGATTATATTTGTATTATTTATCATATATCTACTATTGTAATATCATACAATTTTCAATATCATCTATAACAAATTTATTGGTTCAATACTTTTTTTATCATTGTTTATATTGGGATAATTTTTGCGAGACAGATCTTCTTAAAAATATGACAAATATACCATGGCATCCTACTGAAATAATTTTTTTATTATAATTTTACATTGTCACAAAGATATTACAAAAAGGAAAAAAAGTATTGGAAAATTTCAGAGCCATGATGAAATGATTAAACATTCCCAAAATATTTAATATTTAGTGTGACATTACAAAAAATGATTAGAAAGAAAATATCATATTGCAATCCGACAGCTGTGTCGGATACGCCCCAAACCACATGTATATAAGAGGTGTTCTCTTATATACATGATTTTCTTAGCATTCTTATAATTCTTGTTAATTCTTTTCTTCATATACAGGGTGGGCCAAAAGTAGCTCCCCAGGTATTCGCATATATAACTTCTCTTGTAGACTAGCTACAAAGATGGTATTATAGTCATTTTGTAGCCCTTGATCTTGCATAAATTATATTTTGGTTTCATAACAAAGTTTGAATTTTAGGCGGAGTTATGGGTCTTCAAAGTTAGGGGTCATTTTTGACATATATGGGTATGTAACTTTTTTATACAGAAAGATATTTAAATGTTTGTTGCTGATTATGAAAGCCCAACTTGTTTTGTACTTAGTCCTAAAATCTTATAAATTTTAAAGTCCAGCAACTATGTTTAATTTTTTGAAAAAGAAGAAAAATTACAATTTTGGCCAAAATTTCGATGTTTTTTCACAATTAAAGAACGATGAGGTAAGTTTTAAAAATGTTCTGTAGATATTATGATAGAGTAAGCAAAGCTCTATCGAATAAGCATAGTACCACTAAATTTTATTGAGTTAAAAGAAAGTTATGAATAGTCAAATATTAACTATTTTACACAATAATTCTAGTAAAAAAAGAAAATATGTCAATCTTTTTCATATTTTCGGGTACAGATTATGTTTTGTTTTCAAAAGTATTCAAAATATTGTTCTATTTTAATAAATACTTGTTCATATTTTAAAAATAGAGAGTATGAGATTATGAGTGGTTTTACAAAAAATTTAAAAGACGCATTATAATTGTTCTTATAGAGTAATATTTATACAAAATAGTATAAAATAATTGTAAAAGATATGAAAATATTAGAAAAATTATTTTTTTCTTGAATTTGGGTGATAAGGAATATTTTAGTTCTTTAGACAATTTATGAACAAACAAGTAATAATCTGTAAACTAATATAGATAAGTAGTGTTATTATTGCTATTAGAATACCATAAAGATCGGGAAAAGTATTATTTGTATTTTAACTTTCAAATGAAAGTATCAAAAAGTCGGCTTTGGCAAATCACAACTTCTTTTAAAACAAACCGCTCAAAACAGTCATATACTCATTCGATAGAGCTTTGCTTACTCTATCATAATATCTACAGAACATTTTTAAAACTTACCTTATCGTTTTTTAATTTTGAAAAAACATCGGAATTTTGGCAAAAATCGTGATTTTTTTTCTTTTTCAAAAATTAAACATAGTTGCTGGACTTTAAAATTTATAAAATTTTAGGACTAAGTACAAAACAAGTTGGGCTTTCATAATCAGCAACAATCATTTAAATATTTTTCTGTATAAAAAAGTTACATACCCATATATGTCAAAAATAACCCCTAAATTTGAAGACCCATAACTCCGCCTAAAATTCAAACTTTGTTATGAAACCAAAATATAATTTATGCAAGATCAAGGGCTACAAAATGACTATAATACCATCTTTGTAGCTAGTCTACAAGAGAAGTTATATATGCGAATACCTGGGGAGCTACTTTTGGCCCACCCTGTATAATAAAAGATATATATATATAATAGTAGTTTTATCTTAGCTAACACACGATTCTGGAGATCTCCTCTTATTCGAGGGGATCTCCAGGATTACAATATGTCTAAGGCAAAACAAATAAATAATATGTTTTTCTATATTATTTTAGTGTCAAAGTTATACGATTATAAAAAAATATTTGTAGATGTTTTTATAGAATTTTTCAAGTATTACAACTAATGTCTTAACAGTGATTATAAAACTTTTTGCACCAATTTTTGCTAGATGAAAAGGAATGGTTCTTTAACTCATCCAATTAATGACATTTAAAAAAAATCTGCATGAAAAATTACTAAAACTCATGATCAAAATGTAAATTTCTTTAATGAAATGTTTCCTTTGAATAATGTTCCAATTCAATAAAATCAAATTTATTAAAAAATTTATTATATTATGTATAAAAACTAATATCTATAAATTATATTAAAAAAATAATATTGAATTCGTATTTTTTATTAAAATAAGAATAAACAATTTGGGAAATAAAAAAATCTTTTACCCGTTAAACTGGAAAAAAAATACACTGTATTCAAATTTTTATTAAAGAAAATATTAACAACCTGCAAAATTAAAAATTCTTTGACTTTTTACTACCGCTTTATTGGAAAAAGATATTCAACATAAAATAATCATTTTTAAAAAAATTTAGATTTTACAATCCAAATTCTTACAATTTTATTATATTAATATTATGTTGAGGAAAAAATAATGGCCGCTATTTTCTTCTCAAAGTTTTAATTGTTAAAATGTTTAATTTATATATGGACATTTTTGTTTGGAAATGTACAGACGATTTACTACTCTGAGTTAATAAACTTAAAACAGCAAATAAACTTATATTTTATTTCAATGTAAGGTATAAAGTAATAGAAACGCCAGGATTTTTACTACTAAACCAGCCACAACTTCATCTTTTTTTCATGTTTTTGTATCTAGATTTATTCCTTCATCAGGCTGAACAAGTGAATAATTATATTGATTGTTTTTTGAAAAATGATAGATAAATTTCTATAACATTATATTTACAATAAAAAATGTTTGTTGCCTTATGATGAGCTTGCCAAATTAATTAAAATTTGATCCACGCGCTGCATAAAAAATAATTAATAAGTAATAAAGATAGTGACAGTTTTTAAAATTTGTTATAAATAATATAGACTAAGCATAATTTTACAATTTTTGAAAATGGAAAATTTTTATCTCAATATTTCATATAAAAATACCTAGTTTTAGTAGTTGCACGTAAGAAATATAGTAAATATAGTAATTTTTAAAAAATTTAAAAAAAAGTAAGAATTGTAACGTATTTTTATACTTTGCAATCGTCCATATGATTATCAATCTAGCTTTGTTTATAAATGCTTTTCTAATTGATTATCTACATTTTTACTAGTTTTAATTAATTAAGGCATTGATTTTACTATTAAGAACGCATCATTTTTTTTAAAATTTTTTAAAGGCAAAGTGAATTTCCAAAATTTGTCTACTATACTTTTAAAAAAATCACCTTGCACAATTGAACAGATTGTCTCGAGTTTGCTTGATACCAGAGAGACTTTATATCCAAAGTACAAAGTAGTAAAAATCCTCGTATTTCTAATATAATCTCAACTGTCATTAATAATTGTTAAATTTATTTCTTGATCTTATTGTTTTAATTACTTTTTATACTTTAAAATAATAGATATACTTCTTTATCACATAAGTACTACCATTCATTTATATTTACATTATTTTGATATGAAAATAATGTATAACAATGGAAAAATTATTGTGAATCACTTTATACATTTCACTGGTTTTTCTTTTTACTTGGCTTTTTTTATCCTTTAGAAAATGTTAGTCTGTTGAAATTTTTATGTTGATATTTTTTATTTATTATCTTTAAAAAAGAATTCTATATCTTTATTATTTTCCCATCATTTACACATTAATAAATTGACGGAGAATTTTTCTTACAATTGAAAAAAAAGCTGGTTACCTGTGCAATCGCAGGTAAAATATTCCTGCTAATTGCGAGAAATATTTCGATTGAATTTTGTATAAAATAAACCTAAAATTTCTTAGTTTTAAAAATTTTGCAAATTATTTCTACACAAACCAAAGTAAATGAGGCCATATTACAAATATATTATAGATATCAGCAAAAGACAATCTATCTACTGTGGATTGAATTAAATTTACAGAAGATCCTGAAATATATTCTTGCTGTAATTGTTTTTCCTAAAATTCTAAAATTTCCTGCAATTATTTTTCCGCCAACCAAAATTCAAGAGATACTTTTGAGTGCATTATAAAATTTATTAAACAAGATTTTTCATAATTTTTTTCGCGATGTTTGTAGCACTTTTAATACATTTAATGTCATGATAAAAAATATTAGTTTGTTCAATGACTTATGAAACTTTCTGTCATTGTTTAATTTAATTTTTATAAAAATAATGTTAATATAAAATATGAAAAATGTTGTATAATATTATATTTGATAAGATCTAAAAGACTAGCTTTATTGTTATGCCAATTAAAAAAATTTCTGATTTTAAAATAATACGATATGTTTTTTTTTACAAAAAGTAATGAATGACCCCAAACATTTTAACTATATGTTTGATTCTATTATTCTTTTGCCTAAAAAAAGATTATAAAATCCATAAAAATATTCATTAAATATATTTAATTTTAATAATATAACTTGTCTCTCTTTTTATAATTTTTCATAGCTTTTTATATATTATTACTTCGTTATGTATATTATAGTGAACATATTAGTAAAAATTTGACTAAAATGTTTTACAATATAATAATTCTTGATTACTGTTAAATTATTCTTATAACATTTTACTTTTTAAGCGTTTTAAAATTATCATTTTTTAATTAGAAAAAATTATTTAATTTCTGTTGACAATTTATTTTAGTAATTATAATGATTTTTGGTCAATTTATGATAAACGTTACAAAAAATATAAAGATAATTCGCAAAAATCATTAGATTTTTAAAAAATATTCTTTATACATTGTTAATTTTTTGAAAGACTTTATAGTGTAGAAACACGTCAATATAATTAAAACTAACATTTTAAAGGTTTATTTGATATAGTAATACAATATCAAGAAATATTATAATTATTCTTACTAAAATCTATTTAAATACTTTAAATTATCCAGAAGATCCCAAAACAAACTATACAAATTCAAAATTCAAGGTAATATGTAACAAACATTATAAAAATAAAGAAAATAATTTTTAAAGAACATAATATTAAAAAATTAGTGTGTTTAGATCTCTCCTAATCTTCATTTTTATCATAATCGAATATTGAAAAATCACTATTTAAATATTCATTATGCGATATAAAGGCAGACAATTAAATGATAAGGAATAAAAGAAATAGATATAAAAAAAGGTAAACCTTTCGAAGGTTTTTAAAAAGTATACTTATATTGTAATAAAGTTTATTTATAAAACATTTGAAAATCAATCTCTTATGAAATAAATTTGAAACTATAACATACCCTACGAAGACAAAATTTAAAATATCTGTTTGGACTTAAATTTTATTAACAAGAAAGAAAACTAGTTAAACCAACGTTAGCGTAACCTAATTACTTTAACATTACATTGCTCTTTGATGAAACTCAGACTTAGTTTATGTTGAATAAATACTATTTATATTTAATATAGGCTATTTATTATATAAAAATATAATTTAATTAATAAATCGAATTTTATCTTAATGATTATTACTTCATTTACTGTCCTTATTTGAAAATAATTTGTTAAACAAAAAATATATTAAAAGTCTAAAATTTTATTCATTTCTTTTCATCCTACCATACTCTACAGAATTATATTAAATTTTTTTTCCAGTATGTCTTTTTTTCTAAAAAGTCAGTATATAAAAATATCTTTTTGCTTCTATATTGATTATTAAATTTTTTTACATTATCATAATAAAATGTTATTGCTTATTTTCATGTTTTATAAAATCTTATTATGTTCTTTTACAATGTATATAATAATTTTTACATATAAACTAAGATTTTTATATAAAACGCTTTAGATATTTCCAAAGTTCTTACTAAATAACATTATAACTCTAAAATTATGCTAAAATTTTATGTAAGATTGTTTTTACTATTAATTATAATAGCGTACAATTTCTAAGAAAAAAAAATCTTATTTGAAATTAGTGTACAGTAACTTTTCAAACAACTAAAAAATAGTGCAACAAAATACATATTATAATTTTATTAAATTCAAATAACTTGTATTATTTAAAATATTCTTATTATGAATAATTATTTTAATTTACTGCTATATTTAAAATATTTATTGACTCACAAGCTAATTAGCAGATTACGTAATATATTACTAATTGCTCGATCATAAAAAAATAAATGCATTCAATTCTGATCTTTCTAAAAAACAAAATAAAATAAAAATATTTATAATACATACTTATTTAGATAATGCCATCTGTGCATATTTTATATGAAGGTTATTTTTAGCTCTTAACATTAAACCGTCTTGTGATACTTCTACAGTTTTACTTGTGGATAATATTCTTGCTATCTCTGCGACTGGATTTGAATAGTGACATATTAATTTGTATAACATTTGAAAAGACAACAATTGATAAATTGAAACAAATCCACCTGCATTTGGATGTAATATAAGACGGCGAAAGAATAAATCTTTTATTATATTATCTTCAGAGAAGTAGTATTCAATTTGTCGTCTAATATTATTTTCATGTTCCATTATTTGTCGATTTAAAAATGGTTGATAAGAAACCATTACTGGTACAGGGTGGTGTATGTAACCGACAATTTTAAATTGATTACTATTTTCAGGTTGAAAATGTAATGTACTTATTAGTGTTCTAGAAAAATAACTATTACCATTATTTGAAAGTCTAAAATAACCATTTTTTTGTTTATTTAAATTACCATTATTATATTTATCACTATTCCTTTTATTATTATTTTTTTTTGTAATTAAAAGATTTTGCAATGTTGGATATTGGTATGAAATTCTGTTAGTTGAAGTAGTTCCCAACAATTGTTGACTTAACTTATTATTTATATGTTGTATTCTACTAACAGGAATCCCATTATTATTTACAATTACCTCAGCATAATGTGGAAGATCAGAGGAAGAATCATTTTTCAAATTATTTATTGAAAAATAATATCCAAAAGGCATTTTACTATTTTGGGTATTTTTATTCTTTTTATTAACATTTGATTGATTTTGATTATAACTTTTATTATCCACTTTATTATTATTGTTAACACTGTTTTTAATTAAATTTGTCAATTTATTGTTTTTCTTTACATTTTCTTTCTTGCTGTCATTACCATCTTGAATTTTTCCTTTCTTTTGTTTTTGAAAAGTCATTTTTTTCTCCTTATTTTACAAGTATTTCCATAAAATTGCTAAAATAATTTTTAAAATATATTGGTAAGTAGAAGATAAATATATCTAAAATAAATATAAATTAAATGACAATGTTGAATATATATCATTCATAAAAAATTTCTTTTTTTTGTAAATAATACAACTCAAGTAATATCATTAAATTTTAAAAGTAGAAAAAAAGCAAATAGTTTTCAACTTAAAAATAATGTTAGAAATTTTAAAAATATATATATTAAAATGTAGTTAATATTTTCTACATTTTTCATAACAATAGACCATACAATAATATGTTGCTAAGAAAGTTAGATTGCAACTTTTTTTAGATAAAATTTATCAACAATAATATTTTTTGATATTATTTCAATAATTAGATTTTTAAATACTATACAAAAAGTCACCAACAAATTTATATAAATATACTCTCAAACAAAGTTTTTTTCTATGCAATTTACTTTTAAATGAAATTTTTTTTATTAAATATTTATCAAATAAAAATTGACGTAAATAGAAAATAATCAAAAAAAATTATGAATAAAAAATTCTACTGTATTGGTTGTACTTTTTTTTTAATATTCTAATAAAAACTAATTAATACATTTGATAAGATATAAAAATAGATAAGATATATTTGAGAACAATAATTAATTTTTAAGAGTGAAAATAGAAAGTAAGATTAAGAAATATTATACATCCAAAAGTTAATTTAAATAAAAAGAAACCATTTTTTTAATTCTGTACCAATTACAATGGTTGCACCAATAATTCATCAATCAACATATACTTAGTTCATGCAAATAGTTATTTTGTTGTTTTTTTTCAAATTTTCTATATTATAATAAAGGCTGAAAATTTAACAATAATGGTCAATTATGGAAGGTTTTATAAGAAGATAATTTATTTTTCCTTATTCTTTTTTAAATTAATATTATGTATTAGTAGTACGGGCAAGTTAATTATACCGCTACATGTACTTTAAGCAAGTTATTTTATCGAGCGAACGAAATGTTTTAGTTGAATAGCAATTTGATAAAAATAACTGGTACGACTTTTTTGTATGATAATTTATACGACTACATAACGATTATTTAGTGCTTTGTCAGATATATCAGTAGATACATGAAACTATACATTATGAGAAAAAATTAGGGAGGAAAAAATGTTAGGACTATTAAATGGATAAATGTTTTGTTAACAATTATAAATTTATTAAAAATTATCAATTCGTCTTTTTTATATTAAAAAAAAGTATAGATAAATTATATATTTCTATAAAAGATTGACAATGTTAATAGTGGACAAATTAAAAAAAAGATTGTATTAAGAACATCAATAACAAACAGAATACCATGTCATCGTTTGCTATGAATTATAAAATATTATCATAAATCTGTAATGGTAAGTTTTTTAAAATTAAGACTAATAAATATATATATATAACTTGAAACTATAAGAAATAAGAATTTATGATGATAATATGAAATTCAATCTTTTTATCGTAAGGCACAATCATATTTTAAGATTTTTTCCCCCTATCAATTAGATTAATAAATTAATTTTATTAGAATAAAAATCTTGAGTTGAATTATATTTAATATATTTCAAAACGCATTTATTAGCTATTAGTAATTGCTTCATTTTTTGCAATATATGTAGATATAAAACGTATTAGTATATAATTGGAAAATATAAAAATACTTTAAATTTATCATTATTAAATAAAAAAATAATAACATTTTAATTCTAGAAATACTAAAAATTTTTAGAGATAATTTTAAATAAAAGGGATAAAAGTTATATAACAGCATCTCTCTTTGTACAATTGTTAAATTTTTTATCAATAAAAAAAGTTTATATAAATAATAAAATAAATATTTGAATAAGATAATTTTTTTATGTATGGTGTTCTTTTCTGATCCATCCTTGATTCATTACAATAACAAGTACAAGAAACACATATAAAGAAGTTGTAACACCAAAAATATTCATAATTAACATTTCAGTACAAAAATATCCTTCAACAGTCCAACACTTCACTAAAATATACATATTTTTACATTAAATTTAATTAATTTGTATACTTACTATACCATGCAGCCCTTTCACTCATCCCCATCATTATAGTACTATAAGAAAGTACAAATATGCCAAGCCCAAAATTCCTATGAAATGGCATTATATATTTCCTAACATTTAATGGAAATCCAGGTTTCATATAACATAAGAAAGAAAGTATAAATTGTAATCCATATGAACCCAAAGTTCCTAAACCTATCCATGAATGTAAACTCATAAAATCAGGTTTCGGAGGTTTCGCAAGAACATGTGAATCATATGCCGCAATAAATCCAAATACAATACATGATATTGCTATTAAATGAATAATAACATGTAACCATTTTAATGTTATTTTACTTAAAAATCTTAACAATCGATATACCATGATACTTGTACCTTGACAAAAAAGTAGTCCAAATGTCATAAAAACAGGATGTAAGCGAAATTCTTGAGCAGGTTTATCTTTCCATCCAAAGCCACCACTAAATCCATATCCCCAATAAAAAATCAATCCAAAGCTTGCTAATCCAATGATTTGAGTGATAATAATTAATATCGTTGGTATTAGATAACTTTCTTGTGGACCATGAGAAGAATAAATTGTCATGATGATTAAATGTTAAAATTAGTAAAATAAAAATCACCAAATAACAGTGAATTAAAATGTTAGAAATATATCTAAAAAAGATGAGTATAAAAATATATTTAAAGAATAAGAAGTTAGCTAAAAATCAAAGTGTTTTTATATCTCCAGGTCATATCTATCAATCTATTTATCTGTTGATTGCTTCTTTAAAAATATTAAATAATCATTTATTCTACTTCAGTTACTAGGAGTAATATAAAAAAAATGTTAAACGAATTAAATATAAATGATTTATAGTCATGATAAATAAATATTTTTGGAACAAATTTTAAGATATGACATATTTTATTATATCCCAATATTTTATATAACAATTTATAATACTTTACATTTTTAAAAAGAAAGATTATGATTAATCATTATTATTTTTACACTGTACTTTCTAATGCAAAATTTTTTTCACTACTTGAATCATTCTTATTTGAAATTGTGTTATTTAATGATATTTCAGGACCAGGATCATCATCAAAAGTGGTGTTTTTTGAATTTTTTCTTTCACTACAATTTGGTTGTATATTGGATAATTTTGCTTTTGTTGATAAATTAAGTGAATCATACATACTTAAAAAGGCTTCAACATCATTTATATCACTATTCTTATTATTTAATCTATTTTTATGTATATTTAATACGAAATTTTGTTTATCATTACTACATTTGACTTCGATACATTTATTTGTATTTTTATCACCAGAAAACAGTATCTTTCTCGAGAATGATTGCTTTTTTTTTTATTTACATTTACTTCAAGTTCATCAGCTTGTTTTAACATTTCTGAAACCCAATGATCGTTTACTTTTAACATTTCTTCCATTGTTAAATTATCATATGTCGGAGTATGTTCTCCAGTCCTAAATATATTTTCTAAACTTTTAGATTTTTTATAATCGCTTTTTAATAAAGATGTCCATATTTCTTCATTGTCATTTTGAAAAGTAGTGGATGTAGTATTATTATTTGGATAAGATTCTAACATTTTATTACAATCTAAAAACTTATCACTATCTAATTTTTTATTATTACAGAAACATCTTTTGTCACATTCTTGAGGTATGTTATTATATACTTGGGACTCATTCTTTAAAGATTTTGGAATCTTTTTATATAACATATATTTTTCAATATAATCAACAACATCATTTTCTGTACAATACCTTATAGTTTCGTTTTTTTTTAAAGCTTCACGAAGTTGTTGTGATGTAGAGAATTGTATATTAAAAAAATCTTTTACAAAATGAAGGTTATTCTAAAAGCACAAATAATGTTTCAATTATTATAATATTTTTTTAAATTTACCTTATATTTTCTAAAAAATTTGTTGTTAGCATATTTTCGAATGAATTTTGCAACTGAATAATTGATATAACAATAATATTAAATTTATTCAAAAACTTTTCTAAATAAATGTTATTTTCAGATATTTTTAGAGACGGAAATATATTATTTTCACAAATAAATATTATTTTTACAATATTTCTTCCAAATTCATTATCATAATACTCTTGATAATGTAATGATAATGTCATAAAGTATGATAAAACATTATCACAATCATTTATTTTCCAATTATCAGCTTTTATCCATTTTGATCGTTTACAACACAATTTAGTTAGTCTAAATCTTTGATCATTTGAAATACAGTCATCTTTTTCAGTTGTTAAAGGAAAAAAATTATTAACATGAAGGATACCTTCTGTCACCTGTTTATTCATGCAAATATTAACATACTTTTTTGCACATTCTAATAAAATTAATTAAAAAAAATTATGGATAAAATAAATAAAAACTTACCAAACATCCTTAAATGTAAATAGGTTGGTGGATTACAAACGTCAGATGATACCAGAACAATTTTTGTTCCATCGTAATTCATTATTCTTAAAAGATAAAAAAAATAAAAATTATTATAGTAATATAATATTTCATTAGAATATAATTTTTATAAATATGTATATCATTTTAAATAACATTTAAATTTTTATGATTTATCAATCATTTTTAACAACATATCTTTGAAAATTCATTATTGAAATACCTAGGTATATTTTATTAACATATGTTATATTTTAAGAAATTTAACCCCTTAATGATTTAAAATTTTTCCACGATCATTAGATGAATGTTTATGTTAAGAGATACTCATTGTATTACATTTCAAAATAAAGTCGAGCATTATTTTAATCTTTTCTACATTCTGTGTAAAAAACGTTTTATTGTTAAAAAATAATTGAGCGAAAGTTTTCTTTATTTCAAAAAATATAGATAAATTAAAACAACATAAAATTATAATGTCGTTTTCTAAAGTATGTATAATTCAAAAGTTTTAATTTTATAACATTTTTATAAATCAAAAAACAAACTAACTAATGAGTATCAATTAAAATTAGTATTGACATTATTATACATCTTCTGATAATATTTGTAATATTAAAGTAATTTTTAATTGAATAAAGAAAAATTACAAACACAAAATGTTTATATTGATATCTACTATATTATTATAAAAATTTAAATTTTTTCAAAATAATACGTGTTTATTTTGGTATATTTAGTAAATTGTGACGGATATAAAGAGACATTTAAAAATATTGTTAAATAAAGAAAATTTGTCATTACAAATATTAAAATATATTCAAAAAAGTAAAAAAAAACTTATTATGGTTATTTAAATACACTGGTAATTTTACTTTCAAACAACTTTTATAATATTTTTTCAAAAATTTTATTCTGTTAGTTAAACATCAACGATTTTCCTAACAAACCTACAAACCTCATCAATCAAGACAAATTTACGTTCAAAGAAATATAATAATTTTATATTTAAAAAAAATCATTATTTTTTATGTTAAAAGAATTCCATTCATTAGTGAAAAGATAAATAAAATTTTACGAATAAAATTTTTTTCACAATCTTCTATTTTAAAACATAAATTTCCGTAAATAGAGGAATCTTTTAAAAACAGATGTGGACACATAAAATATTATTTTGGAATAAATTTTAAGTTGTATTTAAATTATATATTAAAATTTGTCCTTAAAATTCATGTTTCTATATTTTTATCAATCAATTTAAATATTATTGGAAGTAAATAAATTTTAAATTATGTTAATTTTTAAAATACTTTCAATTTTTAAAATATTTTTAATTTTTGACAGACCCCCCTAATCGTTTTCTATTACTTCTCATACTCTGGGACACTTTTGATAAACTCTTTTTTTGTAAATTTATTAAAAAATTTATTTTTTAAAATATGAAAAAAAAATAAAATATTTAGATAAAACGTGCTCTAAAGCAATTCATAATACTTTTCATCATGTACCAGCAGTGATGTATTTGACTTATTCTTTTTGTATTTGGTAATAAAATTATTTGAATTATCATAAATATTGTTATTCATGATCTTCATTACATGTAATTAAAGTATTTGTCGTTGTTGGAATATTCTCCTCCTCACGAGATAACAAATATCTCTCATAATGATCAGCTGAGTGACCAGTTTGAGGCCTTATAACAATATCACGTAGTGACCTTAAGGTACATGCACTCATCAATCTTTGATTATTTTCACGTTGCCTTTGTCTTTGATTCCATGATTTTTTAAAAGCAACAATTATTGAAAATACTCCAATAAATACAGCTATAACAAAAAGATAAAATCCTGGACCATCATTAATGGGACTCTCATTATGTATACTTTGAATGTCCTCTTTTGCGCATGTTGCTATTAATAATGTAAAAATTAAAAGTGTAATTGTACACATATCAAGAATACTATTTTGAGCTAACCAACCAATAAATCCATTATTTGGATAAAGTAAATATATAAAACTGTTTACTATACTTAAAAAAATTATTGCAAATATTAGTGCAATGCAGGAATAAAATATACTTGCTGTTACAGGTGTAATACAATCAACGGCAACTAAAATATGTTTAAATTAATTAATCTATTAATTCATCTTTCCTCACCTTGATTTGGACTGAAGAAAGTTGTTATATGTGTTATATTATCTCCATCAATAAGTTCACCAAATTTAAGTTTTTTCCAAAAATTTTTAGCACCTACTTTTTTACAAACAAATGTTGATAATTTTAAAGTATTTATTTCATTGATTTTGTCTACATCTTTTAGGAGACTCAATAAAGTATCATTTTTATCTATCTCATTTATATTTATTGGACGTTTTTTAATTAAAAACCACTCATCACTTCTAATGGCAACAATCATTAGTAGAGCAATTACAATATTACAAACTGCTGCTGTAACATTACTTTTTTTCCATGTCCATGTGTAATCGTCAAGTCTTAAACATATCCCTTAAATTTTTTTAGGATAAATTGTTAACAGCTCTCTTATTCTAAATAATTTTTTTGTTATATAAAGTGGAAAAAATAATATTTTTGAATTATAAAGGTTAATAACACAAAACATTTTAAATAAAAGAATATTCATTTTTTATTATTAGAATAATCGATAAAAAGGCAAACATTAATAAAAGTCTATAAAACTATCATTTGTTTAAATATTTCCCTTCATTTCTTTTTTCAAAAAAAGCAACATAAAAATATATACGTCATAAGGTAATAAAAATTGATATAAATATAGGATAACTCTTTCCACATTGGGGTAAAGTATAATAATCGCCACAGGAACTACATAAAGTAAATTAAAAAATGTATGAATAGGTAAACAAATAAAAGGCTCTCTAATAAGGAATAAAGTTTTTTTTTTACCAAGGAATTAAGATAAAACCAATTTTTCTTTAAATTTCTTTTTGGAACATGTACCAAGTTATTATAGTATATATTTACTAAGGTC
This sequence comes from Strongyloides papillosus, assembly GCA_005656395.1. Lineage (NCBI taxonomy): Eukaryota > Metazoa > Nematoda > Chromadorea > Rhabditida > Strongyloididae > Strongyloides > Strongyloides papillosus. Next base: position 2,279,528 of record SRSI01000078.1, on the reverse strand, counting down.
CTTTAAACTATTGTCCACATGATAAAGTATTTTAGTAAGTTGGATATTAGTAAAATGCAGCTATGAATGTTCTGTGATAATTGATATACAACTTATAAGTAAATCATTTTCCTTTATAACCACTAATTATTTTTAAAAATATTTAATTGAACAAAAATGGTGTTTTGTAGGCACCGTTTTAGAAAGTGTTTATATAAAGTAGCGAATTTCGATAAAATAGGTTAAATAGGTATCATTTGGAAGAAAAAAAATATTTGTTTAAAATAAAATTTTTGTGATCTAATCATTTCTAAACAACAACATATTTAATAGATTAAAAAAGTAATATAAATTTATTGAATAAAAGTTAAAAATATGTATAAAATATTTATAAGCACATATTAATATTCACATAAAAATTATTTTCCTTTTTATTTTTTAAAATAGTACTACTTTATTTATTAATAATTATAATGAATAAATCAATTTTAATTACCAAGTGCAATAATGTATGTGTAAAATATTTTTAAAAAATTAACATATATTGAGAGGAGATTAATTTATACATCGAAAATAAATGCTAAAAAAATCATCGTAATTAAAGTTTTTTATTGTAAAAAGAAAATCTTATTTTTATGAGAATTAACAACGTGTATACAAACAAACTGAATGAAAACTTCAAGACATTGTAATAAAATTCAAAGAAAATTTAAATTTTCAATTTATATACCAATAATATTGTACAAGTGTCTAATCAAGATTTATTATTTTAATTGCTTTTCAAGGTCATCAAGCAGCATTAAATATTCATAAATGTAATTTGTTAAAAAAAATAATAAAAAAAAGTAATTCAAATATTATAACTAAAATTGTAATAGATCGAATATTTTTCTTTCGAAGTTGATAAATTACCACATTTACTGTATATTGTATTTTGATAATTTTTATTCAAAAATTATTATATATAATTTGTATGACCTTCTATTTTTATAGTAAATTACTATGTCGACCATAAATCAAAACGTATATAATTTCAATATTGTGTAGTTATTTTTTTATTAACAGTTTTCATTTACTAAAAATATTTATTTTCCCTCTTTTTTAACCAAATATTTAATGGAAAATAAATTAATTAACCTCGATAAATTGTAAACTTTCAATTTAAGAAGGTCATTAGCCATATTTATCACATTTTGAGTATGTGTTGTATATATAACAATCAAAAGTACCTAATCAATTGCCTTGATACCTTATCACATACTTTATTACGCCATTTTCTTTACCTTATACAACCAATGACAGAAATATAATAAAATTTATTTTATGAAAGTGACTAAAAAGACATATTAATTATAAAAAGTATCTTATCTCAATTCCTCATCTTTAATGTGCAATTAAATAATATTGTGTAAAGTAATAACTTTTAATAAAATACAATAAATGATATCTTCTATTTAATTATATAAATATATAAGATTTAAAAAAATGAAAAAAGATTAAAAAATCTTTATGTGTTGTGACTTTGAAATAAAGTAATAAAGTAATAACCCGATTATTTTTAAAAAATTATAAATTTTGTTAGATTAATATGAATCATTAGATGAATAGTGTGGTTATTTGGTGTTGATTTGTTTCCAACAAATAAAAAAACTTTATTTAACAATTTTTTAATGTAATAAAAATTTTATATTTCTCATTTTTTGTATGCAACATATATGATGAGTCTTACTGATAACCTTATTTAACATTTAACACTAATCTTATTATAATGATTAAATATTGTTTATAAATTATTTGAAAATTTACTTAATTTTTCGTAACCCTTAACAATCAATTTTTAATAAAATATCTATTTACTGCGAAAAACTTTATTTTAAACGCATATAAATGATTGTTATTATAATTATTATTTTAAAGTAATATACTATCCCTCGTAAGTAAAAAAGAAACTTTAATATTAGGAAGATAGATACTAAGAAAATGAATTGTCCCTTCATTAACCATATTTCTATTTTCATCCTGATTAACCTTTCTGTCTCTTAGATATTAATACTGAACAACTCTTGACTGATTTTAATGTCATCGGTAATGATAACTGTTCTATCTTTATAAATAAAATATGGCCTCACAAAACCACTATCTTCTAACTTCTAACTGATCAAGAAATAAAACTATACAAATAACTACAATTATACATCCAAGTTTTCATCTTTTACTGTTTCACACTCTTTAATAATAAAATTCTTCATTATCTTTCTATAATTTCAATTTTTTTTCAATGGTAAATGGATATCGCATTAAAGGAAATATTTATTTAATATTTAATATTTCAATAAAAAAGTTTCTAAATCCTTTGGTAAAAACAAGTTTTCCTTTAAATGTTATTGATAAGGATAGATATTAATTAAATAGGGTTGTCTAAGAAATTGAATATTATCATCCCTACTACGGAAGTTCATCATTTTGTTTTATAACTTGATAATGTGCAAAAAAAAACAAATTTATAAAAGTTCATCATTTTAAAGGACTGTTTTGTTCTTATATACATGTATACTTTTTAATATTTATTGTTACAGATATTGTAACTGCTATTATTGAATATTAAAATTACTCAAAATTTATAGAAAACATTAGTATTAGTGTTTAACAGTTATATTAATGTTAATTAAAAATGTTTAAATAATTTTTATTACTTAATTAAATTAATAAAATCCTAAAATATTTAGTTCAATAAATGATATATTATATGTTAACTCCTAATATATATTGATAAAAAGATACCTCGATTGATTGACAAACACTACACTATTACGGTATTTAATAACTTCTAATAATACTAATTTTATTACTTTGGTTAATGAATTCATGTCAATTACGATGGTAAAAGAAATAAAAGAAAGAGTTTAATATATTATCTCAGTAATAATTTTCCTGTCAATAGAATAATTTTTTCTCATAATCTGATATATTAAATAGGATCTCTTTATAAGTACTCTTGTCTGTTCTTTAAATAACATAAATTGGTTTTTATTTAACTTTTTTAATCAAACATCCTACAACTTTTTTTGTCTTTACATAGATATTATATGAATTTATGACTTATACATTGTTAATCTTAAATAGCATTTAATTTATTTAAATGTAGTGAGAGAAATATTCCACTTTGTAAAACAAAATAATGTTTATATCCAGTAAAAATGATGGTAACTTTTATCTTGTAAAGAAAATTCCTATTCTGTTAATATGATATTGAGAAAAAAAGTACCAACAAATAATCTTGATATAACAACCAAATAGTAATAATAGATGTTTGGTTTAAATTAATGTGTGAAAAGTAGTTAAATGAAAAAAAATCTAACATATCTTAACATTTATATTTAAAAGAAACAATAAAAACAACTACTCTTTTAACAAATATATCTAAAATGTTCTTTTATTGTACAAACATACTCTCTTTGTGAAGATATCCGAAAAATCAAATGTTTATATACTACTCAATATAATATAAATATATTTTTGAGAAGTTAAAAAATGTCTTTTTAAAAGTATTTAGGAATACATTAATTGAAATATTTTATCATTTGCTTCTTGATAAATTTTATCTTTACTCATAAATCACCATATAGTATTTTCCTAAAACCCGTAAGCAATAAATTTTTAAATTGTTTGTAAAATTGAAAATTTTATCTTTAACCTTATTTAAATCATTTGAATTGGGAGAGTGAACAAAAAAAGACTTTTCTTCTTCTTCTTTAATTATAATATAATATAATTTTGTACTTTTCATTAATGTTAACTCTCGTTCATATTATAACAGTAAACTAATGTATCATTTCTCCTTGACCATACCGTCATGATAAATTGGATACCTACGCTTACTTACTATGTTTTATTTTACAACTTATTATAAAGAATAAAAGAACAATCTTAAATTATCAAAATAAAATGTTTTTTTTACCTTTTAAAACATGGAGTTTGATTAAATTTAACTATCTGATAACAAGTATTACAAGCTTAACAGTTATTAACAAAATTTTTTTATCAAATGTTTACGGGCAACGTTAATTTTTATATTTTAAAGTGTATCATGAGAATATTTAACAATTGATAACGATAGAGGCTAATAAATCTTTCCTCATATATAAGTGTAACTATTTGATAAGAGATAGTAATAATATGAATGTATAATTAATGTTCCTTATATTTTTTATATGTCCCTATCTTCAAATATTATTTTTATATTCTATTTTAAAAAATTTTATTCCCTATAAAATTATAAAATTACTAATTAGTTAAGTCAACTATATATATACAATATAGTATATATGTGTGCATCCTAATTACTTGTCTTTAGTATTAAATGATTAATAAAAATAAATGAAGAGTTTATTGATAAACTTTTCTAAATTCAAACTTTTTTTGACTATAATTGGAGGTAAAAGTGTTCATAACTGAAAACCACTATAAAATTTTTAGTGCCACCTTAAATATCACTTATAAAATCAGGTTTTTTACAAAGTTTTCTAACATTATTCATTTATACCATGACATGTGAAGGAGCATTATAATTTGTTATGAAGTATGAGTGAAAGACAATATATTTTTGTCTGTCTAAATAGCCTGATCACTCTTATCATGGAATATAAATTATTCCATAGTTTTCACATGCTAATTCCAAAATAAACGATTAGGTTGCTTATATTGTTACTCTTGCATAAGGATATAACATATACTGCTTTCTATGAAGATTTGTTGAAATAGATAAGAAAGTATAAACAAATGAACCGACAATGAATTTAAAAAAAATATATGGAATGTCAAAACATAAAGAGAATATGAGATAGTCAATACAGTTAAGGTGTATCATTTATTTTTTTCCCTTTTCCATCCAAACCAATGAGGTGACTTTTATAAAAAAAGAAAGAGGATCGTTATAATTTGTCAATCTCTACTAAACAGACCTCTGTACCATTTATAACTTTTAACTCTTCTAACTATCATTTTAATTTATCTACTTTTATTATTAAATACAAGGAGAAATGTTTCTTATTGAACGTAAATGTAAATACCCTCTTTCGATCAGATTGCATCAACTCTTAATTTTTAAATTATTTTAAAACGTTACCTATATTTGTATCCTCATAATATTTAGTTTCGTTATATTCTTTTAATCAAATATTTTAAACAAAACGTATTTTCTTACTAAAATTGTATACGTATCTTCAGGAGGTAATTTTTGTCTTTTTCATGAGATATCTTAAGGGATAAGTATTTTGTATAACAAAGGTTTTTGCCGATCCTTAAGATATAAAAAAAAACATTCCAAAAGCGTCCACCTATACGCAATTTTACTTTATATATAAACTAATGTTTACTAATTTTAATACTATGTTATCTTACCTTTTTACTACCTATATTAAGGTACATGAAAAAAATTATTTTTTTTATTAGAAATATTAAATATCTTCTCTATATATTTTAATTTAAAGGAAAGATAACTGGAGGCATTGTAATAATTTTATGAATAACACTAATTTAACTTAAAATCTTTCTTTTAATTTCATGTCATAATTTTATCCTCTTCTTTTTTAATATTTTTAGCATATATATTATCCTTTTAATGTAGCTTATTAATTAAAAATTTTTACCTATATAATTAAGAATGGTGTACGAAGGAGTGACATTGCCTTATATCGCTTCATCATTTTCCTTATTGTACCTTCTTAAGAAGGTTCTTATCTCGTGTTTAAACTCATTCTTATCTGTGATCTTTAATAAATATAAATATGTATACGCATCATGTGCAGTATACTCAATCTATTTAAACTTTGATATTACTTTAATAGGAAACCCAACGAATAAACATCTAATAATTTATCTTTTTTTGTATTAATATAATATAACAAAAAACGAATTATTTATTATATCTAAATTATATACTTGCTTTAGGAAATAATTAACTATTTTTTTACTAATCTTGCCATTGCACTCACTTTTATTTTTTTTCTTTACATACAATAATTTTTATGTTGTTGACACCTTATTTATATGTTTTGCAAAAGTTTATAATGCCATTAATAGCATTTGCTTGTTAATATAATATTAAAAATGGCATTTCATTACAAACAACATAACATTTTTATTTCTACTAGGTATAAATTGTTAATTGTTTGATGGCTTTTTGTTTAAAAAGTTGATCACCGAGAAAGTGCTTTTGTGACCTCTATTTTTCCTACTTAGCATTTTTATAAGCAAATTGTTTTGTTACAAATTATCCCTTTTTAATTTAAAAGATCATATTTATTACAGTTAACATATTTTTTGATGAAAAAGAAATTTACCACAAATATTTATTTAACTTTATCTTTCTCCCTTCTTTTCTAAAACCTTAATATTTTTATTATAGTATAAATTAATTCTACCCAACACTAACTAATTTTTATGTTGATTTTTTATAAATGTATATATTAAGTGATTTTAAAATATTATCACATATTATATAGTTTGATGATCTTGGGTATATTATATTCTTATAAAATATAAACTATTTCTGTATATATTTTTAAAATGTAATATATTTTCTTATATATATGAAATGATCTATAATATTTATTATTGTCTTTAATTTTCATAATCCTTGATAAATTTAAATTGAACATTACATGTCTCTTCATTTTAAACTTGTTATTATAGAATATTTACAAAATAATATTTCAATATCAATAAAAAAAATTTAAATTAGCTACATCTGAATGTCGAAAGTTTAAGAATGATTATTCTCAAGAGGTACTTTTATAATAGATCAATCAAGAAAAGTTGTGAATTGATGATTGTCATGATATCTTATCTTTCTTTGTCAATCTCTTTTTATTTTTAACTCAATCCTCCAATATACAACATTACATCATCCTTTGATCTATATATATTACAGTATATGTATGTATTATATCAACATACATATATATTAATATGTATATATTATTGAAGTACTCAAATAATTCACCTCTATCCCTCCTATTTTCTTATCTTTAGAGGTTGAACATATTTGCACAATGATTACGTGTATAATATACAAAACTTTTCTTCATCTCTTCCCTCACTTATCTATCATTATATATATAACTTTAACATTTTTAACTTCCTTATCATTACTATTCATATTTACAATAACCTTCTTTAAATGTCATACTATTATGAAACAATTAAATTTGTCATGAGTAGATTATAATATCATAACTTAGAGGTTTACTGAAACTAATTTCAATGCAATTAAGAGGTGTGGATTCTACAAACGTATCTCTGCCTATAAAGTGAGAGACAAGAGTATTAAATAGATGATCAAGCCAACTGCGGTTGGTAGTGATAACCACTCTTTTCTATATTTAAAAGAGACGAGTGATAACTGATTGCAGTATATTATTTTAATGTTGTTATACAGGCAACAGACCTTCTATCTTCATATATACTTATTTCCTTTCAAGTCTCTATTCTCATTTCCCTTGTACCCTCCTCCAGTACGCCGACCGCCATTTATTAAAATCATGTATATATTATATCATTCAACTGATTACTTTTCATCTTTCTCCTGGAGATACCAGAGAAGAGGCAACTAATGACAGTCAGCCTCCCATCATCATCATCGTTGTCATGATCTTCTGCCCTAAGCCCGTCGGCGCGGACAGCCCAGGCAATCACTTCAACCAAAATGTTGTCAGTGATTTGCGCAACTCATTCTTACCATATACTCGTTTAACATTTTTTTTATCATTATATGATAATGATTTTCTATATATTAATATATATAAATATTGTTACTCATTCATTTATTCATCTATTTTTATTCATTTTTCTTTTAGATTCATCTAATTACTTCAACAGTTACTAATAAATAATACCTTGCCTTCCATTGGATAAAATTATTAATCATTATAATATAATTTTATTGTTTTTATAAATTTAAAGTTAAGGAAAAAAAGTTACTTAAATAAGGATACTTCTTAACAGGTCACTAAAATTGGATTCCTCGCAATGGAAGAGAAAATCATTGTAAATACCGTTTTACATTTTCTTCAAAAATATAAGACTATGAATGATATTGAAAATATAATATATGATGGATTCTCTACAAATATTGTAAATGAAGCAATTGAGCAGTTAAATTTACTGTTGACAGAAAATAAAATGAACAATGATATTGAAAATTTATCTTTATTAGAATTATATAACAAATTAATTAATTATTGTACTGAGAATAATATTTTAGTACCGAAATTTGTTATAGATGATATTGAATCAGTTCCTAAAAATTTATTTGCTAAATTAACTTGTGAATCAAAACTTGATGCTATTACAGATGAAATACGTTGTCTTCGCAAAACAATGGAAGAAATTCGTCAACGTTCTCAACAAGGAGATAAAAGAGTATCACCCAGACGAAAGAAAAGGTAAGTATAATAAAAAAAATTGTTTTGTTATATTCAGAGTTAGTTTATATGGTTAAATTAGTTTTTTATTATCATTTTTTCCTTCATATACAATTAATAATAAGGGGTATTATATATAGCAGTTTATGACCTTTCGGCATTTAGTGAGTCTTTAATAATTAATCGTAACTTGTCAAAGAGTGTATAATAATTTATCAACTTCCACTATTCTATATATATACATATTTCTTATGATCTTAAACCATATTTAATTATCCTTCACATCTTTATTTCGGATGCCATTTAAGATTTATAGTTGGTTCTTTTAATCCACGGGAGCGTATATATATACATTGATAAATAGAAGCGCTATAATTAACGGTTACTTTCATTAATTGAAACTGTCCTCTATTCTAATTTCGATAAGGCATTTATAACATTTCTTTTCATTATCATATTTAACCTTTTATATATATCTTTATATATATGCCCTCTTTATACTTGATAATGAAAGAATTTATACAATTATGTTTGTTATCATAAAAAGGCAATAAAGTTAGATCACTCTTTTTTTATAATGAATTTGAACGTTTGAAATGGCTATAGTTGTAAAAATATATTGTATAGGTTTGTATATAAAAAAATATTATTTTTATATTGTAGTGTTTGTTAATATATATAGATTGTACATTCTTATAACACAATATTATGAAGTTTTTTATTTGTGAGATTGATTAAGGGTAGAGTTTTATTTTGTACTTCTCATCAAAAATAGACTCAGCTTGGTAAATATTATCATCTGATTAATTGTCAATCATGACAATACTATTTCATCGGACGATAATGTTATATTTACCCCATAAAAAATATATACTTTTTCGGTAACATCAAAAAACGAGTACATTTTTGAATGAACATTTAATTGTTACCTCTTCAATACAGTAATAACATATAGTACAAACAATATTTGAAATAGTAAAAATTCCTTTATTAACAATAAATACCTTTTTTTAAACCAAAATAATACATTACAGGAGTTTAATAATTAATGAGAAAAAATTTTTTAGTTTAAAGGTGTTATTGTAATTTTCAATTAATTTGTCATATAGAATTAATAAAAAAAATTTTTTATATTGTTTTATGAATATACATAAAAGTAATTAAAATATTTTTTATTTATAGACGCTTATCAGCAGAATTGAGATCACAGAAAAATGGTACGTCATTAGCAGATGACTGTTCAAGTAGTTCTGGGGATTTACAACATTCAGCTCATAATAGTTTTTGTTCCTCGTCATCTTCATCAACTTCCTTAATTGGAAGTGTTTCCTCTCCACCTAGATGTTTGACAAATGATATAGGTACTGGAAATCAAAATTTGAGTGCTTATCTTTCAAATCATTCAACACCCTCATCTACAACAATACCATCAAAGGATTCATCAAGAAGAACAGGAGGAAAATTAGCTAATTGTGTTCAACGCCTCACTGATCGTCTTGGATCTCAAAAAGAATCTGTTTCTCCAAATGACATTGAGACATCTGATTCACCATCGTCAGAGATTGATAATGGTATCCCATCATCTCCTGCAACAACAGGAATATTATTTGAAAATTTTTTAAATCAAGGTATTCCACTTTATACAGCGTTAAATCCAAATTTCTTTACCAAAAAAATTCACCCACAAATTGGTAATCCCTTTTCAATTGATCCATCATTAACAAGTACCCCAACAGGTCCAAATATGGAATATTTATCATTACTTATATCTAATGCTGCAAGAAATTTAACTTCACAAAATAAACAATTCCCAATAACAGTACCCACTACAACTGTTAATGATGATCTTATTTCATCAAGGTATGTTTATGACCAAAAATGAACCAAAAATTTTTTACAAAAAAAAATATGATGATAAAAAAAGTAAAATGATATGGATGTAATTGTGATATACTATAGATATATTGTTGGAACTGTTTAGTTCAAGACTTCCGCAAACACTTAACATTTGTTGTGTATAAATTGAGCACAAATAATTAATAGTATAGTATACGGATCATAAATTTAACCTCGAGTCCTCTTTTTCTCTCTATCTCTTTTTCTCTCAAATTTTTATCATCCTTCTAAAATTGACATCTTCTTAGTTAAACTTTCTTAATGACCTTATTAGAATGTTCCAAGTAATGAACAGTATTATATTAAAAATTAACATTGATATCATTAATTGCGTCAACTATAGATTCTAACAGTAAATACACCCATATACCGACATATTTAGAAGCAATCATATATATTATATATGGTATAATATTAGTTAAATTGTTAGAATGTGAAATATATTTTTAAGTAAAATAGAGTAAGATGGATGATCACCTCTCATTAATTAAGGTTGATTCAAACTTGTTAATATATTTAGTAGACTGAAAAATAGAGTAATGTTAAAACTCAATTTATCAACCTATTTATAATAAGATTGTACATTAAATTTTAAAAAGGGATTTATTAAAGAAAGAAAATATTAATTATAAATAATGTAATAATTTGCAATTTTTTTATTATAGTCAAAAATTAAATATCAACGAAAAAGAAAGTTCAATTAAAATGGAAATAGATAGTTGTGAGACTGAAAAACTTTGGTCTGATATAAACCCATCACTTTCTAATGGAAATATTATTGATTTTGGAGGTAATCAAGAAGAAACTAAATCTGATTCAGATAAACCATTTGTTTGTGAACAAGAAAACTGTAATAAACGATTTGCTAACAAATTTCTTTTGAAAAAACATCAGTTTATTCATACCGGTTTACGTCCACATGCATGCCCATATTGTCAGAAAAGGTTCAATAGGAAGGATAATTTATTGCGTCACAAGAAGACTCATACTCAAGCAGGTATGTCAATAGATGAATCAAAAAGATGCGGTTTTTTGATCAATAATGAAACGGCAGGCGATTTAGTCTGTTAAATATTATTATTATTATATAAATTTATTATAATTTTTTCAATCATTTTTTTATATATATATTATTGCCATTTTATTTTCCTGGCCAAAAATTTTTTTCTATAGCGATGATTTTTTTCAAAAGATGCTGATAGCAAAAGGAAATCCAAAGAATCATTATATTATTATTATTTCATTAAAGTGTATTTGTTTTGATTGTAATGTTGTTAAATTTCTTTTTTGTTTTTTTTATTATCAAATTACTTAACATTTTTATTACATACTATAAGATTATGAAGAAGTTTAAATTTTATTTATTATTGTATGTATAACAAATCACTTTATAGTCACAATATTTTTTAGGAGTAAATAATGAATATTACATTATATTTTTTAAGTCACAAATATTTTATAAAATTGATGATTATATTGAGTATTATTTTATGACCTTGATTCTGTTTTTTTCTCTTTAAATGATGGGGGAAATTTTATGAAGAAAACAAATATTATTTAAAATATTTTCTCATAAATTATTAATTAAGAAATTATAAAATATAATAATAATGAGGTTTTCAAACATCCTTAATACACACATTCCAACAACATTTACCTTTATTTTTTACCAAAAAAATTATATTTTTAGTAATATAATCTTATTTATCTTTTATGATAAGATATTAGTTATCAATTAAGAAGGTCATAAAAATTAATCTGGTTTTTTTCTCCTATATATTTTATTTAAAAAATAATTTATTAATTTGTGCATTGTCTTAAAAAATTTATAGAGGAAAAAAATTATGGTAGAATTAATTTATATTTAATTAGATTAATGTTTTTCTTTTTTTGGGTGTTTATTACTCAAAATAAAATTAAACATCACTAAGATAGCTAAAAAAGTAGGTATGCATAGTACAAAAAGATCAAACAATTTATGGATTGTCTTGAGACGAAATAAAGAAATTAAATGCCACTCATGATAGAAATCAAAAATTATCTCAATACCTTTGTCGTTGGGTTATTGTTTTTTTCATCTATTGAGACTTTTTTGACAAAAATTATCAAACTATAGCATTTTTTTATATAAAAATTTATTCTAATTTATAAAATTTGTTCAACAAAAAATAAATAATCTATTGTTTGTTGTTTGATTAGGAGAGAAAATGAATGATGGGCCTGAAGAGAATGGTCCTCAAACATCATTTATAACAAAATTGTGGCAAAAATCTCGTGAGCGGTGTTCTGTTGGTCATTTAGAACAATATGTTAATGAGGATGGTTCTATAACTAAACAAGGGTGGGAATTAATGCATAAATCAACATCAAATTCTAAGCGTTTAAAAGTTCTTGCTGATATGACATGTATTATTCATGATAAACGTTTACAAGTCAGTACATTAGAAGGAATATGGCATACAACTAATGATATGCTAGATAATGACTATACATATAATGGTTACATTAAATTTCTTATTGAGATGACGTTTTCACAAAATGAAACATTAGGTATTGGATTGAGACATTCCTTTTTTTTAGCAATACGTGAAATTGGTATAAATGACTTGACAATTGAATGGTTAGGAGCATTGTTAAATAATGCTAAATCATTAGAACCATTTGAAAAAGATATTGGTCCATTATTGGCTGATTGGATGACTAAAGAATATAGAACAAAATCAAAAGATAAAAGGTTAATAGCATTAATGGATATAGTTGGAAGATTAGTAAGAGAAAACGCAGCACATCTAAAGATTGAACAATTAATCAGAATTATAAGTATATGTGAAGGTGTTATTAAGAAAAATAGAAAACTTGTTATGCCGTTTGCAATAAGTGTTCTGACATCAGTTGTCAAATTTTAGTAAGTTAGAAATAGTAACTAAAAAACAATTACTTTTTCTATTTAGTGCTTTACCTGATGAAATAGTACCTGATTTTGTTTATATGTTGTGTATTATAATTAATAATGATGAGACATATGAAAATGCATGGAAACTTGCAAGATTAGCTCTAACATCCGTTAATAGTTATGTTGTTGTGAAATATTTAGAAGCATTAATAAATAAATCAAAATATATGTCAATGGATGATTCAAAAGAGAAGCTTTCAGCGATAAAAGGTGCTGCCATAATACTTTCAAATGCAACATGGGGTCACAAATTTATTAATGCTCATGTTAGAATAACATTGTCTTCTATACTGGAAAGTTTTACTTATGCTATTAAACTGGGACCATTTGTTAGTGTTACAATAATTCAAACAGTCATGCATCTTGTCGAAAAATATTTTTACAATCTTAATGTTATAACATGGAATAGTATTTGTAGTGTTTTGTTGACATCTTTAGAATATTGTAATGATTACTCAGATTATGGAAAAGTTTTCGATGATACAATACATATTATAGAGTTTATAGCATCTATCTATGGCAAAAAACATGGTGATAAACGTATATTGGTTTCATCTAATTTCTTTAATGTTGTTGAATTTTCATTAAAAATGAAAACCAATGTAAATTTAACTATTGGCCTTATTGATTATCGTACAAAATTAATAACACCAACAGATGATGAGTGGATTGATAATAGTAAAACATTCTTTGATAGATTTTTTAATCAAAACAATAGTACAGAAGTTAGAATTAAGATTATTGATTTGTTAACAATAATCTTTGATAAATATGGTTTATTATATGAAGATGAAATAATTGAAGGGTTAATTATACCAATTTCAGAATTAATTTATGAAGAGAAGAATAATGATGTTAAACTTAAATTAATTAATGTAATATTTCATGTAGGCGAGAAGGTAGAAATTAGCAATACATTGATATCAGAGTTGGATATTTTTTCAAATTTATTTGATATATTAAGTAATATATTAATGGAACCGTTTAAAAAATTATATGAATTAGATTATGGAAAAACTTTTTTACCAAGAGTAAATGAATTGGTATACAAACGGTGGAGTTGTATGAACGTTAGTATGATAAATAAAATTATTAATGTTCTCAATGAACATCTTTTTTCATTTTACAACGATGACGAGTACAGCGGAAGGAAAGGTGAAAATTGTAGATGTATAATATTTGAATTACTACTGTCTATTATACTTAATTTTAATACAGGCGATGTTGAATTAAGATATGAATTAGACGGTGTAAAAAAAGTTACGACAAATAGTTTTATTTTAATTGAAAATAATGGTGAAAGTTATTTTCATTGGGATGATATTTGTAATTCTATTATAAAAGCATTAAAAATTGAACGTTCTTGGGCTGTTTTTAAATTAATTTTAACAAAATTATCATCCATATTTCTCAATGAAAGGATGATCAAAAGTTTACCATCTGAGAATCAATATGCTTTAATACAATCACTTTTACAATATAAAAATGTTAACGTAGAAAATCAACTTAATATAACAAATTACGACTTTGGAAAATACTATTGTAATGTTATATCATCATTAATTATGTATGAAAGCAATGATATTATTTACTCCATATTAATGAAATATTTACGTTGTGAAGTACCTAATGCCTTGAAAGGATTAAATTCATTAGCTTACAATAATCTTTCATTCTTGGTTACATATATAGATGAAATATTTATTGAATTAAGATCAATTAAAAATATGTCTAAGGAATTTATTATTTACATATTAGAATTCCTTTACGATTCATCATCAATTGGTGGATATGAAAAATTTCAATCTAAGAAAAAGATTAATATAGTATTTGATGTATTATTTATAATTATTAATAATTCTAAGGACAGAATTATAATAACATTATCTTTACATATAATAATGAAATGGTATTCATTATTCGATTATGAAAGTAAAAAGTATTTTTTAAAGTATTTTGAAAGGAAGTCTGAAACTTTAAAATGTATTATTGAGGACGAAATTAATGCACACGAAAGTTGTATTGATATAACAGAAAATGTTAATTCATTGTTATCCGCATTTTTCACATATTGGCTTGATATAAAAGCAAAATCTAATGAAAATCAGGATGAAGAAACAAAAAATTATTTATCAAGTGGTATAAAAACAAAAGATTCAAAACACTTTATTGTCAATAATACAATTGTAACATTACAAGTTTTAACAAAATCAAGAATTGTACCAAATATAGAAAATAATAAAAATACAGAATATAAGACAAATCCATTAAGTGATAATTTAACAGAAAAGTCGGGAAATCAAGTCACTCCAATAGCAAACAATTACCGAAGTTTTCAATCTGAATTTGATGATGTAGATACTATTTCAAATAGTACTAACAGAAAATCAATTGAAAGAAATACGAATAAAATAGAAAGATCAGCTAGTAACTTTTTCAATAATTCTTTAAGGTTTGTTGATGAACCAGCAACTGAGTATTCTCAAATAACCGTTCGTCATATTTGCGGAAATCAAAGGTGGATATTAAAAAGTTTTAGTGGTATACCGACTGATTTTATTGGTGAGATAGATAAAAAATTACCTGATCATTTATCATTAGTTCGCCATCTCTATGAAATTCATTCAACAAAAAAAATTAGTGGTAGTGATAAAACAATAGCATTTTTGAATAATTTTGATAAAATAAAAGTAAAAGAAGATGTTAATGTAAGTGTTGTATATGTTGGTGATGGTTCTACAAATTTTACAACAATTTTATCAAATGTTTATGGATCATATAGATTTAATGGATTTTTAAAAAAATTAGGCACTTTATGTCGTATTAATAGTCAATTTAGTAAAGTTAAAAATAATAATGAACAATATTTTGCTAAACAAACAGTTGACAATACAAGTATTTTAACATATCATATTAGTACACTTATAACACACAATGATAGTGATCCTGAAAATTCTTTGAAAAAACATGTCATTGGAAGTAATTGTATAATTGTTGTTTTTAATGAAAGTGGTAAGATATATGAGTTAGGTACAATAAATAATAAAAACGAGTGTGTCGCAATTGAGGTTAGTTTTATGATTTCAATTGTCTTTTAAATATAAGTAAATATTGTTTAGATTGTTCCTCAAAATTCACAATATGTTTTGGTAAATACAATTATAAAGAAAGATTTATTACATATTATAACACCTGTGAAAGAATGTTTAACAGATGAGAAAGCTGCAATTTTGATTAAAAACTTATCTGATCGTTTTAATTTATGCATAAAAGTAATGGAATCATTAGGAAATAGTAGAAACTGCGATGATATATTTATGGGACAGGCAATGGAGAGGTTTAAGAAGATAGAAAAGTTCAAGCGATTGGCTATTATGAGAGAAAAGGACTAGAATCTTAGATTAAAGAGGTTTTTATATTTCATTGCATTAAAAATAATATCGATTACGCTTTTTGAATATTTAGATTTCAGTAATCAAGTCTCAGTACATATGTACCACACCTCGAGGTTGCCGAAAATTATACTTTAATACATATAAATTCCTACTTTAAAAATATAAATAAACCCTCTAGTTTTAATCTTTTTCTTTGAAATTTTTTCAGATGATTTAATTATGTAGATTCACTAATAAATATGGTTTAGGTAAAATGCCATATATGGAAATTTTTTTTGATTATGAATATCTTTTGTGTCCCGTTGCTTTTACTACAAAAACAAAATATGAGATTCATCACTTCCCATCTACACACCATAAATTTTTGTGATTATCTCACGTTAGATTTTGGAGAAAATTAATTTTTAGTAAGTTGCATTCTTATTTGTTATATATTTTTATCATATAATTGTGATAAAAATGCATTTTTTAAAGTTTTTTGTAATGTTATACACAGAAAAAAAAGGACACAGGTTTGCATAAAATGTCATTAATTTGTCCCACCTAATAAAATTTGAATTTTCTTAATTTGCGACTAATTTTATCACAATTATTTCGTTTGTAAAAATTAAAACAATAATTAGAGAATTATTAAAATAAGTTTCTATTTTTCTAGTATACTGTTTTTATTTTATAATATAAGTTGTTTTCTACAATCCATTTTAAAATACATGGTTAAAATTTAATTCTATTTAAAATTACAAAAACTTTTATAAAAAAACATTTTTAACATATTACAGCACATTTTTTAATATTTTTCAATAGTTTGAATTATTATAAACTGTATTTTATGGAATTTTCACATTTGATACTCTAAATTTTGTCCATAATGTCTTTTGAAAATCATCTTTAAAAATCAAACTTATGAAAAGTTATAAAATAATATAGATTTTTATTTATAGTAAAAAATATAACTTTTAAATATTTTAATTTAAAATAAGAACGAATACTAAAATAATGCTTTTTAATTAATAATACTTTGTGTGAGTAAATAATTATTGCTTTTCATTGTTATTTTTATGAAATTTTTAAACTTTTTGTTGTTAGTAGATTGTTTAGAATAATGATCTTTATTAAGACATCAATAATTTTACACGAAATTGACTTTTAATATCATATTTTATAAAATAAAAAAACAAGTTAAGATCTAAATGAGCATAATGTCATAAAAAATATCAAAATTAAAAAATTCACATTAATTTAAAAGTCAAACATATATATCTTTGTAAAAAAACGGCGAAAAGTAAGCGACAACCTAATATTTTGCGTTGTATAGAAATTTTTGCTATCGCTTGATATTTTTTAAATTTGAATAGTATTCAATTTTTTAAATGGTGGGACATTTTTTTGCATTATAAATAGAATTGTCAAAATTTGTCCTTTTTATTTTTAGCGTGATGAATTTATACGTATTAAAGTACAAATTTCCGTAACCTCAAGCTGTGAAATATGGTATTACTTGAAATTTTGTTTGATTAATAATCGTAATTTGATGCCTAATCCAAATATTAGTGTTTTAAGATTGTAGGATAATAATAATAATTATTGTTTTTCTATTTTTGGTAAAAATGAATCGATCAAAGCCACAAGAGTTTAGTAGACACCATTTGACTTTTATAGTTATTAAATTTAGAGACATTAATAATAAAATTACATAATTTTGAAGTGAAATACCAAACATTTTACAACAGACATCATTTATTAAGTATAAAAAATGTTTTCAAAACAGTTTAGCAGATGTGTCTTGCGGTTGTGTCGCAATTTGATTCCATAAAAAATTAATGCTTATTTGTTTTCAAAAGATTGTAAAAGAGTTTATGGCTTAAGAAAGAATATACCCAAGCATACATTATCTATTAAATTAATAGTTGTTTTAACACTATAACATAATTGTACAAATACAAAAAATAATATAACAATTGGTTTTAAATAAATATAGAATACGATAAAAATATACCAGCATATTATGAGACAATAATTTTTAAACATTTGACAGAAAAGTATCATTAATTTAGGGAATAAGTTAACTAAAGATTAAATTTTTCTTGAATTAATCACCAGTAAAATTTATAATCCATCTTTTCTTCTTTCATAAAAGCAAGAAGTTCTTGTGTTTTTAGATAAGCATCAATAACCTCTTTCTAAAGACATATTTATTTAGTAAAAGAAAAACGTACTGGAAGATTTGTAGCATTTTCCCAGGAATCATAACTTATACTGTAACCTTTCCACCTTACAAGATACTCATTAATGCCTTCAGCAGTTATTCTAGTATTTATGATGCATAGGGGTTCACGTAAACCGACATTACCGACTAGTTTGAAACATTTCCGACTGATACAAGATTCCTCTTCATTATTATTTGTAATTTTGCGTTTACAAGTCTCTTTCATTTCATTAATTATTGCATCAACTTTTCCCCAGCTTTGTTCTTTATTTTCTTGAGACATATTTGTTGTATAAAAATTACAATTTGCTATCTAAATATAAAATAACATTAATCTAAAAGTAATTCATTAAACTAATAGATAACGTATACGAAGTAAGAAATATAATATACGGGACAATAAATTATACTGAATAATAAAATTGAAAATATATTTAGTAGATAATATTTCAGTTAATTTTAGAAAACAACAAAAATCACAATTCCAATTCCCCAAACGGCAACTTTAAATTTGTAAGAGATTCGTTATAAAAGGTGTTTGACTTACTGATTTATATAAATTATAAAAAGTTATTAACTTAATTACAATCTACTTTACTCCAAAAGATCGTTCAAATGAAGGTGTTTTATTAAAATATAAACTTTTAACTAAACTATTTTATTAATATTTTTAACATTAAAAATTATTCTTTCTAGTTATTGGAAAAACAATTCAAACATACTAGCGTACGTAGAATCCATTACTAAATATTAATGATTTAACAATAAATTAACGTTTTAAAAAAATGTGTTTAATTTTCATATTGCTAATTAATTGGAGAATTTTTAAAAATTTATTCCAGATTTCCACTAGGTATAGCACAGCAATGATACATAAAAAGAAATGATAGTATCAAAATTAGAATAAATAAATTGTATTCCAACAATATGATATTTTTTCGGTCTTCAGTACTTCTACCAAAAATAATAATTTTAATTTAAAAAAGTTGTCTTTAAGGGAATAAAATTCTTAGCAGATATAGACATTAAAAAAAATTTACTATAAAATTCAACCATACTCTTGCCTCATATAAAAATTACTTGTGGAATAAAAGGAAATGGTAGATTAGAAATAAGCATCATTTAAAGAAAAATTGAATAGTTTAAATGAAAGAGATAAAATAAAAAAAATATGGCTATCATCACTTCATTCCTAAAAATTCATTGTACCCTATGTAAATTTGGAATTTTGTTAATGATTCTTTTACTGTAAATTTATAAGACAAATTCCAATATTAAAAATTCACATGGATTCCTTTTTTTCAAACTATGTAGTATATTCTCAGAAATTTACTCCTATTTGTGTATTAAAAAAATTATGGTTTTTCTCACAACTGTTTGCATTGATTAATTTGTTAAACCTCCCTTCTTACACCACCAAATAGTTCAATACTATAAACTGTAACTTCTTTTACACTTCTATTAATACATTTATATTCATTATCAAAATTTTTAGTAGAATTATTATTTTTTTTGTATGATTTCTGAAGCCAAATATCTATTAATTTTATAGTAATCTGTATTTCACATTATAACAACTCATTCTAACTTCTTTAACATTATACTACAAATTTTTTTAATGATTTTTAATTTTCATGTTTTTAAGTTCGTTTTTCGGATATAAGAATGAAAAAAATTTTATTTATTAAGCGTGACTACATTTAAATTGTATGTTGCAGAATTTTAAAAAAAAAATTAGTTAAATAAAAAAAAATTTCAAAATTATTTTTAACTTTCAATATCACTTTATTCAGAGTTTTATGTAAAGTATGATATTAATATTTATCTTTTACTAATATTGTTTGCTAAAAAGCTATTTATAACAAAAGTAGTAAATATGCTTCGAAACTACATTATTTTTACAATAACAATTAGATAAACGAAGATTCTACAAGTTTCTAAAAATAATATGTAATACTATTACATTGTATAGAAAATTTCTTATCTTCACTAATTATTTACATGTAAAACTAACTTCCTTATTCTTAGTAATATTTCCAAGTATAAAAACAATTGTTATTATAATTTGAATTGTATTTATGAACCAATATATTAAATCTATTCTATGATGCTTACACTATATCTCAAGTAAATTTATGTAAAAATATTGGAAGAAATTTTAATACAACAAATTTAATTTTATTTTTTAAATTATTAAATTGTCTAGAATATTATTTATTATTGTATTTTTTTAGACATATGTTGTTTGAGGATAAAAATGAACTTTTATTATATAGTAAAGATGTATACCTGAACTTATCAAAATTTTAAAATATTATATGGTTGATTTACAAAACATTTAAAATTTCCATTACATCTTAATCAAAGTTGTATAGAATGCCGCTTTATTCTTTAATAACAGAAACGGACAAAACTACTAGTGAATCTTTCCATAGGATTTCTAACAAATATGGAACTTTCTATGTCTTAAAAAATTAGCTTTATTAACTTTACCGTGAATTTGAATTAATTCTCCAAACGATCTTAAACGATTGTTTGTTTTCCACAAGCAAGTTCTAAATTTAAAAGTAAAATTAGATAGATGATTTAATTTTTTCAAAAAAAACATTTTCCATATCTAAATAGCATAACATACTTGCTAACATATAGCTAAACCTTTTATGTACAGTACGTATTGCTGATTTATATTTAGGTGCCACAAAATATTTTTCATTTACAATTTTCTTATTATAGATAATTCCTTTATACTAATATGTGGAATTAGCACTATTTTTTATATATAACTCAAAAACTAACGACAAGGTAAAAAATAAAAACATTAAATATTTTATTCGTTTTAATATAAATAATTTGTTAGTATGTAATTTTTTAAATATAAAAACTTTTAATAATATATTTTTCCATTTTTATTCAGAATATAAAAGAAATTAAATGAGCTTGTGACATATACAATAAAAATATTTTGTTAACAATTTAAATTTTTTTAGTTTATGATAACTTAAAATTTATTAACTTAAATGTTATTGTGTAATGTAATATCAAAATATCTAAAAAAGTTTTAAAAGCCATTATTTAAAAGTATACAACAAATTGCCATATTTTATAACAAAATGAATTTTTTTACTTATTTATAGAAATATGGAAATTTTTCTGCTAAAAATATTAGAAAACAGAAAAAAAACATAATTCTGTTAAAAGTATAATTTTGTCATTTTTTGTATGAATAACTAATAAAAAAATCATTATTTATGATATAAATCTTTATAAAACGTTAGAAGATAAGTAATTTTATCTTCATTTTTTACATATTTGAAGTGATTTTTTAGTTAACTGTTAATATTATCATATTTTTTTACTTTATATTTTAGAAAATAAACATTCGAAACAATGTTTGAAATCTAACAAAAAAAACCACTAAGTCATTTTACATAAAAAGTTTATATATTTTTTAGAGAGATTCTCATTTTTTATACTAAAGAACAATACATTCAAAGTATGATTTTAATATTTTTAAAAATTTCTATCTTTTTTGTTCTTTTGTGTGATGCTCAATCTATTATAAATACACTAAATGGCCCCGTTCAAGGAATAAATAAAGTAAATTTTAACAACCTGTACTTTTCTATATTTTTGTAGCATTTTGAAGAAGGCATTGTAACAGAGTACTTGGGACTTCCTTTCGCTAAATTTCCTTATAAATATAAAAGATTCATGCCTCCGAGCGATTTGGGAAAACCAGAATGGAGTGAGACATTTTTTGCTAAAAATCCAGCGGTATCATGTTATCAATATTCTGAACATTTTAACTTTTCTGGAATTGATTATTTAAATTCAACAAATAAGCTTAGAGAAGATTGTTTAGAATTAAATATGTGGGTACCACAGAATAAAAGTGGTGCTGTTTTAGTTGTCATATTTGCAGGTGGTTTTACAAGTGGATCACCTTCATCAGATTTAAATAATGGATCAGTTCTAGCTTTAAAATCTCGTGCAATTGTTATCAATGTAAATTATCGATTAGGGATCTTTGGATTTGCTTATTTGGGTGAAAACAGTAAAATTAAAGGTAATATGGGTTTCTTGGATCAGCAAATGGGTATGAAATGGGTTTATGAAAATATAGAAAATTTCGGTGGAAACAAGGATATGATTACAATTTTTGGTCAATGTTCTGGCGGAGCTAGTGTAACTGCACATTTTCTTTCTGAGACTAGTAAAAATTACTTTAAAAGAGCAGTCGTTTTTTCAGCTACAATTGCGAATTTTTGGGTTACCGTCTCTCCAAAAACTGCACAAGAAAATACGGAAACTGTTGCAAAACTTTTAAAGTGTAGTGGAAATGATGAAGAAAAAATTAAATGTCTGCAAACAGTGGATGCTAGTAAATTATTAAAGGCATCTGTTACATTACATAATAGAAAATTAAAAACATCAAACGATGCTTTCTTGCCGATTAATAGTGATACTGTATTCTTCAAAGGATCGGTAGATGATAAACTTAAAAAAAAGCAAATGAAAAACGATTCTGATCTTTTATTTGGGAGAGATTCAGATGAAGGAACATATTTCATGGTTAAATATCTTAAAAAGTTCGGTTGCAATTTTGACCCAAAAAAACATCCTGAATGTGAAGACAATAGCTGTCGATTAAATGATACAACATTCAGAGATGCTGTACAAATACTTTCAAATATGGTTGAATTTAATCAAAATGAAACTGCAGAATTATTTATGATTTATAATTCAATTAAAGCAACCAAACCCAGAGAAAAAGTTGCACAACTATTTTCTGATGTAATAATAAATTGTGAATGTTCGTTATTTTTGGATAGTTATTTAGATACAACAAATAAAAATGTTTATCTTTTTGAATTCAGAAGACGTTCAACAGTAAACCCCTCCCCAAAATGGATGGGGATAAGTCATGGGAGTGAATTATATTATTTTTTTGGACATCCTTTTAGATATCCTTATAAGTATGATCGAAAAGATTTGCAGTTTGAAAAGAAGTTCTCAGAGAAATTAATGGAAGATCTTGGAGAATTTGTTGCAACAGGAAAACCTAAGACTAATTGGAAAAAGTTTACCAAAGCATCAAAAAAAGCATTCATAATAGACGACTTTTATTGTAAGAAAAATCATAAAAAATATGTGTTGGCAACTTCTAAAAGATGTGTAAAGTTTAATCAATTAATGGAGCAACGAGAGCTTAGTTATAAAAGGAATTTTTTTTTAAATGAAGAAAATGAACAAATAGACAATATAACTTAGTTATAAGTTTGTGATAATGTATTTTCTCTAATCAATTATTAAAATATTTTATTTGTTACCAATATTAAACTTTTTTTTTATTTAATTAAAAGACAAAAAAATATAAATTAAATTACAGAGAAAAAATGGGCCACAAATTTGCATAAAATGTAGAAAATCTGTGCCAACTAATAAAATATGAGTTTTCTTAATTTGTGACTAATCGCGACTAATTTTAACGCAATTATTTTGTACAAAGAGTTATAGCAATGATTAAAATAAGTTTCTATTTTTATTATCGTTATTTTAAAACTTAAGTTATTTTCTACAATACATCTTAAAATCCAATATTAGAATTTAATTTTATCTAAAATTATAAATGCTTCTATAAGGAGCATTTATTGGCATATGATTGTATTTTTTCTAAATATAGTTCAATTGTTTGAATTACTATAAATCAGATTTTTTTATAAAGTTATACGCATCTGATGACTTAACTTTTTTTATACTGTTTTCGAGACTATTTTAAAAAATCAAATTTGTTAAAAGTTTTGAAACATTATACATTTTACTCATAGTAAAAATAAATTTCAAGCATTATAATTTAAAGAAAAATTACAAATTATTAAATAATAGACTTAATTACTAACAATTTTTGTTACTAAATAATTATTTCTTCTCGTTATTATTGTTACGAAACTTTTAGATTTATAAAATTATTGTTGTTAGTAGACTGTTTGAAACAATGATTTTTGTTAAAATTTCGACAACTTTACATAAAATTAACTTCTAATAACGTACTTCATAATATATTATAAAAAACAAATTAGTTTCCAAAATAAGTATAATATTAGAAAAATTACTAAGATTCAATAAAATTTACATTACTTTAAAATATCAAAAGTATATACTTTTGCAAAAAGGACCAAATTTATCGAAAATCTAATATTTACCGTCATTTGTAACATTTTTGTTATTGCTTGATATTTTTAAAATTTCAATCAAATTTGATTTTTTTTAAATGGTGGGACACTTTTATTGAATTTTATAAAAATTTGTCCCTTTTTGTTTTTTGGGTAGTGTACAAAAAAATGATATAACAAATAAAGGAAAATATACCAATTCTTTTAAAGATGTACTTGTATCTTTGCTGTATTTAAAATGTATGTATTACTTTTTGTGTTCATCTTGCCTTCAAATGCCTAATTAAAGATTTCCGGCAGATTTTTCATAATAAATATTATGTTGGAAGGTATTATTATGAATACACTTCATCAGATAAATTTTCTATCTCTAATCACGAATGGCTTTTTTTAATAAGCATGTAACTCTTAATGTTTTTTTACTAGATGCCTAGAAGAATTTTTTTTACTGGAAATATTACTTTTATAGGCGTATATATTTATAGGAAATTTAAAAGGATATAAATTTAATACTTCATATGTCCAATTATAATTAATTCTGCTATTTCTAAATCCATTCGAGTTGTAGATTATAAACGTCGTAACATATATGTTATGGTTTGATAAGGAATTAGAACTTCAATAGGAATAGTTGTTATTTTTAAATTAAAAAAATTATTTAAGAGGAATTTAATTTTATATAAAGAAAATTAGTAAGGATAGAAAATTTTCATATAATGAATCATATTAAATAATATAAATAATTTCAAAAATCTTTTTGTTCATCTAAATATTTGTAAACTTTAATATCATACAATTTAAGTGCACAGTCTATCATAAAAAATAATATTTTATCATTTTAAATGCCGGAAGTTGAATTTTTAAGAATTCAAAATTTAATTAAATTTTCAAGGATCAATTGTTATTGAAAAATTATAACTTTTATTAAAAGGTTAGAAACGTTCATAGTAATAAATGAATTGTCGGAATCAACAAATTTTGGAGTATTACGTAGATTTTAAAACATTTAGCTAAATTTAACAAGATTATTAGTTAAAATACCTTTTAATGATTGTCTAACAACTTAGAAAGCCTATATTATTAGCAAAAAGTTGTCTAGTAGATTAAATTTATGCATAGGAATTATAAAATCGATTGAAAAGTAAAAGAAAAATGTGATGATATTTTGTGAGACAGTCAATGGAAACGTTTAAAAAATAGAAAAATTTAACATATTATCTATTATGAGGGAAACGATTAAATTTGTTGATTATATAGGTTTTTGTATAGTATTTAAATTTATTACAATATTAATTCGGTGATTTACTAATATATTCTTTGTATTATATGACGTCATTTATTAATATTGATTTAAATCTCATTTGTATACTATAAAATCTTGTGTCTTAATTGAAAATTTATTATTTTACTAAAGAGTAAAAATTTTTTTTGTCACCCATATACTTAAATTTTATTTCTTAAAATGGTAAAAATAAATGTACGTTATCAAAAATATATAATATTACTTGGAACATCAATTGCTTTAAGAATACTACTATATGTTATAACAAATTTTTATGGACCACGAATTGTTCCTTTACCATGTAATACAAAAGATATAAATTATCCTTTTAAAAAAGGAACTGTTCCTTCAATTTCACTTCTAATTGTAACGAACGTTGGTACAATAATTATTTCATTAATTATTGAGCTTTATGAATCAAATATTCTAAAGATGGACATAAAAAGGAAAGGAAAAAATCCTATTTTTCAGAAAAGTATGTATTTTTTTGCTGTATTTAAAATATTTGGTATGTTATTTATTAAAATTTTCATTATTTTTCGCATAGTACTCTATCAAATTGGATATACTATCATTTTTTGCCTTCTTCGTATTTTTAAATACTCTATTGGTAAACTTAGGCCAAACTTTGTTAGTATATGTAAACCAAATTTCACAAATGTATCATGTATTAATGAATATTATAATGAATATGAATGCATGTCTCCAGATAAAAATGCCATTGATGAAGCAAGATTATCTTTTTTTAGTGGTCATGCAGCTTATGCATGTTATTTTTCAACATTTCTTATAGTATGTTTTTTTTTAATTCGATAAAGAATAATAATTATATTTCCTTAGGCATATATGTTCATGAGGAGTTCAAAAAGTTCAAAAGGTATAAAATTTGCTTATATTACAGCACCACTATTTATTATTTTTGGAATATGTGTATCTATATCACGAATTACAGATTATAAACATCACACATTAGATGTTATAGTTGGTTTGATAGTTGGAATTGCTGTAGGAATATCTGTAGCTTTTTCTTTTGAAAAAGCTATTAGAAAAGACAAAGAAATTTTTACGTATAAGGAAAGCTAATAATGATAAAATTTTTTTTTATCTTAAAACAACATCAAATATTATTTTATCTATAAATGAAGCTATGCTATTTTTAAAATCACATTTTTTCACATATAATGATACCAGCTTATCGCAATAGCATTCATGACGAATTAACAAAACATAATACCAATGTAAAAATATTTTATTAAACTGTGTATTTATTAAATTATTATTTTATAGTAAATTATTTTAGTAGAAATAATAGTAACTTACTTTTAATTTTTATTCTTTATTTAATAATACACCAAGATTATAAATATATAGATATATTTTTATCTATACTATATAATACAATGGTAGAAGAACAGGTTGATGATTCTAATAACTATGGTACAATAAGAAATACTATTATTGAAATAGAAGTGTAATTGTTTAATACAATTTTAAATGTCATTTTATCATAATTTTATTCTGGTATTATTTTAGGGGTAGATCAAATAATACATTTAGAAGAATGATGATAACTCTTAAGCAGCCATTTTTTTTCAATATATTGATTTTTCTCATAATATGTAAGATTATATTTGTCAATCTTCTTTTATTAATAATCATTATTTTCTAGTATTTGTATTCATAATATTTCAATTTTGGATTGTACCAACTAAACGAGGATTCTTCTGCAATGATGAAACAATACGTTATCCATTTAAACCAGATACTATTAGCGCGAGTGTACTTATAATCAGTTCAATTCTTCCAAATATTTTAATGGTTTTTTGGGGTGAAACAAACAATGCATTTAATAAAAAAAATTTAAGGCACTACAGAGGTAAAAAATATATCAAGATTATGTTTCAAATTATCGGAAATTTCTTATGGGGTTTAATATTACTATGTTGTTTTTTGAATATTGTTAAAGTTAGTGTTGGAAGATTTCGTCCTTACTATCTAGATGTTTGTAAACCTGATGTACTTCAAAATATTACTTGCAATGATTATAATTATATTTTAAATTACACCTGTACTGGAAAAAATATTGGTTTAATAAGAGAAGCATCTCTTTCTTTTCCTAGTGGACATTCTGCAATAAGTTTTTTTGGTGCAACATTTTTCTTCGTATGTTTATATATAATTTTTAATTTTATTCATTACCATTATATTTTTTTAGCTATATATACAAACTAGAGCCCATTCTCTAAAAAAATGTTATTACTTGCCATCTGCTTTTCAATTTACTGCCATTACGTTAGCTGTTTTTACTGCTGTCTCTAGAATCTTTGATTATCATCATCATCCGGAGGATGTTGCTGTAGGAATTATAATTGGAATTTTATTTGGTTACTATTTTTTTAACTATAATATGAAATTTAAAAAAAGAAAAAATTATGGATGAAGATGATAATGATGTTGAGCCCTCTACTGAAGATTTAACGCAAAATTTGTATGATAATAACGAAATGAACGTTTGATAAAAAACAGAGATTATTATTTTTAATATCAATGTGTAGTATACTATCTGCTATCTTTTTACTATTCTATTTTATTACACCCAAACAAAGACTGTTTTTTAAGAAAAGTATTTTATCTATTGTTTTTATTAAAGTGTTAACATAAAAAGACATGAAAATAAACGTTAATAAAAAAAAAGGTTAATTGTGGTATGCTTGTTGTCATTAAGAATTTATTTTAAAAATTAGTTCAAAAAATCATAAACTACAAGGTTTACGACGATTATTTATAGTAGTACGACAACCATTTTTAATTTTGTTGAAAATAATTAATTCCGTTTTGATGACAGTAATTTATAATGAATAACCAGATTGTGGTGGACCAGGAACATACATTGGAGGATCATCGTATGGATTACGAGAAGGTTGGGGATTATATCCGCCCCATGTTACTTTATCTCCGATGTCTTTTTCTTCAACATTAAGAGATTTCTTGTTTCTACGTGGATCTGTTGCAGGGTTAGCGTATGGTCCATCACGAATAACCATATTTTGTTCATGTTGGTCAAAGTCATTCTCATTTTTATTACCATCAGGTTGAATTTTTAATGCGGGTGATGTTTCATCAATAAGTTTACGCCTTCGAGGATCTCTTGTTGGATCATAATATGAAGTACCAGTTCTTATAACTGTACTTTCATTTGTTGTCTGTAATGGCTCAAAATCTCTTCTAGGTGAAATTCTATTATCAAAATGTCTTTCTCTCGGTGACATATCATATCTTCCGTCATCGTACCTGTTATCATATTCTCCATAAACATTGTTATTTGATTGTCTGTTAAGTGAATCTCTAACCCCTCTAGGATCTCTTATATCCCTTATTTCTCTTGAATCTCTCATTTCTCTAGGATCTCTTATTTCTCTAGGATCTCTTATTTCCCTAGGATCCCTGATTTCTCTTGGATCCCTGATTTCTCTTGGATCTCTCATTTCTCTAGGGTCTTTTATTTCTCTTGAATCACGAGAATCCCTGTAATCTCTTCTTGGATCTCTAGATCCTCGAATGTCACGTGTATCACGTTGGTATCTATCATCTTTATATCCACCTTCTTGGTTATACCTTGATGGTGAACCAAATGATTCTCTGTACCCTCCTTCTCTAGGTATTCCATGATTTCTTGCTATACCATAGTCTCTTATACCGCCTTCATACTCTCTTTGGTCGCCATAAGATTTTGGTGATGCATAACCTGAAGATTGATATCTTCTTTCTGGTGAATGATAACGACCAGGTGATGGTTGTCTATTTGGAACATCATATCTTCTTGGTGATGGTTGTCTTGGAGGACTTCGTCTTCTAGGTGAAAGATATTCTCTTAGTGTATCATATGATCTTGGAGGATTGTAACGAGGTGGTGAACCATGTCTTCTAGGTGATGGATAATCTCTTGGTGATTGTCCTTTTCTGGGTGAAAAATAATTCCTTTCATAATTTCTACCTCTACCAGGATAATCATCCTTTCTAGGACTTCTTGAATGATAACCTTTTCCACGATTAGAATATCTGTCGTCTCGTCTTGAAAAAGCCTTACCACCTTCATTTGAGTGACCACGACTACCATAGTAGTCATCACGTTTTCTTTTTCGTCTGGATTCACGTTCCTCTCTTTCTTTTCTTTCATTTTCAGCACGCTCTCTTTCTTCTTCACTATCTGTAGCCTGAAAAGCTTTAAGAATTCTATCAGAAGCTGTTAAACCATCATCAACTGATGATAAATCTAACATATAATCATTTATTTCAGGTTTTTTTTTTGGTGATTCTACTTTTATTGAAGTTGTGGTAGCAATACCATATGCTTCAAGATCTTGAGCAGACAAAGCTCCAGCACCTTGGTTGAAAAATGATTTTAATTCAATTGGTACATCATAAGTTCCTTTATGAAAGTCTTCAGAAAGGAATGGTCTCATATCAACATCCTCCGTTCTAGAATCTTCTTTATTTAATTGTTCCATTATTTCGGTGAATGTTGGTAAATTTACTAGTGGTGTCCCATCTTTAGCAAGCAATGTTTTTTTCTTCTTACCACTACTGTTGTTAGGATCGTCAGCAGCAACACCGTGTGTTCCTAGAAGGCTTTCTGTGTATTCATTTAATGGTTCATGCGAATATTTACAACGATCACCATGAGAACAGGCATTTTGTATGTGATAACGATAACAAGGGTATTCCCCATGAAGATTTTTACAGCTTAAACCGTTTTGGCAATTACCTCTTTGATAAAAACGACATAACTTATCTGTTCTTCCCGAATCTTTTGCATTATGTGAGTACATACAATTTTTTGAATCTCTACAATATCCTTCTCTAAAAAACTTACAAATAAGACGTCCCTTTTCACGATTACGTTGTAATGGAGCTCTTCCATGTCTTGGACGGTCTCCTAATGTCATATCATCCATACTTTCATCATACATACCACCATATTTTAAAGAATCTTCTAAACCTTCTGGATCATATGGATCAGCATACTCCTCAAACATGTCATAATTATTCATATATCCATTGTAATTTTGATTACCTTGGCGTGCAATGTCATTCCAAATTGAAAAATCTTTCTTTTTAATCTCACGTAATTGAAGAATTTTTGCTTCCTCAGGTGTTACTTCATCATCAACAATCTCACCTTCCTCCATATCTTCACATTCACCCTCATCATCATCACATTCATTTTCCCTTTGAATTTTATTTTTATTAATGTTTGTCTCAGTGGTACTATCATCGTTATAAATATATTTATCATTTCCTCCAATAACTTCTTTATTATTATCTATGTAAAATGAATTACTTTTATTAAATTTAAGGTACTTACCAAAATCTTTAGCATTTTCTAATTCCATGTTTATTTCGCTTTTTTGTATTTTTACATCACCTAAAATCTCTGATTCATCATTTATCTCATCTTCACAATATTCGCCATCATTTTGATGGTCTTCGTTATCATCTATACCACCACACGATTCACTTTCATTAAGGTTAACTCTTAAATTATCGCCATTATCATTACCTTTCATTGTTAAAATGTTTTCTAAATTTTTATTTTCATTCTCGATTCCTTCTTCATTTTCTCTATGAATTCTCTCATTATTTAAAGAAATGTTACTGTTATAGCTATTATTTTCATTCATAATTTCATTTTCTCCTGATTTTGGGATTGAATCCATTATTGTATTTTGATAAGTTAAGTCATTTGTCTCATTGTCTAAATTATAATATTCCTTTCAAACCATTGTGTTTTACTTTAAAAACTAACCTGAACGATCTTCATCAATAACTAGACAATTATCATCACTATCGTACGACATATTAATAATCTTTTTTGCTTATTTTTGTATTTGACTTTTAATATAATAATTTGCCTATTTCACTAATATAGTTAGTATTTTAAAATTAGCCTAAGTTCAATAACTTTTTTTTGTATTCTTAATATAATGTACTACACAATTAAAACTGAAATAACATGAAATGATTATTAATATAAGATCATGACTATATGTGGATGTAAAAGAAAGTTTAAAAATGTGACAAATTGCATGTGTCGAAAATGTATGACGATTAGGCACATTTTAACTTTAATAATAAATACATTGAATATGGTCTTAAATTTTGATTCATATGACATCGTAATCATATAGTTATGCTCATAATTAGTATGTGTAAATTTTAAAAGTTATATTGATATATGGTAGATTAATACTCTAATAAAACTGAAAGCCATTACCTCACCTCGATTATAGTGAATGTCATACAGGGATGAATATGAAAAAATAGATAAATTCATTAAAAAAACATGTTTTTATCCTGTTTAATCAACATTCAAATTATACTTTTAATTTGGATCAATAATGAAGGTTTAAATTAAATTGTAAGATAAAATTGTCATCTTGGTACATCGTGAGTCATACAAATCAAGATCACATATACATCGCTTATAAAAAATTTGAAGAAAGCTGATGACATATTAAAATATTCTTAAAAATAGTTTTTAAGTTTCCAATTATTGATAAAAAAAAATAACTTTACAATGATGCAAATTTATAATCGATTCAAAATGCCGCAACTACTTGCAAAAACCCATATGATTATGGTTTTCCATTTAAATGTGAAAATCACTTTATAAAGAAAGTGTATTTCATTAAATTGAATAAAAAAACTTAATTTTAAATATTTGTGCATTCATAAGCACATTGAGTCTTTTATAATAAACAATATGATAATAATTGAAAAATGCTTTATTTTATATAGCAAACTTATGAATCGACATGAATGTTACTTGGACAAACGTAAACTTTATATTTATCTCAACACGAAGATTCTTTTTATCTCTACCTCATTCTTTAACATACTTTCTCATTGTTTGATATTAGTTGTAATATCCTTCATACTATTTTCACTGTCTGCTGTAAACTTGTTTGCTTTGCGCTACATTTTCATTAAATGCGTTAGATTTTACATAATATTTTACTATGTCATTTACTAAAAACGCAGAAGCAGAGATATTAGCTAATTTAGGCAGTATGTTTCTCACTCAATTTTACTCTATTTGATTTTATTTTTTTCTTCATTTTATAGTATTAACTAATCAACATTTAAGTAGAGAGGGAAGCCATAGAGACTCCATTACAGACATTAAAGAAACATCTAATAGAACACGTTTATTAAGCTCAAGTGACAACGACAAATCATCGTTAAATTTTGATTCTGATGATGATGGAGTGGTAGTATTCAATAATTCAAATTCACTAACAACTGATTATTCAAAAAAAATTATTAAAATGTCTAATTGGCAATCATACTTAGTAGTTTTACCAATAATTCTATTTATGGTAAAATTAAATTACTTACAGTAATTTTTATAATTAAAAATTTTTTAGAGTTATCAAATAGGAATATTTCATTCACTACCTGAAGGATATCAAAATGAATTATATAAATTTTCAAGTGCCTCATTTTTTGGTATAGGAATAGGGCTATATACCTCAAAAAAGTTACTTGAAACTTATAATCCAATAAAATTAATACTTGCTTCAACATCATTGGCATATATTTTTTTAGTTATTGGTACTGTTCTTACTGGGTTTACACAGTATATCGCTGTAGTTATATTTTTAATACAATTATTTTACTTTATCAAAGGTAGCTTTTTTAACTTAAACTAATAATATGATTATTTTTTAAAGCTTCCTTACTAATTTTAATTTCAACATCAACTGAAACTAGGACATTTTTCTTGCTATACTTTTTTATTGCACTAGGTAGTTTAATTGCTCCTATTTCTATGTCAAAGTCTTCATTTTATGTAACAAATGTAGAAATTAAAACTCCACACTTAATTACAAAAAGGGATATATCAGTAAATATGGAAATTAACACCACTACTATAAGTACTGAAAGTATTAATACATTAAAAATTATTTCAAATGATGATTTTCAATCAACAACAACATATATTAATTTAAATCAATCAACGAGGATATCTAAACCTGATTCAGTGGTTGGTGTCAGTGAAAATCAGGATAAGAAAACAGAAGAAAATGCCTTACAACGAGCAGCAGCTGAAGAGAAACGTAAGAAAAATGAAAGTGAAACACAATCAAGTTTTATCTCAATAAAATCTACTACTGATACTGAAGTTAAAAGTACAGGTGACGAACGTAGCACTTCTGCAACAACACCTTTTACAACTAGTAGTAATAGTATTAAAGAAAATAATGCAACAACGAAGCTAACAAATAAGGGTGTAGAAGAATTAGAAACAACAACAATTACCACAAAAGAATCTAAAACTACAAAAAGTTCGGAAGATTTATTGTTACAGAAGACAACAGAAAAGGTAATAGAAGTGACAACTCAGAAAACAAAAATAATCGGGGGACCATATTCCGTTAGGCAAGATTTTGTAATTGATAAAATTTATTTACTAGAGAATTTGCTTCTTGTACTATTGTTATCAATTGTCCCCTCACTATTTTTTGTGATATTAGATTTATTGAAAGTCAAAAAATTACCAAATGATATAATATTGAAATTTGTTGAAAGCAAAACATACTCATCACTTCCATTAAGAGGAATTATCTTGTCATATATTATTTGGTTACTTTTATCAATTATTGAATGCACGTTTGCTTATTGCCAAATAAATAAATTGGTCAAAAATAAAAATGAAAATTTATTTTTACCAATGCTTCCAATATTGTCACTTCTTTTCGTACGGTTTATAGGCATTTTCTATTGTAAAAAACTGGTAACAAAAAGAATGATACATTTTGTTCAAGTTATATCAATTTTTTGTGTTGGTGGTGCACTATTTATAATATCAAATTACAAGAATAATAAAACAGATAGTCAAAGGAATGTTCAATATTTGAATGGGATATTAGGATTGTTAATAGGATCCATTTCACCAGTGTATTTTAATTGGATATCAAAAATGGTTCAAAAACAAACTATTAGCTTATTGAATCATTTTATAATAGCATATCTTGGAAGTATTTTGATTGCAAAAGTTCTTTTTACTTACTTGCTAAAAGACATTGACGAAGGGAAGGTGGAAAATTCACTGTATATTGTATTAATGTTACTAATTCTATTAGAAATTACTTTTGCATTCCTTTCTCTACATTTATCCAGTTATTATAGACAAACAGAGATAGCAAGATTAACAAACTATTTGTCAGGTATCTTTATTTTAATTTATTTAAAAACTACTTTATATTTCTTATTTTTAATAATATTATTTTACAGGGAACAGCCGCAAACAAAATGGTGACGCCAGTGTTAAAATTAAAAAAAATAAATACGGTTACAATCGTTTAGTTAATGAAACAGAGCATAATTTCGATTCATTATCATTGATTGTATCAGATTCAGATGGAGATTCTAATGATGAAATATTTAATTAAAGTATTACTTTATAATATTTTCATGTTTTTGTGCCTTATTTTTTAAAACAGAATTATGGAGAATGATATCGTACATTTTAGAAATTGATTTTTTTCTTCCTAAAAGTAACTTACAATTACCTTGTATTCATGAGAAGGTAATTTTTAAACAATATCCAAGGTGGTAATTTACATAAAGTCGTTTTTCACATTATGTGGTGGATGTTTGTTGTCATAAAGCACATCATTACAATTACATCGTAGAAATATTTACATATTGTTTTATATTTTCAATAAATTATTATCATATGTTTAATTTATTAAGTAATCCATCTTAATTGATATTTAAAGAAAATTTTATAAACCATTATGCAGGGTGGGCCAAAAGTCACATCACTGTTGCATGAAACAGTTTATAACTGTAATAACCTTTTTTGCAGTTGACATATTGTTATGATATTATATGCATTTTGTAGACAATAATTTATAGAATAATATACTATAGGATCGTTCTCAAGAATGATCTTATCGAAAAATTACATTAAATTAAGTCGAAATGTATAAATTTTTGTTTTAAAGGTATATCTTATATTTATTTAACTAATTAAAAAATAGACACTTGAAGTTAAAAAAATTAGTTTAAAGCATATTTCTTCATAAAATGTCCTATTTTTCAATATTACTTTTTTTCATATATTTTCTACTGTTGCTACCTCGGTAAGAAAATATTCTATTGAGAAAAAGTAAAGAATAGTTCGTTATTATTATACCAGCAAATGTTCAATTGCTAAACCTAAAATTAATCGGATCCCCTTCAATGTGACCCAAGCTGTATCAAAACGCGCAATACTATATATGGTAAACAATTTCAAAAAATCCGATGAAACCATTTTAAAAAGATTATAAATAATGCTTTAGAAATAGCAACTTTTGTGCAAAGAATCAGGTGGTGGTCAACAAAAAGATATCATTTTTCACACATAATTGTATGAAATATTGTTCTTTTGCGAAATGTATTCATGCATTTTAAACTTTCAAGTAGGTTTAAATTAGATAAAATTAAAAATATTTTTTTAAATGTCAAATATTAAAAAGTTATGTAACTTTTTTTAAGTTCATTCCTGAGAACGATCTTGTTAAATATTATTATCTAGCACATCTTCTACAAAATGCGTGTAATACCATAGAAATATATCGTCTAAAAAAAGTTATAAAGTGTTTTATTGCAACTGTGATGTGACTTTTGGCCCACCCTGTATATTATAATTAGGATTTATTTAGAAACTACTAAAAATTTTATTGAAAGCATATTTTTTAGAGTAAAATAAAAATCAAAGCTGTTAAATTTACTACTATGTATTGAAATATTTAAAATTAATTAAAAGCAATCCAGAAATATGCAGAGTACTTAAAGAAATTATTTTCATTGTAATAAATGACCTTTGTTTCAATTGCTCATTTTTATGTTCCAACTTTCGTCACAAAAACACAGTTGTTAAGACAAATGTATTTTATTAGAAATAATTTAAAAAATTGATGGAATTCTAAATATTTTAGTTGATATGATAAATGTGTAGAGACAGTTTAATTGTGGTGTGAAAAAAATTGCAGTGTAATTTTTTCAGTAGAAACATTATGGTGTAATTCTTTTATTAATGAAAATATCTTCTAATAAAACTTTTTACAGTGTTTTGTGCAGAAACCGAAAGATCAAAAATTAAATTAGAATGGAAAAATGGCATCATGGATCACCTTATAAATAACTTTACAATTCTTTTTTAATTTGAATAAAAGATACTTGATAAATTTCTACGATGTTAATTTAAAAATCTTTTAATTTAATTATCATTAAATGAAAATCTTTAAAGAAATAAAATAAAGATTATATATTATTAACCATTTAGTTTTCTACAAAAACCATATACCTTTAAACTTAATAAGAAATTGTTTAAAAATTTATACGATATAAATTTTAGAATTTATTGAAAATTAATAGTATAAAATTGTGAAATAAATGTAATAATGAAATTAATAGTAGGATTAATTGTAATATATAATTGAAATTAGAAATTTTAATACACTAATCTTGCATAATTCTTGGAATTAATTTTTATTTTCTATTACATTCGCATGATTTAAAATTTTTTCTTTTTTTTCATTTTACTATGCCAATGAATCATTTATATTCTGCATTGTATACATTAATTGATGATCAAGGAAATGGAATATTATCAAGGTGGTTAGCTAATAATAAAAATCTTCATAATAAAAATGCTTTAAGAAAGCTGTTTGATAAAATAGTAAGTTAAAAATATATTTTTTTATAAAAATCCGTAATTTTTTAAAGGTTGTACCATTTCTTTATAATGATGGCAATGGAAAACTTATTCCAATATCTGAACTTGTTATGCTTAGAAACAAGCAACGAAATGCAATGTTAAGCACGCTAAGACGTAAAAAAGGAAGAGGTAAAACTGGACCTAATATATTAGATGAAATAGATATTAATTCACAACTAAATGGTGATTTTCGAAAAGCATTAAAAATACTTGATGGTTGTACATCAAGTACAAGAGCCTTTAAATATCGTGAACTTGTTTGGGAGATTTCTGAACGCGGCACAATGGGTGAAAATTTATTACATATGTGTTTACTTCATAATACAAATAAATTAAAATATGTTGCCAAAGAGTTAGTTAGAAAATATCCTAAATTAGTTAATGATATCTTTATATCCGAGGAGTACTATGGTTTATCACCATTACACCAAGCAATTGTTAATGAAGATATACCGATGGTATATTTTCTATTAAAAAATGGCGCTGATGTTAGACAAAGATGTTACGGATCATTTTTTTGTGCTGAAGATCAAAAAGCATCAAGAACTGATTCATTAGAACATGAATGGGTTGATTTAGATAGTAGTACGAGATACACAGGCCAAATGTATTGGGGTGAATATCCTATGGCATTTGCTGCATGTGGTAAACAATATGATTGTGTGCGTCTATTAAAAATATTCAAAGCTGATCCAAATTTGAAGGATACAAATGGTAATACTGTTCTCCATTTATGTGTAATTCATAGTTTGGAAGATATGGCTAAATTGATATATAAAGTTGGTGGTAAACTTTCGATTACTAATAATTTAGGTTTTACACCAATGGCACTTTCTGCAAGATTAGCAAAAAAAGAAATGTTTGATTTAATGTTAGATCTAGGAAAAGAAACGTTATGGACGTACAGGTAATTTTCATTTTTTAACATTTTTAAAAAAAATTCATTTTTAGAGATACAACATGTTATGCATATTCATTGAGAGGTATTGATACAGTTGATGAAATTAATGGTCAATTGAATTCAAACTCAATTTTATCATTAGTTGTTTATGGTGTAAGTATTATAGTTACATATTTCTTCTTTTTTCTTCCATA
This sequence comes from Strongyloides papillosus, assembly GCA_005656395.1. Lineage (NCBI taxonomy): Eukaryota > Metazoa > Nematoda > Chromadorea > Rhabditida > Strongyloididae > Strongyloides > Strongyloides papillosus. The sequence goes on along the minus strand of SRSI01000078.1, from coordinate 2,240,353 downwards.
TTTTCAAACAAATTAAAAAAGTATTTTATTTTTTTCAGGAAAGTTCACGTCATCTTAATTTCTTTGATGGATTAATTGAAGAAATCCTTCAAAAAAAATGGGAAGCTTTTGGTAGGAGAATGCTTTTTAGATCATTAACAGGATATCTTATTTATCTTATTGCATTTTATACTGCTTTTATGACAAGAGAAATTGTATTAGTTGATAATGAAATAGATAATATTTCACATCAATATAATAATTATTCTTTATTATATTACGAATATCGAACATCTTGCTATTTATGGAATTATAATGATAAGGAAGGAAATTATTATCAAAAAGCTCGTATGGTTGGTGAAATAGTTTCATTAATAATAGCTTTACTACTTAATTTATCTGAAATAAAAGAAATGATACAAGTTGGACAATATAGATGGTGGAAAATGACTGTAAGTTTATAAAAAAGTGTTTTTTATTTTAATTAAATTTAATCTATTTAAATATTTTAAGACAGCTTTCCCAGAAAAAGCTTTATATAAAATATCTTTAGTTATTGTAATTTTGATGTTTTGTTTGAGGTTGTCATGTTTCATTCATCCTAAAATTGTACAAATTGAAAATATATTAGCAATAATTGCTGCTTTCTTATCTACAACAAATTTTCTTTTTTATTGTAGAGGTCTAAAATTTGTTGGACCTTTTGTAATAATGGTATATAAAATTATTATTGGTGATATGTTTAGATTTTTACTTATATATCTTATTTTTCTCGTAAGCTTTTCACAAGCATTTTTTATTTTATTTCTATCTTGCGAACGTGAAAATAATTATATATATATGGTACATTTATTTAATAATAGTAGTAATGAAAATTTTGATAATATTCTCCAAAAACCCAGTCAAACAATAATGAGGATGTTTTTAATGAGTGTTGGTGAATTTAGTGCTATATATCGTAATATTTATCAATGTAAAAGCTCTTTAGCTATCCAAGGGAAAATTATGTTTTTAGTTTATGAACTATTAGTAACTGTCATGCTTCTCAATCTTCTAATTGCTATGATGACAAGAACATATGAAAAAATATCAGAAACCCACAAAGAATGGAAAAGACAGGTATTGGTTTATTGATAATATACAGCTTAAATAATATTTTTTTTAGTGGGCACAAGTAATACTTATGATAGAACAATCTTTAAGTCCTCAAGAAAGATTATTATGCATGTTAAATTATTCAAGGCCTTTAAAAGCTGATACAACACAAAGAGGATTTCTTGTTCGTAAAAAAATTAAAATAAATGTATAAATATGTTTTGATATTATTGAAGTTAAATATTTATTGTAACATTTAAAGTATTTCTTATGTATAATATAGTTATTATATATTTATCTAATCATTTTAATTACTTTAAATAAATAAAAAATTTTATAGTTATTTGTCTTTAAATTTTTTTTTCTATTAAGAATGTGATTTTCTTTGCAATATAACTTTTTATTACTAAAATTTATATTGATTTTTTTTATAAATAATTTACCTAGTTATGATTTACTGTATCTGATAAAGATTAGCCTTTTATATAACTAATGATAGTATATCCACCTTTAATTTTTAAATGCAACCAATCTAATTAACTAACATAATATAATTTAAAATTTTGTAGTCAGATACCTTTATTTGTATGTTATAAAATAAATATTTATTTAGTTTAATTAATTTCAACAAAAAAAATTTTTTTTGATAAATTTAATTATATTTTTATAATTATTATTATTCAATAAAATTAATTATACATAATTGAATTTTAGATATTCTGTTATTATAAAATATTAAAGAATGAATTATAATATATTTCATATTTTTTTAATAAAAAAAGAAAATGAATTTATATTGAGTGAAAATAAACATTCTAATTTTGGCATTATACCATTGCCATCTATTCTCGATATATAAAAGAATATAAATGTGCTAGAGAAATAAAAGTTAATTTTATCTACAATATCTCATTTATCCAGATAAATATATGCCTACATAATCCTACCCTATTAAGTACTAGACATAGACTTTTTATTTTTAGTATTAAAATATAGATAAAATGTACAATAAATTGAAAGTCATTCTCTTAACATAAAATATTTTCCTTCTTTATTTTTGAAAGTGTTTTTAAAATAATAATATAACTAGCCCGATATTTTCACCATGTACTTATATGCATAAGCTTAAAGTTAAACTACTCTAATTTTGTTTCTTTTAATATGATGATGTACTTTAAAAAATTTATCATTTATGATAAAATAATTTATTAATATACAAAAAATGATTAAAATGTGATATCATTTATATATTAATGCATAAATATTTTTATACTTTCTAAAAAATATAACTTATTTTTTAATAAACAATCTTTTAATTTTTATTATGATATTGATTAATGAGGTTTAATAATCTTTTAATTGTAGAAAATATATTATACTAATTAAAAAATATGTCAACATTTACTGAAATATTCCGTAAAGCACATGAAGCTTTAAATAATTTACGAGGTAATTTTTAATTAAAAATTGGTCATTTCATTTTTATAAAATATTAAAGGAAATAATAATGTATTTCTTGGTAAAGATGGTGAAATTATATTTTCAAAGAATAATGTTTGTGTACATGAAGCTATAAATGAGGATGATAATAATTTTGATTGTGTTGATGATAATATTATACACATACCTGGATATCTAACAGTCCATTGTGCACACGATGAAGTAATTGGTGTTACATTAATTTTACAATGGCTTCCAAATAAAACGTTGGAAAAAAATCCAGCTAGGTTGGTTTTTAATAACATTTATCATTAATTTTACATTATTTTTCCTCCTAGTATTCGTTGCGTATCTCCACGGAGTCGTAATACTCAAATTAATAAAAAAACATCATCAAATGAAAATGATGATATTACCATCAAAAACAATGATATAGAGGTGAAGATGGAAGAAGATCGTTGCGATTACGATGGAAAGATTGATACTGAAACAATGTGTAGTGATGATGAAAATTGCAAAAATTCAGACATCGTAGTTGAGATAGATGAAGATATTACAACATATAACAATGATGATACTCAAACATCATCACGACCAAATAATTTTTCATCTCCATTAAATAAAAATAATAATATATCAAATATAAAAGACAATGAAGATGACCAATTATATAATAAAAGTGGTCTTTTTGTTCCAAAAATAAATGTTATACCAAATACACCTGTTGAAATTGATAATGCTGATACATTTGAACAACATATTCACATAGATAATGATGAAAGTGATAAGTCGCAAAGTAGTATTTCAACTTCAGAAGCAGATGATATTGATGAAGAGATGAGTGAATGCATGGATTCATTAAGTGATGATGATAATGAATGTAAGAATTAACAAACAAACATTTGTACAAATTAATAATAACTTTTTTAGTTAATAATGAAACAACTTCAAATGTTCAGTATAATTTTATGAAAGAATACAAAAAGAAAGTTCAAATGTGTGTCTCAGAAACTCCAGAGAAAATAGGAAAAAGTCGTAAACTGTTAATTTGTGATTATGATAAAAATGAAGATAGTTATGTTACTTTAGACCAGGAACGTGTTATATATCAACACAATCCAACTCACAATACAAGTTTATTTTCAGTTAATTTAGGAAAAATGAGATCAATGAGGGTATTTTACTCAAATTCTGAATGTACCAGTGGACAACTAGTTATTGCTAGTAGAGATGGTCAATATAAAATCCTACATTTTCATCACGGAGGTTTAGATAAACTTAGTTGTGTTTTTGAACAATGGAATTTAGTTAAGAGTAGATCATTAAAAAATGGCTCACCATCTGTTATTCCAGATCGCCATTTACTCATTTATCATCCTGATGTCAATCGTGAAGATATGGATCCAGAGGATGGAATATATCAAAAACTTAATATGACTTCCTGGAAAAGTTTAAAAGCTGTAGATGGTTCAATATCAGAAGTGGTAACACTAAGAAGAAACATATTTTTTTCATCAATGGAACCAAATTTAAGAAAAGAAATATGGCCACTTTTGTTAGGTGTTTATCCATGGAATAGTACCTATGAATCACGTGAACAAATAAGAAATGATTTATTCTTAAAGTATCAGAATATTAAAAAGAAACAACTGCGTAAGTTAAGGTCATGTAATCAAGAATTTTGGCTCAACATTGAATCATCAATTGCTAAAGACGTCATTAGAACTGATAGAAAAAATCCGTTTTTTCACTGTGATTCTAATCCTCATTTAGACGATATGAAAGAAATTCTTATGAATTATGCTGTTACTCATAAGACTGTCAATTATATTCAAGGAATGTCCGATTTATTATCACCAATACTTCGTACACTAGGTAATGAATCTGATGCATATTGGTGTTTTGTAAAATTTATGGAAAGAACATTATTTGTTCCATGTGATAAGAAAGGTCTCCTACATTCAGTTATGGAAAATCACTTAACTTGTTTAAGCAATTTATGTAAATTGTTACTTCCAGATTTTTATAAATATTTGAATAATGTTTCAAGTACTGGGATGAGTTTTATGTACTGCCATAGATGGCTTCTTTTATTTTTTAAAAGGGAATTTCCAGAAACAGATGTTATGCATATATGGGAAGCATGTTGGTCTAACTATAAAACAAGATATTGTCATTTGTTTATTTGTATAGCTATATCATCTATATATGCTACAGATATTATTAAGCAAGGTATGAATTATGATGAAATATTATTCTTTTTCTCATCATTAGCTCATCATATGGATGCAACAGTTGTTTTACAAAAAACAAGAGGTTTAATATATAAAGTTAATAGAATGGATATATTACCATGTTCTTTATATGGCTTATTAATTGAGGATGATACTCATGATCAATGGAACACACATCTACCAAAAAGAAATTATCGTTGTGAGTTGTGTAAAGATAATAATATTAGTTGTATTGAAAAATCAAGAATTTCAAATACTTTATAATTTTACTACAAACTTAATGAATAATATTTATTATTTGAATTAAAATGATAGTACAAAAGTAATTTTGATATAAACAGCACTTAGCGATAGAAATAAATTTTCACTAAGTTGTTAGATAATAAATATTTTATTCTTTGCATTATAAACTTTTTATGTTACGTTTTATATTATCTTTAATTTAGAAATAATCTCTTTTTATTATGAGAATTTTTATATTATAATCTTTTATAGGTAATAATATGAGAATATAAAATAACAATTAAGTTTTGGAACGTAGAATTTTTATCATATGGAAATTAGAATAACGATAATATTCTACAAATAAATATGCAATCAATTGTAAAACATATTTAAAAATATTCATTATAAGTTTAAATTTATTTTAATCATGGTATTAAATAACGTGGTGTGAAATTATTTTTTTTTAATATTATAAAAAGAGAAAATTTTCTTTTTAAAATTCTTATTATTACAATTATTGTTTTTTCTATCTTGAATAAAATAACATTTTAAATAATATCACCATTTTATTAATATCAATATATAACAACTATATTTATATTATAAGCACTTTCAACTATTATCAAATAAAATATATTTTGACTTTGAATATTTATCAACCTGATTTATCTATGACGATGATTCATTAGTTAAATGAGTGGGAGTACAGATAACCAACTACTTTGGCATATTAATAATATAACGAAATATCATTCTTTTTACTTATTTACTTGTTATTACACTAATTAAACTTTAAAATTTTTTCTATAAATGATCTTTTTATAGTAATTTTCATATATATATTATTTATTTGTATTAAAATAAATTAAAAAAACTTTCATTTCATGTACTATGGATAAAGAACTTTTTTATTTTCTCTATTTATTTTAATTAATATTTTTAAAAATTTATTATTTTCATATTAATTTATTATTCTAAATCTATTTATAAACTTATAGAGAACTTTTTTTTTAATTTTTGTATTTTATATGTATTCTACGTTTTAAATATTGAATGTTTATCAATTTAACTTTAAAACTACTATAGTAAAATGATGAGTGGATCGTTTTAAAAAAATTGTATATTAGTAAAACTTTTTCATTGTTAAAGTATTGTAAATTGCTGTAAAACTAATAATTAATTGTATAGAAGTGCTTGTAATAATAATTCCTAGAGAAATCTAACATTAATGCTACAAAATTACTGACTGTTCTTTTCTTATTTTATCACCCGCTTAACTTTATGATCTTCGCAGTTACCTCTTCAAAACATTCCCAGATAACTTATTTTTCAGTGTCTGTTCCTCTGCATTTGAATACCCAGATATAATATATAAAAAGGCAGTTTCTTTATTTCTTAAAATGATAATGATTGTAGTAATATTTCGGATCGCAGCTAACTCATAACAATAGAGGAGAATAAAAAGAATAACGATAATGTAGAGTAAGCTAAATCTTTAACTAAGCTATGTTGATATATTTCTTCTTGCAATATATATATACATCATATCTAAGTTATATTGAGGGATAATATGACTTGCTTTGATATATTTACATACAACAATGAAGACTATTTTCCTGCGAATTATAAATTGAACTAAGGAAGAATGTTCAGCTTTATCTTCTTCTCTCCTACCTAATAGTCTTAATTTTAAATATAAAGTGTACACTCTAATAAAAGGCCAGCTATCTTCTTTAATACAATCCTCAACTGTTGATCAATCATTAGATACCACTGAATGTATCTTCTGAAGAGCATTACTGCAACACTTAATACCTCTAACTAAATGATGTAAAAAAAATACAAAAGATCCATTTTAAATTCTTATTATAAATTCTTATAACAGAAATTAATATCATTCTAATTTTTTTTCTATTTTTATCAATTGATTATTCAAAAATATTTGTATAGTTTCAAAAAATGAATGTTTTTATAATTCGGTAGAGAAAAAGAATAAGTTAACTACGTTTCTTTATTTATTACTTCACGAATATAAATATATATATAAATTTAAGCACATATGATTTCTTTATAACATATGAATATATTTTTAATAAGTATAAAATTTTCCATATATTAATTTATAATTTTATTATTTTTTTATTAAATTATATTCAAAAGAATTAATTATTATATATAATTTTTTTTATTTTTTTTAATTATTAGCAGCCAAATTAGGCTGATAAATAATAGTTCAAGCTGCCGATGACCTTAGGCTCCGGAGGCCATGGAGCGTCATCGCGCTCCAACAGCCGCAATAATTACCGTGCCGGTAAATATAGTACAAGTCGCATGAAATTAACTGGTGGCGGAAGCAGTATAGCTGGAACTGGTGGAACTCATCCTTTAGGTAATATAATTTTCTTAACCACCAACAATTTATTTTTCCATCAAACAAATTTAAATTTTTTTCACTATGAAACAATTGTTTTGTCTTTCTTTTAGGAGGTCATCCACTTAAATCCGCCGATCAATCAAAGAGACAAGACATAAAACATCGTTTTGAAATAACAAAGAAATTAGGGTCAGGTACATATGGAAAAGTTTCGTTAGCATATGATCATAAAACGGAAAGAGAAGTTGCAGTCAAATTGATTAAAAAATCGGCAATTGAAAATAAAGCAGATCTTATTAGAATAAGAAGAGAAATAAGAATTATGTCTGCTTTACAACATCCAAATATTATTCAAATTTATGAAGGTACATAAAAATTTAATTAAAAAATAAATAAAATATTCTATTTTATAGTTTTTGAAAATAAAGATAAAATAATATTAGTTATGGAGTATGCCTGTGGTGGAGAGTTATATGATTATGTTTCAAAGCATGGTTCTTTACAGGAGCATGAGGCAAGAAGAATATTTCGTCAAATAACGTCTGCTGTACTATATTGCCATAAACATAAGGTTGCTCATCGTGATCTCAAATTGGAAAATATTTTACTAGACACAGATAATAATGCAAAAATTGCAGATTTCGGTCTTTCTAATTATTTTGATGATAAAAGATTATTAACCACATTTTGCGGGTCACCTTTATATGCATCTCCTGAAATTATTAATGGTACGCCTTATAAAGGACCTGAAGTTGATTGTTGGTCTTTAGGTATATTACTTTATACTTTAGTGTATGGTTCTATGCCATTTGATGGAAGAGATTTCAATAGAATGGTAAGACAAATAAAAAGAGGTGCATATTATGAACCTGATACACCATCTACAGCATCAATGTTGATAAGAAATATGCTTCGAGTTAATCCTGATAGAAGAGCAGATATAGATGATATTGCCAGTCATTGGTGGTTAAATCTTGAAGAAAATATGCCTGTAATTCAAGAGTTACCTGAAAATCAAATAACAGATCATACGCCATTGACAGAAAGAGAAGAGACTATGGTTGTTCAGGATTTAGCAGATGAAACAGATGTATTTATGGAATTTGGACATCTTAGCTCAGAGACAAGAAAAAAAATTGAAGAATTTAGAAGGAGGAGAAAGGAAGCGGAGGAGTATAATGAAAATAGTCCTATAAAACCTCCAAAAGCTAAAAAACTTAATGGAAATGATGAACCAGAAATGACATCAAAAGAAAAATCACTAAGAGATACTGAAGGTAATGAAGAAAAAGTTGAAGAAGTTGAAAAATCTGAGAAAGTTGAAAATGAGGTAAAGAGCACCGAAATCAAAGAGGAAAAAGATCGCGATAGCCCAACTGTTAAACTTGATGATCTTTTTGATCCATTAGAACGTCTTAGACAATTAGAAAATCGTCTTAATACTAATAGAACAGTTACAAACAAACCTGATAAAAATATTTGCAAGAATAGTCGTAGTAGAAGCGAAAAAGTCAGTGATAATGAATGTATTAGTAGTAGTAATAATATATCATTAAATAACCAGGCACCAGCGTTTACATCATTTTCAGAATCTAAAGAACAAAGAAGAAATGAATCTTTGACAAATAATTCATTGGTCCAACGAAATTCTCATGTAATATCAAGTACTTCAAGAACAAGAGAATGGTCACATCAAGAAATTGATTCATTAAATATGTTAATGAATCAAGTACTCGAACAAATGGAGAAAGGACCTGTTAGTCTTAATACTGTTGCTAGAATAAAGGCACATCCACATTATGACCAACGTCCAATGGTTAAAGAACTCCTAGAATCAATTTTAGCTGCACAACCACCATCTGTTCAAAAACAAGCAAGTAAAATTATTCAACAACAAAGTGAAGATATTATTAGAAAACAAATGTCAGGAAACACGATGTCATCAACATTACGAAATAAAGAAAAAAATAAGGATATTATTATCAATGAACAATTATCTGGTTCAGGTAAAAAGAATTCTAATATTCCATTACCACCAGAAAAATCAATGATACCTAATAGACCTAATCCATTTGAAAATGAGGAAGTTGACAATAAATTACATATTAAGGTATCTACAAAAAATAATTCAGAAAAGCATAAACTTGAATCAGGGCATCGACCATGGCATAGTGTTGAAGTTGGTTTTGAATCTGATAATACTGATGAAAAAGACTCTGATAATGAATCTGAATCTGAAGTTGGTATGGTTATTGATGAATCATCTAAAAAGAAAACTATAACAAATAATGATGTGACTGAGGTAACTGTTCAAGATACATCCTTTGAAGATGCAACAGATGATGAAACACAACTTTCAGAAGCAACTCTCCATACAGAAAAAACACCAGAATCAAGAAAGATTGTTGTTCCAGAAGCTATTAATGAAGGGAGTGAAACTGATCATGCATCAGAATTGGAAGATGAAATTGATGAGGAGTATGATGAAGAAGAGGAGGAATTGGATAGTGATATTGAAGAGTTAGCTGATGTTGTTGAACAAACTGTCTCATCCGCTTCAAATGATAAGGATAAAGATATTCACATACCTATTGATGGAAGTGATTTCTTAACTAAGCCATATAACTCTAGACAATCAGGTAAAATTACTCACACATCATCTCAAGATATCCAAGAATCTGATAGTCGATTATCAAATAATAAATCACTTGAACAAAGTAATTTTAAAACACCAGTACAAGATTCTAATTATCTTAATACATTTGATCGTGGTCTTATTAAAAGGCAGAGTAAAGGAAAATATCAACTTAACCATGTTGATTTATATGGAAGAGGTGTATCTACAGAGTCGGAGACTCCTTCAATGTTTCAACAAAAAAGAAGAATTGGAGGTCCCCAACCACCTGTCGAACAATGTCCTATTTTATTTGACAAGGTAAGTATCCAATGTCCAAAAGGAGAGTATTCGTCAAAGTATCCTATTAATATGAATCGAAGAGAGACTGCAATCTCTTCTGTAAAACAGGATTTTGGAAGCACTAAGAAATCTAATAAACCAATAAGCAGAACTAATGAAACTGTCAAAAACAATGCCCCCGCAACTACCTTTACGGTATACTAAGAGTGTTATGCATTTTTCCATAATAATTAATTATGTTTTCTTCATATTAACAAATTTAACATAATTCATTTGAAGATTTTACTTATTCTCTAACAATTAATTTTTTACTTCCCTATATATGCTTCATTACCTCTTTTTATTAGATATATTTATAAATTATTTAACATATTTATTTTAGGCTAAAAAATATATCATGCAATATCCAAATAAATTAGAAGATAGTGATGATGAAAGGATAAATGAAAAGATAATAAGAGAGAAAAGACAACAATCTGTTAAAGTGCAAAATACACAGGTAATGGATGGTAAAAGTGGAAATCAAAATAGAGTAAGTAGTTTACCACCACGTAGTCCACCTCTTGAACGATCAAGTGAAGGAGATTCTGAATATGAAAATCAGAAGAGTGATAAAGATATTAATAATGAAAGAACTGATAGTGAGTTAGAGGAGGAGAATGATACAGAGGAGTTTGATGAAGAATTTCATCCATCTTACAAACAAACATCTAATATTCTTGGGTTTAAGACAACTGAAAGTAGGTTACTCTTTTAATCCATTCCTCAATAAAATTATCCAATTTTTAAGATAATGGCTTTAAAGATAATCCATCAATTCATATAAATAATCAACCTGCTTCATATAAATCTCCAACATTAATTAATAAAATGCAAAATCAACAAAAGATTTATACATCTCAAGCACAAAATTCTTTAAAAAATACCAATAAAAATGAAGCGTAAGTTAAAGAAAAAGATAAAAGTTGATTTTGTATTATTTAAATACATTGTTTTTGCACGAAAATTTTCTTTGCACTTAATTAATCACTTTTTAAACTTATTATAATTGTTTAGAAATTCTAACAACGCACGAAAAAAATACGCAACTAATGCATCTTTACAAAACAATAATAAAAGTAAAGAATCTGCTTTAAATAAAACATCTAAAGATTCATCATCATCACCATCTGGTGGTAATGATGAATATAATGGAATGCAAAAATGGGAAACTGCAGCTGCTTACATTCGTCGAAAAAATCGTGAAAGAAGGCAACGTAATCAAACTATTGCTATAACAGAGGAAGCTTACTTACGGTTGTTAATATTTAACTTTTTAATATACTAATTGCATTTAAAAAATAATATATTAATTTTGACCTTTTTATAATTTTTTTAGGGCAAAAGCAAGTTTTGGACAGAGAAGTACTGAACATGGTGAATCAAGTGAAGATAGTTTACCTAGTAGTCCATCACATCACACTCCAACTGGGTATACTTATGACAATAATAACCATATTAGTGGAGAACAAAATCTTCGTTATGGAATGGGTCAAATGAGTATAAATAGACCATATTCTTCAGGATACAACTATCCATCAGCTTCTGGATATCCTGGTTATACAGGAAGTTGTAGTCCTTATTCATCAAAAAAACATGATGATTACCATTATACACATAGTAATCCACATTATAGCGGTGTCAGTTATATACAAAATCCTCAATATGGGGGATATAGAGATCAATACAAATCTAGAGGTATTGATAGGAGGAAAAGTTTCCATGAATTGACACCAGAAAAAGATTATAGTGATGATCAATTTGGAAGTAGTTTTGGTTTTGATAGATACAGATATAGTCCTAATATACAACAATACCAACCGGCAAATACTAATCCAAAACATTATGAGGACGAATTTTCATCATCATCACATTGGAGTTCTGATTCAAAACGTTATTCATCATCATATCAAATGCGTAATGATAGTGATATAAGAGGTTATGGTACCAATAATATACGTCCATTATCTAATAATTGGAATAATAATTCTATATTCTCTCCATATGGATATGAAAGAGATCGTTCTATTGGTAATTATGCGTCGACAGCTGGTATTGGAGGTTATCGTTCCACAAGACATGATGATAGTTATAATTACCCAAAAAGAAATAATTATGATAATGATACAAGGTTAGGAGGATATGGACACTATGATTACAACAATACTTCCTCATCTCCTTACTTAATAAATCCATCAACAAATATCATGGGATATAATAATAAAGGGGATGGTGAGGAAAGGTCATCAACAAAAGAAGGATTATTTTCTCGTTTAAAGCCTGTTACCAAAAGAGTTGCATCTGTATTGGGTGATAAAAAAAATCGACCGCGCTCTCAATCAAATGATCGGAAATTTTCGGCATCAGGACGATCTGGAACAAGTGAAGACCATACTGAGTTAAATCGACATACAACACCAGAATTAAATGATAAAAGTTCTGAATACCCATATCTTAATTTTCATGATTCATCTGCTGGTGGATTAACAAGAATGATTATACCAAAAGAACCAGATATTAATATGACACCTGGAAGAGGAATATTAAAAAATAAACCCTCTTCAGAAGTTGAGACAAGAAAAGACTCTAATTCAAGTACAGGTGGACCTGCATCAGGTAATAACATTTATTTTCAAAAGTAAAAAATTTCTATCACGTTTGCGTTTCAAAAAAAAATATAGATGTATAATATTTATATATATCCATTATTTTTTTTCCTACCATCATTATTCTCGCACTCAATAACATTCCTCTTTTAACCATTTAACATTTTAATTAAGGGGTTAAAAATATGCTTAGCAGACTTCGACGAAGAATAAGCTTTGATAAAAATGTCAGTCCTACACCAGCAAGTAGAGTTTCGGCACCAATAACATATCAAAATACATTTATTGGAAAAGTTGGAGCATCTTGTGATGAAGGTTATATATATTTTTTTAAAAAATATAAATTATTAACCTATTTCTCCTAACAATATTTGCATGTCCTTTTTTATAGAACAAGTCTCTTTCTAGTTATTTATGATATTAGTTATTAATTATAGATTTTTTAGATCGACGAAGTCATAACTTTGAAGTTTATGATGTTGAGACGGCAGCACGTAAACGTCAATTAAGCAATATTAATAGGCGTCGGACATGTGATATTAGAATGGGTCCAGATGGAAAATTTATAACAAACACAAGTTATGGGGGTACTGATGATGATTATAAAAGACCACGATCGCCAATTGAGAAAATAAAATCATTCTTCAGGAAGACGCCAAAGGATAATTCTATTGGTAGTAGTAATATAGGCTCTGGAGTTGGTGGAAAATCTACAACATATGACTATTCTGGAGGTTATTCAAGACATGATGGTAATAGTTCAATTGGATCAGCGTCATCTTCAAGGTAAATAATATTATATTAATTATTATTGATTAAAATTATTTTAGATATACAAGTGGCACAGATAAAATATTTGGATCATTTCCTACATCATCAAATTCATCGAGATTAACAACAAATCATGGTAGCTCACAATATAATAATCAAGCAAATAAATACACTTCTGGAATGAGCTCTTCACCTTACGCTCCTGGTGGTTCATCTTCTCGTTATATGCCATCATCTAGAAATTGGCATGATGACACTCATCACTATTAAAATATATATATAACATATCTTATATATATATTTACTATTATACATGAACGGTGGTAAAATAAAATAAGATGCAAAAATTTTCACAATTATTTGTAAGCTGTAATGATTATTATACTTTGAAATTTTCAAAAATCATTTAAAAATTTTTTTTTAATATTATGTATGTTTATAAATAATATTTTGGTATAAAAATAAGAAAATTAAATATCATTTATCTAGATAAAACACATAAAATTTGTCAATTGTAATAATAATCATCTTTTTGTTAATAATCTTAACTATAATATTAGATATTTATTATATTTTTTGTGTTTAGTATAACTATTTCATGATTTTTAAAATAGTTTTAAACTATTTTAAACAAAATATTATATAAAATGTTTATAAAAATATATTGCACATTGTATAAAAATTTTTTCTGTAACATGTTTATTAAAATGGATGAGAAATTAATAAATTCGAGAACTCGACAACTTCCTCAAAGTTAATGATATAGATAATGAGGGAAAGTTAAATTTTGTTTATATATTTGAAAATGCTTATTTAATAAGTTTTTTATCATAGAAAAAAAATTTTTTAATAAATAATTAACTGAATCTTCCAGTTATAGTTTTTTTATAACTATTGTACTTTATAATGTTTTGGTATATTAAAAACGAGGAAATATATATACAATTTTTAATCCATAATATCATATCTTCCTTTTTAAATATTTATTAAAAATTTTTTTAATTTTAATAATTATTTTAATATCTTCATCTATGAAAGTACAACTTAGTTCTTCTCTTCTCCACTTAAAAACTATTTATCATAAATTTTTAAATAGTATATTTTCTTTTTAATTAAAAAACATTAAAAAATCTGTACTAAAAATCACGCAATCAAAAATGTTTTTTATATATATTATATTTCTTTAGGCCATTTACTTAAATAAAAAGTTACGAAATTCATGGTAAATGTAGGCGTATTGACGTATATGAGATAAAATGCCAATACTTTTCATTCCTAATTAACTCTTTTAACTATTTTTAAATTATTTTATGTAAATGTATATTAAAAAAATCGTTAATATTGTTTTTGGCAACTTTATTATAACTTTATATTAGTTACTAAAATGAGGGAGTAAATTCAAAAGATTAGAAATTAAGTTTAATAATGATATAACATTATTTTCATATAATTTTTGTACTTACTGTATATATATAAATTAATTATCGCAGTATGGTATATTTTTCTTTTTAATTAATTTTTAAAGTTATGCTTAAATTTAGAATCTTTTTTAAAAATTTTTATCAATGTTAGTTATTTTACCATGCTGAGAAATGATAGCATTTCGTAGTTTTTACATTTAATAATTCATTATTTGGAAAAAAAAATGTACAATTATTTTTAGAAAAATATATCTTTACGAATTATTTAGGTATAATTTATTAAAATAAATATATAATTTTATAATGTTTTTGAATATTTAAGTTTAATTTTTAGTAAAATGTCAATAAAAAATGTAATGAACAAGTTTTTAATTTTTTATATAAAATAATAATTTAAGGTTTTTCTTCTTCATATTATGAGAAATATTTTCTTTTTTATTAAATAATTTCGAAAAAAAAATTACTAATAGAGCAGCTTTTTTTAATTCCTAAAAATGAACAATTCTATAAATATATCTGTGTATATACCAGAAAGAGTTAATATTCTTGAAAATGCTCCGATTGTAAGTTTATAGTTTACAAAATAACATGAAAGCTTTCAAGGAATTTGCATTACCATTATATGGATATCTTCTTCCTGTCCTTGTATCAATAACAACTGTAACAAATTCATTTATAATTATTGTACTGTCTCAAAAACACCTTCGCACACCTACAAATTATGTTCTATTTTCGATGGCATTATCTGATATGTTAATTGGTTTGTCAAGTTTACCTTGGTTTCTTTATTATTATACATTTAAAGGATATAAAATAGATGAAGTTCATGGATTATCACCATTTTGGTGTTCAGTTTATCCTTATATATCAACATATATACCAACAATTTTTAGAACTTGCGCAAATTGGCTTGCTGTTTATTTAGCAGTTCAAAGATATGTATACGTTTGTGTTCCTGCCAGTGTTCATCGTTATTGTACTCCAAGAACAACAAAAATTATAATAATTACAATATTTACGGTATAGTATACTTTTTATTTCCTTAATTATTATAATATTATTTAATAACTAGAAAAAATAACAATTTTTTTATAGGTATCATTTATCTCTGTTTTACCAGAAATGTTTGCACTTTTCTATGTAACAAGAAAAGAAGAAGGAAATCGCTTTGGTTGTTATCTCAAATATTCTTACTGGGTTATGCATATATTTGGAATACAACTTTATCATATAACAACTTGTACATTTAAGGCATTTTGTGTATCAGCAATTCCTTGTGTACTTTTAATGGTAAGTGAATAAAAATAAATATTATTTATATAGTAAAATAATAAAAGATTTTTACTTGTAAATTGGCAAAAACAATAAAAAAAGCAGAAAATAGAAAGAGAAGTTGGACTACTCCAGCGGCAATACAAAGTAACTTTATTTCCTGCACACAAGGTGATGCTGAAAATCCTACATTAACAACAAATTCACGTTTATCATCAGCAAATATGCCTATTTCTACTGGGACATTTTTATCTGGCTCTAATCGTTCACTCTATGCGACAAATCGCATGCTTCTTGTTGTTTGTATTGTATTTCTTATATTAGAAGTAGGTTAATATTTTTATAGCTTATTTAAATGTGAGAAAATGTTACTTCTTTTAGGTTCCAGCTGCAGTTATATATATATTACATTTTTTAACAGCAACTGATATAATACCAGCACCTGGACAAACTTATCATCTCCTTAATATACTTCTAATAATACGGTAAAATAAAAATTTTAAAAATAATTTATGCAAAAAAAAATTCTTTTATTTTAGTAATATTCTTGTAATTTTAACATCACCAATTCAGTTTATTATATATTGTTCAATGAGTGAACAATTTCGACTTACAGTAAGACAATTATTCTCAACAAGATTATTATATGTTACACAGGCGCAGGCAACCTTTCATGGTGGAAAACGATATTCATTAATTCTTGTTGATTTAGAATTAATTGAAGAAAAAAGAAAAGAAGCGGAAGAAAGAATGATATGGGCGAGTGGTAATAAAAAGATTAGCTTAAATTAAATTGTATTCAAAAATTGAAAAATAATTTTCTTATAACATAAAAAATATTAATACATATGTAGTAACATTTCTAAAAATCTTTAAAATATGAACTTTCTTAAGTTACTTAGTCTTATTAATTCTTTGTTTTTAAAAAATAATCTCAAAGTTTACATTTGATTCAATAATGGTTATAATTATTCGCATTTAAATATCAGAGTTTGTATTTATTTTTGATTTTAATTCATGGTTTCTGAATATATTTAAATATTATTTTTATTAAATAAAATCTACTTTTTGTACAAAAAGGGAAAAATATTTGCAAACACAAATTTTAAAAATTTAAAAAAAAGAAAACTGTAGTTAGTGAATAAGTAATAAATCCAAAAAACGTTTTACCCTAGAAAAATACTTTTTTATGAGAATATTAAAAAATTTTTGCATCAAAACTTTAAATTTTTCCTGACTTTACTTTTAATAAAATGATTTTTGATTAATATAACAAATTAATGTATCTCCTAAGTACTCCTTTTCACTTAATATTTCATAACTTTTTATTAATTTTAAGTTTAAATATTATCTTATATTTTTAGGTTAATATTCTTTTTTAATCCGATAACACTTAAAGAAAAAAAAATTCCCTCCTTTAAAATCTTAGTTACGACACCTGAATTACAATTATTAAAATTGAATTATAATCACAAATATTATTTTAAAAACATTTTAATGAAAGTATAGAGTAATTTATGGCAAACAACAATGTGATTACACAGTATTTGACCTGAAGAATGTCTAATATATCTATTCTAATGGATAAATAAAATAATAATATTCAATACTATTAAAATATGTCCATTTTATAGGAAGACTATTTAAGTCAATTATCTACTGAATAAACTTGTCTGATTAATACTTATCATCTTCCAATTAAAGAAAAAGTTTGTACTATGAATTTTTAAAAGTATTTGATCTTTTTAAAAGATTACATTTGTGTTAAATGTGTTAGTATATTGTAGTAATATACTTAAATAAAGATATATATAATAAAAAAAAAGTAATTTTACACAGTAATTATCTTATAACAATAATTTGTAGTCTATTTTAAAATTAAAATATTTTGGTAATACTATTAACGACATATTATCATAATGACAATTTAGTGAATTTATACTATACATCAAAATATGAATTATTTAATTCAAACAGATGGTATTTATAATATGATGAAAATGAAAAAAATGTTTAGTAATTTAATTGTTTATTCATTCATTAAAAAAAATAAATTAATATATAATTGCGTTTAAGAGAAAAATTTTTGATATTAAAAAGTTTTTTGTTTTAAAATTCTTAACTGAGCCAACTTGGTGATAATACAACTTCTGAAGCAATAAGTTTTGATTCTACCAATGGTGACAAGGCATATGGACTTAGTACGACTGCAAATAATGCTTGTGGTGACAATATAATTGGTGAAAGAACAAATGGAGAGAGAACTAATGGAGAGAGAACCATAGGTGTTAAGATAAGAGGAGATAAGGCAAATGGTGAAAGAATAACAGGAGTTAAGGCCTAAAAAATTAATAAAATATATTATAAAAAAAAACTTACTTGTGGAGAAAGAATGAAAGGACTGAGTACAAATGGAGATAGAACGAAAGGATTCATTACACCAGGAACCAAAATAAGTGGATGGAGAACTAATGGTGAAAGAATAATTGGAGATCCAACCAATGGTGAAAGAACAAGTGGTGAAAGTACACGAGGTGACAATACCAATGGAACAAATACCCATGGAGATAGAATAATTGGTCCAAGAACTGCTGGAGAAAGTGTAATTGGAGATAAAACCAATGGTGAAAGAACAACTGCTTGTGATAATGCTGTACCGGCAAATGTTAATGGAGAAAGTACGAATGGTGAACCAACAATAGCACGTTTTCTTCTATTTCCTCTTTTAATATCATAATTTGATTCCAATTTTCCATCAGCAATATCTCTAATTGTCTTAATAACAATTTCTAAGAAATTTTTTTCATTAATATCTGCTAAACTTTGTAATGCTTCACTTGAATTATATGGTGAACCACTTCCATAAACAGTTTCCATTTGTGATTTAGACATTAAAGCAAAACCTTTTTTATCAAGATCAGTAATTTGTTTTTTTGAGTATGTGCTTGATAATTTCTCAAAAACTTCAATCTTTCTTTTTTCCTCATCACCATATCGTTTGGTTACATTCTCTTTTGTAAAATATAATTTCTCACCATGCATACCAACCATCTCTTTTTTCCTTTTCTCTTTTAAAAGTTTCTGTTTATCTTCAATAGAATCAGAAACTCCAGCAGCTTCAACAATGAAATCAAGCCAAGCATCTTGATCATTTGGTGTAACAATACCAAGAAGTTTTCTTAAACTAAATGTTGCTTCGTCATTTGAACCATCACTATGTAAACTAAAGAGTGATGGAGACAAAAGATTAACGGTATCATTTCCAGTTTGATCAGGTACCAATGATAAAAATCTTGGTGATAGAAGTTTAATTGTTTTACTGTCAAAGTTAGATGTGTTAGCTCCACTTAAGCTCATTCCTATTTTAACAGCTTCTCTCAAAAATTTCAGCGGAAGTCTAATATCTTTAACTTTTTCATACTTTTCTTGATATACTTTAGCATCTTTTTCGTCTTTTATTTTTTTAAGTAAATTTTTGGAGATTGTATTTCCAAACTTTTTCATATTTTGTTCTTGTATACTTTCTTCCATTTCAATTTCTTTTCCCATAGTTTTAACTTCATTAATTACTCTCCTCCAACTTTTTGTTTCATTTTTATTTTTAACAATACGTATGGTTTCCTGTAAATATTTTGCTAATGTTGTCAAAACCCCTTGATCAGTTTTATCTTTTAATTTATAACTATCCATTTTTTTTATCTTATAATTACTAATATCTCTTTTAGATCTTTCAACAACAATTTTAGATGATACTTTTTTTGATTTTCCGGTAAATACCGTCCATCTGTTACGTTTTTTACTTTCAATAGTTTCCAAGGCCTTAGATACACATTTAGCATGATCTTTAATATTGTATGCTTGTTTTGAACAATTTTCAAGTTCATTTTTTGCATCTTTCTTCATTAAATGCATTTTATATGATGAGACTGCAGCCATCAGACCTGAAATAGCTTGTTCACTCCAATGTTTTTGAAGGTCATGAACAGCGTCTTCACCAATTGGTATATTTAATGCTTCACCATCATAATATTTCTCGTTGAGTTTTTTGGCAAATTCTTCCTCAGATAACTGTGGTAATGTTGTTGTTTGTTGAACTTAAAATATTAGCATGATTTTTATGATAACAGACAAATTAAAAAATAGGTAACTTACGATAAACAGGAGCAATTAGTGATAAGAATATCAAAACTAAACAGTTAATCACCATGTTAATTAATTAATATTACTTAGAATTATCCTAAAATTTCAAATTAACCTTTCAATATTATAAAAGGTACTAATGAAACTAAATAAAATGTGGTATGATATAAATACTTTTCTTGAGGAAACTTTAACTTCTAAAATTAGGCCATTTTATTTAGATTTTATGGGTTGGATAAAGTTTCGTTATTATAAAGATAAAATGCAATAATGTATGTAACAATTCAGGTGCATTTTCTTTGCATTAAACCAAAGTAAAATTCCGCCTTATTAATTAATTGAGTACTCCAAATTTGTAAAGAAAGGTTTTTATAGGTGTTAAATAATAATTATGAAATAAATCGAGTTCTTGGAAGTAATTTTCTTCCTCCCTTATCATCTATATTGCATGATAATTAATTTTATCATTACTATATTGTACGAAATTAGGTACGAAAAATTTTTAAAGATAAAATTTTAAATTAAATAGGAAGTAAATGAAGTTTACTACAAACGCCAAAGCAATCTCATTAATTTTAAGATATCATCAAAAGAAACTTCGTATTTTTACCTTTACATAATTAATAGAAAGTAATTTTACAAAAGTTAACGTTCTATTTAATATATTATTTATTTATTTGAAATGTGATAATGATAATAAAAAATCAAAAATTAAAATATTTGAAATATGATACTATCTAATGTTAAATATTTTAACTATAGTGGTCTGTTATTTTTATATTTTTTTCTAATAACAAGAAGATGGACATAATATATATTAACATTCGGTCAAAATAATATGTAAATAAATATACATATTTATATAATAATTTTAATAATGTATGAACGAAATAATGAAGTTAAAACATTTTAAAGGTTATTAAATATTTTTTTCAAAATAAGAAAATATGAATTGAAGAAAAATTGATCATAATTGAAAAGAAAATTTTATTCGGACGATAAGAAATTAAATTCTATTAAATAATTTTCCCTTTTGTATTTATGTAGAGTAATAAGTAATTAAGACTTTAAAGTGTTCAACTTTAATAAGAAAATTTAAACTTTAATTGCAGTGAAAATTTCCAACACTTTCAAACAAACCAATGTTTTTTATTTATTAATTAGAGTGTAAAAATAGAAAAAAAAACAATGAATTCATTTTTATGTTTTCTTATACTAATTTTTTTATAATGGAAAATATTTATTTTTCAAAATTAAAGTATTAACAAATTTATTAATTCTATTATAATTCATTTATTCATAACCATTTATAATAAACATAATTAATTATTTTGTAATATACATATAAAATTAATGTTATTTAAAAAATATTTTAAAGTACATTTATACTAGTTATTATCTTTAGAATTTAAATCTTGTCAACATATTTCAAACTACACAATTATTACAATTTCACCGGATAATATATATTTGTATCATTTGGGATCTTTTTTTAAATGCCTAGACAACAAAAATTGTTAATTATAGTTTTCTTCTACAACCAATTAAAACGTTTACGAATAAGAGTGAAGAATTTTTCATTCTCTACTTTGTAAAAATTTTTCATTTGTTCTGTTACGGCTCTTTTTACTCTAGGATGTTTTCGCCCTTTTGTTTTCCCTAGGCAACGTACGTGACTATCATTATATTTTACACATGGAAAACCTTTGACAGGATCATGAACAAAATTTCCTTTTGTTACAACTAAAAATTTTTAATATTAATAAATTATAATAATTTTTTCGTACCTGGAGCAAGTCCTAAAAACTTTTCTGCCCGATTAACTTCTTCAGCAGGATTTACAATTAAATTTTCTCCATCAATAAATAATATTTGTTCTAATGGAAAATATTTTAACCAATTTTGTAGATATTTATGATAAATACCAATTTTAATGGCACCCCATGATGAATTGATACCATCTTTACAGTTTTTTTTTATTTTTCTCATTACATAAAACCATGTCTTCAAAGGTATTTGATATTGTTTTAACTTTTCTACTTTTTGCTTGAGTGTAATCAGATATAGCTCTAACTATTGGATTCCTTACCACTAAAATTAATTTCATTTTTGAATCTAAATTGTAGACACGTTCTGGTGTTAATAGATTTACAAAATATCCAGGACTCTTCTCTATAATAATATCATCTTTTTTTGCTTCTGGTAATTGTGATCTAAAGATATATTATCAATTAATTGATATAAAGTATAATAAGCATAATAATCATATTTTAACTTAATTCTTTGTCATCTGTTTCTTTTATATTGTTTAACTTTAAACAGAAAGATATTTATGTGTGATAAATGATTTGTTCTTATATTATGTTTTTGACAGTTAACAGAAATAGTGATATATATTATAACTAATTATTGATAATTGTAAATATGTCATAGCAAACTAACAATTCAATTGACAAATTGGCGATGAGTTTATTAATTATTTTACATTTATAATACTCAATTTTTTTCTTTGCCACATTCAAATAGTAGGTAATTGAAATATTCTTGTTTAAAGTGATGCTAATATTTTTAAGATATAAAACTAATGTGATTTATATTATAAGGATATTTAAACACATTGGTAATATAAATCATTTAATTAATGTGGCAAAGGAATTTTTTTTCAATATTTTACTATTGTTAAAATTATATAAACTACTTATCAAATACAGTATGCTTATTTAATTAGTGTGAAGTTATAAGAATCTTTTTAATTTGCATCAATTACTTGAAACATAGATATTTTTATCTTTTGTTATAAAAGTATACAACTTTTAAACTAAATTAAGATTACCATTAGGTGTATATATTATGTAAAAAGTGTTATACTTATAGATTCATGAACAATCTAAAAGAAATATTTATAAATGAAGAAGGATATTGGTTTAAATTAGATAAATATTAATGATCATGTCGTTTCATCTCAGTACATTTTTGTTAATTAAAAATGTACCAAATCAGGTACATAATAGAATTACACTATGAAATTATTGCATCGTTATTAAATTAATCTTATCTTAATTAATAATTTAATAATTTATTATTAAATAAAAATTGTATTATTTACACTAAAGAAAAATTCATCTATTATACAAAAAATCGCCTAAAGTATTCTATCATACATATTAGAGAACCCCTAATAGAAAAAGAAGATTATAAATATAATAACCTAAAAAAATATTTAGCTGATATGTGTATAAACATTTCAATAAAGGTAAATTCTTATTATGTGACATGTCATGAATCAGAATTTTATGAGCCGTAATGTAAAATCTTAATGTTTTGAGGGACAGAAAACCTTCTTAATCAATTAATAAATCTAACAATTATTAAATTTTAAAAAGTGATATCACAATATGTCCCTAATTAAATTGATTAAAATGACCTTAATAAAAACACTTTTATTACTTTATCATAATAACTTTAAAAAATAAAAAAATAATTATAGTGGAATAATGTTTATAGTATAAAAAAATAATTAAAATTAAAAACATACCTATACCAATCCAGTCCTTTATTATAATTTTTATCAAAATAATGAACCTCTGGCCCAGGGGCCTTAATTTTTTTATTTAATTTCAAAAATTCTAGCAATGCTCTAGTTCCACTTTTTTTAACACCAATAATAATGGCTTGAGGATATCTCCGTTCTAATATTTCACTACTATTTCTTTCATATATTCGAGAAAAACACAATTTATTTAAATTGAATAAAATTAATATTACAATCGTAATATATGGATGCATCGTGATTTCTTAAAATAAAGATCATTAGTTATTTTTAGAATATTTAAATATTATACGTGCAAAAAACGGTTATAATTTTAGAATTACAATAAGAATTTTATTCGTTTTTAACTATGGTAAACATATAAACTTATAAAAGTAATTTTAAAATAAGAGTTACTAAAAAAAATAAAATTCCAGTATATGATTTATGAAGAGAACATAAACTGCTAAGTAAATTTAAGTTATATAATAATAAAAAAAAGTATTTGATGATAGTTGATTATATCCTCATCAGATAAATTGAAGATACTTATTAGAATGTCAAAATTGTTCACAACTGTTTGATAATTATGTAATAATAAAACGAGATAAGGTATCAGACAAAGGATGTGTTTTGTCGGCACAATGAAATATATGAGTGTTTTCATTAAACAAAAGTAAGATCATGGCAAAGATATATATAAGTAAAAATATATATTAAAAAGTTCTACAATAAAGTAAAAACATTTAATAACTTAAGTAAAAAATTACAAATACATTGATATAGGGATAAAAATTCAACATTTATTATATGACAACATAGATTTAGATTATATTCTAAGAGGTGGAGTGGCTCGTTTACCTATAAGCGGATATAGTGACATTAATGATTAGACAAAAATTGTCTATAATATATTCTTGAAAGGTAAACCAATAATATATCATAGGTATTATAGTAACAATGGTGAATAAAATATAATAGAAATTATAAAAATGTTTATTTTTTAAAAAACGTTATGACGGATTATCTATTTATCCCCTATAACTTATTAATATATAGTTATTAATAATTCATTTTTTTAACAGCACGACTGCGCACTATACTAGAAGTGGATAGAAAATAAAAGCGTGCCAATTTTAAATGTTTAGTTAATGAAAAGGGTAATTTTTAAATACTTTAAATAAGTGGTAATTAATTTGATTAGTCAACCGCAAACAACATATATAAAGACTTCTGAGTAAAAAAGGTAATTTCACAAAGTAGCTTTCTATATATATCAAAAAAGTAAATAAATAACATCTGCATGGTAAAAGTGGCGTATTAATAGTTTAGCAACTCTGAAGTGTTTTTTTTAAAATTAATGCATCTTAAAATGACAGTCTGCTAGAAAGGAGAATAAAATGATTGTTGATTAATTAATATATACTTATACATTAATAAATGGTTTGTTAAAAATATTAAGTACAAATTTACAATCGGCAAACTTTTCTTTATGCAATAAAAAAACAAAAACAGACAGTAACGTATATGAATAAGTAATTAAGGATAATCTCTAAAACAGAAGAATATAATATGTACATATTTTAGCTAGAAGTATTGAAAAGTTATTATGAAAGCACTTTATCAAAGTTAAAAGCCCAAATTTATAAAATAAGATATAAAGAAGCCGCACCATTGAATTAACATCTTATTTCGATAATTATATCAAAGTGTAATTTACGCAATATCAAGTTTAACAGAATCTTAAACCTTTTAATAATAGAACATTCAATTTTGCCAAATATATATTTATAAGATAATATTAGAAAATGAAATATAAAAATAAAAAGGAGGATGTATTATGTGTATATTTTAAGAACAAATGATAACCTTTTAAAGGAACATAAAAACATTTGTTTGAAATTGTAATAATATTAAAGAAAAAGACAGTGTGCTTGGTAATTATATAATTATTAGTAACAGATTCTTATTAACTAAATGGATCTTAGTAATTTAAAAGTTTGTAATATTGTAATTATTTTATTTGACACAATATACAATATACATTAAGGATAATTGTAAAAAGACTGTTAAAATGATACATGAGATGAATGGAAAACAATACAATAATTTTTCAATTATCCAAGATATATATTTTTTTTCATTAATAAAGTTATTATAAAACAATTATTTAACAAATGGCAAAGAAACTCATATTTCTTTTAATTATACCTACCACCAGATGGTCTAAGAGGTGATATGATCAAAAAAGTGAGATATTTTTAATTAATAGTATTCTCATTAATCCTTTTTAATTTAATGACTATAAATTTAAAATATGCAATTGATCCTAACACCTAAAATAATAATAATTGAAATATAATAAAAATCAAATAATAAACTTGATTTTCTTATGCATTCTATTTATATAATAATCTTAAAATCTTATTCCATGTTTACACGCATGTTTATATAATGATACAGTAAAGTTGATATAATGATATCTAATATCTAAATATAAGGACAGGTGATGATTTTCTCTCACTCTCGGTTAGGAGTATATATTAAAAATTTAGGTAAATAAACAAAGTTTATGCCAACTTACGTTGTTTAAAAAATCTTAAATTTCAGAAAATGTATTTAAGATTAATAGAGATATAACATAGCAGAATGTTAAAATATATACATAAATATACTTATATATGTAAGTTTTATGAAACATTAATGAAAAGTGAAAATGACAGGAAAATTTTAGAAAAATTAACTCATACATTTTTAAAAATAAACTTTTTACACTTACATTATATATTTTAATTAATAAAATGAAGTTTAAAAATAAATTACAATGGAAAAGTAAGATTGTGGGAAAGATATATATGACAAATTTTATTTTCCTTCCTGTATGTAGTGAGAATAATTTAATTATAACAATGGTTAAAATTATTAACATAATGATTTAATTTTAAAAGCGTCATAATATAACATTATATGGCATATCTTTTTATTACATCTTGACTTTTAGATAATAGAAATATCTCATGATTTGAAACATTTTCCTTTTGAAATGTATATCATATAAATATTCAATGTCAATTATATATTCAGTGTGAAAAAAGATAAATAGCAATTGATAATTTAGTGGAATTTTTAATACTAATTTAAATATAAAATAAATAAATTATATTTTTAAGGATTCTGTTATTGAAAATTGTTCTTCCCCTAAATACATTTTATTTTTAAATATATCATATCTTTAATATTTTGTTAATTGAAAAATTATTATTTAACTTATAAAATACCATATTTGACAAGTCCTTAAACATTATACTTATATATTTTAAAAATAGACATTTAATCAAGAGAAGGATAAACAGAAAGAGGATAAATTATTGTTAATTAGCTTATTTCATAACGTCAAGAACAAAATTTCTTTTATGAATTTAAGTAAAATGAATGAATAGTAGAATTGTCGTTCTGCAGCTGAGGATTATCTCTTTATTGCCACTTTTGTTTTGATAAGAAAACTTTGAAAGAGATAATGAACTTTTATAAAAGTCAAGATCTAGTTTTTGTTCTAAGGTTTTAAATAAAATTGCCGACATGACATCAGAAATGCTTAAAATATACAATGTTTTGATCTTACCTAAGCAGATGTATATAAATATTACAAATAATTATGCCTTCAATGCATAGCTTGTTTTTTTTCAAGCTAAGAATAATAGAAAGGTAAAAATTAAAATATACAATGTTATGTGGAATAGAATTTTCATTAAAGAAACAACTTATATAGATATTAATCTTACTATTTATTTTTAAAAGCAAAAAAATTGTTTCATTCTAAAATTTTAAAAGACGTCATAGCAGATATTTGTATAAATGTACTAAATGTTTAATGGATGCTTCAAACAATTACGATCACTATTTTCAAATTTTTCCTCTTACCGTTTTTATCTTCTAAATATACACTTCCATTTAAACTCAAAAAGATACTTATAATACATTAGTAATAATAAATTAGATATCTACTTTAAAATTTTATTTTTGAATATGTATTTATCTAAATTAAAACCTAAGAGGATATGTTATTTTAGTTTTATACTAGATTATTTTCATAGAAACTTTTATGTTTATCTTTATATAAAATAAATTATATTTATTTTTGTTAGTATATATTTTAAATGCCTAGAAAGGATAATAAATCCTACCAACGAAATTTTAAAATAATTGATATTATTTAGGAGAAGTAAGAATTTTAGTAAATCTTTATAAAAGTAAAATAAAATATTTATAGTAATGGTTCATTGAATTGAACTTTTCCGTAATTTTTATAAAAGATAAAATAAAATGAAAATGTTTAAACTTGATTAAGAGTAACACTAAGGAGTTCTATTTTAACCTTATATATCTGTCAAGAGATTATAAAAAAACTGTAAATATTATAATTATAATAATAACATAAATCAAAAGTATAATTTATTTAATTAAATTCTATTCATACTTTTCTTTACAATTCAATCAATTATTTCATGATACATTGTTTTCTTATAAGGACAAAATACTCAATCAGTGAGGGGGAGATAAAAGAATTAGTAGGATTAATGACAATTATTGGATAAATTCTATTGTACTAAAAGCAAGCAGGTTGTCTTAAAAATTATTCTTAATTGTAAATTTAACAATTAATACAAAGTGACTGAAATAAATTTATATATATGGAAATTTTATGTATTTTTTATTAGACTATGAAATAAATTAAGTAGTTAAGTTGGAATATTGGATTATAATAAAGTTATCATTATTTCGTTTATTTATTCATATATATTAATTTAAATTACCCAACATTAAAATTATATCTTATTTAAAACTTTTCTCTATTCAGATATTTCTTTAAATTTATTGTTATAAATTTTATTAAGTTATCAAAAAAGCAAACATTTGCATATGAATGGTGTACTTTTAACATGAAAGAGTAAGTATCAAATTTTAAAATTATCATTCATTTTAAATTTATTCAAATAACAAATATATATTTTACGTGTAGTATTATGAGTAATTTTATAGACTAATTTTTTCTTATCACATCCGTTTTTTTCCTACACATGAACTAATTTTGACCATTTTGTATGACCAAAATTGGTTATTAGTAATAAAAAAAATTAGAGCTATCTGATAAAATTCTGCGTAGTTTTTGAATAAATATAAGATAAGATAGTAAATTAAAAGGAAACTTTTTTTTTGATGTAAAACATTAAAATATGAAAGATGCACAAACATTTTTGATCTTTTAAGTAAAGAATTATACAATATGATGATAAAAGTACACTTTTATAAATTTGTATAAATAGTTTAATTTTGTATATTTTTTGCATTAACAATTATCAAACTACTTTTGATATGAATGTAATTTTTAAAAATATTTTTTTTTTCCTAGCTATTAGTTGTGTTACTCAACCATATACAATTCAATTGACAGAAGAAAAAGGTGATAATGTAATTCCATGCCATAGTACCAATTTATGTTATATTTCTATCGTTTTTGATATATCATCTGATATCTTAAGCAATAGATTATTTATGGATATAAAGAATATTCTTAAAAATAACATTTCAACAGAAATACCAAACTTTACTCAAGTGTCTTTCACTACATTTAGTAGAGATATAAATACTATTTTAAATTTTGGAAATTTCAAGAATAAGGATGATTTTTTAGAATTTATTGAATCATTAAAACAATCACCAGGATTTATATTATCAAATGTCTTAAATACTGTTAATAACTTAACAACACCTTCAACTACCAAATTATCAACATTTGTATTTATTTCTAACTATGATAAAGAAGAAATAGCAAATTCTATTGTTTATGCTAATAAACTGCGAGAGAAAGGATCTCTTAACTTTGTTATCTTAGGGAGAGGAATTAAACCAGTCCAATTATTACCTTTAGAGCCATCTAGTATTTATGTGATAAATTTTGATAATAATGATGCAAAGCAATTAACAGCATTTTTCTATAACAGTCTTTCATGTTTTCCTGAAAATTGCATTAGATAAAGAAATTCAAATGATTTTAATTTTCTCCTGAATTATTAGAATTATGAATGTGGCAAATAATGACAAACTTTTATCACAATAGAAAGCAAACCATAAAACAATAAAATGTTTCATTTTTTTATCATTTAAAAGAAATAATTACATTTAAAATGTGATGATATGAATGATTTTTAAACAAACATATAATAAATAAGCTTGAAAAACTTTTCATATCTTTGTACCAATACGATTTTTCTATTGTAGTATTAAATGATTATTTTTTTTATTATTCTTTTAATAGTTCAGTCATTTAAACTGATAATTTACAAATATATTATTAATGACTAATTATGTTAATTACATTCTATACTATAGTTTTCATGGCACAAAAATTTTAATGTGCTAAATTTTCTTAAATTAAAGTTGAAAAGTAATTTTTTTTTGTTTGTTTTGTGAAATTAATTTATTTATTTAAAACCCGTTTTGTGAGTCAATCAGACATTGGAGGTAGAATTAAAAATTTTACCCTTCATTTTTATTTTATTAGTAAAAAGAGCAACTAAAAAAATGTGTGTTGCCAAATTTATTCGGCCAGAAACTTTAAGATATAGGGCTGCAGCGAATCAAAGTCGGAAAAATTGATTTTTACAAGTTTGCGGTAAATAGATTTTTTTAAAACAAATAATGTTTATAGGGGTAGTTTTTTGTAAAAAAGCGAATGAGCACACCTTCAGCTTCATAAATCTACGTCTTTATTGTTCTTTGGAATTGTTTTTTAGTTTTCTCAATTGTTGAGTAGAAAAATAAAAAGAGCACATTTTCTCACTATGATCATTCGATTTCTCATGCAATTTTACATCTAAATTCATGAATAAAAAGGAAATAAAAAGTGTAGATCATTTTGCTCTTGAATTTCAGTGCAAAAATCAGAAACCCACATTTTTCCACTATGCTTATTCGTTTCTTCATAACAATTTACCCCCAGAAACAATATTTATTTCTAAAAAAATCTATTTACCGGAAACTTATAGAAATTAATTTTTCCGAATTTGTGTCACTTCAGGTTGCTGTATCTCAAAGTTTCAAGCCGAATAAATTTGCCAACAAACATTATTTTAGTCCCTCTTTTTACTAATAAAATAAAAGTGGGAGGGGGGTAAAATTTTTAGTTGTATCAAA
This sequence comes from Strongyloides papillosus, assembly GCA_005656395.1. Taxonomy (NCBI): domain Eukaryota; kingdom Metazoa; phylum Nematoda; class Chromadorea; order Rhabditida; family Strongyloididae; genus Strongyloides; species Strongyloides papillosus. The sequence goes on along the minus strand of SRSI01000078.1, from coordinate 2,209,117 downwards.
TTTTTAAAAAATGTTCGACTGACTCAAAAAACGGGATTTAAAAAATAATTGAAATAGTCACGATAATATTTAAAGCTATGTTTTCCTAAAATTTTTATAAAAAAATGATAACAAATGTAAAGTGAAAATGACAACAATCAAATGTCATTTCATAATTTTATTATGTAATTAAATTGTATCATTTTATGGTTTTAATCAAAAGTAAGCACAAAAAATTTGTGAAAAAATTATCTCAATTTTTTGAAGTTGATAGTAAATAAATAATTAAATATAAGTAAAATTTCTTTTTTTATATACTGAAAAAAAACAAAAAAGAGTTAAACAACAAATAAAGAACATTTTTTTCAATAAGTCTATTAGTAAGTAAATACTATAAACTTATTAATTATATCAAAACACATTTGATGAATGACTTCAATCTTTTTTTGAATGACATGAAATTTAACGCATACTTTAATTTACATTTTTTTTTATTTGCTAAACTTTTTTGTATAAAAATAGACCTAAAACATATTAACTAGTAAACCAATGAATCATTTACCTAATAAATTATCCTTTTATTATTCCTATAAAATTTTTTGTTAGACATAAATAATTAACGAAATAATATTTATAATGATATTATTAATAAAAACATTGTTTTATTATTTTAAAAATATTCTTTTATCTTTACATCATTATTTTTTATCATATTTTACATTATAATATTATAATAAATAATGTTATAAAAACGAATACGCAGTGATATGTAAAAACTGGTATCGTACTTTTTACGTCCAATTATTTTATAATTATTTCTAAAATTATAATATTTATACAAATACTTTCGAATTACCAGTGTTTTTGATTTAACTGTACTTGATAAAAAATTTATTTTATATTTTTCAAATTAAAATCATCGAGATTTTCTAATATCTATTATTTTTATCTGAAGCAAATACATGATTTTATAAAAGTTACTTTTTTAGTTTTTCTTTAAATTAGAATGAATAATAGTCATGAAAAAGGAGAAAAATTAGAAAATCACATTAATGAATTTATAAAGATCGCTGAAAAACGAGACTTAAAAAAGAAAAGAAAATGTATATTCCTTATTCCTGCAATAATATGTTGCATATTAATTGTTTGCCAAACGATAAATTCAATATATCTTGTCAATTATGCTTATAATATGCGTCAACTATACCTTGAACTTGATCTATATTTTAATAATTCATTAACTAGAAATGATAGTTGGCCGGAAACGAATAATAATTCTATGTCAAAGACAATTGAAAGATTGTCTGAAATAGATATGGTAAAAAATATATTTACATAACTTGTGATTAATTTTTTAGTATCAGGAATCTTTATGGAAGTTATTTGTTTCAGAGATACTTGAAGTAATCCTACCATTTATATGTCTAATTATTTTTGGATATGAAATGACATTAAACAAAGTTAATAGAAAAATTGGTTATAAAATTTTAGTAATTTATATATCATGTCCAATATTGACATTAATACTAAGTTTAGCGCAAGCGTGTATGGTGGGTGTAACATTGTCAAAACAAATTTTCCCTGTTCGATATGTTATTAATAGAGTGTCAACGACATTACTACATATCTACCCAGAAGGAAGAAGTAATCTAGAAATAATTTTTAATTGTGAATTTTATGATTCTGTTGATGAATTACCACCGTGTTCTGGTGTTCTTCATGATCAAGTTATGCCTATGTCTGGTATAAATTTTATGCTCCTTCTTCATATTCTTCCTTTTATATGTTCAATATATATAATTCTTCATCAACTGAAATCAAAAAATGTTGAACATTTATTCTTATATGTATTAGAAAAGAAATAAAGTTTGTTAATTTAAAATGCTATTTTTTTATATAATCATCTATTTATTTCGGATGCTTTTTTCAAATGCAATATAATCATTTGAATCTCGTTATCATAATATTTACTTTAACATATATTTTAAAATATATACCATTTTTTCTAATTTTTTTGCAGTAGAAATGTTACTTAGGCATTAAAAAGTGTAAACAAACCAAAAGTTATTTTTACAATAGCAATTTTGCCACTTTTAAAACAAAAAAGTATGATTCTTCATGTATTAAAATTATTCAACCATGTTTAACGAAATGAAAAATCTTCAGTTTCATTGTGCATAAATTGTCATCTACTACTCATAAATGAGCCCTTTTTATCTAATACAATTAATATTTTATAGAAATTGTTATTACTCAAGTTTTGATTTTGTCAAAGTAAAATACAAGCAGTCCAGCCACAACGCTCCTGACCTACTGCCTGCGGGGCCGACCTTTTCTATATCAGTATATAATGGTATATATAATTTTAATAAAAGTTAAGAAAAATATAAATTACTAAAAGAATTTTTTATCTGAAAAATTATAATTAACTCTTTTCATTTTTATAGAAATGTTATCATTTTTCTATTTTTTTAAAAATACCCAAAATATTTAAAAAATTTTAAAACTTCGGATCTTTTTATACTTCGAATCTAAAGAAAATTTTTTAAATATACTTATATTTTATAGTAACAGCAGTTTTAAATCATAAAAATTTGGTTTTTATGAAGAATACGTTAAGATATTTTTATAATTTAAAAGAATCTTTATTAGTTTGTATAATTTACCTTTGAAACATTAAATATTTATCGATTTTGATTTATATTTTATATATTTTTTTAAATAACTAACAAACTATAAAATAAAAAAAAAATTATTTTCTGATTAATAACATGTGTTGCCGTAACTTTTAAATTTTGTTAGTGGTTTAAAAAATAGCATCCTAAATATTTAAATAATATATAATTTTTTAATAAACATTATGTGTCTCTAAACTTTAAAAATTATTAAGACGAACATTCTCAAATTTGAGTTGTACATAACAATATTTGTAAAACTTTGAAAATAAGTTCAAATCTGATTTATATAATTTAACTTATATAACTAAATTTTAAAGCCAAGCAAAATTACAACATTATTATATTTTTTCTCGCCTATATGTGGTTGTCAATAAAAATTACCACCAATTTAAAATTATGTATATATTTTATTATATTATTCTTGCTATTATATAACATTATTAGATGTTGATTCATTTGCAAAGCTGTTTCATGATACAATCAAATATACAAAGTTGGTTGCTTGTCATGGTTTTTTTATTTAAAATACTAACAAAAGTATAATCTCAGCCTCTTTTAGTCAACTAATATTAACCTCCTCATAGCGCAGAGAAGCTAAGTTTTATTTTCCTTAATTACTAATATTTTATTTGGTTTTTTATATCTTCATTATCTTGTGAAAATAAATTATCAATTTAATATCTTATTTGAAACAAAACTATAGTACATTAATTAAAGAAATCGCTTATTAAATTCTTCTACATTCAATATAAAAAAATTATGTTTAATTAATTTTAGTCACGTCCTCGAAAAATCAAACAAATATTATTTTAATAAATTTTATGTTAAATCAAAAAGTTTATTTGTGTTCAATTCTAATGATAAATATCACAAAATGTAGCATTTTTAATGCTTAATAAATGACGCCCCTACATAATAAACGTTAATTATTCTATTAGCTTCTTTTGCTAGAAAATATGAAAAAGTGCTAAAAAATGGCGTATGGTTTTCTCATCATATCTCAAGAATGGAAACAGATTTTTTAACGATTTTATAGCGATAAGAAAGGCAACGAATTTCTCCCAAGGAGAATTTAGAAATATTAAAAATGTTTTTTTAGATACTTTAAAGTTCCATTAAATATTAAAAGTGTGTACACTCGAGAATCAAGTTTTTTAATTATATCTTAAAATTGAGGCATGTTATAATCTTGAAACTCTGGCTATTATATATAACATATAAAAAGTGTTGTTTTTTATATAAAAATGAATATCAAAATATTTATTATTTAAAAAGTTATATGCAAAAAATGAATTTTAAAAAAACTGAAACTTTTTGGTTTTTCAATTTCTCTCGTCAACCAACCAGAATTTTTCTGTAATTTTAGATTTAAAATATTGACCAAGGAATTCCCCGGGACCTTTTTGGAATTAAAGAAATTCATGAAGAAAGAGAAAAATTATTAACAAAAATGTTGATAAAGAATTTTTGACAAAATGCGAATAAAATTATCACAACTCGACAATAAATAACTCTTCAAAAACGTTATTAGCCTCATTTAATAGATAATTATTTTTTTTATAAATAAGCTGAAAAAAGTATTCCTCAATTTTTCCATCTGGACATATTAATTTGACAAAAAAGGAATATTTTTTTAGAAAAATGTAAAATCCCAAAAAAATTTCCGGTGATTTTTCATATGCTTTATCTTATTCAAATTCCTTGAGATTACTCTTAACATCTTGGGAATTAAAACACTTAGAGGTATTTTAGTTATTTTTTTATATTTATTTCCCTGAACAGAGATATATCGTTTTGAAGCACAAAAATTTGGAGTAGAAAAAGCATTTTTGAAAAAGTGTCTTGATTTTAAGGATAAATCATGAAATATCAATTTCTCATTGTAAAGAGCATAAAAAATTACGTATATGTGTGCGTTTTTATATTTTTATCTTTATTTTAAAGGGCTAAAATAGGGGTACAAAAATTCAAGATTTTTAGTACTTTAAAAGATGTATTTCAAGAACAGGGATTAGGATGGAACTGATATTGCAAATTAAGATTTACTATTATGACACAATAATATTTTCATAGAAATTTTATTTGAAATCGAGAATTATTTTTCGTGGCTCTACTCTCCTCTATATATAGTGAGCTTTACACCATTTACTTATCAAATTGCAATCATACTTCATAATAACGACTCTTAAATAAAAAGACTTTTTCCATTAGTTTAAATTTTTATTAAAATAAAGTATACAGTATCTTGACATCCTACAGTACAATATTTTTAAAATTATCTTTTTAAATAGGATGATTCTAATTATATATTCTATTATTAATTACACAAATAACATTTTAAAACAAAGAAATTTATTTTAATTAGAAATGATACCGGCCAAAATATTTTTAAAAATGTTGTGTTTACATCTTTATATTTATCAAACTGTTGTATTCTCATCCAAAATGCATCGGCGAAATAAAATGATTAGATTTTGTATTTATAAATATTCTAAAAAAAAAGAAAATTAAATGTTTTAGTATGAAAAAATAATTAAATCATTTATTGAATTATTCATTTTTTGTGTAACAGAAAAAAATCTTTTTTGATATATGATGGTAAAAAGATTTATTAAATATTACACGCAAATAAATGGAAAAAATATTATTGTAAAATGCAAAAAAATTTATCTATCTAATAAAATAAAATTTTTTTTATTTGCAACTAATTTTATCGTAGCTATTTCGCATATTAAAATTAATAAAAAATTTAAAATTTTTAAAAGGAGTTGTTATTTTTTTGTGGCATTTTCTTATCTTAGAACATACGTTACTTTCCAAAATACATTTCAAAGTACAATATTGAAATTTTATATTATATAAGTAATAAATGCTTTTATAAATACAATTTATTAATATACCATAATATCTTTAGTAAAATGTTTCAATAATTTGATCTCTATTGTAAATTATACTCATCTGGTAGCCAAAATTTTTTTAAAATATCTTTAAAGATCATAATTACAAATCAAACATATGGAAAACTATGAACATTATGTATTTTGTCTTTATATTAAATATAGCTTTAAAATATTTTAATTTTCAAAATAGAAGGTATCAAAAAAATACTTTTAATAAATAATACTTTCTTTAATTGAATAAATTTTTCTTTTCGATAGTATTGTGTTATAATTCTTAAATTTATTTTAGCTGTTGGATCATTTAAAATAATGATTTTTTCTAAAGGGTTTACAACTTTACACGAATTTGTAATATAATAACGCACTTTATTATATGTTATAAAAAATAAATCAAACTCTATAAGACCATAAAATTACAAAAAAAATATCATGATTAAATGAAAATTACATTACTTTAAATTGTTAATCATATATATATATTTGTTAAAAAAAAGTAAAATTTTTTACGACAACCTAACATTTTGCATCATCTACAATATTTTTGTTGTAGCTTGTTAAAATTTAAATAAAATTTAACTTTTTTTAACAGATGGGACATTTATTACTTTTTAGTAAGATTTGTGAAAATTTGTGCTTTTTTGTTTTTGTGTGTATAGGATTAATTATAATATAGAAAATTATAGCTAAATTTAAAAGTAAAAGCAAACTGAAATTTTCACTAAATTTGTCGTAATGACAAACCAATAAGTAAAATGAAATTTTAAATATTCTTAAATTATAATATTTAAAAAAATCCCCAAAAGAAAGCTTTTTTTATATTTAACTTTTAATCATCATTATAATTGTTAATGATTTTTCTAAAAAAGAAAAGAAAAAATGCCAAGAAAATAAATATATTTCCAATCATTTTTTTTCTAATTCCTTTGACAATCCGTGGAATTATTGGCTTATGAAAAAAATAAATCGTATACATTAATGATTATACTCCACGGTTTACGTAGACCGCTACAACAAAACAGTATGGTAAAAAAATATTAAAAGGAAAATATTAATTATTGTTACAGGTAATTGATAAATGTTATACTCAAACAACTCTAGTACTCCAAAAACAAATATCATATTTCTGTAAATTAAAAAAAATTTATATAAGGCAAAAATGAAAAAATGAATTTTCAACTATTTGAACAAATTCATTGTATTATTTATTACACATACTATAGAAAGTTTGGAAAAGATTGAATATTTTAACTTATTTTTTAATTGTAACATCATAAATTAATAAATTTAAAAATAAGAGAAAATAAAAAGCAGTGTTAAAATGTATCTATTTAACATTAGAACAATACAGTCTATACACATGATGTAAAATAAACATTAAAAATAATATCACTTCAAAACAAAATTATGTTAATTAATCATTTAAGAATACAATAAAAATTGAAATTTTACTTTCAATATAGAAAAAACATTTTAACAATTTATTTAAATTATTGGAAAATTTCATAGATATTATTAAAAATCTAAATACAGTCAACTCTCTCTATTATAAACACCTCTATAAGAAACTTTCTTCTATAAGAAACCATAGTCTATATTCCCAAAACTAAAATTAAATTTTCATACATTTTTGGTTTTCTATAAGAAACAAAAAAAGTCGTTGTTAGAAAGTCTCTTCCTATAAGAAACCATGTAGGTGATATTCTTAACATAAAATTGCTTTTTTATTTGTTGAAAAAGGTGTTGAAAATCAAAAATCGTTTCTATTTCAATAGAAATATCTACTATCTACACACTTTAGTCACATAATAGTTGATGATATAGAAACAAATAATTTAACAGGATGTAATGTAGATCAAGACATATGCTTAGAAGAGGAACCAATATATAATGATCCAGAAATTATTGCTCCATCAATTGATGAAGTTAAAAAACTTTTAATGTACTAAAGCAATATTCAATATTACATGATAAATCTTCTTTAAAAGAACCAGCTGAAAAATTTAAAGATAAAACATGTCTCATGAAACAATCATTATCTTCTAACTTTTTTACCTAAATAGAGTCAAATTAGGATGAAAATTATATTGAATCATTCTCAATTGCTTAATCTGGGAGGTTATTTTTATTTATAAACATCTAATGTATAGAATTTTAGTTTTTTTAGTGTCATTACTACATATAAGAGCTTTTAATATAGTAAATCTCTATAAGAAACTACTAAATTTCTCGATCTCAGTATGTTTCTTATAGGGGGATTTGACTGTATGTTCAAGCTATAAAATGATAATATGGATAAATTATTCAAAATAAATGAATTATAGGATAGAAAATTTCCTAGCAAAAAAAAATTTTATATATGACGCATAATTTATAAAAAACAATTGTAATTGAGCAATTTTTTTAAATATTAGACATCAATTATAATAAGCTTATGAATTTATTTTTACAATTTAAAAAAAAGAATCTATGAAATATTACTTTTATCTAGCATGTTAATGATTATACAAAAGACTATATTGTAAAGTGAATCAAATAAAATATTTAATTTGAAGAAAAATTATTGTAAATGTGATTGATATACATAAATCTTTTAACAAGTATAAAAGCATGTAGGAAAACATTACTTACCATAAGACTTATATCCGGATCAAAGTAAATAATGTTCTTCACATGTAATCAATTTATTGTCTGCTTTTTTAGTATTTTTGTCAATAAATATATAGTATGATAGGTTAAATATCACAATAATATTATAAAATTGTTATACTTTAATAAAAAGATTGATATGATCAAGTTATGAAGATTTTAAACACAAAAATTTCTTACTTTTAGAAAATATTTTAAAATGTCATATTTCCTACAATAATAATAAAGCATTTTATATTATAATAACTGTATAAAAACTTTATTTATTTTTAAACATATAAAACAGCTGTAAAATGCTATACTTAGACTCACAACACATCAGTACTCTTCCAATTGTTGTATTCACGTCAATTTTTTTCAGTACTTTTTAATAGATCTTCGTTTTAATCAAATAACTATTGTGAATTTTAAATTAATATATTCCAAATATTGTTTATTATAATGAAGAAGGATATTTTTTAAGTTAAAATTAATAATCAATATGAATAAGGAAGTTATTTTTTATTTCTTCAATATTGAAAGTAAATTAAAGATGAAAATTCTATTTTATTCAAAAGCTAAAAAAAGGTGAGTTCTTCTTTTTTTTATACTAACTTAATATGCCTTCAAAAATACTGAAAAATGCACTTAGAATCATGATAAAAATTAATAATTCCATAAATAAATTTTTTATAAAATATTTTAATGTATATATTGATGTATAAACATTTTTCATTTGTTAAGTACAAATCATATTGATTAAGTAACTCACTTATCTTATAGCAGAATTAAAAAATGTATAAAAAATTTTGTATTTTTTTATTTCATAAAATGTATATAAATATATATTAATAATAGCAAAATAACGAAGTTGATGTACTTTTAATATATCTTCAACATCATACTAGATTTCATCTGATTATTTTAAAATTTTTAAATGTTTTAAAAAAAAATATATTTATAAAGTTAATATAATTTCTTTATCTAAATTACTTATTATTAAACATGTAGGTATATTTTCATACATAAAGTACATATAAATTTTTTCAATTTTACCCAAATTTTGATATATATTTGTTGATTATTAATATAAATAAAATTTGGTCAAGAAATTACTTGGACAAGGCTAGACTTTTCAAAACATCGGATGTTGTATTAAGGATATTCTAAATCATACCATATAGTTATATAACAGTTAAATTTTTAATATTTTGCTCTATAAAATATATTTTCACATCAAATATATTTAAAGACATAATCCACATATACACCCTATAAGCTCTACTCGACAATTTTAATTTTAAAAACCTAATGATAAAATATTTCGTTTATGTAGTACTAATGTCTAAATAATATTTTTAAAGGAAACTATATTTAATAATAATATTATTTTGCGCCTGTTGTTGATAAACAATTTTCTTAAAACATTATTTTAATCCCCACACTGCACCTATTTATACATCTCAAGTTTTTTAAATGATTTATTGTTTTATAGAAAAATATTATTCAAAAATAATTATTAACTAACAAAAAATATTTAAATATGCATACTTTTTTCTTATGTTAAATATTAGAAAACCAAATTATATTTTATTTTTTGAGAGGTTTTGGTTATGTTTGATCTGGTGTGAAGTGGACGTTAAAAATCATAAAAATAGAAAAATAAATGTGAAAGAAGACATTTTTCTTTGTGAAATACTAACTGTCATCTTTATTTTAGAGTTTTGTTTATATGTTATTATAATTAAAAAATTAAGGGATTTTAATTTGAGTGGTTAGGTTAAATAATTTTTTATAAGGTAAATTTTAACTAATTAATTGTTTATATTTTAATATTAATAGGAATTTGGTACCAAGTAGAAATATTCAACAATAAAGTATGTTTTGTAGGAAAAATTGATATTACATTTTTTATCTTTTCAAAATCTACTTTTTAGTTAATGTATTAAAAAATTAATTATAAAAAAATATTTTCCGAAGAGATTTTTTCATTGATATTTTCTAAATTTATAAAAATGCTAAGTAATTCATTTTCATGATGGTAAGGAGTATATTTAGATAAATATTCGATGTCTTCTCAAATATTATAATTCATATACTAGTTACTTTTAGAAATTAATAGTACAAAATTCATAGATAAACTTAACTATTGTTCTATTCATGTTTTATTTAATTTAAAACATTGATTAAAAGGACAGGTAGATATATATTTAATTTCATAGAATGTTGTAAAGCATGTTTCTGATTCCATTTAGTACTATCAAAGAACTTAAAGTTGATGATACTTTTAAGCTATATATAATATCGTAAATAAAAAGGTAAAAAAAATAAAATATTTATAAAACAAATAATTACTATCATTTATCAAGGTTTAGTCTTATATTTTCCCATATTTTAAATTTAACAGAAGTACCATTATATTAACTCAAAGAATGAATATTATTTAATCATGGACTTATGATATTGCAACGGTTTCTATTTACTTGATTTTTGAATATTATAAATAATTTTAATAAAAATATTTACCATTATATGTAACATAGAAAGATTAAATTTCTAACTTTGTATAATATTAAAAAATTGTTTCAACTATAAAGAATTTAACATTTTTGTAATTCGAGATAAACAATTTTAATTTTTCTTTTAATTTCTTGAAATTAAATAAGAAATTACTTTAACAAATATACTAATATATATAATGAGTTTATAATTAAGAAATTAAAATTTCCTATTTTTTTCATCTAAACATTTTTAAAAGTAAGAAATGTTAAAAAAAGCTTTTGAATTTTCGTCAAGAGAAAAGTAAGTACAACATTAATTATGCTAATTGATATGCAACCTTAGCAAATGATTATTTCTTGACTTATTAAAACGTATGATAGGTATTATAAATGGTATATATAAAATATCAAGTATTAATTTTTGAATTCTTAAGAAAATATGTTTTTTAATATTTTCTAAGCCTGATAGTATATTATCTCATATTATAAGTATATAAATTATTGTGATAGTCACTTTAGAATCAAATTATAACAACAACATTATATAAAAATTTAAATATTTTATTTATCTAAAAAAGTTTATATAATGCTTTTTTTACAGAAGATTATATAATTTTATGCACTTAATCATATCAACAAGGTAAACATATTTTTTATTTCATTTTTTCCTTAATAAATTAATGGAAAATTGTTGTACAGACATAATCATGTATTAATAAATATATTTTTTAAATGACTACCTACCCTGTACGTAGTTATATGCAATTAACATTAAAATTAATATCAGCTTTATACTCCTATAAGATAAATTGTCTATGTATTCATAATTATAAAGTAAATATAATGCCATATTTTTATTTTTAATTTATATAAAAGAAACATAGATACTGCAATTAAAATTTAGTCTATAAAAAACAGTCTTATTATTATAGCGATAAAAAATAATTTAACATAAATCTCTTAATTTTACCTTAGTTTTATAATTTCTTATTAGAATTCTTAGTACCCCACGTCTATCTATATCAAAAGAAAACAGTTTTTTCTAAAGTGCATATAGAATTTAATAAAATATGTTTTGACAATTTTTAACTACACTTTAATGATTAAATTTTTTGTCTAAATAAAATTAAATTGATTAGAATATTTTTTATAATTTTTTTAATCTAAATATATTTTAAAAAAGTTTAAGTATAAATTGTTTATATAAGTGTTTAAAATATTTCAAAACATGAAATTTTTAAATTATATTTATTGATATTACGTGTATTAAATTTTAAGAATTTGTAAATACGCTTATTCTTGTATAAATACGTTAGTTTTATCAGCTATACAAACAATAAATTAAGATGATAACAAATTTTTTTAAAAAGAATTTTAATTAATTTTATATATAAATATATTATTTGCGATTTCAAACAAATGGAAGTTTTTTCATAGAATAACTATCACACCTGTTGAAAGAAAAATATTTATTAATATATTATATTTTTTAATATTATATATATGAAATACCCATATTGTATTATTAAATGAGAAATGCATGATACATTATGCTTATACTTAACCGTGTACATATGAATATGTATTACAATAAACAAATATTACTTTTATATATTTATTGCTTTTAAAAACTATTTTTATGTGATATACATTGCTATAACGACACTAACTATAATTTTTTATAACTTCAACAATTAAAAATCATTGTTTTAAACATTATATATAATTAGGACCAGTTTTGACATACTTCAAAATTTTCTTTACAAAGTATAATTTCACTGATGATAATTTCTATGAAAGATTTTTATAACTATAAGTCCTTAATTCTCCCTTTTATCTTTCAATATGGTATATCATTTTTTCAGACGTATGTCTTTAAATTAAATTCTATCATAACATAGTCATTCAAAACTATTTCATAATATTAAAATTTTCTATTTTAATTTTAGTCATGATTCTTATATCTAAAGTTTGTTGTTGCTGTTACAAGAATGATCAAATTAAATCAGAACCACCAGTAGAGGAAATTCATTCACCTAAAACAGTTAAATTTAATGGGAATAAGTCTCAAGATATTTTTCAACAAAATAAAACAAATGTTAATAATAAGGAAATAACTGATAATTCTTCTAATGCAAATGTTGTAAATAATTCTACGGAGATTTCAACTTTATCTATTGATAATCTTAAAAATCAAGAAAACAATGGTAATTTAATGAAGAATAGTGAGACAGCGGCTATAACTAATAAGATGCTAGATGATATCAATGAAGACGACTTGGAAATAACACCAATCATTCATTCTGTAAGTTTTTTTAAACTATTTCATTTTTATTAAAATATTTAAACAATAATATTTTTTTATAGGAGTCTGAAATAAAAGTTGATTTAAATGCAATTGAAGAAGCTTCATTAGAAGATATTTATGAATTATCATTAAAAGAGAAGGATAATAACGATAAAACAAATAATAGTGATGAAACAAGTTCTAGAGTAATCAAAATGTTAAATGATGATGGTAAACTAGATTTAACATCACAATCTATAGATAGCGATGAGGTTGATGATGATGGTGAAGAAGAAGGTATTGAGGTTGATATTAAAGAAACAATATCTGCAACAAAAGGTTCAGGTATAATAACATATGAAGATTCTCTTGTTAGCCATGCAAATACTAGTAAACCATCAGCAATGTATGGTAATAGTGATGATGACTCTGACTCCGATTCAGACGATTCCGACGATTCGGATGACTCAGATGATGATACTACAGACGATGATTCAGAAACTACTGATGAGGCAAAAGAAAATACAATAACAATGTCATTATCAAAAGTTGAGGAAAAGAAAAATATTACTGTTAAAAGAGACGGATCAACAATTACAGCTGTTCCTGCTATAGTACATAGTGAACATACTGATGATGAAATGAGTGAAAAAGTAATATAAAGTATGATAAATGTAACAATAGCGCAAGAAACTTTAGTTTTTTATCTAAAATTTAAAATTACAGATATAAGATATTTTTACTAATTGATAATATTTATGAAGGAACACGTTCCTGAAATGAATCAACCTTCTTTTCAAACATGGCACACTCTTCTTTTATTTCATTTTGTTCTAAAAAAGTTAATTTTAATAATGTCTAAATAAGTAGAAATTATTGTTTATAAACTTACGTGTTAATAATTCAATTTCTTTGTATTGTCTGCGAACTTTATTTTTTAACGAAGCATTTTCATCTCTTAGTGATTCTATCTCCGTCATACAACTTCTATATTTATTTTCCCAATTGTCACCTAAGATTGATTGAGATTTGCTATGTTTTTTCACTTCATAGAGTTGTGCTTTTGTTGAATCTAATAAAGCTTTAGTTTCATCGAGCTCTTCCTGAATTTTAATTTTATTACGATCACTAGTTGAATATGAATGAAGTTTTTTACTATATTCAAAGCATATTTCTTTCAATTTCTCTTCCGATTTCTTCCTATGCATAAGTAATTCTTTCCTTGATTCATCCACCATTTCCTCATATTTTTGTTTCCAAATATTGGCTTCTTTTTGATATTTCTTTAAACGTTCCTCATACATTAAAATTTCATCTTCTTGTCTTTCTATTTTATTATTTAAGTTATTATTTTCTATAGTCATTGCATTTATTTGATTTTTAAACTAGAGTTTCTCTAAAAATAATGGTGGTAATAATGTTAGTATTACAATACTTACTCTTTCCATATCAACCAAATTTGTTTTATAAACTTCCAGTTCACGTTTTGCTAATTGATTTTCTTGATTAAGATTTTGTATCTGTTTCTCAAGATTACAAATTTTTTTCTCTTTTCCCATATCATTAGATGTGTAACGAGAACTATTAAATGATGGACTACGATTCAATGATCCATACGTTGACAAATTTTCATTGGATACCATTGACGCAGCCATAAATATATCGGGTTCTGTTTCACGTCTCCTTAAAAGTGAACTTCTAGTTGAATATCTTGATGATGTCATGTTAGAAGTACTACTTTGGTACGATATACTTTGAAGAGATGGTTGCCTTGATCCAAGACGACTATTACTTTTATAACTACTGTATGAATCAGTATCTTCAATAATACTCTTTTCATTTATGTCATCAACATCAGCAACGCGAATCTTTAATGTTCGATTATCTTGTTCGAGTTTAGAACATTTCCTGCGATACTCATCAAGTTGATTTTTCATCTCTTGTTGAGTTTCTTTATGCATTTTTTTAAGCTCATTTATACATTCATCCATATATTCTGATTTTTGATCAATTTTATTTTCTAGCTTTTCAATTTTTCGATCCTTCTCAATGCACTGATTTTTTAATGTCTCCTCTCTTCCTTTTGATCTTTCTAATTTATCCCTTAAATCCTCTAATTTCTCCTCCATATCATCCTTTAAATCTTCTATTTTTCTTTTTAAATGACGTTCTGAATTAAGTATTGAATCTAATTTATTTATGTTGTCATTCAGTTCAACAATAGTATTTTGTAAATCTACAATTTTATTATTTTGCTTTTGTGATAAATCTTTTGTTCATCTAATTTTGCCTCCATACTATGAAGACATTCAATATAATTTTTTGAATTTTCTAATAATTGAGAATGTTTCTTTTCTAATGTTTCGTATTTATTATAATACTCCTCATATTCACTTTCAAAATTTTGTCTAAGAGTTTGTTCAGTATGGTAACTTTCTTTTAACTGACAAATTTCTTTTTCAAGTAATTCTTTTTCTTGCTTCAATTTTTCTAATGATCTTTCATTCTGCTTTAGAACACTTTGCATCTTGGATAATGTACTTTGTTGTTCGTCAAATCGTTTCTCCATAAAACATAGCAATTTCTCTGAATTAGTAAATTCGATTTTTAATTCATTATAAGTATCATCTTTTGTTTCCAAATCTTTTTGAAGTATACTTAATTCTCTTTTTAATAATTCCATCTCTTTCTCAACCTCTGACAATAATATTTTCATTTCCTCTAGTTCTTTCAATAATTGTTTATTTTGATTAATTAAATCAACAATTTTTTTTTCGTTTTGTTTTATTGGAATTATTTGTTTTACCTTTAAAAATATTTTCCACCAATCCCACTGATTAGTGTAAATGTATTGCTTAACATTATCTTGGATTGTTAATATAGCATCCCACTTATTATATTTGTATTTTAATATTTTTTGTTCAATGTACCATCTACAAATACCTTGAAAATTTGATGTACAATCAAATAAATATTTTTTTCTTAAATTTTCAAGTTGTGAGACTACTCCAATTTTTAAAAATATTTTTGTTTTCCCAATTTGATATCCTTCCTTATCAATTGGAATGTAATTACAAAGAATTACAGCAGCATCTCTGTTTTTTGATCCCACCTGACGACGTAAAGAATTTTGAATTTCCTTAGAATTATAGTTTAATAAACATTTGTAACGATTAATGAAATCATTAAATGACATGCGATTAGGATACCCACGTTGACAAATACGTATACCTTCAAGAACGCCATTACACCTTAGTTGGTTTAAAACTAATGTTTCATTCATCAAAAAGGCTCTTTTTTCATAATTAGGTACAATACATCTTATGAAATTTGCATTAGTTGAATGTAACACCTCAATAAGATTATGTAATGATTCTCTATATAATGATGTGACAGTTGTTGATGTCCTACTATTCTTATTGGTATTATTATTAGCATTATTAATATTTTTGAAAAATATTTTTAATAATGAGTGATTGGATGTTCCCATAATTTCTAAGACATTATTATCAACAGTATCTCTATTTTTTTCTACCCACCCTTCAATATTATAACCAACAATGCCAGCATAATGTTTTATAGTAAAATGACTATTATTATTATTTTTAACAGATTGTCTTGCTTTCTGAAATATTTCACCATCGAGTGTTTTTGTTAATTTTTCTAACATTGATATATCATTACCGTTGGGAACTACACATTCTTCTTGTAATAATGTTAATAATCCCATTGGTGCTTCTATCATTTCTATTGAAGGTTGAAGATCTACACCGAAATTTATTTCGTTCCACTCAATTTGTTCATTTAAATACTCTGATTGTTCTTTAATAAACATAAAATGATTAAAAAATTGTTGTAGTCTTTCATTTGTATAATTAATACAAAATTGTTCAAAACTATTAATATTCATTATCTCAAATCCAGCCATATCAAGCACCCCAATAAATGAGGAAGAATAATTATTACTATCATTGTTTAATAGTATTTCGTTACATCTATCAACAACCCAATTAAATAATTTATCATATATCAATTTTGACAACCCAAGTACTGATGAAAGTGTCTTCTTTAAATTTTGATTTTTTCTTATTAGTTTATCCCCAATTTTTATTGTTGGTTGTGTAAGTGCATCAACAAATTTTGAGCTGTCTATTTGTGATAATCGACATACTTCTTTGACATATTCCATTGATTCAACAAAACTAATATCCAAACCTTTTCTTTCACCAAATTTAATTTCTCCCATAAGCAATATTATAGATAAGACTTCAAATATTTGCGATATATCCTCTTCTGTAAAGTTTAACATTAATAGTGCATTTATTGTACTTTGTGCATCCTCCTTATCATTTAAATTTGCATCATTTTTAATTTTACCATGTGATAAGAAAGCATATTCGTTGGGTGGTTTTTTTAGTCCCAATGACATTTTTCTTTTTTTATCTACACCATCAGATAACAATTGATAAAATATATGAAAATTACGATCACCAAGATTTTGAAAGACAACTCTTGATTTTTCCAATAAGTAACAATTAATTTTTGCATTATTTAATTTACCATTTTTGTCAAAATCTAATTTAATAAATTTTCCAACCCTTGACGAGTTACAATTATGAATTGTTTGAGCATTAGCAAACGCCTCCAAAACAATACCACTATTAATTAAATCATTTTGCATTTTGTTACATTTGGATGATGAACTATCAGAAGCTTCAATAATATATTCAATGATTTTCTTTGTATTTTCTGTTTTTCCAGCACCACTTTCACCACTAAAAAAGGAAATAAATTTTTTTAATTGTAAATTAAGAAAAAAATCTTTTTATTAAAGACTTACGTTATAAGAATAGATTGGTTTTTATTTCCGGATAATATACCATCATAAGCTGACATTGCTACATAATAAATATGTGGTGGAAGTATTTTTTCTACTTTAAATTCATTTTTATAAAAATCTTTTACATCTTTTGTATATATTTTTGAAACAGAGGATGTCCATGGATTAATAAAAACACAAAATAACCCAGAGTAAGTATGTATTAAATTTGCATTAATATAACGAGCCTTTAGACACGCTATTACAGAAGCCTCATTAAGCTCACTTAAATTACACATATCATCTACATAATGGTTACTACTGACAGACTGAGTTAATTGTTTTTTAACATTTTTCTAAAAAAATTATGATAATTAATTAAAAAAATTGTTATTTCACCTTTTTAAAAATTCCGTTGTTATCTTTAAACCCAACAACAACTTCATTACTATCTATTTGACTTATTAATGTGCATAATTTATATGGCAAGTCAAGAATCCATACTTTGTCACAATAATTATTAGAATTTAATTCTTCTTTCATTAATTTTTCAGGAACAGTTAGTAAACTATAAATATATTTTATAAACTTTTTTATTATAATTACCTTTTAATAATATTTCTATCTGTATTTGACATTTTTAAACTAAAAAAATTATGAAACAATTTATATGATAATTTTTAACACTATTTTTTTCTAGTAATCCAGATGATAGGTAGCCTAAAACTTATGCCACATCTCTTAATATAAAAATATTTAATAACTAAAAGATTATCCCATCCAATAATATATATTGAAATCTTTATGATATAATGTATTAGTTAAGAAAGATAATGGACAAGGTTAAGTTGATATGCTATTACATAACTTTTTTTAAGGCGCACAGATTATATTTATAAATATATATAATATAAATTACAATGTGTAAAGTTTTTGAACTTAAAGAAAATTTTGTTTAAAAAATAAATTTATTATATTTGAATGCATCAGTTGTTAATGATAAATTGGTAATTTGCCTAATCAACAGTGCATTATTTAACAAAAACTTCAATTAAAAAAATAATTTAAGTTGATTTTATTATTGATAATAATGTGTAAGATTTTATAAATAATAATATTATTAGGTAAATACTAATATAATTATTATTCTTTGATTAAATTTACTAAAATTCACTAGTATATGAAAAATAATATTTTTTTTTAATTTTACTTCAGTGTAAATATTTTTTCCTCTATTTTTATCTATTAAAAATTTTCGCAATTGAAAATAATATCAAAATATCAAATATTTATTATAATATTTGTGTTGACAAAAAAAATGATATCTCTAATGAAAAAAAAAATTAAAAATAGATACTTTTAATCAACTTTACTATTAAATAAATGATGTAATTAATTTTTTCTCGAGAAAACTAAAGATTGTTGTGAACAAAAAAATGTTTATTAGAAATTAATATAAAATCAATCTTTATGTTTTCTATTGTTCGTTTTGGATAAGCATAATGCAGATAATTGTATCGTTGTTATGCGCTATTATTTCTTATATATATCGTTAGAATTATTTCCAGGTTGACAATTTTATACAAAAAGTTAAGTGTATATTTGTTTAATACTATGCACAATTTAACATTCCCGTTAAAAATCAATTCATCATATGTTTCTTCATAATTTATCAAAAGTAGTTGAAAAAGTTTCATATATACGTATATTTGTATAACATTTCTTACATAAAGTTCTCATCAAATCATTTGTATTATTTTATAATTAATCTTCCTAATATTTTAGTTAAATTATATGTTTTCTTACAAAAAATTGTTAGAAATTAAAAATCACCATTTTAAATATTTTTCTTCTATTTATTTAAAAAATTTTTATTTAATTAAATTATATATATTATTAAAGATTATTTATGTTTAATTTTTTATTAAATTAATAAAGAACAAAAATTAAAGATTAATTAATACTTGTTAATAATAAGATAATTTTTTGAATATCTGGATATCAAGAAAGTTACTTTAGATTGACAAAAAGCTACACATGCTTTCCATGTTTGCTTTTGTCTTTTATATATCGTTTATTATATTATTAATTTTAACTATGCAATATAAAAATTTTATCAGGACATAACTTGATTGTGTATTTAACTACATAACAATAAATATTTTTTTAGGTAATATTTCTTTACTTATTTACTCTAATCTTACAACTTCTATTATTTAATTTACCTTCGCAAAAGAAATGGTTTTTTTAAGAATCACAAGTAATTTTACGAAAATTAAGTTTGTAAATGTATGAGTGGAATATCTAAAAATTTAAAAATAACTACCCTACTAGAAACTTCTTTTTCTACAATTCTTCAAAATAGACACTATTTTTTATATTACAGTTATTAGAGCTATAGGCAAAAAAACCAATTTTGAAAAATGTCATATAATCTTTAACATATATATGGATAACAGTTTAATGATACTTAACATAACGAAATATTTTTAAAAGATATGTAAATTTATCAATTCTATGACTCATGAAATTTTATATCCAATTTATTAATGTTAATTTTTAATAAATATATTTATTTATTTAACGTTATCAACTGACAAAAAGAAAATGAATAAATATATTGGTAACAAACTTTATCTCTCTTCATACATCTCAACATACATATATATATACGTATTACATTTTATTTTACAAAAAAAAATGTTTCTGAGTGAGCAAGTTTAGGGATAGCATAATTAAAAAAAATCTTTTTGTTAGATTAATTTTTTTTGGGTATTTGTACATTAAATTTTTAATCTATGTATTATGTTATTTTAAAGTTCTAAAACTCTAATTATTATCTTCTATCTAACTAGCTATGTCTATCATTAATGCCTAGTAAAAAAACTTCACATTTTTTAAAATATTATTTTTTATGAATTGCGCTGTTATTTAAATAAAGTTCCTGTTAATAATAAAAAAATTTTCCCTTCAACATTTTCAAATATATTTTTTAATTTTAGTATATAAATTAGGAAAAAATATTTTCCCATTTAAAAGAGGCATCATTTGATTAACTGAATTTAAAAAATTCTTCTTAACAATTATACGATTATGTAAACTATGAATATGCATCTAACCATTCATATATTATTCAACACATAGCACTATTAGTTTTAGTATTTATAAAATTGAAACTATTTAGTTTGTCTTATATAAAACGTAAAGAGCTTTTTAAAAAGAATATTTATGCATGTAATTTAAAGTCCAAGTATGGATAATCATAAACACTTCTTTAGAAAATCCAAAAATTGTCACTTCAGTAAAGTAAAAAATATTTGATAAATCATAGTGATTGTTATTATATATATTATATGCATAGCAGCAAAATTTTGTTTAAATTATCAAAAAGATAAATTTTATTAAAACCCAAAGACTACTTTTTATACTTTATAAATATACTTCTAAAAATATTCAACAATATGTTTTATGATAACATCTACAAATATTTAAACATATTTGAAACCAAAAATTTTATATTTATAAATTTGACTTATGGTTTTTTCAAATTATAAATTATTTAGATAAGTAATTATTTTTACAAATTTTAAATAAAGTCTTCATTTATATTAAAAATAAAATTAATTTTTAAGTATTTAGGGAATTAAGTAAATAAAAATTTTGTTTAAAGAAACAACTTAATAATAAAAAATTAATTTTATTTAACATTTGATAAATGCTAACTAAAAAATTTTGTAAACCATAAACAAACGAGTAATTATAACTTTTTTATCTTACATATACAATTTGAATTAATCATTAAAAAATTTTTGTTTCACACATATAATAAGGATTATGTACGAATCCATTTACTTTTGTAGCTTAAAATTATTATATTGTCATAACCCCGTGCGCAATACCATTGAATATATATATATATATATATATTTTATTATAATTAATTACTAAGTAAAAAGAAAGTATGCAAAGGCATAAATATGATTAATTTATTAAAAATTTTTCCAACTTTTACTTATTTAAACTATATTTTAGATATCATAAGATATGTACATATTAATTCTCAAATACAAAATATTTAAAATACACCAAAATATTAATTATAGAAATATTTTACCACTTTATCAAGTATGTTTTTATATTTTACCTTTACTTTTAACTTAATATCAAAAAATAAAAGTACAATATCATTTTAGTAATGATTTTTATAAATGAGCTTTATTATTATTCATTTTTAATAATTTATTCACCATTAAATATATAAAATACTGTATTATATATATTGGTTCAAACAACTATTACTTTTCCATTTTTTTTCTTAAATAGTCAATTAAAAAATATATTTATTTTACCATCATTAACAAAAGATGTATTTTGACATTTGTTATAATGAATATGCCATAGACAGACTTATCATTTAACAATTTAATATAACAGTTGTTGAAGATAATATTTAATAGTCGCAATTTTCATTTCAAACAATTTTCACTTTTTTCTTCTATTCATAGACATTTACTATGATAATCTATCTTTCTAAGAAGCTTTAATTGTTGTTAACTTGCAAATAATTAATTAAATATAAGAATGTTTTTAACTTTAGATTTCCAAAATACTTTTATTGTAAAGAATTAATATATAACAATACTCATATAATTCTTATCATAATTGACTATCATTTGATGTTTATAAAATCAAATTTAAGCATCTATATGATAGTATCAATTGCCAAAGTTTTATTGCTTTATTAAAATAATCTATGAATATATAATGTATATAAATTATCTTTTAAATTTTTTATATTTACTAAATGAACATAAATAAAATAGTTTTCTTAAATAATACTAATTTAATATAAACAAATATTTCATACATATACTTTTTTGGTGGTAAAAAAATTTCTCAATATACAAGTATTACAGTATATATTATATTTGTAAAAAAATAAATTAAATGTTATATTATTTGCTGTTAAAATTTTTATATGATTTGTAGAATTCATATATATTTATAAATTCAAATATGTAAATCAAATTTTTTATTTTATTTTTTTTACATTAATTACAAAACATATTAGTTTTTGTATAAAAAATACATATTAACTATTTCAAAATACATAGAGTTAAACTCTTTTTATCAATATAATATATAGAAAAAGTTAAATTTGGATTGCATGATATAAGACCACTTGATTTTTTATTTATATATTTATACTAAATTTTCTAATTTCTTGTGACAGGTCTTTTTTTTGTTTTAATTTACATTTTAAATTAGGTATGCTTAGTCATCTTTAATATTTCTGTTTTACCAATCCTGTAAATATGGTAAAATTGTTATTTTAAGTAATATGTTCTGTGCATATATATATGAATTTATAAATTATATTTAATTCAATAAAAGGTCTGTGATATAAAACATTTCTCTTGTCTATTTATATAGTGGTAAACATAAATTTACTTTTAATATTTTTTTTAAACAAATTATACTTAATATTTTTTTTCGTTTTATCAATCACTCACCATGATATAAAATATATATATATATATATATATAAATATATGTGTGATATACATAAATTGTCAATATATGTATTCAATATTTATAGATGATAATAAATAGAAAAAGTAGGGGAAAACGTGGAAGTTAATCAAATGTTACTTTACTTAAACAATGTTTTAATTTTGCAATATAATGTAAAGATACTTGAAAATAATAATTATTACATTAATTACATTTTAAAATATAAATACTTTCTAAAATGTATATTTTTTGTAATCTAATATTTATTTTTGTTGGTTCATTTTTATTTACATGTATCGTCAAATGAGTGATTTTAAAAAAGGATATATTTTTTAGATAAAGAAAAAAAATTTATTTTATTTCTTTAATTTTAAATTCCTTGTCAATCTAATTTTATAAAATAAATTTTGTTTAGCTAAGTTTTATGGAAGATTTTAAGTGATAGAATTAATTTTTACTAGTATTTTTATACAATTTTTTTATGTCCCAATTAATTAAATGGTCCAACAATAAGCATCAATTTACTCTAGATTTTTGAGAATGAAAAAATATATCAAATTAAGATGTTATTTCTTAAATGGTTTTGACTATAAATAGTTATAATTGTGACTGTTCAAATTGTATAGTAAGAACAATAAACAATCTATTTTGATAAAAATCATTTTTATTTATTCTTAATAAAGTTTTTTCCAAACAATAAAATGGATGATATAACTAAAGTTTCTCCATTTCTGCTTTAAGTACATATGGGAATCAATATATAGATTCATTGATCCATTAAAAATGTAATTAATATATTACAAATAGGTTTTATTGGAATGTAATTTAATACATTTAAAAAAAATTAGATAGATGAAGATACGTTGATATAATATTATTACAAAAATATTTTACCATTCACGAAAATTCGTTTAACTTATTTCTACGATTTGAGGGAAATAAAATAATATTTTCACTATAAAGAAAATAATATTGCTTAAACAGTCAATTTTTTTGTAATCTAAATTTAACATCGTCTTCATTGATTATAAATATACATATTTTAGATTTAAATATTTTTAGAAATATCTGCCTAATATAATTTAATATCTTTTTCCTGATAACTGTTATTAATAATAAATTTTATCTTTATCCTGAACATTTTAAAAAACGGTCAATGAGCCAATCGGCTTCAGCAACTGCCAGACAAGCCGGCAGTGGTCATCATGGAACAAGTATACGTTCATTTTTTTCTAAGTTAAGAAAACCATCTGGGAGTTTGTCGTCATCAAATTTTCAAGTAAGTGACATAAAATTTAAAATTTTTTTAACATATATTAAGTATTACAATGAAATTAATAATATATTTATGATAATGTGTGTGGTATGTAAAAAACACATAATGCATTTTTATATTTTTGATAAAGCAACTCTGATTGTCGTAATTGATTTTTTACAAATATAGTAGTAGGAAATTTTTGAAAGGGAAAATAAAACACTATTATATATGGGTAAAAACAATTTTGTAAAATTTTTGACCACGGAACGCACAAAAAGTAAGTATTTATTGCAGACAAATTGATACAAAAATTAATGCGATTAGAAACATAGGTATATATGTTTTGAATTATATTAGCGCCTCATGATATTTTATTTTTTTTGTTATTACGTTATTTAAAAAATGTAAAAAAAATTTTGTCATTTTTAACATTTATTGTTACACATATTTTTTTGTTATTTTTTATATTTAGAATAAAATTTTAAAGTGGGCTCTATAATTTTTATTCAATTACTAACTCAATTTTTTCAAAAATATACATGTATATTTAAAAAAAATAGTTAAAGAATAATTGTTTCAGCTTTATTTGCTTATCTATTTAATAAAAGACGTCCAAATGGTTTGTATTCTATAATCTTGAATATTCAAATTAATGGATTTAAAAATCTATAATTATATTTAATTATCTAATACTATCGATAAAATATTTAAATTACTATTAATTGAAAAAAAATAATTCCACTTTATCATTGATTCTTTTATTGATATTATAATCTGATAAGCTCTTATAATTTAATAATATAACACAAAAGTATTTTTGAAGTAGCATTTATATAAATATATAATATTATATGCAAAATAAAACAATGTCATTTTTAACTTTTTAAATGATAAATTAACCAAAAATATAAGCAATTGGCTTTTTTTATTGTTTTATGTATTATCAATTGTATGCACAAATTCCCTAACCTCAATTTTGATAGATACTTTTTCTCTAAAAATTGGTATGGGGTAACATCATGAGAAAATTGTGGTTCCAATATATCAAAAAGCCATGATATTGTGTTGTTAAATATGAATCGTTGTTATAAACTCATATCACACAGTGTTAATTAGCTCCATTAAAACTATTTATTTTCATTAAAATTTGTATCCCTATAATTTTTTAGTTAATATTTTTACACATATTACTATTTATTCAAAATATACTTATGTGAATATAAAAAATAAATTTATTAACCCAAACATTTTTAAAAGATATATTTACAGTATAACATGATTAAAAGAATAAATTTTTAAACGACACCATAAACATAAGGCAATAATAATAGTTTTAATTTGTCATGAAATATAAATCTTTTTACTTTGTCTTGAATACCCGTAAATTGGTTTACAAAATTTGAATGTAATAAAAAAATTGTATCATATTATTTTTAAGTATTTCTTTAGTTTTTTTTTAAATATTTTTGCTTTTGCCTATTTGTTGTTTAAAAAAAATATATTTTCGAAAATTGTCTTGAAAATTATTAATCATGTGAAGCATAAACATTTTTTTTGTTAATTTTATTTTTTTAATAACACTATTAAAATAAATTGTTTCTACAAACAACAAAAAAATAATATAACTTTTAAAGTACCCCTTTTTTCATTTGGATTTTTTTAGTGTTAATTTAACAAAAAAGTTATTTACTTAAATTGTTTGGAAAATTATTATTAATGGATTTTACGTAATTTCTTGTTAAAATCAAAGATTTACTAGTTAATAGGAAAATTATGTTATTTCCTATTACAGAGTATATACATTATATATTAGGTAAAAATAAAGTAATAAAAGAACGGCATTATGGGTTTTAAAAATTAGAAAAAAAAAGTGTATATGCAGTAGTGTAAGAAAGTATATAGCTTATGCTGAAATAAATTTGCCTTCTTTTTCTTTAACAACAAACAAAAATTTAATTTCTTGAAATGTTTTTAAACAAATTACTTCTAATATATATTTATAAATGTATTTTCTCTTAATCTTATATATATTATATGCTTAGTTTACAACTTTTTTACTACTACTCTAATATATATTAATAAGTTATGACTTCACATATATATATTTTTATAAAATATACTTAAAATTATTAACATAACAATCACCATTAGCATTATATACTACCGGTATGACGTCAAAAACTTCTGTTTCCCTTTTTTGAAAAAATATAACAGATTAAGCACTATAATTAATAATTATAAATATATTATAAATTTTGTCATACTTTAGAACAAGCAATATTTCAAGATTTATTAAAAATATATATTTTATATCTTTACTATGTTTATTACACAGGTACAAGTTGGAAACAGAGTTTATGATGCTAGTGAGTTACAAAAGCTGATTCCACAAATGGAAGATGCTATCGATAAAAAAGATCGCCTTATCCGTCAATATCAACAATCATTGGAACAAAGAGATCAAGAAATCAAAGAACTCGAAAGACAGAAGAAATATTTTCAAGTAAGTTGTTTTCATTGTTTTTTTAACTAAGATAATATAGGGTGAATGTGATAAATTACGTTCAGTATTAGAACAAACAACAGCAAATGCGGCTACACCGTTATCGAAAAATAATAGTACAAGTGGTAGTGGTGAGTCACAAAAATGTACTATAGAAACTGTAAATGAAAATCAAAAAACAAAAGATCCTAAGCCTGAAAAAGAAGGACATAGTTCAAGGGCTAAAAAAGTTGCTGTATCTGCGGAACCCGCAAATATTGATCAAAATCGTACCGTCACTCTACAACATCATGCTAAATCAGCTGGCGCAAAACAATTAATTAGAGATGCTGTTCAAAAAAATGACTTTTTAAGACAATTGGAAAAAGAACAAGTAATAGAATGTGTTGAATGTATGTATGAGATGCGCGTTAAAGCTGGAGAATGGGTGATAAGAGAAGGCGATCCTGGTGATCGTGTATTTGTAATTGGTGAGGGACAATTGGAAGTTTCAAGAGAAAATCAAGTTCTTAGTACAATCGGACCTGGCATTGTTATGGGAGAACTTGCTATTTTATATAATTGTACAAGAACAGCTAGTGTACGTGCTTTATCTGATGTACTTCTCTGGGTCTTAGATAGGCATGTTTTTCAAATGATAACAATGAGAATGGGAATGGAGCGTCATAATCAATTAATGAATTTCCTAAAGAAAATATCTATCTTTGAAAATTTAAATGAAGATAGAATTTCAAAGGTTGCTGACGTGATGGATCAAGAATATTATGCTGGTGGTCATGTCATAATACGTGAGGGTGAGAAAGGTGATACATTTTTCATAATAAACAGTGGACAAGTACGTGTCACACAATACATTGATGGTGATCATACACCTAGAGAAATTCGTGTCCTCAAACAAGGTGATTTCTTTGGTGAAAAAGCATTACTTGGTGAGGAACTTCGTACAGCTACAGTTACTGCTATGGTACCAGGAGTTGAGGTACTTACTTTGGATAGAGAATCATTTTTAAAATTAATTGGTGATTTAGAAGAATTAAAACGTGATTATGGTGATAGTAATAGACGCATTGTTGTTAACTCATCAACGATTTTACCTGTCATTGAAGCTACAAGTCCAGAAAAAGCTGCAATTGACAAAGAATTAGTTAATGTCCAATTGAGAAATTTAAAAAGAATTGCCACACTTGGTGTTGGTGGATTTGGTCGTGTTGAGTTAGTTTGTGTTAATGGTGATAAGACAAAAACATTTGCATTGAAAGCTCTGAAAAAGAAGCACATTGTTGATACCCGTCAACAGGAACACATATTTTCAGAAAGAAATATTATGTTAGAATTACGTACAGATTGGATTATATCATTATATAAAACATTTCGTGATACAAAGTATGTTTATATGCTTCTTGAAGCATGTCTTGGTGGTGAATTATGGACAACATTAAGAGATCGTGGTCATTTTGATGATTATACTGCACGCTTTTATGTTGCTTGTGTACTGGAAGGATTAGAATACCTTCATCGAAAGTCAATTGTTTATCGTGATTTAAAACCAGAAAATTGCTTACTTACAAATACTGGATACCTTAAATTAGTTGATTTTGGTTTTGCTAAAAAAGTACCAAGTGGTAAAAAAACTTGGACATTTTGTGGAACACCAGAGTATGTTTCGCCTGAAATAATTCTTAATAAAGGTCATGATCAAGCTGCTGATTATTGGGCTATCGGAATTTATATTTGTGAGTTAATGCTTGGAAGACCACCATTTCAAGCTTCTGATCCAATGAAAACATATACATTAATTTTGAAAGGCGTTGATGCACTAGAAATTCCAAACAGAAGAATAGGAAAAACAGCAACAGCTTTAGTTAAAAAATTATGCAGAGATAATCCAGCCGAAAGGTTGGGATCAGGTTCCGGAGGTGTTAATGATATACGCAAAAATAGATGGTTTATGGGATTTGATTGGGATGGTCTTAGAAGTAGAACGTTAAAAGCACCAATATATCCAAAAGTTACTCATCCAGCTGATGTTAGCAACTTTGATAATTATCCTCCAGATCAGGATGTACCACCAGATGAGTTTTCTGGATGGGATGAAGGATTTTAAAGTATCATCAAGCAACATAAATAAAATTTTGAATGATTTTTTTTAAAAGATACTACACTTATTTTGACAGATATTTTTAATAACTGAAAGCTTTTTTTTACTAATCACAAACAAAAAATATATTTTGCTTCACAACAATGAACATCAATGTATATGTCATAACATGTAAATCCTTAATTATAACATATTGTTTTGTTTATTAAAATCATGTCTAATTTTATACCATAATTTTTCATTATTTTTTTCTTTAGAAAGAAACAAAAAAAATTACTTATATATTATTGTAGCGAAATAATATTCTTTATAAATGTGATATATTAAATTTTAAAATAATCTTATATTGTGTAACATTTAAAATATGCTTATTATTTCATATAATAAAGTGCTATTTACCAAATTTTATTCTAAAAAAAACAAAAAAAATGTTTATTTTAACCTTCATTTGTTTGTATAGATAAATTTGATTTTATTTCATTAACAGCTACATTAAGTGATGGAAAAACATTTTTCTCTGGAACAATTTTTTGAAAATCAC
The DNA here is from genome assembly GCA_005656395.1 of Strongyloides papillosus. NCBI lineage: Eukaryota > Metazoa > Nematoda > Chromadorea > Rhabditida > Strongyloididae > Strongyloides > Strongyloides papillosus. The sequence goes on along the minus strand of SRSI01000078.1, from coordinate 2,179,414 downwards.
TATTTTTTAATGTCTCTGATAAATCTTTTCTTGCTCCAGCATAATAAACATGAACACCTTCAGAATAAAGCTCATTATATACTCTTATCATTGCACACATTCCTTGGTAGTCCACATACGGAAAACCAGAACAGTCAATAATTAATGGGAACTCAATTTTTTTTTTTGTAAAATCTAAGTTGAAATAATCCTGAGTATTAATTCGTGACTCTAACATTAAATTTCTCTTTTCCCACAACCTTAAAGCCTCCCTGACAGCCTAAAAGTAGAAGTAAAATGTGTGAATTTAATATTAAAAAACGAAAAAATTTATCTTACTTTAAAAAATTTTTGTACAGATGTGAATATTAAAGGACCATCCATTCGAATGATGCAAATCTCCTCATCAATGTATTGAATATCATCTCTTGACGTCTCTTTATACTCACCATGTTCTGTATTTTTAACAATAAAATGCCATTTTGGATATTGACTTCTAGCCACAGTTGTTAATATTGCAAAGGATACTGATAAAGCTAACCCAATGGCCATATCAAAATAAATTGTTGATAAAAAACTGACAATAAAAATAAGACAATCAACTTTAAAAGTAGGATACAAATGTTTAACATCTTTAATTTTTTCTAATGATGCTTTTTGTGCCACAATAATCATTGTTGCAAGAACACTTTTAGGAAGGTATTCTAAAGCTGGTGCAATATATAATATCAAAAATAGCAAAGCTGTCCCGGTAAAAAAACTTGTTAATTGGGTACAATTATTTGCTGCAGCACCAAAAACCGATCTAGCAAAACCAGATGTTACAGGAAATGTTGGAAAGAATGATGATAATATTGACACAAATCCAAGGGATCTTAACTCTTGCCTTCCATTAATTTGACATTTATATCTTTTTTCAACTATTTTTACAACTGATATATGAATGGCACCAGAGACAATTGATATCATAAAAGCATTTATAATTATATATGGAATAATATTAAAATTAGGTATTGTGGGAGCTGGTAATTTTGATGGAATCATACCAACAACCTTTATTTTATATCTATTTGATAGATTGGCAAAATTTGTAGCAGTTGTAGCAATAATAATTAAAATTAATTCATATGGTACAGGTATTTTAAATACACGTATAATTGAGACATTAAGTATTTCGCGACAGAATATCATAAATAAGAAAGATGAAAAACTTATTACTGTTGTTGGCCAATGGAGGTTTGGAACCTTATAAAATAAATCTTGTAAACGCTATATAAAATTTAATATAAAATAGATTTATTTAAAATATATGTCTACTTACGTATATTAAATAACCAGTTCCTGATCTTTTAGGAATTGAAATTCCTAAAGCATCACTTATTTGAGAAAAAAATACATGTACAGCACCACCAACTACAAATCCCGATAATACTTGTTCAGATACGTAGCATGACCAGAATTCTTTATCAGATAATGCAATTAATAAATGAAAAATACCAACCATAAATGTTATTGTTGATGATATTTGAATATTATTTATAACAGTTCCATTTGTTAAAGTAATATTTGATTTATCATAAGGCATTGAATCATTAGTTATAGACTCGTCAATAAAATTTATCGTTGTATTTATATTAGAATTATTAAAATATAAAGATACTGATTCACTATTATTAACATTATGTGTATAATTATTATACCCCTCCATTGCTTCATGTATTGATTTTTCTGTAACTAATGATAATATAGCAAATGTACCTAATGCAATATGTCTTGAATGTCCAAAAAAGACATATAAAAATGATGCCAATATGGATGTATATAATCCATAAATATGATCTAAATTAGCGATTGATGCGTGTGCCATACCTTGTGGTAGCGCAAAAACAGCTAATGTCAGACCACCGCTAAGATCATTAAATAATGAACGTTTCCAATCATATTTGAGTATCCAATTGGTAGCTGGTACAATTGAAAAAATTCCACGTTTAATAATTTTAAAAGAAAATTTTCTTTTACATTTATAGGTCCATTTCAATAATCTTCCTTTTAATGGTTTTTTTAAATCACTCTTTTCATGATTCTAAGTTTTATAATAATATTTAATAAAGAAGTTATAATTTTCAAAAATCATTTACCTGCATTTTTAAATAAATTAAATTAATAAATAATTAAACAAGTAGAATAAATATATATTTTAAAAAAAATTAGAAATATAATACAAAAATGAAAATTTTACCTACTTTACTCATCATTTAGAATACTCCTTATATCTATGTTTCAAATCTCTAAACATTTGTACAACAGCTAAAGGTATTCATTAATGCAAAGCAAGATAATCATTTACTTTGTTCGAATACAAAATGATAGTATATTAAAGTAAAAAGAATTTATAATACGATTATCTTTATTTGAATGAAAGAAATAATGGACAAAACTTAAAAAAAAATTATTTATATAAGTATAGGTAGTAAGTTTTTAGCATAAATAGTTCATTAAAGAATGTCCTAATTCATTTTTATTTTAAAGAAAATGAATAGACAAACTAGTTAAATGCCATAAGCTGTTTTTTAAATAATCATTTGTTTTTCAACAAAAATATATAATGCAATTGGTATTGATAAGTAATATAAATTAACTACATTTCATATTTTTTTACTAATAATTTTTATAGTAATGAAAATGTATTATTTATGTTTTGTGAATTTTGTACATTTGGTTTTTCTTGTGAACGTTGTTCAGCTTGCATCAACTCATTTAATGTTAAAGGAGTCCCTTGTTGAGCCAAAAATGGATTTATTGGTTGTTGCGATATAGGCAAAAATGGATTTGCTGCTATAAAATAATAATTTTATGGTTTATTTTGTAAAGTAACTTACATGTTCTTGTTATTGTAGAATTTGATGTTGATCCCATAAGATTATCAAGATTTACAAGATTTGAATTAGGACCAAGGAAGTGTTCAACATTTATTGAATTCTTTCTTGGTTCATTCTTCTCAGTTATCAAAGATTTGTCATCATTATTTGTTGACATTGTACTATCAGTATTACTTAATAAGTTTACATTAGTATTGTTAGTTGACCAAGGATCAGTTGTCGTTGGTTGATTAGGTGTTACTATATCCCATGGATTAACATTTGAAACATTAATATTTTGATTATTTGGAACATTACCAATAGGTGCCCATGGATCATTAACGGTAGGTGGACTTGAATTTAATGTTTGACAACTTTGTACCGATGATTCTCCAAAATCTAACGAAAGTAAATCATCAATAACATTTGTTGGAGTTTTCTTTTCGACATTGTTTTCAGCACTAGTAGTAGTATTTGGTATTGTGAAATTATTGTCAGTTGATAGGAAATCAGAAGTATCTTTTTTTGACTCCTCTAAAGCATGTTGTAATCGTGCCTGAAATCCTTTTCTAATATCTTCTTCTTTTTTCATTTCTTCTTTAGATAATGCTAAAGCAATTTGTAATTGAATTTCTTCTTCACGAATACTTGAAGGTCTTGCATCTTCAAGTTCAGAAACACGGCCAACTCCAGTAGTATTACTAACATTTCCAACACCTGATTGTATAAATCTCCTTCTTGTAGATTGAAATTTCTCTCTCTCATTCTTAAGTTTCTCCTCATCTTTCAATAACAAAACCATTTGTTTTGCTTTCTCACGAACATTTAGTCCTTGATCTCTATTATCTTCAACATGTTGAAAATCTTTTAACGTTTCAATCGTATATATATTTTCTCTACATTGTTGAGCAATTTTTTCACTACCACATTTAATGATATAATCTAGAAGTATTAAACTTTTATAGACATGACGCCAATTTTTCCCATGGTCATTTAATCTTTTAAATAACATCACCATAATATCATTAAAAGCAGCAGGATTGTATGTTAGATCAGCAATTTCCGACATCATAACAGTGCTGGGACCCCATGGATCGTTACTAAAATGATATGAAATAAATATTCTAATATTATCTATTTTACCTAGTTGCTTCTCTAACTTTCACTTGAGCATCCGAATAATTACATGCAACATTTTTCATTTGTCTACGAATTGTTGATATTGACATTTTGATAAAAAAAATTACTCTCAAAAGAAATTCAAAAATTGAAATAAACTGAAAATATTAAGATAAAATTTTATATTTTGAATCAATAAAAATAAGAGTAAAATTTTCGGGTAAAAGGAAAAATATATACAAATATTGTTTTGATAATTATTCTTTCAAAGATTTTTCATTCTTTAAATCATTTTTGATTTACTAATAATAAAATGTTATCTTTAAGAATAAGTGTCATATGAATCGAAGGAGAAATAGATATTTTGTAAGATGTTGGTGAAGAAATAGCTTTATTTATGTACGCACGCATAAGTAACTATCATACGACCTAAAATTGTTATTTGTTCATATATCACTCAATATATTTTACAATATAATAGATATAAAGGCACAACCATATATGGATTTTATATCTCTAGTAGTAAATATGTTCATTTGTCATGGTAAATATGTGTATGAAATAAACAACAATATTTTATTGAACATATATTTAGGAAAACTAAGTATCCAATCTGATTTAAAAATATACCGTGTTATAATTATGTTAAATACAATAGATATAGTATATATTATATAAAGAAATAAAAAGATAATTTTAAAAAATTATGATGTTATATAAATATTTATCAATAAACAATAGATTGTTTATAATATAATAAAATCAAAATAAAATAAATGATAATAAAAAGAGACAGGAAAAAGATTTTGAATTATAAAAATATATAATTACTCATAAATATAAGAAAATGCATAGACAATGTAAACAAATAGTAGGAAAATGGTACGTTTTCTTATTCCTTTACTGTGATTAAACATATTCTTTTACACATAATATATTAAATTTATTCACATCAACTATACTAAATAACAACTCATTTAATAAAAGTCCGGTTTTCCTAACAGGTTTCAATGTGTTCCCTTAAATTCTCTTTTATATGAAACTTGTTCTCTAACAACTTGGAGGTATATATAAATATTATATCTCATTCGAAAAACCTATGATAATAATAAAAAATTTCCAAAGAAAAAGTTATCAATCTATTAAAACTTTACATATATCTTACAAAAATAAACAAAAACAAAATCTGTATGTTAAATCATTGTGTCATTATAATATTTGACTTATAAAATGAATGTTTTAAATCTCTTTCTTATCTATGTCATCCATTAAGAATAGATAGGTAAACGACAACAAGTAACATTACAATAAAAATAATTTGCATATTTTTTCGTTGTAACAAAAAGATTACCATCATATATTCGACAATCTATAAGCAAATTTCTGTTAACATTTAATACCATTGTATTTAAAATGTAATTAAAGACTTTATTTAATTTTATTATAATGTGTATAACAATAATTACCACAAAAAATTTGGGATAAAGTATACATTTATAAAGATTGTCTGTTTTTATAGTCGAGCATCCACAAGTGACGTGTTCCTGTTTCGCATCATTTTAATAAGTTCATTGTATTAATTTAATCATACGATAGTTGTAATTAAACTCATTAAGACATAATTTTTTACTCATTTCTCATTTTTAGATTTTATTGACTTCCATCCACTATATCTCTCAGCGGAAAAAATGAATATTTTCCGCCTAGCTGCAGATTTATCTCACCTTTTTGCAATTCTTATTCTTTTGCTCAAAATATGGAAAACTAAATCTTGTTCTGGGATTTCAGGAAAATCTCAAATACTCTTTTTGATTGTTTTCATATCAAGATATTTGGATTTATTCACCAATTTTGTTTCTTTGTATAATACAGCAATGAAGGTATTTTTTTTGGGATCATCCATTGGAACGCTTTATTTAATGTGGGTTAAATTTAAACCAACTTACGATGGGAATCATGATACATTCCGTATGGAGTTTTTAGTAATCCCAGCACTTGTATTAGCTATTTTTGTTAACCATGATTTTTCACTAATGGAAATTATGTGGACATTTTCAATTTATCTTGAGGCCGTTGCCATAATGCCACAATTATTTATGCTTCAAGTAACAGGATCTGCTGAAACAATCACTGCTCATTACCTATTTTGTTTAGGAATATACCGTGGACTTTACATTGTCAATTGGATTTACCGTTACTATACTGAAGACTTTGTTGATCCAATTGCTGTTGTTGCAGGAATTGTTCAAACTGTACTTTACTCAGACTTCTTCTATCTTTATGTCACAAAGGTAGTTCAACAACACAGAAATATTGAATTATCGGCTTAGATGTCTAAAAATTTTTAAAAAAGAGAAATAAACTAATGAATCTTAAGCAAGAAAAATTTTTTTTTATTTTTGCATCAAGTATCATATATGTTTAAAAAAAATTTTTATTGAACTTATTTATAATAGTATAATTTTATTTATTGGTATAATTTTTTTAAATGCACGATAGTTCGATATTAAAAGGAAAAGCATATTATATTCATTTTAATAAAATTGTTGACGAAGTTTATGTTCACGTATCATTCTTTGTTTCCTTTCAGCTTCAATTTTACTTCTGTCCTTTGCTGTATTAATAGAATATGAAAAAGGGTATCCTTCTTTTTTTTGACCAATATAATCTGCCAAATATACAAATGCCAAAACAAATTCTAAACATGAAGCAGCAATCCATTGGGGTCTGACACCTGCTGTAGCACGCCCAATTCTATTTAATTCTCTATCCCATGCAGTTTGTGCTGCATAAATTGAACCAATTATCCCACATATAATTAAAAGTACAAATCCTAAAGTCCCATGTACTTTTTCCTTAAAAAATATAGATTTTTTTTTAATAGAGAAACTTACTATAGATAATATAATGTCTGGATATGCTTTATGCATATTTAGTGAATAACAAACAATAATTATAACAATAATAACAGCAAGAAGCATATCAATTGCTAATACAAGACCTTGAGCATGTGCCTTATAACCAAATTCATTTAAGATCATTGTACAATCATCTCTACCACAAACAATTTGCGTTAACCAATGAATTGCAAAAAGTGCTGCTAATTCAAAGAATCTTAACAATACATATGGATTTGCGCACATATTTGGGGTGCATTCGATCGGTTCATAAACCAATATATTCTTTAAGATAAATAATTATGAGTAAAAATTTTTATTACAGCTTACATCATCAGCAGTATAAGTAGTTGATTCATAAATTCTTTTATTGTTTTCAACCTGAATACCAGACATAGGCTGTTTTTTTACATATCCAAAATCATCATCTAATTCATCAAGTTGAAAACTTCCCCTACGTGGTATCATTATTAAAAAGGTAGAAATTAGTAATGACAGAAATACTTGTAAATATAATTAAAAATTAAATTATAAATGTTGGAAATATGTTAATAATTCTTTATTTCAATACTGTTTCATGTTATCATTTTATTGGAGTTGATAAGAAACATTTATTACTATTTATAATTATGTGGTATAGATGGAATTGTTATGAAAATTGACTGTTTTATCATTCAATATTATAATTTCTAATCACTAAAGTAAAGTTTATTTTCAAAATTTGTATATAATATTATTAATATAAATATAACTTTTTGGTATAAAGATATATTCTAAAGATAATGTGTTAGAGGTTAAAAATAATAAAATTTTGATTATTACATATTTGCTTCTAATATATAGCAACATCAATGAAGACAATTTTATAAACTTATTTTAAAGAATTGAGAAATAAAATTAAGTAAATTTACTAAATGCATATAGTTTTAGAGTGAAATATTTCTCACAGTAAAAATAAAAAACCTTTTATTGTGAAGATTTATATGAGAAAAAAAATTATTTCAAAACATTGGAACTAAAAATACAAATATAAAAGTACGTCTATTTTATAAGTATATATAAAAAAATTAGTTTGAAAAGAGTTGTTAAATAATAAAATTAAAAATAATCCATTAATATATTAGGTTGGTGCAAAAGTTCTGTCGTTTTTTTCAATGTCACTTTCTATCTTAAAAAAAATATGATCACAATTGACAAAAAATTAAGTCATTAAAATAGATAGATTGTACTACTTCTTTACTTTAAAATTTGCATAATAGCAAATTGTTATATTATCTATGCTACATTTTCTTTTGCTAAACATGAAAGCAGTCAGAAGCATTTTTGACATTATGTCTTCTAAGAGCTTCAACTAAGACAAATGATAACTGATGATTCTAAAAATTTATGTGTAGCATTAGGGAGAAATGTAGCAAATATTGGGACTATATAAAGATCGTTCTTAAAGATTTAAGACAAAGAAGTGAATCTTGAAGATGGAGCATCCACTTGGATAACTTCAGCTTCCAATGAAGATTTTTTGAGACTCTATCAATTCAAAACCACTTTTAATGACCTTTAATGTAAAATGCTATCAAAATTAAAATTAGTCGAGAAATATCTAAAAAAATTACAAAATTCAGAAAATGATAAAAAAGTTGTTCTTCAGTACGACGACATGTATCATTGAACACTCGGAAAAATCTGGATGAGAGAAGCTATGAATTTCTCTCGCACACAACATATTCTCCAAATGTTTCTCTATCTAGTCACTATCTACTCTTATCCCTACATAACTTCTGGGATGGTAGACACTTCTGTAAAGTTGATGAAGTAATTATTGGTTTTTTTGAATCTTTCTTCAAAAAGGTTAAGAAATTCTCTAAATCTGGAATCGGTAAGGTAGATACTAATTGAAGACAAGTTGTTGTTAATAATGGATAGTATAATACAAATTAAGTAATTTTCTTATAAAAATTATAACCTTCTAAGGTTTCGGTTAAAAAAACGACAGAACTTTTGCACCAACCTAATATATCATATTAGAGGTTAGCAAAAAATTATAATCATAGTGATATCAAAGCTAAATTAAGTACCTAAAATGATAGAACACATTTGAGTTAATCATAAAAGATAAAATAATACTATTTTATAAATTAAGAAAAATAAAATATAAGTATATTCTTAATTATATAGTTTGCTAAAGAGTTAACTACAAAAATTTCAACCAATATAACAATACACACAAAAAAGGACACAGATTTGCATAAAATATAACAAATTTGTCCCACCTAAAAAAATTTGAATTTTCTTGATTTGCGTCTAATTTTATCACAATTATTTTGTATATGAAAAATTAAAACAATAATTAGAGAATTATTAAAATAAGTTTCTATTTTTATTTTAGAATATAAGTTGTTTTCTACAATCCATTTTAAAATACATGATTAAAATTTGATTCTATGTAAAATTACAAAAACTTTTATGAAAAACATTTTTATTATATAACAGTACATTTTTTAATTATTTTTCAATCGTTTGAATTATTGTAAATTGTATTTTATGAAATTTTCACATTTGATGCTCTAAATTTTTTTCATAATGTTTTTTTAAAATTATCTTAAAAATCAAATTTATGAAAAGTTATAAAATAATATAGATTTTTATTTATAGCAAAAAAAATTACTTTTACATATTTTAATTTAAAATAATAACGAATATTAAAATAATATTTTTTTATAATACTTTGTGTGAGTAAATAATTATTGCTTTTCATTGTTATTTTTATGGAATTTTTAAACTTCTTGTTGTTACACAAAAAAAAATGGGAAAAATTTTGACAAATCTATCTGAAATGCAAAAAAATTTCCCACCTATTAAAAAAATCAACATTTATTCAAATTTTAAAATTATCAAGCGACAGCAAAAATGTTTTAAACGATGAAAAATATTTTTGTGTCGCAGAATTTTGCTTTTTTTTTTTACAAAATTATATATGTTTTATATTTTAAAAAATGTAACTTTTATTTAATCTTAATATTTTTGATATAATGCTAATCTTAGGATCTAATTTTTTTTCTAACATACGTGAAACATGTTATTAGAATTCAATTTCGTGTAAAGTTGTTAATTTTAACAAAAATCATTGTCCTAAACAATTCACTGGCAACAATAAATATAAAAAATTCGTAAAATAATAACAAATAGCCAAAAATTATTATTTAACCATACAAAGCATTAATAATGAAAAATATTATTTTACTATTTGTTTTCATATTAAGTTTAAATATGTAGAAGATATTTTTAACTATAGATAAAAATCCATATAATATCATAACTTTTCATAGATTTAATTTCCTAAATAGAACTATTAAAGTCATACAAAAACTTTTCGGCCTTCAGAAGAATGTAATTTTATAATAAAAAGTGTAATTATTAATAACTCAAACTGTTAAAACTTATTAATAAAAATATTTTCGTATGTTAAGAATTGCTTTTTATAAAAGCATTTATAATCTTACATAAAATTAAATTCTAATTAAGTATTTAAAAAAATATTGTAGAAGACGATCTATGTTTTAAAATAACAATAATATAATAAAAAATTAAAACTTATTTCAATAACTACTTAGTTATTGCTTTACTTTTAAGTACGATATAATTGCGATAAAATTAGTCGCAATTCAAGAAAATTCAAATTTTAATAGGTGGGAAAAATTCATTACATTTTACGTAAAAATGCTTCCCACTTTTTTTTGTGTGTAGTAGATTGTTTAGAATAATGATCTTTATTAATCAATAATTTTACACGAAATTGAGTTTTAACGTCATATTTTATAAAATAAAAAAACAAGTTAAGATCTTAATGAGCATAATGTCATAAAAAATATCAAAATTAAAAAAAGTCACATTAATTCAAAAGTCAAACATATATATCTTTGTAAAAAAATGCAAAAAGTAAGCGACAACCTAATATTAGGTTGTTCAATTGAAAATGTCGCTTTTTAGATCATCAAAATTTAAATGATCTTAACTTTCTTATACATTCACGTATCGCTACAAGATATATACCATCTTGTAGAGCAAATCGAGGACTATCATTGTCATCTTTTTGCATTTTGTTAAGCAATTATTAAAAAGTTGCTATTACTCTAAAAAGAAGTTACGTCAAAAATGGATTTCCGACTAATTTGCTTGTACGAGTTCAAACTTGGCCAAGCAGCAGCCAAAACTTCAAGGAAAGTAAATAAAGCATTTGGTCAAAGATCCACTAACAAACGAACTATACAATGTTGGTTCCAGAAATTCCGCAATGGAGATATAAGTCTTCAAAGACAGAAGAATTTTCATGGAATAAATGTTCTTGAGAACGAAAAAATAAAAAAAATGGTGGAACATAATCCAAGAATAACTGTTCGGGAGCTCACAGGGGAGTTGAATGTCAGTGTTGAAACTGTATCTAACTACTTAAAACTTATAAATATGAAGAAAAAAATGGATTCTTACGTACCTCATGAGTATACCCCCAACTAATGTTTAAGAAGCATGTAAACTTGTTATTCTTTGATTCACAGGAACAAAAATGACCCATTTTTAAAAGGGATTGTAACGTGCGATGAAAAATGGAGCATGTTTGACAATTGTAAGAGGTTATCGCAATGGGTGGGCAAAAATGAGGGCCCTAAAAACTTCCCGAAACTCAGGCATTCAAATAAGAAGGTAATCCTAATTATTTGGTGAAATTGTGTTGAAATCATCCATCATAAGTATCTAAATTCTAGAGAAACTATGATTGCAGACAGATACTGTAAGGAAGAAGAAGAAATGCGCAAGAAATTATCTGTTCTGAAGCCTGCATTGGTCAACAAAAGAGGTCCAACATTACTCCATGATAATGCTAAATCTCATGTTTCAAAAACGACAGTGCAGAAGCTTAAAGAATTGGAATGTGAAACTCTGCCACATCCTCCTTATTCACCGGACTTGTCTCCAACAGATTATCATTTATTCAAGGAATTAGAGCTTCATTTGCGGCAGAAGAAATTCACCAAATCTGATGACCTGAAAAATGACGTCTTGGAGTTTTTGGATTCTAGAGACCGGAGTTTTTTTCAAATGGCATAAATAAACTTGTATCACGTTGGCAACGATGTGCTGATTCCAACGGTACTTATTTCAAATAAAGATATTAATTTTTGGCTGAGTTATAACATTTTAAAATTGACTGTCAAAAAGCGACATTTTCAATTGAACAACCTAATATTTTGCGTTATATAAAAATTTTTGCTATCGCTTGATATTTTTAAATTTGAATAATATTCAATTTTTTAAAATAGTGGGACATTTTTTTGCATTATAGATAGAATTGTCAAAATTTGTCTTTTTTTATGTGTGTAGTTTTTAAGTTTAATGTTTGCTTATAATATTGTGGTCATATAAAAATTTGATATGCCTATCTATATTATATTTCAAGATCTGACATTAAGAGTTAAATTTGTTTTATATTGTAAAAAATATATGAGAAAAAGACCCTTTTTAGGTAGTTCCACTACCCCTAGAATACTATATGTTAAACTTATTTTATTAGGTCATATTTTTTAATAGTAATTAATTAAATATATTTTTCCTTGTTAAATTGGTAACAAATAAAAAGAAGTATTATATTTCATCAGTGATAAAAAGAACGTTGTTGGAATTTTAGACTGAAACATATATACAATAATTTGGTCGTAGCATAAAATGGTATTTTATATTTGCTATCACATTTGACAAATTTAATTCCAATAATGCCTGAATTTTTTGAAAAAAGCTTTATTAACACAAGATGAGTCAAATATATTGAATTTGATAGATAGAATGTATGATTTGTTAAGTTTTAGAAAAACTGTGCACGAATGAACATCACATGATCACTTAGTGAAAATAAAGAGAAGATGTATCTTCATTTACCGGTGACTAATGTTAATAGAAGTTATTGTAATTAAAAAAAAAAGATTTTTTCTCTGATTATTTCTTAAAAATATCCTTAAAAAGTTCAATTTATATATTAATATTGATATAATAATATTGATAATTGTTACATGTCATCTTATGTCAGAAAAGGTCATAACGGAAAAGACACATAACTTTCATAAAAACGTTTAAAGGTTGATTGAAATAAACTACTATTCACTTTTTTTGAATTGTATGTTATAAAAATTTACTAGTCATTAAGAAAAGCATAATTTTACAGAAAAATCATCTTTCAAAGAATTACATTTGCTTAAAATGTTAAAAATATCTAGAAAAAATACCATGTTAATTATCTAAAAAGAGTTCTTTAGTAAATAGAAGATCCTGGACAGAGGTTTTGTCCTGGAGAAATATTTCTATCTCAATTTTAAGTAATTGTTATATTTTATTATCACTTTTTTGTGTCACTAGTTTTTAATAAACTTATTTGTAATCTTAAGTTGTCTAGCATGTTTAATAAAACTTTACATAAAAATAGCGAATGCATTCGTCTAATATATATCTAAGAGCACAATAATTTTAACGTAAGAGTAATTATGGAAAACTTTTCCCAGAAAAAGTATCGGCGTACTTTGCAGTTCGTGGACGTTTTTCTAATTATAGTAAAAATAAACGAATCAAAAACATAAGTTTTTGTTACTTCAATATAGTTTTATATCTATATACAATTTTTGGGTACGAAAAAGTATGAAAATAAATTCTGACTCTTATATTATCATTCCGCCTGTTGTAAAAGTAATGCCATCTGAGGCATCTAAATACTATCGAAAATTGCAAAAAGACATAATTACTTTTGAAATAATAGACGTAAGATAATTCCTATAATGTTACACACAACTACAATGAGAGCATTTGTACTTCTAACAAATAAAACAAAATGTAATTAACATAAAATATAGGCAAAACATTTTTTGCAATTATAATTTAATTAAAAAGGATAGATATTTAAATGCCGTAGACGACACTACTTTTAAAACATGTGAAGTGATAATATAAGAATTAGAATTTATTTTCATTATTTTCCATTCGCCAAATTTGAATATTGTTATAAGATTATATTGAAGTAACAAAAAACATTGTTTTTGACTCAGTTGTTCACTCAAAAATAATAATAGCTAATTATAGGTTGTGCATCAAACTCAATACATAGCAATGGATATCAATAAGAACACGTCTAAAACCTCAAAGACTATAAAAAAATATAAAGTAAATGATCCAAAATTCGATTACTTACCAGAACAGAAAATAAATAGCTAAGTTTATACTCTTTAAATATGCATATATTTTTATATTTATATCCTTTTGCTAATCAAATGTTTAACTAGAGTGCATTGTTATATTTTAAATAGCTGGAGCTCTCTTTAAGATCCTAAAAATCTAGCAGGATTATGAAATTTATAAAGTTAAAAAAATAAAATGTTTAACAACAATTTGTATGACAGTTGATTTAGACGTAGTATTTGATGAATGTTACTATAATTTATTTTGCATTTTTTCAATTGCAGGTATAAGAACATTTTCAGATACAAATATTCAATGTTTTAATTCAATTGGTTATAAAAGTTTAATTTAAACGTTCTACTATGTATGATACATAGAAAATAATAAAGATACACTTTATTTTTATACAATTAATTTTTTGATAAATTTATATAATTTATGACTAATATTGAATTATTAACTAATAGTAAGTTCTGAAGTTCAAAATTTTATAAAAATCTTGATAACAATTATTATCAAATATTTTGTCTTACAAATTAACTTATGTTAAAAATAATACTTTGTTATTCGTTTTTCATTCTTCATTAAGAAAATTCTAAAAAATAATTTTTAACATTTTTATTATGGAAAAAATGCATTACGTTTTTTATTTCAAACGATATTATCCAGCAAAGATGGTTTTTAACTGCATCACAGAAAAAAAAAGTTGAGCTATTAAAAAGTATAATACTACAAATTGCATTACGTATAAAAAGTGTTGACATTATTTAATATTAAATTTTAATGATGGATTTTGAAATATCTGTAGAAAAATGTTGGTCATTAAAAAACCATAATACTATAAATAATATCAAGTTTTAAAAAAGAAATCCTATTTCCGAATGTCGAAGCTAATTATAAAGCACTTCGTAAATGATAGTACCAATTTAAAAAAGTTTGACTTTTTGAAATGCATTAATATAGATATTTTTTACAGTTAATATAAAAATTAAAAACATTTTCAAATCTCAAAACTACTACAATTTAAAAAATAAAACAATCACATTGTTTTTATAAATTCAATTATAAATAAATTTAATTATAAGGTAATTCTACAATTTAAAGTAGAAAAATTATTGTTATACATATTAATGGAAAATAATTTTAAACGAACAAAATATTTAATAATATTATACAGTAGTTGAAAGAGATAAGTAAAGTGTGATTAAACAGTGATAGAAATATATTTTGAAGAAATATAATACTCTTACAAAATATCAATTTTGCTTTTATTGAAAATAACAAATTTTTACCATCATGTAATTCGTTGTCTGCATTATTCATATTTTAATTATTTTAAGTACAAATTAGCCTGATATTAATTTGTAACTACTATAAAGAAACCCTTTATATAAACACTTCGAAGCACCATTTTAATCATTTTTAAAATTATTTTATGGAGTCTTCCTGATTTAATATTATTGATGACAAGTAACATTTTAAAACTATTTTGAAACTATACAATGTAATTAAATGTACTTCTGCCTTCTTTTAATAATTTTTCATTAGATAAATTTATTTTCATTCATAGGTAAACTACTTTTTTCTTTTATTAACTACATTATAAATTATATAAATTTTAATGGATTAAAATTTTTAGTATTACTAGTTATTCTGATTTTTATATTAAAAATATTATTATTCCTTTAGTTTCACAGTTATTAGATAGAAAATCTTTTCTAATATTAGTCTATAAACTTTTTCATCTCCACAAATCATTATTTTTATAATTGTAACATTTATTAGAAATTTATATTAATTAAAATAACATCTTAAAGTTTGCAAAGCATTATTTGTTAAAACAATAAATAATTTACTTCTTATTTTTCCATACTTTTTTAACTTATAAAGGGTCAAAAATTAAATGAAATTTATATAGATTTCACTTTTAATTTACCATTTTTAATTAAATTTACTAATTACGTAAATTAATTTTGCTTTATAGTTTCGTCATTTTCCATCTTAAATAAAACTTATATCTAAATTATTGTAAAGATATAAAACTGTTAATTCTATATTAAAAAATACTATGATCAAAAAGAAGTTAAATTTCATAATTATTAAATTACTCAATTTTGTAGTACATATCAATGTTGATGTTTATTTAGGATAAATATATGATATCATATACGTATATTCTTCTTTTGTCAACAATAGATTCTTAAAAATATTCCGTCTTTCGATATAGTTACGTTGAGAAATGGTTTACTAAAAAGATGACAATGTTAATCTAGATCACATAAAATCATCTTCAAAAGCTATAAACAATATCTTTGTAAAAATTAGTAATGACAAAAATTTTGTTCTCACAAAGTTATTGGCTTATATATCTTGAAATAACAATTTTGATATTATTAAGATATAATATAAGAACTATTGAGTATCAGGGACGGTCAATGTAATGTCAACATATAGAATAAAAAGGATCTACCTCTTATCTTGATATTTCTAATAACTTTACATTTCCATCTTTATATGTCTTCTTTCAATTAGTATATTATTTACTTTGATAAACCTCCACCTGATTTATTATCATTTACTTTTAAACTTTTAATTTTAAAATAATTTTTTTCTTAAATCTTCCTTCTTGTATTTTTTTAAAATTTGAATCATTTTTTTGCTTTAGAAATTTATAGAATTTAACTCCCTATCTAAATAGTCATCTTTCAACAAGATTTCACTTACCTATGAAAATAAAAACAATCAACATCTATTGATATAATCAATTCTTCTTTAATTATTATATGACCAATACTTCATAATTTTTAAGTTTATTTTATTTTAAAAGCTTCCACTTATTATAGCATCTTACGAAGAGTTTACATAATTTTTTCCGTTTTTTTAATTATAATGGTTTATATTCCTCAACAACCTCAAAATGATTCTCATTTAATACAGTATCAAGAAAATCCAGTGATTATACTTCCTAAAATGTCAAATACTGTTGCAGGTTCTTGTATTAACAGTATTATGAAAGTTATCAATACTGATAATACACCTACAGATAATTACATATTAATGCCTATTTCGGTCATTTCTAGTAATAACCCATCGTCATCTTTTCATATACCAAGGCCTGTCGCAAAAATACATAAGTCTAGTAGCATTTCATTATCAACACTTAATTTGAATCCTCAGTCAAATTCAATTCCCGTCTCGCCATTTCTTAATGACAATAATATCAAAAAATCTAGTAGTAGATACCAGCTGCAATCAAAAAGGAATTTTGATAAAGGAAGACCATTTAGGAGTACCATTGGTCCAAGTAAAGGTGTTAGTATTCCTTATAATCACAATTTACCACCACTATTAAATTCCTCATCATTATCTACGGCAAATATTAGGTCTATTGAGTCAAACAAAATTATAAGTATTTATCCAAATACGTAAGTTGTCTTTATATATTCTTTTGAATTATTATAAGCATACTAATTTTTATTGCAGAAAACAACAAAATAAACTAAAATTTGATTTTGATAATAATAATATCCTTCAATTGGATAATAATCAAAATAAAAGGATATCATCAGAAGATAATAGCGTAATTTATGATGTTCCAAACTACAATGTCCCACCATCATTACCTCCGCACTCATCAACAAAAATATCTCAAAATTCAACGCTTACCGATATTCCAAAACTAAAACCTCTTCAAACTCCATATACAACACCTAATAACATCAATAGATATTGTTCTGTTATAACACCAATTATAACAACAAAATATTTTATCCCACCGCCACCACCAATAAATCATTCTATTGCAGTTAAAGAAAGTAGAAGACAATTTAAGGAAATTTTAAAAAATGATCGTAAATTGAAGAGGTATCAAAAAAAATTACAAAGAGGATTATTAAAACGAATATGTTGCTCAAGTGTTTCTCAATTACTATGGGCAATCTTGACAATCATTGGTCTTGGTTTTCTAGCTTATTTTATTCTGATATACTATTTAATCTAAAAATAAATCATATAAATTTTCTTTAAAAAACTTAATTCTTTATTTTTGTGAGACCATTTACTTAATATATCAATAATTTGTATTTTTGTAAGTAAAATAATTTTATGAGTAATAAAACTTTGAAATGCCAATATAAAGGATACACTAATATTTTAATTACTTTTTTAAAAATAAAGTTTAAACTTTGATGATGTAGATTTTATTTTATAATTTTTTGATGCGTTGAATGTAATATTTTTCCAAGGTATTCAAAATTATCCTTCACTTGAATAAAGCATAGTGATAAAGTATATTGAAGTCAATTTTTTTAATTTATAAACTTTAAAATAAATCAAGTAATAAAGATACACTTATTATTTAATTCAACAGCAACAATTTTTAAATTACAGTTTATAGTTTTGTTTTAATAATAATTATATGTAAAATTAAACTTTTATCTTCTTATTATTGACTTTTATTTAAAATATAATTTATAAATTGTTAAATTTGTTAAAGACAATTTAACTTGCAATTATCATTAAAACAACAAAAGAAAAGTCATACAAAGTAAAAACATTGATAAAATAATTAAATTTTATTTATCATTGAAAAAAATATGGACGGGTGAGCGACAAAATAAAAAGTTTTTTCTTTTACATTTAGCTAATTATATATCTATCTTTAATTTTATAGTGAAAAAAATATAATAATTTTCAAAATTTAAAAGATTAAATATTTGAAGAAGAGGAAAGTAATATACATATATTCAATAATAAAATAACTATTTTTATTTCCTGAATTTGCTAACAAAATTTGATTTTGCGCTTCTTCTAAACTTCTACACCATGCTATACCACGAAATAATTCATCTTTATGATCAATTTTTGTTTTAATATATGGATAAATACATAGTGTTGAACAGGAATGATGATGATATTGATGGGATGGATTTTTTGGATTTACATATGGCAAATTTTGTTTTAAATTAACTTTCCTTAAGTCAAAGAAAATCACTGTTGGTGTTGAATGATTTAATTGTAGAGCATTTGCTTTTATTACACCACGATCACATAAAATTAATTCTGGTACAACAACAACTTTCATCTAAAAATAATCTAATTAGTATTAACAGTTGATCCATGCGAATGTGACACTATTTTCTTTTGTAAAATAATTATATAAAGTTAAGGTCAAGTGCCAATAACATAAATTGTATGTAAATATATAATTATTAAATTGCTATATTATAATATGACACATTTTAACAATTTAATTATTTATATATTTTAATATTTTGACTATATAGACTTTTGTAGACCATATAATAATTTAAAAATGAAAACTTACGCGATTATTATCCTGAAAGACAGATTTAATAGAAATTTCCAATTGTTCTGATGTAGAAACTATATTATCTAGAAAAATAATTTGATCTTCAATAGAGGAATTATCCAAACCATCATCATTTTTAGTTTTAAATATTAAATCCTTTAAAAAAACACATTAATGATAAATTTTACTACATATAAAAAAACATAATCTCAAAGGTCATTACTTATAACTATCTATTTATGATAATTGAGTATTATAAAATAATTACAAAACAACTGTTATTCCTATTAAACATGAATTTAATTGTTAGTCAAACAATTATCTTCTTGTTTGATTATAATTTAAATTACAATAAAATCTTTTTATAAGTATTTAAAATTAAATGATTCACACAAAAAACTAGCAAAAAAGTACAATTTCTTTATAATTATAAAAATGACACTATAATTTGCCGACAAACTATTATTTTATAGAAAAAAAAGATTTTAACAGGTATATATATATGGTTAGTTTCTAATAATAATTGACTTACCTGTTTTGTTGATATGTCCGATTTAAAACCACTAGGATGTTTATGATGAAGGCGATATTGAATTCTTAATGCAAACCAGGTGGCAGGCGTTAAACCATCAAATAAAAATAGCTAAAAACAAAATGCGTTTAATTGCTTTTTCTTTTTATTAGTAAAATTTTTATTGTCCTTAAGCAAAATATAACTTTTTACATCAATTATACAATTCCTTTAGGAATAATAATTTATTATAAGACGACAAATGAATAATATTTTTAAATGGTCAAAAATTATTCTTCAAAACAAAATTTTAAATATATCATTCTATTTATTTCAAGATAAAAGGGTAATTAATTCTTTTAAAAACTTTTCTTATCGATATTAAAAATTTTAGGAATTGATATTTTAATAAATAATAAATTGCGTAAAATTTTTATGTTTAAGATAAAAAATAACATACCTGATCAACTCTATCAGTAGTTAATTCTGTTTGCCTAAAATGCCTAAATATATTTAAATCAAAAATGTCAACAATCATGTCAAATTTTGAAACATTTGATGCTTTTATCATTTTAATCACAACAGAGGAATGAGATATAGCTGATATCTCAAATGTTGCAATTGCTGACACATCCATAGAATATTGATATAAAAAATATAACAAACATATTAGAAATGATCTTGATTGAAAAGTATTTATAGAATGAAAAATAATATTCCTTAGAGCATGTAGATATTTCATGTTGGCATTTTATTTCTATAGGTTTGTGAGATTTTAGTTCTTTTTAAGTATAGACTTTTTTAACTTTATATAAATTTTTTTTGTCAGTTTAGACAAACTATTTTTTATCTATAAAAATGTTTAGGACTTAAATATTAGCTAATTATATGATAAAAAAAGAAAGTTATCGTCGCTAATGTTTTTTTAACTTAAAGTGGTGTAAAATTAGTAAAATATTAGAAGATGTAAAAGAGACGAAAATAGTAAGAAAAATTTAAAATAAATCTATATTACATGATAATTGTTTTAAAAACTTGTAGTTTGTTACTTATCAACGCCATGATATTTATTATTTTACTATAAATATCATTGATATACAAAGATATATATATATTTTAGCTCATCCCCTTTTAGATAGACTAACAGAAAATGAAAAGAAGGTTAAAGTATGACATGTTAAGATATCTTGAAAAATTAAGTGTATTTCTTGGTAACAATACTTAAAAGGCTTTAAAAGTTAAAGTAATGATAATAAGTATAATGCTTAAATAATTTAAAACTATAAAGACGAGTGGTTAAGAAATAATACAATAAAATGAAAAAAATTTAGGAAATATGATAAAAGATATTATTCCCATAAATGTAATATAAATATATGTGTTTATTAGTAAGAAAAAGAAAAATACTAAATATTCATATTACTCAAAATTTTTAATCTTTATCAGTTGGTTAGTAAAAGTTGATTTAAAACATGTCTTTGACATTTAAATGGCACAAAAATATAATTATCACGCAAGCTACTTTATTTCATAGGTTAATCAAGAATATTTCTTCTCTAAATGAATATGTACGAAAATATATATATCATTATCACTTGTACTATCTAAAAACAAAATAAAAATGTTTACTATATGAAAAATAATATTCATTTGTATATATAGCATTAGAATTAATATTAATAATGGCACAACTATATATATACTTAAAATGATAGTAAAAGAAGTACATAATTGAACATAAATTAGGTGGAGATTTTAGGTACTTAAAAAGGCCCAATGCGTTAAAACCTTATGGCGTGTGTTCTTTTTAGATCTTATAGAAAATGATTTGTACAGACGTTTACTGAGACCCTCAAAATCAGTTTCTATTTAATAGTTATATTTTACCTACTAGTATAACAAGAAAATCTTAATTAAATTTAAAATTAATTCCTCTGCATAGAGTTTTATTGTATAATCTAAATAAATCATATATTCATGATAAAAATTCATGAAAGTAATTGGCTACAAAAAATCATTTAAAATGATAATAGAAAAAAGTGAAATGATTGTAAACAAAAAAATGTTAAGAATATGCACCATTTTGTTAGAATTTAAATAGTAAAACTAGAAGTTTAAAGATATGATAATCCCTGATATATATTCCACTAATCCAATAATATCTTATATTAATAAGGTAACTATATATATAGATTATTCATGAACGATGCATAAAGTCGGATGAAAAATGAGAATAGGATAAGAATTAAATAAACAAACTAATTTTTTTAAAAAATAATAACAAAGATGTTAATGAATTGACACATTTTAATTTTAGCTAAAGCCATGGAAATTTTAACAAAAAAAAGAATTAAATATTTTTTAACATAAAAAAAAGAATTTTCCAATGAAAAATGTTTAATTTTTTTTATTCTTGACTTTTAAAAAATTACTGATAAAAAAATTATTAAATTTTTTGTGCAATAAATACTTACGACAACAAAAAAATATACACACGAATTGTCATTAAGAAAATAATCTATTAGATACTAATTTTTATAAAATATATACTAATTATACAAATTATTTACTTTTTATTATATACAAAAAAATATAATTATCTCCTCTATAAATTGTTTTCAATATTGATACAGATAGACGACAAAACAAATAGTTTTTGATTAGAAAAACTTAAATATATTTAAAAAAAATATTTGTCCAATGAATTAATAATTGTTAGAGATATCCAAAGGAAAAAGAATAACAGTAGGAATATCTAAAATAGATTAAAAAGAGTCAAAATTGTTTACTCATGTTTCAATGTAAATAAGGTATCATTTAATGAATTATTATAGTAAAAAAAGATTTAAACTATTAAAATATTCTTTATTTTGTATCATCTAGATTTAAAAATTCATGTAGATATGTTTATTAAAATAGTACCAGTTTAAAAACAACATTTTAAAAAATATAGTAATAATAATGTAAAAAATAGAGAAAAATAACAAAAAGTGTAAAAATATACAACTTTTCAATATCTGTATATATAATACGTCAAAATAGATTTTATTTTAACAAAAATGCGACGTTAATTTAAAATTGTTCTAATTATTCAAGTATTTGTTATTTTCCATATAATTAAGAAAAGAATAACATTTATAATTTGCTAAAGGAATATAATCCAGAAATTCAAAATATAATTAATATGAAAAAAAATTTTTAACGTAAAAAATAAGATAATATTGAGAAGTTCATATCTATGTAATCTAAAAATATGCATTACTTGAAATATATCTCTTTATGTATATTTCGTGCCTACTTGAAATTAATTTTTTAAGTTAAACATATCAAAAATATTGTTGTAAGATAAAAGAATGATATTTTACCAGCAAAGAATAAAAGATGTGATAGAAGGGAGTTAAAATGATAGCAATATTATGAAATTAACAGATAGTATACAAAAGGATGTTAAAAATTGTTCCCAAACAGGGACCTGAAAATTTATTTTTTCTTGAATACTTAAATAAAAATGAAAAAAATTTGTTGTTTAGAAAGTATAATAAATATAATTTATTAAAAAGTAGATGAAATAATTCATTATAATATTCATGTTACTAAAAGATTCATAATTTATATATTCTTTTTCACGTAAAAGAAATATTAATTAAATATTTTTA
The DNA here is from genome assembly GCA_005656395.1 of Strongyloides papillosus. Lineage (NCBI taxonomy): Eukaryota > Metazoa > Nematoda > Chromadorea > Rhabditida > Strongyloididae > Strongyloides > Strongyloides papillosus. The sequence continues at coordinate 2,155,871 of SRSI01000078.1, read as the reverse complement.
ATGTAAAATGTACACTGATTCAAACTGTTTATGATGTATATGTACATATATCCTTATATAGCTAATTCTTTATAGCATTTAATTTCCAACAAACAAACTATTTTTAATTGAACAAAAGAAATTATATATGAATTTAATTTAAACTTTGATCACTAAAAAGTAATTTTAGTTACCATATTAAAGTGTAAAAAAATTATATATATTTTGTATGAATAAGTTTTTGGAATATAATGATAAAAAGAATTATAATAAGATTATAGTAAAACATCGGATGTTCAAATGAACAAACTAATTTAAAATGTATTATTATAATAAAAAGAAAAAATTTTTTTTTACATTTTTTGAATAAATCATTTTATTTCTAATAAAAAGATAATGCAAATACACAAAGACATAGTATATGAAACTTCTTAAAATTAAGTTATTTTAAAAGGTTAAAGAAACAGTTTAATTTTATACATTGTTTTTGATTAGTCTTCTGAAAAAAATTGACCATTTTAAAAGAACAATATATTTAAATGGGAAATTTCCTTTAATGTAAATAAACTTTTTAATTATTTTAAAGATTAAAGTACTATCATTATTGTATGAAATAAATTGTAAACTTTACTTACGAAGGTAAATTAGGTGCATTAAATGAATCTTTTGTAAATTGAAGGCTTTTATATAATCAGCCATTTAAGGTATATTATAAAATCAACCTCTTAACAATAATATTTATTAATAAATGATGCGTGGACTTGATAAAATTATAAAATGGTATAGAAAATAAAAATATAACAAAGAAAGAAAATATTATTAATATTTGGGAGAAGAAAAATATTTATAAAATTATATTTATAATTATTGTAAAGTTAAATAAAAATAATGTTTAGGATTATAATTTGTACTCTTTAATGTTACAATTATAATAAGTACTACAAATGTTTGCTATAGAAAATGAAAAATGTTAAAAATGAAAGATTACCACAATCAAAGAATAAAGTTTTAAACAACGAATAAAATTTAATTTTTATCTTTAAATTATTTGTATATATTTTAGATTTAAACTTTAAAAATTAACCAAATAATAGGATAAATATTTAATTTATTTACTATATGTTTTGATTACCAAATACTGACATTTAATCTTACGCAACTGTAATTTAGCGGTACCTCTCTCTATGTATATTAATATTGTTAAAGGATGATTTCTTTAATATCAATTATCAAATGTATGGTAAATAGATAAAAGTATACATTACAATTTGGAGGAACCATTTAAGCTAAAAGAGATAACAATAACATAAGTAAAATTTCATATAATCAGGAAAATGTATAATTAAGTAAATCTTGTTATATGGCATGATTTCTTTTGATAAAATCTACAATAATTAACTCATTATTTATGTTCTTTATATCTATATTATGGTAAAATTTAGCAAAAGTAATATTCTTAAATTAGAAACTTTATAATTTACAATTTTAAAATAAAATGCAAATGTTATTATATGGTAAAAAAGTTTGAATTTTTTAAATTTTAATTGCAATAAAAAGCATTAAAAAAAATAGGAGAAAGAAAAAGTAATTTGTATAATATAATATAAATTTTAAACTCAATAAAATTATTGGTGTAAAAATATTTCGAAAAAAAGATTCTCATATAATTTTTAAAAATAAAGTAGAAACGGAAGAATTTATTTATTTACATATAACAAACATTAATTTATTACATTTGAGTTTTCCTCTGGTTGCAATCATTCTTTATACTTTTGATATATTTATATTAAGAAACTTAATTTATATTTTTATTACCCATGTTGATAAAAATGATGGGAACATTTGGTTTACCATTTTAGGTACCTTTTTATATATAAATTTGTTTATATAACTTTAACGATATTCTTTCTTTCCTTTAACCGGAAACTTTTTTTTATATTTACAATTAAGATACACTAAAAAGTTATTAAAGATGGAAAAACAAATTGCATTATATTGATAATATTATTTAATATAAATAAATCTTTTTTATGTTTTTAAATATCATAAGGTATTCGATAGGATAAATTTTAACTATACTTATCTTATCGGTGAATAAATATCTTTTTGTTATCTATAAAATTATATAAATTCACTGCTGAAAAAGGAATCAATTACAATTGAATTGGTGATGAAATATTTTTACAAAAATTATACATTACCTTTAATATAATAATTTTTTTCAATGTTTTCTGTTTCATTAAATGTATTATTTTTAATATCACTATAAATAACGATAAAAACATTCACTTTACATAATAAATGCTTATAATGAGCTGTTTATTGCTCTTTTTATTCATTTATTTTACAATGAAAAAATCACCATAATCGACACTGGAAATTGTATTAAAAGTTCATGTATAAAATAAAAAGTATTTGATAGAAGAATATTATTTTGAACAGATTTTCTTTATAATCATTGCAATTAAAGTAAAAAAACATTTAATATAGTATTCTTTCTTAAAATGAATATTGTTTTCTAATCATCTGTCTTTATATTATCACTTTAATTAATGAATTATAAATATATGCATCAAAATTTAACAAGATATATTATGACACAACCATCATAATATATTTCAACCCACAAATATGATTGCAAAATACTGATTTTAAAGTATTACAGTTTAATTCTTTGAATAAAAAAATTGCCTCCTTATATTTTGATTATTTTTTAAAGCAAAAAAAATTTTTTTGAAATTTAATTGTTTCTCATGAGCAAATTCTTATGATAATTTACGCTTTCTTAATTTTAAATGTAAGTAAAAAATATATAATGATACTCATATTTAATTGATACTACTACTGATGTAAATTTTTAATTATTTAAAAATATGACGAAATAATATTTTTAAATATATTTTAGAAGGAAAATAGAAGAAATTATTAATTTTTTTATTTACTTAATATACTTGGAAAATATTTATAACAAATAAATTAATCTATGGTTTAATATAAAATAAAATTATATTATTGAAGAAACTTATCACATTTCATCGAATTGTAATATACAATAATCAAATACTTTTTTGTTAAATTATGAGTAATAGAAATATTTATTGAAATGTAAGGGTTAAGTATTTAATATATAATGAATTTTAAAAGTATTAAACATAAATTGTTAAATGGAAACATTCTTACTGATACAATAAGACAATGAAATAACATAATTTTTTGAAATAAATACAAACTACATAAATATTATAGTTTCATCATAAGAAATAATTTTAATCATTTTTCTATTAAATATAAAAAGTTTAAAGTATAATAAAAATTATAATTGTTTTGTCATTTTTCATGTATATGAATTACAGTCAGTATAATATAACCAGTGATGAAAGTGAAGGGAGATGTATTGAAAAATCAGCTAATCTCTCCCCTCCTCTTTTATATATTATTCACTTATTTATCTACTTAATTTCTATCCATAGTAAAATTAACAGTAGCATTATATGGTTTTGACAAATTGTATATGAGTTCACCTATTCATTTAAATTACTCCTCTAATTTTCTTTATGCAATTACGACCTCCATTATAACTCTTTACCTTCAAACCGTTTGTCAAACTATTAAAATTATATTATTGAAGGAAAAGTTTAGAAATTTGTAGTCGCAAGATTAAAGTTCATTAGAATTTAGCATTCTCACAGCATTCATTTATTTCTAACGAAGAATTTTTTCCAATTAACAAGATTTAATTGCACTTTCGAATTTTTGTGTATAAAAACAAAATTTTCACTCTTAGATTCTGGTAGTTCGAGATGTGATACCTCTATTATCAAAATCCATGATAATCTGTATAGTCATTTTTTAATGATAGTTTCAACTTATAAGCACTAGAAACTTCAGATTAAATCTTAATAGCAATTTACTCTTTCATGTTGCTCCAGAGGCAGTTTCAACATATATTAGAAGTATCTCTACGTAAAGGATTGTGTTTTAATTCCAGAAAAATTTTTGAACGATAAAATTCACTAGTCTAATCTATAGGACTACACTTAAAAGTTAAATTTATCAATATTAAGGAACCTTCGAGCTACAATATAAAACTTAAATTTATGGAAATCAGTCATACTAATAATTCACACTAACAAAAAAATACATTTTCCAAAAAATAAGAATTATTTAACCTATCAATGTAATTTTCATAGGCTTATTAAATCAAATAATTGTATAAAATATGTGGTTTTGCTGATTTTTTTTATTCTTTCATTTTTTTATCAATTATTGAATTTCTACTAATATTATTTTAAAGCTCATATAAAGATAATATTAATTTATTTTTGAATTAATTTAATTATTTAATATTTACTTATTTCTTGACTTTTCAAACAATCATAACAAGTTATACATGACATTCGCAGGCTATTATTATAAATTAAAGATTATAAATAAAAGAATGTGTTCTAAAAAAGTCAGAGATTATGAAGAAGATACATTTTTAAACTAATTATTGTATAAAAACTGCAAAATTTTATAATGATATAAAGATAAAAAAGTTTCTAAAGGCATTTTCAGTTGCAACTAATTTACATCGAATTATTCTAATTTCAAGCACTTGAAGATTTAAAATATTATTGTGATAAAATTATTAAAAATAACAATAAAATATTTGTTAAAATTTATTTGAAAAGGATTAAAAAATATTTATTTTGTTTTTATAAACGCTCTTTTGCTAATTAATTATTACTTTTAAAAATACGCATGTATATCTTTTTTAGGCTAAAGTACAGTAAATTATAGGATTTTTTAAATAAGATATTTAAGAGTTTGACTAATCTTTGATAGCAGAAAAAAATAATAGACTAAAATTGAAAAATAGAATATTTAGTTCACAAAACAAGAATCTCTAAAAATTAACTAAAAATTGTATATTTGAAGTAAAACAAATAATGGCATCAACTAAGTAAATATAAGTTTATAGTGATTAAAATAACAATTCCCAATAACAAAAGAGAAATAAAGAAGGGTTATTTGTAAATGTCAAGTAAATTTAAATCTCAAAATTCTAACAATTAGTAACATATAGTTTTTTATAACTTTTCTTGAAAACTTCTTCCTACTTTTATAATTAGTTACTTTATACAAATATCATTTGTACACTTTAAATTAGTAATATTGTTTCAAGCATCTACAATAACAATTCATTATATAAAAGAAAAATTCAGTCCAAAAAAAGTATTGTGTAATGTTTAATTAATGTGTTAAACGTATTCTATAACCCTATGTATTATATTATAATCGTTCTTTAAAAATACATTTTTTTATATTTTTTTAAAACTATTACTATATATTCGTACATAGAATTATAAATTTCTAATGATTTATTATTTTTATTTATATTACAATCTCATAAATGTATGAGGAACGAAAATTAATTATTAAAACAACCGCTAGCATTTTAAAATTAGCTAACAATTATAGAAAATAATTATATTTATTATAAAATCATTATAATAATTTTTATTTTTTAAAATATATTAAATTTATATAATTTTATTATATTTTTAGTTAAAATTATTTTTAAAATTTTTTTTTATGGTAAATGACAACTTTAATTATTATTTTAATAATATGGGCATTACTATCAACAGTATTACTTATTTTATTTATTCTTGCCAATTTTGGAGTATGTACTAATCAGAAATACCTGAAAATCTTTATACCAAAAATATTTAGAAAATACAAAACTTCAAATGAATTGGATGGTATTTCCTCAACATGTGACAATCAAAGTATTAATAGTATCAGTTATAGATTAGGAAAAGATATTGAATTCCCTAAACTTCCTCTTGAAAGGCTCACAAAAAGACACATTTTAAATATTGAAATATCATCGAATTCTCAAGAACCTTCAATTATCGATCCTATTGAATATTATACATTGTCAAGGATTAATGATTCACAGTTTAACAATATTACTCATAATGATGAATTAAAAATATTTCCTATTGTTGATGGGAAACATAAATATGTTCCATGTTATGTATCTAATCGTAGACATAAGCCAATACCTTATTGCATAGGTAATGAAATTAAAGGTAACCGAACGTTTAGAAGAGATTTAAATACATCAAAATAACTTTTTTTTCTCTATATAATAGTAATTCGAAAAAGTAAATTATCAATCTACTTAACAATTAATTATAATAATCTTTTTATTTTGGATTTTTTTGATTGAGAAATGCAGGAAAAAAGATCATTACACACATTTAAAGAAAATTACACATATAATTATCATATTTGTTTTTTTGATAAAAAAGAATTTTATTATTTAATATTATTGTTCGATAGCACAACTCCTTCTTTTACAAGTTTTATTTAATCTATTTTTAAAAATGATAAGAATCATGATGAAAATTTTCAATTTTTATCCACATGTTAATAATATAATTTGAATACCTATTGTTGATCAAAAATTTTAAAATACATAAACATACATGACTTTTTTATATATAAAGTAAAATAAACTTTTTTAGTTGATTGTATTTGTTTTTATTTATATAAATATATAAAATTCTAACATATTTTTTTAAATGCGTAAATTTATTAATAGTTTAAACAATAATTTTTTAAAGCTGTTATAGTAGGAAATCATAAAATTTTTAGTACATAACTTTCTTACTACAATCTTTATTAAAAATTATTTATAATAAATTTTCATGTATGCAAAATATTCATAGCTTAATTTTGGGAATATATTTAAATAAATTAGTGACTAATTATATTTTAGTTAAAGATTTTAATTATTTCTTATACAAATTTCTTTTCTTCTTTTTCGTAATATAATTTTTTTTAATGAAATACTTGTGTTATAATTTTTATTATTATTATTCAAAATCTGCTTTAATATTAACAAAAAATATTATAGTTTGTAATTAAAAACATAAAATTAAATGTCAATTTATTTTGTTGATAAAACTTATATTTGTCCATAATGACATATTGTTACATATACATTCAAACAACGTTATAACTTTTCTGTGGAAATACAGTTTATAGAGATACCACTAATTTTTACCATTACATTCATATTTTATTATTCTATAAATGTTTCTACCATATATTCATCATGTTACCTGTGGCATTATTTTATAATATGGCTAATTATATATATAATTTTACAAATAATACCGTTGAGGTAGTATCACTTATGTTTCTTATTACTTTTTATATATTTCTTTTAACACCAGGCGTAAGTTCATTTTCATAAAAATTTCTATAAAAAATATGTTGTGAAAATATTTTGGTTATATTAATTTATATAATTTTAGCTTTGTTATAGGTTAGAAGTTAGTGTTTATGATGATAGAAGAATCCCAACATCTGAAAAAGTTTTATTTTTTTATGTTATGAAGGCTTACAAGACACTAGTAATATGGCTTACTATTGGAGTACTCTTTTTAGCTTGTACATTTGCTCTTATTTATTGTAAAGAATTAGTAGTCGATAGATGTGATGAATAAATTAAATGAAATTATTTAGTTATATTAAATTGCCTTTATATATAATTAAAGCAAAAAAAACAAACAAAATTTACCACGACTTTATTTATGCAAAATAATTTTTTCATAATTTATACTATTATTTTTATCAATATATAGTTAATTTTTTATACAATTGTTAACCAATAATCATCTCATTTCAAGTAATAAATATTTTGTACTTTACCAGTTAAATTTTTCGCTTTAATTAAATAATGATAGAAAAAATATGTTATAATATTTTGAAAACATTTCTTTATTCTTCAAATAAAAATATTTTAAATTAATTTATTACTTATCATCTATTTTTGGAAAAAGTTTTATCTGTACTAATAAAAAAACTTAGTGAAATCTATAAAGGAAATAACATGAATAAATTTACTATTCATTAAATAATTAAATATAATTATAGTAAATGAATATATAAAAATGAGTAAAGTAGAAAATTCTAGAACAAAACAAAATGTTTGGGTTAACATATATATAAATACTTTAATTTTAAAAATACGGATACTCTCCTTTTTATTGTATCACTTATTTTTACTTGTCATCTAATAAACCATTTCAATAAAGATCGCCAGACACATTTTAAAATTTACTGGAACCCCGAGGTGATATCTTTATTGGTGATTTATTAAAGAACCTAGTTATTGGTTATTGTCTGTGGTCATCGTATTATTGTTTACTACTGTCATTGTATTTCGTCATCATGGCTGCCACGCGCAATGCTAAAGCCACCGTGGTTGCTACTATCCAAGCTATTCCGATGTTTGATGAAACAACTGAATCTTTCTCTTCATGGATTCGTGAGTTCAACGATTATATGGCTGCTTTGCAAGAGCCTGAAAATTCTCAACTTCAACTTTTACGCCTCAGATTACCTCGTCATGTTAAGGATGTTATTGATGAACTGAATGAAGATCGTGTGACTGATATGTCTTTTAATGAAACGTGTGATATGTTAACGGAGAAATATGATGGATCCTCTCTCGTTGCTACTGCTAATTCTAAATGGCGCAATCTCAAATTCTCGCACAATGTTGACAACCTAGCTAAGGAGATGAAATTACTTTATAAGCAAGCTTGGCCTGATCGTCATGGTGAAGAAAGAAGGAGAGACCTTCTGAACAAGTTATGTGACATAGCCCCTGCCCCCATTCAACACACTCTTGATGAATACAAAGGTACATTAGAGGAAGCTATTGAGAAAATTAAACGCCTCGGTCTCCTATCATCCTCGAAGTCAACCACCAGAAGGGATGTTGATCAAGTCATCATATGTCATTATTGTAATAAGGTTGGACATAAGAAGGACGTATGCCGCAAACGTCAAAGAGATATTAGAGAGGGTAAACTTGCTTCTCCAACTCCTGTATCATCTAATGTAAGAACCTCTGGTAATTCTCCATCTTTTTCTGAGTCCAATCATCAACATTATAATCTACGTCCGAGAACCCAAAATAATGTCAATAATTTAACTGCTGATGTTGAGTATATAGCTGACGTTGCGAATGCTTTTACTCTAAGTAATGGTTCTACAATTCTTCCTTCGGTTAGCAAGAAAGGCAACATTCGTCTTAATTCTGTTCAACGTGAAGCTCCCAAACGGCCACCACTTCCAATTGTCACTGTACACGTTGGAACATCCCCGGTTAAAGCTCTGATTGATAGTGGTGCGAATACCAATGTTATCTCAGTTGATGTAGTATCTGTTCTTGGTCATGTTATGTCTTCTTCTTCTACACGTATTCGTACAACTTTTGGTGCTATTAGCAACACTTTGGGTAAAGTAACCATGTGTTTAACGATCAAGGATAGACAGATTAATGCAGATTTGGATGTTGTAGCTGGATCACAGTTGGATAAGTCATACAAAATCATCTTAGGTACTCCAATCCTGCATATTCTTGGACCTGTGACTTTTGATATTCCACAACAAACCATTAGTTTTGATGATACTGTTTTAACGTTTGAGAAACATGATATTTCAAAGATTCTTAATAACTTTGTTGTTGAGGCTGCTGATCATCCAATTGATGTTACTTCAGAGATTATCAAAAGATTCCCCGAGTACCCGAAGATGTGTGCTTTGAACAAAACTGACATTGGTTTATGCAAAATTCCTGTACCTAGACAATCATTCCTAAGCCAGATCCCACATGTATTTCGAAAATTCCCTTGGAGTCCCTCATTGAAACCGCTAGCTACGAATCTCACCAATGAACTTAAACAATCGGGTGTAATAAGACCGTCATCGACACAATTTCTGCACAATCTCATATGCGTAAAAAAGCCTGATGGTAATGGTTACCGTGCAACACTTGACTTGAGAAAGACAAATGCTAATACCGTACCTGCTCGTTACCCTTGCTCCAACATAAGAAATTTACTTGACAATCTTCACTCCTACAAGTACTTCAGTAAAATCGATCTTGTCTCTTGTTATCACCAATTCAAACTTGATGAAAGGGATTGTCACCGATTCGGCCTGTATACTGAAGATGAAGGAATTTTTGAGTTTACCCGTCTACCACAAGGTTTTATCAATTCGGCAAGTATTGTAGCGGAGATCATGGACAAAATCACGGCACCTTATAAAAACATTGTACGTTTCTATGCCGATGATGGGCTGGTAACCTCTTCTTCTGATGATCCAATGCAGCACATTGATGATATAGCAACAACACTTAAAGTCCTGTACGACCATGGTTTAAAAATATCAGGTGATAAATGTTGTTTCCTTTCTCGTTCTTTAAAATTTTTAGGTCATCGTGTTTCTACCAATGGTCTTGAAATTGACTCTACATCTATCGAGGCAATATCAAAAATATCTGTCCCGCAAAATGTAAGACAACTACGTTCATTCATCGGTTGTATCGGGTTTTTCCAATCATTCATAATCGGATATGCCACCTTACTTCAACCACTTTATAAGCTGCTACATAAAAACACACCTTTCGTCTTTGGAGATGAACAAGTCAAAGCTTTTAATGAAGCGAAGAATCGTCTCAGTCACGCTCCATCGTTAGGTCATTTCGATGAAACGTTACCGGTACATGTTTATACAGACGCTTCCCAAGTAGGATATGGAGCTGCAATGATCCAATGGAAGAAACAACTCGGCAATGAATCTCCCACACCCATACCAATCATGTTCTGGTCAAAGTGTAGACCTCACTCCATAAAAACTCGTTCCTCCACCCATTTGGAATTACACTGTATTACTCTCTTTTTCCGTTCCCAGAGAATTCGTTTAATTGGAAGACCAATATACCTTCATTGTGATAATCGTCCGGTCATCAAACTATTGTCTTCGGAATCTCACAATGAAAGTACACCTCTGCTTGAATCATGGATCTATGAATTGTCTGAATACAACATCATTCCTAATTACTGCCCTGGTCCATTGAATCATGTTGCTGACCTCCTCTCTAGATCCCATCCCACAAGCGAAGAAGTCTCCCAAATCAATGTACTCCAGGCTAAGAATCTTGTTGGTGAATACAACATTCGTGATATACAATCTAAATGTGATACAACTGGTCTTGATCTTGAAACGAAACATGGAATAATAGGAAAGTATATCAAGCATAATGATGATTCAGTATTCGTCCCTTATCTTCCTCTCAATGAATACAAACAAACAGCCATGAAAGTACATCAGTGTGGTCATTTTGGTAAAAACAAGTTAACTGCTATTTTGAAGTTACGCTGGTTCAATGAGAATGCTAAAGATATCATCAAAGAAATCACGTCAACCTGTTCAACCTGTCAGTACCGCAATATCTCGTATGCCAAGAAACCTGCTCCATCAACCATTGCATATACTCTCCCACGTCTATGTTATAGTGCTGACTTGTGTGGACCTTTCAACCCAGCTTTATCATCAAACAGCTCTTATCGGTACATAGTAGGTCTTGTTGATTGCTTCTCACGTTTCATAATGGCTCAACCAGTTGAAGCAAGTACCACTAGAGAAGTAACTGAAGCAGTAACTTCTCTCGTAGTCCGCCATGGGAAACCTCTTGGTATTCAAACAGACAACGCCACATGTTTTGGAGATGATTTCACTGGATTTTGCTCTGCTCTAGGGATCGAACACAAGAAAGGAACACCATATCTTCATGAATCTTCATCATTAATTGAACGCTCCTTTCGCACATTAGAATCCTGTATTTCCAAACTTCTATCAGACACCACTATCCCACCCAACTACAAATTTTGGGACAAGTTACTGGATTACTGCACTTTCTTTATAAATACTTCTCCTTCGGATTCACTTGATACTTCTCCATTTCACCTCTTTTATGGAACTCCACCAAATCTCATAATAGACTTCAAATATGTACATCCAGGAAACTATGATAGCGATACATGTGTTGCTGACTTATTATATAAAACTCAACTAGCTCATTCTATCGCCTTCAACAAATTAATCAACAAACGTTTAGATTCTCACCCTCATCATCTACCTCATACTCAGGAAGAATTTGCAAAAGGTGATCTTATTCTGGTTCGTGATCATATACCTTCCAACAAGCTAGCACCTGTTTATAAAGGACCTTTCGTCGTTACAAGCTCTGACCACAATAGAGTATTCTATCAAAAGAAGGGAAGTAAAGGTCGTCCTAGAGTCGCGTCTAAACAAATGATAAAGAAGTTTCATGAGGGAGTAACTGATTCAACAAAGGAGGAGTAGAAAATTCTAGAACAAAACAAAATGTTTGGGTTAACATATATATAAATACTTTAATTTTAAAAATACGGATACTCTCCTTTTTATTGTATCACTTATTTTTACTTGTCATCTAATAAACCATTTCAATAAAGATCGCCAGACACATTTTAAAATTTACTGTAATAAGAATTTTTAATTTAAAAAAAATGTTATATTGAACACGCTTTTTACTGAATTTGTTCCCATTAAGCTATCAATGATATATTCGCAACAAAAGAAATTTTATTAAATTTTATATAATAAATCAACATATTGTTCATTAATTGTTGAACAATTTTTTTCCTGTAAAGAGGAATTTTGCTCTTTATAAATTACAAAAATTTTATTTAAATTAGATTTCCAATTCATTTGATAAATTTATAACGTAGTAAATTTAATATCAAACTCGTAAGAATAGAGATACTATAAATTTAAAAGTTTTTACCTCATAGATATCAAATTTCTAAAATATGAATACAAAGATTTAAATTGTACATATAAAATGTTTCATTTTTTTAATAAAAATCCGTTAACTCTATTGACCAACTTTCATTGGTTAATAGATAAGACATTTATAACGTTATGTTTTATTTCTATAAAAATAAAAAATCGCACCATGATTTATAGATTTTTGGAACTATAGTAAATATTTTATTAATTTATAATGACAACTCCTATAAGTATACAATAATTACTAAGATAAATTAACACGGACTAACACAAAACGATGACTTAACAAACTTAAAATGATTAGATTCGTTAACGACCCCTATTTATATAGCTTTAGGAATACATTCTCCCAAATTCTAGAAACATCATGAACATGGTGAAGGGATACCTTTACTCTATATCAAAAATCGTAGTAAGAATTATTAATTAAAAATTATAAACAAAAACTTCTTTTATATAATATCAAAAAATTTAAATAGATAAAAAAATATAATTAATTAGGATCAAATTAAATTATAAAACTTTGCGGCCCGTTCTATAAAAAAAATGTATTAATTAGTATAAAATATATTTTATTTAAATAAACATACAACAAATTTTCATTAGTGATGATTTTTTTGTGACGAATCACTATTTCTAATTTGGAAAAATGATAATGGGATAAAGCTTAAAATAACTGGAATAAATAACAAACCATGTATCATTCCAATAAACATAGTTAACCATATTGTTTTAAAGAATGTTAAAATAATATAAGCATCAACTGTATATAATATTGATATTCCAGCAATTGTAGATGAGGCACCCTTAAAAAAAATACATAAATCATAATAATATACAAAAAACTATTTACCTGTAAAATAGGCCATCCAAGATGTGCTAATGCTGCGGTAACTTTTTCTTTTGAATTAATACCAGATGATGCTACAAAAGCATAAACTATATGAGCTGATAAATCAACAGCAAAACCAATGCACATGATAAGAGAGATCATTGAAACAGCATCTAAATTAACTCCCCAAAATGTCATATACCCAAAAACTCCACATGATATTGAACATATCATAATAGCAATTATTGCAGCAGATGGAAAACTTGGGATTAATAAAAATGATATAGATATCATACAAAATAATGATATTAAAACATTTTGCAGTGTTGATGACATAATGATTAAGTATTGATCAGCAAATGGAAATGCTTCATGGTAAACATCAACCTTTAACGGGCACTCATCAGCAATTTCTCTTAATAATTTTGTTGCTAATTTATGTTGATTTGGTGTTACCATATTCCTCATAGCAATTGTAAAACGGAAAGCTTCAATTTGTGTTTTATTATCATTATACTTTATATCTTGTTCCCATTGATTAGCAGCACCAGTATTTTTTAACCATTTCAATAATTTTTTATTCCATATTTTATCTGTATTTTCTGGTTCTGCATTTAATTGCTCCAAGTAATTCATATATTCTAGTAAAAAGAATACTGTTCCTTCTCTTGACATTGTATATTCTGTATGTTCAAATTTGTTAACTAAACCAAGGAGTATCCCTCTTTGTACAGGATCAGTAAAATTAACTTTATCTTTGACCAAAACATGTAATTGTGGTCCTTTTTCCCAAAACATTGTCATATCACTGAAGTATTTAGAGATATAATGAGTATTAGTAACTAAATTCTTAGGTTCTAAACCTTCTCTAAACATTGATGATCCAATAATTGATCCAATTAAATACAATACATATATTGTCATTGTTAAAAATCTAATTTTGTTATTTAATATAAATGGTGAATATTTATTTGAAAAAAATCTCCTTATTGCTGCTGAACCATCTTCAATAATTCTTTCTTCTTTTATTGAGTTAGATTGTGAGACTTTTTTAACCAAAACATTTGGTTGATGAATAGATTTACTAAACAATTTACCTGGAATGACCTCATTTGGTGGAACATGCTTCTCTTCATCTATAGACATTGGTGGTAGAACATCATCACTTATATATATAGAGCGAATATTATCTAAAGTTAAATCATGTACCTTACTACATTTCTTTTCATTATTTGATTTCTTTACTTTATACAAAAATATAGAATGTCTTTCTTCATTTTCACAATGACCCATTATTGCAGTGAAGCCTGAGAAAAATGTTAATTGAAATGTATAACAAAATATAACAGCTGTTGCTGCATAGATACAAAATAAGTTAATACCAGGAAGTGATGAAAATGCACCAATAAAAAAACTTAAAATATCTGTTATATTTGTTATTGAAATAGCAACAGCTGAATGTTCCATCATTTCTGCCATTCTCTCCTCAACATTTAAATTTGGATCTGTTTGATCCCAGCATGCATTCATTATAAACATATCATCTATGCCAATAGCAATAATTAAAAATGGTATAATTGTATTAAGAACATTATATTGAACATTAAAAAGCATTAAAAATCCAAAAGACGATAATAATGCAATAAGTGTATTAAATAAACCACAAATTGCAACTAATGGTTTTGATCTTATCCAATCAACTTTAAAACCACTACGATTCCTTACAGCGAATGAACAAATAATTGAAAATATAAATAATGTTGTAAAACTGATAACAAAATTAATACCAAAACTATTAGCGTTTTCATTTAAACCATCCTGAAGTGATTGGTAATGCATGAATGATAAATCAATGAGATCAGATTGAAATCTATGAAGAATAAATTTTTCAATAGCGTATGAAAAATCTGAGGAGTACTTTAAAAACTCGGGAGTTTCCTGCTTTAAAAAATATATTAATTGTGTAATATGAGCAGAGAGAACAGTATTATCAGTTTCATTTAATACAACATCACCAATAGCTGTACCAAGGTATGCTGGTGTATCATCATTACCACCTTTAGGATATTTTAAATCAATTACTCTCCCTAATTTTGACATTTCTTTAAACATCATAATATGTTCATTACCTCCACATTTCCATTCATAATTTAAGCATAAATCTTGATATGTTAAATTAAATTGCTGATCTGTTGTAGTGACACTTATATTATTCATAATAAATTGATTTAACAATTCAATTTCATCAAGAATAATTGGTCTTAAGATATCACCACCATCCTTTGCCCGTACCAATATATTAACAAAACGTTTCATTTCGAATGACTTTCCTGCTATAAATTTATTTTCATCCATTGGCCATATATCTGTAAATGCTTTTAATTCGTTTTTCCACCTAGCATTATATGGTGTAAATGTGTAGGCTGGATCATCTAATAAAAGATCACCTGCTTTTAAAAAACCTAATGAAAGTATTGGTGTTATTATTAATGGTCCAATAAAACACAACCATCTGTAACGATTTACAAATTTACCATATTTGTAAAAGAATAATTTTAATAACGGTTCAAGAGACCACCATTTCATTGCAAAATTCTAGAATAATAAAAAACAATGTAATGACAGAATAAAAAAAATAAAAGATTGTTTCGTTTAAAATGGAGAATTTTTTTATTATTAAAATAATGGATAAAAATATATAGGTAATATTTAATCAAGAAGGTTATGTTGTAATTAATAAAACAAATCTAATCTATCATTATTACTTTAGAGATTTACAATACAAAATGTGTGTTATAAAATAAAAATATACATTAAAAAAGATGGAAAAATGTCTAAAATGAAAAGATATACATATATGGATAATTATTTAAAAATTTAAATTGTCATATATATAGTTAACCTTAAAAATGTTATTATGGAATAAAAGATAAAAATTATACAATTTTTTTACGATCTCTTAAAGTTATTTCATACTTTTACCTATATATTTTATTTATAATAAATAAAATACCCATATATATTAATGGGTAAATGTTAATTCCTAAAATTTAAGTTACCATATCTTATATAAAGGTTAAGGTTAAATATAAATAGATATATGGTATTTTATAATTTGTTAAAATAAAAAAAGATCCATACATCTATAATAGATAAAAGCTGTAGTGTTTTTAATAAAAGTATATTATAAAAAAGATACTTTTAATATTATGTACATTGACATACTTCATCCTGAAATACTAATATTATTAGTATGGTGAAATGTATGATGATGATGTTAAAAATATAATTATGTGAATAAAATCTAGTCTAATTTTTCAAAATCATTTTATCACTTTCACTAACTTTCTATTATTAATATTAAAAATACATATTAAATAAAAATATATAGATAGATATATAATTTTAACATATAGGTAGCGCCATAAAATCATTTTAGGGGGATTTTAATTCATAAGTACTCTCAATCCCATATTAACATGTAATAAAACTTGATTTTGTTGTAATTTTATTTTTGAAGATTATGATGTTTATATTAAAAAGATCTATGTTTACCTGAACGTTACACACTGAGACAATTAATAATAAATATGACAATGGAACTTCTTGTAATTTATCGACATAGAATATATCAATTAATTTATTAGTTATAGTAATTCAACATTAAAATCTTTCTAATCATTTTATATATATAAAAGAATTGTGATTGGAGTATTTTAATTAATTAAGAGATATTAATGATATAACCTTAATTGAAGAAGATAGGTAGTATGGGAGATATAAAAGTTTTATCTATTGATGAGAAAGATTTCCTTTTTTAGTATACCTATTTTAAACCTTAATGTTATTAACATCAAAAGAAAATAAAAATGGATTGTTAGGTTATTTATTAAAGTGTTGACAAGATGAAAAGATTTTATATACTGGGTATTATTATTACATAATACAAATATATTCTATTTTTTATCTCATCAAACATTTAAAAATAATAAATTATTAATAAATGTAAAAGTTTTCAAAAAATTTACAGGTTGTTAAAAAATATTTTAAAATTGTAGGTCACATAAAGTCTTAAGTTTACTATCCATAAAATGATTAACAAATCCAGAACAATGTGGATAAAAATGGAAAAAAATTTTGTACCAAAATAATATCCTAATATTAATGCGATTAGTAACTATAAAATATTTATATGCAAAATATTAAGATCAATCATATTTAAATATAAATCAATTAAATACTTTATTTGCCATTAAAATCTCTTGACATTCTATTGTTATAAACTTTGATATAGGACAAAACATATTGCAATAAAATAAAAATAATTCCTACAGTTTTATATGCTAATATAATAAACTTTTTATGGAAATAATTTGTATTTATAAATAATTTTACCTGTCGTGAAAAGTTAATGAAACAGCAAAATACAAATTATCTTTTTAAAATTAATCAAATTATTTAAAAAGTATAGTAAACATAATTATGATGAAATTAAGGTAAATGAAGAAAGATTTAAACAGCATATAGAATTAATAAATAAGTGTAAACCTAATAAAATTGTAACCATTCAATACAACTATCTTTTTTTTAATATAAAAAGTAATCTTTTTTAATAAATGTAAATTAACTAACAAAAATACCTTTATATAATGAAAAAAATTTGTCAACACTAAAAAGTAATTCCTTTAACTGATACATAAATATCATAACAAAATAGTAATATAAAGAATATATAAAAAAAATTCTTTTGCTTTGATTTAAGGAGTAACTATAAAAGTAATAGAAAAATTTTATTTATGACTCATATACGCATTTTTAAAATATACTAAATTTCATGGACATGTTAAACTTATTTTTTAACTAGTTTTAAGAATACATTAAACTAGAATGAACATAGCTACCATATGGAGATAAATTTTAATAAATATTGTCTAAAGGAGATTTATATCTCAGAGGGTGAAAAGAAATAATTGTTCAAACTATAAATTTTATTTTCAAGGATCTATGAAAATTTAACAGATTTAGATAATAAAAGAATTTATTATGAAAGTAAAAATAGTACATATTTATGGCTACACAATTTTTTTTAATAATGAAAAATATTATTTGCGTCAAAGAATGTTTATTATTCTTTACTGTATTTTATTTTGATTTTTTCAAATTTCATAAATTTTGTATAATATTTATATTTCATCACATGTATCAGTTTTTCGATTTTCGTTAATAACCTCTACAACCATTGGCAATGGTGTTTTAAGAAGATTCTTATTTTCCTTATTAATTGTTCGAAGATTTGAATTGACTTGTTTTGTTGATCCTTCACTATTACTTCTATGTGACTTATTTGATTTACTACTTTCAACGGAGGTTGATCTTAAGATGGATGGTCGATGTAAAAATCCTGATGATGATGTTCTTGGAAAAGAACTACGTTTACTACCACTTGTAGAATGATCATGAAACTCATGATCTTTTGATATATGCAACTCACCTTTAGGTGGAAAAAATTCTGATGCTCTTCTAGATGTCATCCTCTTACCAATAGTCGATTGTCCGAGCTACAAAAAAATAAAAAATTTTTAATTGCTATTTGAAGTTTATTACAAATATTCCAGCGTGAAATTTTAATTTTTAAGTGGTATCATTTGTGTATACTTTTATAAAAATATATTATTGGTACAAGATTACAATTTATCTTTTTACCAGAATATCAAACGTAACTTACACTTGGAAATTTTTTAAAAAATATTGCAACAAATTTTCTCCTAAAATGTGCAGAACTTAGACAAAATAATATGAAATTTGTCGTTTTTCCGGTTATAACTAATCCTGTTGTGATACTCATTAATGTATGAATAAATCTTCGTTGTTCCGGTAATCCGATAAACATCTCCCAAAAGTACATGACAGCAGAAGGACCTTGAGTAAATGCAAAACACGATGCTATTGCTATAACTGTAATAGTTACTTTTCTTTTTTGCCTCTAAAATTATTATACAATAACTGTTCACTTTTCTATTATTATTATTAAATTTAAATGTTTATATGATTATATTTCTAGATATTATTAGTTTATAAATATGATTATTAATAATAATAAATGTAAATAAATTTTCAAGGATAACAATACATATCGATGTTTAATATATCATCATATTAAATAAGAGAAAGTTTATACACATAAATATAACTATTTATGGAAAAAGTATAAATAGGTAATATTTTTTGAGGGAAAAAAACATACGTGATGTGATATAGACAATCTATGACAACATGTCTCATCAACATGTTGTAAAATTTCTTCTTCTCTATCTAAATTTTTTATCAAAAGGACAGTTAAAACAACAACTGCAATTATTGGTACCAATACAACGAATAGAACATTACATGCTGTACTATAAATTATATAATATTTTCTAAAACTTGATATTTCCCATGTCCTATTTGTTGAACCATCCCAATTTTTGTTTCCAGTATTGAAACCAGCTGAGTAACAAAATGATCGTATTTGTGTTCCATTACAAAAATAAACCATTTGACAGTCATACTCAAAATGATGATAGGAAGTTATTAAAAATGTTGATATAAATATTGCTAAAAGTAATGTTGATCTTTTTCTATTCCACCAATAGACTTTGGGACGTAAAGGTGATTTTATGACCAAGTACCTCTCTGCAGTAACAAAAAAAATTAACCTACAAAAAAATACATATATATTTCTCTTTACTTATAATTTTACCAAATTGCAGCAGCTGAAATCCAATTAACTAAAGCAGATAATTCAGATTTGTAATAATAATAATAATATCGAAATGTTATCATATCTTTCATACTTTCAAAATGTGATAAACTAATAGGAACCATAAGTATTAAGAATATTAAATCACATAAACTAACTGCTGCCAACTAAAAAAAGGATATTAATGTTGAAAAGGAAAAAAGTGTATTGTAACTATCCTTTCAAAACTTACTAAATCATTTGCTCTGTTTCTAAGTGAATCAGAAACAAATATCCATAAATTAAGTGAATTTCCTATTATTCCAAAAGCAAATTGTAAAGGAAATATGTATGTATACATGATAGTCTCCAAATATGAAGATTCATGTAATGCTCTGGCTGAAAGACATTTATCCGAATAAAAAACACCATCAAAAAATATCATTTGTAAAATGTGGATGTATATATTTAAATATAAAAGAGGAGTAAAAGTTGATATTTATTTACAAATTTATATTTTGTAGTTTGTTGTATATTTGATTATAAAATGGTTCAATAGTGATTGATAAAAAAGAAATTCTTCTGATTTGTTAGATTTTTGATTTTTATATTATTATATGTTTTGATTTATCTTTTTAATACTATTTTTTAAAATAACTACTATTGTTCCACCAAAACGCTGTTATTATTGTAAGCTAAAAGAAGAATAATTAAAAGATTAGGGTTTATGGAAAATTTTTAAAAAAAAAACTAATATTACAGATAAAAATGCTACTAAGTTCATAAAAAAAGATAAACAAATGGTTTTAATTTACTTGAGTAGAATCAATAATTAAATAATAGTATGATAAGATTTTTTATCTCTAAGTCAATTACATAAAGTTTAAATTTAAACCAAATAAAGTATATCATTTAAAAACTTAACTAAACATCAATGAAAAAATTTAAGATAATGTATGCTTAGAAATGAGTTTTTCTATGTAATCTTTATAAATTGAAAGAAAACTTATAATAGATATGAAATTTAATATTTTATAATAGAGTTATAGATTTACCTAAGAACAATTGAATTATATTTTATTAGGTAAAATTACATGTAATTACTTTATAAAAAATTGTTATCTATAATTATTAATTATTTTTAATTTGCAAAAACTATTTAGAAAAAAATCAATGAGTATGGATATTATTTTTTATCTAATAAAATATTTTTTATATAATAGATATTTGAAAGTTAAATATTTCAATAAGTTAAATTTAACATATAAATAGTTAACTTAAAATATACATTAGTGAAAAGTAATATTTTAACTTGATCTTAACAATACCTTACAATAACTTCTAATAATAATAGTTTTAACAAAATAGAAAAAGTATATATGACGATATTAAGGTAAAACACTATTTATGAAACTGTAAACTATTATTAAAATAATATATCATTATACTTTTAGAAAAGTTTTATTTTATTTTTCCAAAGATATAGCTTATAGTTAGTTAAATACATTTTTGTACATAAAGAGTTAATAAATGATATTTCGGAAAATAATAGGTTTATGTGAATAAATTTATATATGCTTTGTAGTACCTACTAAAATATGTTGATTAAGATTAAATTTATAATAACATTGTATTTAGTATTTTTGTTGTATGTAGAGAGTCTTAAAGATGATCAAAAAAAATTTTCATAATAACTTAATTTTTGTCATACTTATTATTAATTATTTTAATTTAACATGTGATATTCTATACTATATTCTTTTAAGAAAATTCCTAACGATTTTTTGTTGCAATTAACCTTTTTTTAATATTAAAATGAATAAATTTTTGGATAAAGAATTACGCTAATATATTTATTGAATTCATTTTAGGCAATTCACATTATAAGTGTAATAATAAAATTATACGTTAATATATCACTATTCTTTAAAATTATTACGGCATATTCCTGAACAAAATAATTTATTGGATTTTAACATGAATGGTGAATTTTTTAATGATTTTAGGCAGGTAAAACATTTGAAACATTGTGGAGTTGCATGCCAATTTAAATCGCTATGTGTTAATCTCTCCTGATCTGGTGGAATTTTTTGAGAACATGTTTCACACCTCTATAAATAAAAAAACGAGTTAGAAAATTACTTTTCCTTTAACATTTTAAAATTTACCTTCGCAAATTTGTTCATATAACATATAATACAATATGGTTTCTCATCCTTGACACAATATTTATGACCACCTAATGACATGTCACATCCAAAACAGCAAAAATGTTCGATATGCCAATTTTTTCCTTCAGCAAAAGTATATTCATTTTGGAAAATTAACTATAAATATATTTATTTATTTTTAGTAATATTTCACATAAAATACTATATAACTTACCTCATCACAACCAAAACATCTTGAATATATTTGCTCACCATAATGTCTACCACAATAATATTTATCATTATGGAAAAAGTATAATAAATCAACAAGTAATTGATTACAAACTTCACATTTGAAACATTTTGGATGAAAAACATCTTTACCAGGACCTTTTGAGGTATCAATTATAACATTACTATTGTGAAGGCCATTATTACAATTATAACAGTCAACATTCTGATAATTATTTGTTTGACATGACAAATCATTTGGTTTTTGACTTTCACAATTCCTAAATTCTTTTTTATCAATAACCTCTCCAACACCAACAACATTTTTTTTTATCTTCTCAACAAATTTTCTATGTAATTCAATATCTTCTTCCTTTTGGAGAGACTTACACGCTGTTGGATCAGAATCATGGTATGGTAATTGATAGGCTAATTTTGTTCTCCTCACTTGTTCACCATCTGTTCCAACTAGTGGTCTATCATTTTCTGGAATTGAATTCATATACTCAACTATTAATTGTTCAGGTAGTCCTTGAGGAAGCCATGTATATTCTGGTACCTGTCTATCATTTTCATTATTTATACATGGTGAATTATTACTTTTTTTATATCCATCTTTAAATGTTAAATTATTTATTCCATTTATATTATTGTTACTTTTATTTATTTTCTAAAAAAAATTAATAAGAAAAGAAAATGACTAAAAGTTAGTGACGATAGAATATAGATGACATCACCTGATTATGTTTATTTACTTAAAATAAAAGAAAACTTACACCATAGAGAGGTTCTTTTAAGATTTCACTTGAAGTTTTATAGTTAGTAGAAGATGATGGGGTTGAGATAGTAGTATTAGTTTTAAGTGAATGTTCATTCTTATGAAATATTGCTGTACCAATTTTATTTCTTAAATTTATAAAATTCTCACTATCCCTTGAAGGTTGTGGACTTGAACGATCAATTAAAATTTTTCTTATATGTGCACCATGATCAAAATTTAATGGCATAACAATATCATGCTCATCCATCCGACAATTACATGATTTACACATCTTTCTCCAAAAATGAAGGTCAAGTCCAGGACAACTACAACTAAGGCACCTTGATCCAGCACCATATTCATGTGCAATAATGTGTTTAGGTTTTAATTCTAATCTTTTGAAATATGGAGTTAATATATCAGTTT
Source organism: Strongyloides papillosus (assembly GCA_005656395.1). NCBI lineage: Eukaryota > Metazoa > Nematoda > Chromadorea > Rhabditida > Strongyloididae > Strongyloides > Strongyloides papillosus. The sequence continues at coordinate 2,132,085 of SRSI01000078.1, read as the reverse complement.
GCGTTTCATTCATTGTATGATATGTTATAATAGTATAAAAAATAAAATTCTACATGAAAAAAATTTTATAAATTAATTTAATAATAAATAAATTTAGAAATAAGAAATATCGATAGTTAATAAGATTCATCAAAATTTAGTAATAAATGAAATGAATTACTATTAAAAGTTATAGACACCTTAACTGCTTTAATACTATCATCAAATATTTATTAAATGAATTTAAATTTTTCTTCTAATCCTAAAACTATTAATAAAAATATAAATTTCAAAAGATTATAAAAATTTAATTATTGTAGTATTACTTTTGTATTTATAAAGAAAAAATAACGTTTGCTTTCGTTGTATATAATTGTATAGTGGTTGTTGACCTTTTATTAATAAGTTAAATATATACAATGATAACTATTTTAAAATGTAAAACAATTTTTTGGACAATCAATGTTTGATTAGATAATAAAAAAATAAGAACTTTGTCTTCAAAATCTTATCAATGAAAATAAATTTACATTTAAAAATACAAAATTTTTGAAATGACAACTTTGTTATGCTTCATAAACATAAAAAGTCAGTTCAACAAAAATGTATGTTCAAATAATTGTAAATATTACATTTTATTGGTAGCTAACAATAAAATAATATTAAATATATTAATAGTTCTTTAGTAAAATAAGAAAAATTCTTCTAATGATATGTTTTTATTGTTGTATTTATATCTTATTAAGCATGAGTCATCATTTTTTCTTTATACATAATGTTATGCTTAGTTAGTTATATGCTTATATACATTTTTTTGATGACAAGTAAGTTACAAAAAGAGTTAATTTGCACTTAATAAAAGTAATAGACTTTCTATAAAATTTAATGTTATATACGCTATATAAAAAAATTTAATATAAATTTATTCATGCAAAAGTAAAAAGTCAAACTTTCTGTGTTATTTAAATTTATATATAAAATTTATTAATAAAAAAAGTTTGATAGAATATTTAAATGGTTTTGAATGTTTAAAGATTATGAATTTATGGTATTAAATTTTACTTTAAACGATGAAAACTACTGGCTTGATAGTATAGATAATAACAAAAAGTTATATGTATGATATCTATGTTTGGATAGATTGTTATTGACGGCAATTTTTAAAATATAAAAGAAAGACAGAATATAAGAATACTAAATACTTTCTCTTTAAATATTGTTTCTTCTCTCTTTTAAAAACGATGAAAAATTTTTGGTCAAAATCTTTAATTAAAAATATGTGCCATTTTTATATAAAAGATATTTAGAATTGTAAAAAAAGTAATTAGTTTTGCCATTGAAAGAATAAATATAGTTTATGTTACATTAGAATGTAAGGAAATATAAGAAAAAGAAGTTGTATTTGGATAGAAAGATAACATATTTTTATATAAATATATGTATTATTTTTAACGAAAATGAAGGTCATTCATTATAATCATAAATGTAACAATGAATTTTAAAATATAAGAGAGTTTAAATATTTTAATTACTTGAGAAGTGTTTTATACTGAAATAGTTCTATTTCTGTGTAGGTATATTTTTATCTTCAATAAATCTTTATAGATACATATATGTGTAATGACACATTAAACATCATAAAGGTGAACATTCTTTTACCGTTTATTTATAATATAATATATGTATATTTGTTGTATTGTTAACATTAAAGTAAACTCAGCAAATAAAGTGTATTGGTCATTTGGGTGTAATCTAAATAGATACATATGACATAACATGATACCATGAAATACGAAATAAAAAGTAACGTGGAAGGCTTTTGTGGTTTTGGGAGAATAGATGCAATTAAAATAGTTGTTAAGATAAAATTGTACTTTATATACAAATTTTTTTATATAAAGTTATTTTTTTACAAACATTATATTTACATTATTTTGATTGTTTATCTAAATTGGTTAATAATTACTTGATAATAGTTTATTTTTTCCTCCCATTAATCTAACTTTTTTTTGTTTTTAATCTTATTAAAAACTAAAAATTAAATTGTCAATAAAGAAGAAAAAAAGAACAATTTTAATTTAATTTTTAATTCCAACATAATTTTTTACATTTAATTTTAACATGGAAAAATTGATTTAAAATTCTTTTTGTTTTATAAATGGTTTTTTTTGCATAAAATGGTAGATGTATGTCTTTAAAAATATGACTTTTATCTTTTTTAAATTTACAACTAAGAATATAATAAAAAAATCTTCCCATTTCAACTTTTTATATATATTTTTTATTAAAAATAGTTTTTTTTTATAATTATAGCTTTTAATATGTTGTCTTGCTATCATTAATAATATTATATTATACAACAGAATTATTTTTATATAAATTTTTTTTATTTATGCTAAAATTTTTATCTAATTTTTTCACCAGATTATCTTTTAGGCAATTGTATGTTATTGATATCTTATAGAAAGAGTAAGGAAAAAAAATATAATAATTTAAATACATTTCAGGGGGCAGATCAAATTCCAAATAAAAGTTAAATGTAAAAGGATTCTGTTGTATGTGAATGTTCTCATAAAAAGTAAAAACGAAATGTTTCTTTTTTAAAAGTTGAGATTACTTATTTTAAAGTTATTGGTCACCATATTTAAAATACACACATGCCATCCAACTTCTATCTATATCAATGTAAAACAACTGAAAGCCATATATATAAATATATAGGCATACCCTTATATGTAGTTAATATACATATTTTTAAAATTTCATCTTTTTAAAGTATTTGATAGATTGAAATTAAATTTTAATTTTATAACTTCTGATTTATCTATATTTTTGTTTACTTATTTATTTAGGAATTATCATTAAAGTTTCTTTTTTATGTAACATTATTTATTAAATTTTAACTTCTTATTTTAATAAAAAAAATGTGACACATAATATCTAAGGAAAAAGAAGATGAAGAAAGAAATAAGATTACTTTTATATAATTAAATAAAATTTGTTTTATATTTTTATATAAATTACCATAAGCTTTTCAAGTTTGCCCTTATAAGTCTACTTCTGATATAGATGTTATTCTAAAGATATTTATATGCATATTTCTTTCCAATATAAACATTAATACTTTTGAATATAATAGCAACGATAAATAGTTATTTTTGTATTACTAGTTTATTTGAACTTTTAAGAACAATTAATTAAATTTTTATCAACACACACATTTTTAATTTTGTTAAAACATTTATATATCAATTTGGGTATTATAAAAAATGTGATTTTTGATAGAAAAGTATTTAATATATATGATTATCTCTTAAACTTCTTAATTCTTAGAAAGAACTAAAGATTTTCCTGAACAAATGCGTAATTCTCTACAATCTTCAATATACCCTTAAAAATATATTTCCACCTTTAAGTTGTGATATATTTTTTATATATATTTATATTTAACTAAATAAAATACTATCATTTTTATAATGAAAAAATTTATTACAAATTCTATTTTTCTATTGAAAGAATAAGATTCAAATTTAATTACATGTATATAATAATCTTATGATTTTTATTATTAAAATCTTTAATAGTTGTTTATAATAATAACACCATTTCAATTATTCTATTTATTATACATTTATAATAAAATGAGTAAAAAATTTTATTTCGCCCGTTTTGTAAGTTTGAAGTCCTACTAAATATAAATAAAATTTTTGTCTACACTTTATTTAATAAATGCTAATGAAAAAATTTTTATCTATATAAATATCATCATAATAAAAAATATATAAATCTCAGTTACCATATTAAATGATATAAACTGCATAGTATTGAGAAGATTTTTAATAAAAAAGACAAGTTGTTTATCTAAGAATCATTATTTTTCTTAATAGATTTAATATTTATTCATTCATATATGCTAAACATATTTTGACTCCAAAATACATGATAAAAATTTTGCCTATTTGTTTAAATGAATAGACTAATCACGCGTTCATTAAATTTTCTATCTTTATAAATTTTCATTTAACTGTGATATATTATTTTTAAATATGTATAAATATATGTTATATTGCGTTTATTTATAATAGATATATATAGAGATTTTCATAGAAAATTGCATCAAATAGTTCATTTATTTCCATGTAATATATTACAAAGCTTTCATTATCATATAAACTTCTTTTGTAAAAATAATATCTCATACTTCAATTTCTCTTTTTTCCTTTCTATCATAGTTGTTTCTTCCTTTTTACATTTATTATCTAAATTTAGAAATATTTTTAATAATAAATTTTATTTTTAGTTTGGTATATAAAAGAAATATTTATAAATTTTATACTAAAGTCAAGATTTTGGAAAAAAACTACTATTTGTATTTAAATAAAAAAACTCAACATACCATTATTTCAAATTATTTAATTGGGGAAGTTTGACTCAAAACACCAGATTTCTGGTGACAAGAGCCGTATTTACTTTCCATCAGAATACATCAATACGGGTCTTTGTAGTAGAATCATTTCTGGACTGCGAAAACGCAGATTCCGTAATAATAAAGATGATTTTGATAATCCTCTTTCTATTTTATCATCCCTTCAATTGCCGCAAAATTCAGATCCGAGGTTAGTTTAAGAACATTAATAGTTTTTTAAAAATACTAGAAAATTTACCATTCCCCTTTATTATAGTTTATTTTCTACAAAGTAGTTATATAATATGTTATATTATTTTTGAATTTATATTTTAAATACCGACATCCTTTTCTTTTTTTATCGTATGTGACGTAGGTACTGATAAGATAATCTAAATTATTTAATTCCTAAATTCTTTTATAATTATAGTAAACCTAAATTAAACTTTTTTAGAGCTATAATTAATCTTTATAGTAAATAGAGTAAAAAAGAATGTATATAAAATAGGTAACTCTAAATAAGGAACTTACAAATGATAATTATTCATTAAAAATTTAACTCGTATACGTTTCATTACTCCTTCCAAACGAATCATTTTGTCCCACATCTTTAAATTATAACAATTTTTAATACTATTTAAAATTAAAACCTTATGTTAAAGAATTTTTTATTTAACCAATCTTTTTACTGCAATATCATTTGATTTTTTTTGGAAAATTGACTGTTTGGAAATAGCTCTAAAATTGCAATTAACAAGATACAACTATAAATGTGTAGGAAGATGTGTAAAGATGATTTTAATTTATTATATCATATAAATTTCCTTTCACTAATGCTATGAAGGAAGATTTTTACTATAAATAAATATTTTTTGGTTTATTTATTTATAATAAGTAATAATTTTTTTATACACACTATTTTGTATATTTTGAAAATTTATAAATACTTTAAAAGGTATTACTAAACGAACTATTGTTTTTATTCATAAGCTCAATAACCAAAAAAATTTTTAATCTATTTTTTATGTACCTTAAACGTTTTCACAACATATAATAGCTTTATTTTTAAAAATAAAATATGAAATTTATTTTTAGCAAAAGGCATATTAAAAGGTAAGGTATTACTAAAAAAACTTCCTTATTTTCTTTGTTTCTTCATTAATTATTTAGATATTAAAGTAGTAGTGATTTCTAATACTATAGAAAAGATTTGTGTCTTATAAAAATAAATGACGTTAAAACAAAAATATATTCGTTCTATATGAATGGAATATAAATTATTTAATATTTACTAATAATATTCTTTTATAAAATTATTACTATTGTTTTCAATTCTGTAATTAATGAAATTCGTTAATTTTTGATTACAACTTATATTATAAGGAAATTGTGAATTAAATTCATTTTTCATATGTTGATTTATAAAGTAAATATTATGTACATATAAAATTCTGTTATTATTAGTAACCGTAAATTAATGTTTATTGGATCACTAGATTTTTTAAATACTACATGATGAAGAAATATTGTAATATAATAATATTTTATTAATTTTGTATTTAATAATAAAAATTTGATTGAGGGAAAATTTTATGTTACTGTCTATTAGCTACGAAAAAATTATTTTTTATCTTCTAAAATTTTATATAGCACTATTTAGGAATAAATTAGCTTTTTACCTTTTTACCATAAAATTCATAAATATTAATAAGATTTAAATTTTATTTTCTACCGAAAATAGACTACTAATTTTTATTTCTTCTCAACATACTGATTACACTTTAAAAACATTATTTAATAGTTTTTTTTTTAAATAAATTTAAATATTATATCTTTAAAAATAGATAATGATTATTATCTTACCTTCCACCATATCATTTTCAAAATTTTTCATTATAGATATACTACGCAGTTTTGTTTGTTCCCATAACAATAAATTTTTTGTTTTTATTTTTTATTCAAATATTTAACTTTAAAAGATAAAAGTTTTTTATTTATAAAATGTATTCCTTTTAATCTTAAGAAATTTATAATGAAAAATTCCTTTATTTTTTCTTGTACATATTTCAAGTGTTGATAATAAAAAGTGTTATTGTTTGGTTGGTGATTTTCGTTAAAATTGTGTTGTTTTCCTTAAAAAAGTATATGTTTTTAAAAACCTTCGAGAATATAGTATTTGTTTTATAAGCATTTTTGAAACTATTTCTTATTTAATAAGAAATTTTTTATCTTTTAAGATTGAATAATATTTCTGTAAAAATAAATACATTTTTCTAATCTTTTTAAATATAATTTTTAATGTTGATAACCTTTTTTTTATTTCTTCATAAAATTTTTTACATATATATGTTTGGGAGAAATGAATAATATTTGAATTTACAAATAAATAAATATTTTTAAAATTAATAACTTAAGGAATCTTTTATGTGTGTGATCTAGGAGATGGAGGATTATTAAAACGTTTGGAATAATAAATTTTGATTGCACTTTTTGTAACATTTGTAAAATAAATTATGGATAAATCTTTAATCATTTAACTTTAGGGTATTTACCCACATAGAAAGTAAGAAAAATTTCTTTTTTCTCTACTTAATAATAACAGAAAGAAAGTTAGTATAATATTTTTAAGATAATGAGGAATTTTTAATAACATTTTTTGATTTTAAAAATATTTAAGTGTTTTAATAATAAATTTATTATAGAAAAAAAGAAGAAAAGCTTATGATAATGAAAGTAAAATAAGGCGTTGTTGATAAAAATTATTTGTAGGGGTATTTTATATATTGGAGTATGTCTCATGAGAATTTGAAGTTTTTAAAAATGTTATATGTTAGAGAAAAAATATTCATTTTTTGGCAATATTTATACTCATTTTTAAATAAATATATATACTATATATATTTTATATTCAATCAGATTTAAGATGATGATAAGAAAAATATTTTTTTACTAGTCTGATCTTTTGTTTTCAGTAATATAATATATATAAATGTTTGACAACATTAAAAAATAGTTAGATATTCTAGAAGAAAACAATGCATATTTATTTTGATATGTTTCAAATTTTAAATATGCACATATTGTGTCTACCGATCATTTTATATATCAAAAACCATTAGAAGATGATTTAAAAGTGTGGCATAGTTATAATATGATAAGGAAAAAAATTCCACGTTACTGTTATATATAATATTTTAAGTTAATTTTTGATTATGGAATTTAATTTGTCTTATATATTATATAGTTAATCACCCTTCTGACCCATCAATCATCAAAAAATATTCTTCATGAATATAATGGCATTTTTAAAATTTTATAATGTTTTTTTACTTTATCTATTCGCTAAATTTCCTGTCTCAATTATCATTATTTCACCATCCTTCTTCTCTTTTTCTTCTTCCTTTCCTCTTAGTAGGTAAAAAATAAGATCATCCATTAACAAAGTCTTAGCGATCATATTGTGGAGAGAGATATTGGCAGAGTGTAGCTAAACAATATCATTTCCAAGATTTATTTTGCTCATTTTACTTTATATTGTTATCTTTTTAAAATGAATTTTTAAATCTATTCTACGTCATGTACTTGCTTTTTTTTAATTATTTTACCACAATTATTATTAGGTAATAAGAAAAGTTTCGAATTAAAATAAGATTGATATATATTAACATTTTTAATTATAAAAATATGTATTAATTACATAAATTCACTAAAGTATTCCTCATTCTTTAGTAATCGTCTATTAATTATTACATCTTTCATAAGTAATATTTTTCAGTAAAATTGGAAAAAAATTATATTTCATAAAAGTGTGAGATTATAAAATATAAAAAAGGCAATTTTCCACCCACCAACAAAATAATAAGATCATTTTAAGAAGGAAAATGAAATATTTTTTTATTTTATTTAATATACTATTTATTATACACTTTTTGAAATAAAGATATTGTTAAGAATTGATAAGTAAAGTAAGTATATATCTTTGGCATAAGTTGTAAATTTTATAAAATTAAGATATTTTGGCAACTCCTAGCAGAATGTTGACAAATTTTTACCATTTTACAACAATTGTATATTAAATTGTTTCCTTTTATTTCACTTATTATTATATTTAGTAAAAAGGCAAATTTAATTAAATTGTATTTAATTAAACATAAAAAAGTTTATCATAACGATAAATAGTAAAATTTGCTTTTTTCCGTAGTAATTTTTAGTTATTAAAACTAGAAAATTTTTATTTACTTTTTTTAAACTTTTTTAAATGCAATAGGTAGTTTTTATATTTTCTTAATATTTAATATCATTGAATATTTCATGAATTATGTATACTTCTTGATAAAAAATTTTATTCTTTGATATATGACAAATATTAATAAGTCTTTTTATGTTTAAAAAAGTTATATTTTATGATTATATTTAATTTGTTTTTTTATGTTTATTAATAATTGAGTTATCTGAAGATAAAATTAAAAATTTTTCTAAACTTCTTATGCCTATAACAATTGTTTAAAAATTACCTTATATCTTTTTTTTTAATTAATTTGTTAATATCATATATATAACAAATTGCTTATAGATAAATATGTTAATCATTATCATTTTATAGCCACTCAGACACATCACTACATTTTTCTCTCACATACGATAAAATGTTTTTAAGTTTTTGAAAATTGTTATAAAGTTGTAATAGATATACTATTAAGAAATTAAATGAAATTTTCTTCATAAAATTTGTATTGCAATATTTTTAGTCATTTAAAATGATAAACTTATGTAAAAAATAGGAAATTTTTACTTTCATTTTATTACCATTTCTTTTATGAATATAATATTTATATATTTGAATACATTTTTTAAGAGCTTTAAACGCACAATTTAACGGGTGTAACAATAAACAAGAAATTGTTGAACCTGTTGCAGCAAAAGGAACTTGTGTTTATTTGGTTGGAGTTTTTAAATCTGAACCAGATCCATCAAAAAGTACTGATACCGATTTAATTTTTGGGGGTATATAATTTATTTTTTTATTAATAATTACTTTACTTTTAAAGCAAACAATAGTGGGTTAAAGGCTTTAGATAGTACAGAATCAAGAATGCATAGACAATTTACATCATCATCAAATGGGGAAGAAGAGTTTAGTTTGGAAGAGTTGCAAGAATTCGCTCAAGCTTTTAAAGTATGTATATAATATTATCGAAAAAATGCATTAATTATTTTATTTAAGATGTTCGATAAAGATGGGAATGGGACAATGAATATCAAAGAATTAGGTATTGCAATGAGAACACTTGGCCTCAATCCAACTGAAGAGGAATTATTAAATATGGTTAATGAGTATGATGTTGATGGAAATGGTAAAATTGATTTTGGGGAGTTTTGTAAGATGATGAAAGAGATGAATAAAGAGACAGATCAAGAGTTAATTCGTTTAGCTTTTAAGTAAATTAGTTTTTATTTTACTATTTTTCATTTATTTTTTTAGAGTTTTTGATAAAGATGGCAATGGTTATATAACAGCACAAGAGTTTAAACATTTCATGACAACAATGGGTGAAAAATTTACTGAAGAAGAGGTTGATGAAATTATAAAGGAAGTTGATAAAGATGGTGATGAACAGATTGATTATGAAGAGTTTGTCCAAATGATTGCTCCAATTGTCCAGGAAGGTAACAATAAAGATGATCCATTTGCTGATCCAGAAGCTAAAACATTCAAAGATGGGAAGCACAAATAAGTGGAATACAATATATTATAAATTGACTTCCTTTTTTTAAACAATCTCTAAAATCACTTGATTGATCTCATTATCTTTTAATAACCATTTTTTTCTATTTACTATACCCACTTTCATCGCAATATTAAATAATCTATCCATAAAAAATGAATGAGTTTTTTATAGAAAATTTAACATTATTTACCAATAAAAAAATTTCTATCTCATTCGCAAAAAGTCTAATATTTCTCGTTCTATTACCAATATGTAAATTTTAACCTTTCTAAAATTTTAACATTCCAAAAAATATTGTCATAAAAAAGTAAAAGAAATTGTATTGAGAGAAGAAGTAGCTTTACTTTAAAATATCATAATTTTTTATCCTTTTTTATAGTTTTTTGAAATTATTGTATATAATAAATTGTAAACAATCAATGATATTATCTCATAATTCATTTAATTTTTTATAAATTTTTATTATTCTTCTAATAAACATTTAGAAATGATAATCTTGGTACTTAATTAGTTTTAAAATTAATATAATTATTCTTTTAATCTAAGCACATTTTGTTTGTTATATATATACATAAACATACGTCATAGTCTTCTGAAAGTTATTTTAAGTGTGTGAGTGGGTGCAATAAAAAGATAATAAAATATATAGTAATTTTTTTAGTTGAACTTTATATAAATAATATTTAAAAAATAAATTATGATAATTCAATGTTTAATTACCACTTTTAAGTTTGTTTTTATTCAAAATGAATAAGTATATATCTTACATTTGCACTTTTTAAATAGTAGTCTTTTTTCATAAAAAAATATTTGAAAGTATATTTTATTATTTACTGGTGGTAAGAGATTTAAAAAAATAATGAAAAATTAAAAAAAACAAAAGTGTTATTAATAAATTTAATTGAAATCTTACATATATAAAATAATATTTAAAAAATTCAAAATTCAAAAACATCTTAAATCCAATATATGCTTTCTTTTTTTTAATTCATAAAAAATTACGTTAAAAAATAAAAAAAAATTCAATAACAGATATTAATCAAAATGAATTAAAAAAATCTAGTAACTGCATGATGTTTTTGATTGAGAGCTACCGACAACCATTGTTGGCTTTTTTTCTGAATTTACATTATATGAAATCATATTAAAATACATCCTTTGCGAACATAAACCTCTTTGATTAGGATAAGATAAAAGCTTGAATTCAGTAAATGATACACATGGTAACCACCTAAGTAAATACCGCAAACCTTCACGCATACGTTTATTTTGACAGTAGTAAATAAATGGATTGACAACTGAATGGAACATTGCAATAGTATGAGCAATCCACCTTAATTTTAAGAGAAAAAAAAAGATATTAGTTTAGACTGGATGTTAAATTTACTTACCACATGTAAAGGATGTATGGATGAGTTAATATTTCTGTGTCATTTGCCAGAACATTCATTAATAAATTTTGTGGTAACCAACATCCAGCATACAATGCGCTTATTAAAATTACCATTGGAATAAGCTAAAAATATATATATTGTATAAATTTTTTATTTCCATAAAACAAACTTTTTTAACAGATTCATGTCTTTCTTGTAGTAATGTTTTATTACTAGCATTTTTTACAACATGAGAACAATTGTCACCTCCTGGAACTCCACTAAACCACATTCTAAAACCAATAATGGTATATGTTACAACTAATACAAGTAGTGGCATACAATATTGTAAAGCAAATAATGATTTATTATACATTGATACTATTTTTTCTTCATCTGATCCAAAAAATTTTAATAAACTCCATTTCTCAACACACGTCTCAATATTATCAATACCATTTGGAACAATCTAGAAAAAGACAAATAATGGATGATTAAAAAAATGATTTAAAATAATACCTCATTTGCAAAGTACAATGGGCATGCCATCAACAATGAGAATGCCCAAATAATAAAAATAACATAAAGTGCTCTTTTTCTATTTAATTTATTCCAACGAGACATAACAAATAATATTGCAAGGCATCTATCAAAACTATAAAATAAAAGGTGAAAAGATGTTCTAAAGCTTTTAAAAGATTTGTTAACAAACCTAATTGCTACAAGTGTCCAGGAACTTGAAAATACCGCTGTTGCTTGGAAAAAATTTAAAAGTTTACAAAATAAACTACCAAAAATCCATTTAGAGTCTTCAAAAATAATAACATGCCAATAACTAAATGGCATACAAATTAAAGCAATCATAATATCAGCAATAGCTAAATTCATTATCAACATATTCGTACCATTTTTTAATTTTCGAAAATATAGTATTATTATTATTATCATTAAATTTCCAATAAATGCTACAAAACTTAATAGTGTATATAATATTACAGCAAATACCTAGTGTTTTTAGTAAAACAAGATAATTTAATGAAGGGAAAACATTTGAAATCTTACTTTACATGTGAATGGTAGTGAGATAACATTAGATGAAATGGTTGAGGTGCCATCTCCGTCAAAGTCATCAGATTTATTGATATTAGAAATAATATTATCAATTATGAAGTTAGTTTGTCCACTCATTACCTGGAGAATTGATATTTGGCGAAATTTAAAATAATAGAACTATCGTTTTGGAGAATAATAATAATACCTAAAAATCATATATTTAATTTTTAGCATAGGCTTATTTAAACACCAATATAATATATTTTTACCTTCGTAAAATAAAAACATCTATAATTAATGTAACAATAAATTATTTTGTTAAATAAAATATGAAATGATAGAAAATTGTGAGATTACAATTTTAAGATGAGAACAATATTTTAAAATTAAAAATTGAAGATAATGATAAGAAATAAAGATAAAATAATAAAGGTCGTTAAAATGAAAGAAAAAAACAATAAATAAATATGCATTCATAACAATTTAAGTTTATTTTATGTAAAATATAAAAATAATTGATAATTAAAAACATCTTCATTTTTTTAATAAAATACTGTATTTTTATAAAGATAATAATGATTTTTTTTAATTTAAAAATATTTATTGAATAAAGTGATATTGAAAAAAATTTGAAAAAATATATATTAGTGTAAAAATATAAATTTTAAGTTTGACTAAAAGTTTGTTTTGTAAATTAGATTCTTGAAGATTATAAATTATGACAAGAATAATATATAAATTAGAAAACAAAAATATATAAGATGTTTTGATAAAAAAATCTTTTATCAACACAAACTATGTGTATTCAACCGTTAAATTTTCTGATAATGATTAATAATAGTTAAGTATAATATAAATACAATATATTATTTTATTAAAAATACTTTTAAATTTGTTTTGTTTTATTAAACAAAAGTATTTTGACATATTTTGGTGATACGAGAAACATAAAAATAAATAAAATTAATTTAACAAAATGGAGTATTAAAATTTGTCTAAAATGTTATGATGCCATTGCTATTGTGTCCTATGTAAAAAAAGATAGGATTAGTGAATTGAATTTTAATAAAGATTATTTGAATTCACTTCATTTCATTCATCAACAGAATAATTATTTTGCTTAATCTTATTTTATTAAATTATTTTATTTTTTTATGTATCTATAACGTACTTCTTTCTTTACTTTCATCATTAGTATAAATTAGTTATAATCCCTAATATAGTTATGATTTTGTGTATCATATTTTATGTCTAATTAATAGTAATTAACACATGAGACTTTTTTTTATATTTTATATTTATTCAAAACAAATAGCTACTCTAATACAAATATTTGTCACTTTGTTATGAGTAATTAAAAATGACAAATTTTTTAAATGTAATTCAAGATATATGCATAAAAATTACGAAATGATTAAGAATAAAAAATGTAGTAACATCAGAAATATTGGTAGATAATTAGAGAGAGGAAAAAAGACTTAAATCTTTATTTTTTTTATAAATTCATACTATTTTTTATAACAAAATAAAAATTTGTTTGTTTGACAAATTAAAAATTACTGTAATCATTATTAAATAAGTATGAAAATTGTTTTTGTGATAAGTAAATAATGGATAAAAGAATGTCTTACTACGGGATAAAAACTTATCAACTAAGGAAGTGAAATGATAGCTAATTATTTTTCGCTTGTTACAGTATATGTAAGGTAAAATAATAGTTTGAATATTTCGATTAAAATCTAATTTAAAAGATTATCTATAATTGTAACATTTTCCTTGTTTTAACATGATATAATAACATAACTAATTTTCAATTAAATTAAATATATGTTGTATATTAATAAAAAAATTGTCCCCAAAATAATGGACAAAATTATGTTAAAGTAAAAATTTCGCTATTATCTTATAGAATTTTTTTGGATACAAAACATAAAGATATATAAAGTAGAAATTTATACAGGTATTAATAGAAAAATTAAAAATAAATAAATATCTATTTATTTCTATATTAAATAAATAAAATTCGCTAATTACAATTCACACGGATTTTTAATAATAATCATAAGATACATTAAAAATATGTAAATGTATATGTTTATGACAAAATGTAACATATTTTAAAGATATTTAACTTAAATTTCTAATTAAATATTCACATTTAATAATATAATATTAAAAATTAATATAAATAAAAATTTTTTGTCATTTTTTTATATTTAAATTATTTATATATATCGGCAACATCAAAATGCAAGTATTAATAATTAATTTGTGAAATAATTTAATTACTGTATCATATCTTGTAATTTTTCTTTGTTTAAAAATTAAATTAAAAATGATGTTTTTTATTATGTAAATTATTATTCTCTTTGTAATACTATAAGTAATACATTTTATTAACTGGATTTTTTCCACTTTAAAACACTATCATTCTTTTAATCACTTTCTCTTTATATATCTACTAAATTACTAATTTGTAATACCACTAATGAGATAAAAAATATAGCTTCCAATTTTATAGCCATTTTCTAACTTTTAGAGTTGTCTACAAAATCCAATATATTATAAAACATTTAAATAAAACGTTTATAAACTTTTTATCATCTTTTTATCATTCATTATTTTAATTTTTTTGTAACTATAGTAACCGAAGATACAATACAAATGTTTATGAATGTCATCTTTATTTTAACAGTGCATCAACATATTTTATTTTTTTTTATTATTTTAATATCTTTTTTTTTCTTAAATTTTTTGATTTATTTTAAAAAAATATATTTTCACTGTTAATATATAAGTAGGTATTATAGTGTCTTTTTAAGTAAATTTAGAAAAACTATAATAAACTTTAAAACAATAAAAAATTATACATACTTTTAATTTTTTTAACATTTACTTAGAATTAAGGAAATATTTTTTTGTCAATAGACACAATACTTTAATATACATTTAAAAAATATATTCCTCTATTTAACAAAAAAAATTTAAAAAAGTTTGACGTCATGATAAACTGGCTTAACAGGAAACCTATAAAACCGTTTGTTCCTTTCAAAACTTACAATATATCCGAGGGAGATCCTCAAAGAATGTTTGTTGATATTATTGTAAAAGAAATGGAAGGAAGAATTGAAAGTATTTTAGAAAAAAAGGAACAGGAAGCTGCTGAAGCTAGAAGTCCTAGATTTATTAAAGAGTCTGGTGTTTATTTGCCATCACAACCTGATTATCTTTGGCTGATGGATTGCAAATTAAAAGAGCGTAAAAATTTAAGTATCCAGGTATCAAATATCTTGATAATTTTAATATATATTTTAGGAATATTTATTAGTTGAGAAATTAATTGAAAAAACAACTATGTGTGAATGGGGAATGGTAATAGATCTATGGGAAAAAGAACTCGAGTTTGTAAAAACAAGAGCTGAAGTTATTAAATCATTTGAAAATGTCATCCAAAGTATATTGGATAGAAGAGACGAGAAAAAATTATCCTTTAGTTCTGTTGATGACGTTGTTATAAGTATGAGCCAATTATTAAGTAATGAAGAACAGGAAACGGTATGATATCAAAAGCTATCATCTTTTATTTTATAATAACAAAAAAAGTATACTTTTTTGATAAATTATAAATAGACTCCTAAAAATAAGGCGAATTTAAGTAAATTCTTCTAGTTTACTATTTAGTTAATTTGTATAATGTAAAAGTCTCTAAAAGGACATCTTCATTATATATGTTTTGAAAACAAGTAAAAAATACCAAAAACATTTCTGTACATTACTGATTCTTAAAATATTTAATTTTAGAAGAATGAATCAGATTGTTGTAGTACAAAAACTACTGAAACAGTTATTAGTGTTGATACATTGAGAACCACAGAAGAAGTATCTATTCAACTACTTCCGGATGCCAAAGATAAATACAAAAGAGTTCTTGATATTGTTTGAGATATTTAAATATTATATATAATTATATGTATTTTTTATTATAAATTTTTAATAATAAAGATAAATGTTTCTCAACGAAGTATTGTCTCATTTATTTAGCAAATTTTAAAAAACTACCATTGCATATACCCTTGTTGTTAAAATAAACCATTATTTATTATTTTTGTAAGTTACAAAAAGAGGATAATAAAATCTTTCTTATAAAATATAGAAAACATTATTAATCAAATATTTATAATTTGAATGTTAAAATATATAAATATATTTTTCACGGAATTTTATATAAAATAATATTATATTATTTTATAAATTTTGTGTGAAAACTTCTAAATTTATGTAAAATAATATTTTATTCTTCTGAAACCTTTTCTTATATTCTTTAAAAAATTTATTTTAATTACAAATGATGTATTTTAAAAAATTTGTTCTAGAATTTAAGCATAAAATATCTTACATGGAAAGAAAACTGTTTATTTTTTTTTCTTTTTTACCAAATATAAAAAGTTCAAAATAAATTTTATTTGTAAATGCTTAGTTACTGTTAATTTATTGCGTCATACTTTAGGTATAAGTGAAAAAAGATAATTTTATATGCTTCATAAAAAAGATATATTTATTTGATTTATAAAAAACATTATTTACTGTAATCTTATTTTACTTTTTATCTACCAACAAAAAAAAACATTAAAAAAAAGATAATTTAATATATCTTTTTCTATTGTTAAAAAATGATTTTGATTTGTTGAATTATCAACAAACAAAATAATTTTTAAAAAAAGAACTTTATGAAATTATCAAATAAATTTACTTTCATTTCATTTATCAAATTTTATTCACTTTCCTATCTCGCTTTTATTTCTTAATATTATATATATTTATCATTCACTTTTAACAAAAATTACATCTATTTATATTAATATATCGATATTATCAATTCAGTATACATAACAAAAACAATATTACTATTAACAAACATATCTCAAGACAAAAGATACTCTAGAGAGAATATATCTTACTTTATATAGATGAAAAATTCTTTTATTCAAAACTTTATAAAAATTTTAAAAAAAATTTCTCATTTTTTTTTTGTTTTAATCTGAAATGTATGATTAAAAATCAAGTTTATATAGATTCATTACTCATTTATTATATTATGATTTATCTCATTGAAATTTTATTTAAAAAAATTTAAATATATCTTCCCATTTTATATATCATACTTTATCCTTTTTCTTAATGTTTTTTTAAGGATAAAAAAGTTTTTTTTGTTATTTTTGCATGTCAAATGTAAGTTAAATTAAAAACGTTTCTATTTTCATGAATTCATATTACATATTGTAATATAATCTTTATCTTCAAGTTTATATTTCTTCCTCCTATTCCTTCATAATTCTCATTTTCGATCATTCCATTTCTTTATAAATCTATGAGAATATTACTTTTAAATATAATATCGAAGGAAAAGTTTATATTTAATATATCATGCATTTTTCCGCCTACACATTAAAAAAAAGATTTTTTTTCGGTAGAACATAATATTGTTTCTATTGAAAAGAAAAAAAAGATACATCTATGTACATTTGATTTATCATAAATAATTAACAATATTCATGTAATTTGGGATAAATTATGAAATATTAAATTATTATTTGTTAGTTATATATAAGATATAAAATGTAAATATGAAAAAACAAAATAATATTGTATTTTAAATTCTTTTATTCAAACACTCATGATATTAGATTAACAATTCTTTAGTATTTTTCTAGCTTTTCTCAAATAAAAGTTTGTATGCCTTACTATATTTTAAGTAAATTTTATGAAAATTTAGTTAAACCAAATAAAACTTTTATTCTTTACAACGTTTCTGAACTTCCTTTTTTTGTTTATCCTCTCCTTTTATACAACATATATAATCTTCAAAACACAAAATAATTTAACTCTATCATAAATATTTCACATAATTTTTTTGTCAAATGACGTTTCTTATAATACAACCAAATATTTTAAAAAATGAATATAATACCTAATGTTATTGGGGAAAAATTTATGTATATTGGTAATTTAGGATAATATCATAATTTGAAAAATGCTACCACCGAAACATCGCTTTTTTACTTATTTTTAGTATTTTTAAAAAAATAAAAGAAAATTTTAACTAGTTTTATTGTATTTACTATTATTATTTTCCTCGATAAACTACATTGAATTTCCTTTATTTTACGGTTTTTTTTTTCATGTTACTTTGAGAAATATGCCTTTAACTTTTACATTTCTGTTTAATGAAAAACAATATTTTGTATTCGTAATTATGGTTAAGTTGTTAAATTAATATCAAATAACCATTATAAGATTTTTTAACATATAATTATAGTAAATTTTCACCACAGATTCCTTTTTAACAAAAAAATGAGCATTTAATTAGATAAAAAAGAAAGAGGGGAGGGAGAAAAGAAAGAAGAAGATTTTTTATCATTTAAAATGATAAATATATTATTCCTTAAATTATCCCCCAATATTTTATTCCATTTTTGATTTTTACCAACTTATTATACTGGTACTATTTTTTTGTCTCACTCTATTTCTTATCTATTTTATTCAGTTATTTCCACCTCTACAAACATTTTATTTAACAATTTTGTTAAAAATTTATGTACCATTATGTCATTCTTGAATATTTAATTCTTAAAATATTAAGGGTCCTAATTTAGAGAATATACGTAATCTCTTGAAAACGTTTTTCTCTAATTAAGTTAATATAAGATATTCTTATTAAATAATGTTAATATTCAAAGAAACTTCCAACTGATAAAAATTTTTTTTCTTACTAAAATAGCAGTACTGTAACAGTTTATAAATAAAAGTAACTAAATTCACACTTCAATATATAAAAATAATTTTTATTATATAATTGATCATAAATTGTCACATTCATTAACAGCATCGTCATCCACCACCGTCTTTAAATAGACAAATTATATAAAGTAAAATCTTTTTGTCAATTTTAGCACTACTATTTTTGTATATTCTGTATTCACAACTTCTATATATTAAAATGAATTCTCCCTAATGAGTTACTCATATGTTGTGCCTTCTTGAATGACTCCTTTGCTAATACTATATCTTTCTTCTTTTATACTACTTTTAACTATACTACAATCTCTCAACTTTTTATATGAAACGGGGAACCACATTTTATGAGACTTCGAGAAATTCTTCTTCTTCTTCTTTATAGTACTAAAAACACTTTTGAAATTTTACTGATAATGGACACCTAATTTATAGATAACAAAAATATATATTTATTTAGATTTTTATTTTAAATTATTTTTTAAAATAAATAAGAAAAAAACATTTAATTTTACTTCAAAAATAAGGTAATTTAAAAAGGATTTTTATTGTCATTATTATATGCCCTCCTACTTACAATAACTAATTATCTAATAAACTTAATTATTTTAATAACATATATATAAAATATGTGTTCTAGTATTTGTGAGAGGTGGAGTAAACAATTAAAGATATATATTTTTAAAGTTTTTAACAATTTATAAGGTATAAAATAAAAATATTGCGTGAATTGATATTTTCATATGGATTTCTTAAAATATGATGTATCAGAATATTATCTATTCATATTACTTTACTAAGATTTGTCGTTTAAAGTAAAGAAAAAAAATTTTACACTTATATTTATTTTTTAAGTTTTTAAAAGTAATGGAAATCTATATTTTTATCTATCTTTAGATCATACAACTTTTGATATCAGCAACAAAAATAATATAAATAAGAAAAAGTTATGTTCATATGGGAATATTTCTTTAACAATAATATCACACATTTTAATACAATTTAGCTTAACATTTTTTTTCTAATTTTTTTGTCATAATTTGAGTATCTTTTATCAAAAATATTTTAGTTAATAGACAATGTTTTATTGTCATTACAGTTTTTACTTTTTTTATTCTACTAAATATTAAGGAGTTTTATTCTAATTATTATATTTTGTTAGTTTAATTGACTTATTATTATTACAGTTATATTGTAAGTAGGTAAATGATAAAGATTATTTACTAAAAATTTATTGTTTAAATATAATATTTTATGTAAAAATTTACCATACTTATAACATAAATATTTTTATTTAAATTGTACATAAAAAAGGAACTTAAGTTCTATTAAATTTGTAAAAAAGCCATAATCTTACAATAAATATATCCTTATAATAATATTTTTTTCTACATACAACAATAAGATAAATTGTTTTTTATTATAAATTTATATTTAGATATACTTAAAATTTGTTAGAAACATAAAATTGTGTTATTTTTGTAATTTATTGCTAAAATTCTCTCTAACTAGTGTCAATACATGTAATGCACTATTAGTTTATTCTTTATGATTGAGAAATATTACAATCTATTAAAAATAACTTTTTTTATATTTATCCTTACAAAATAATAATTATTTTTTAATGTTAAACATTTTACTTTTTATTGTCTTAGTTTGTAATCCATTTTTCAAATTTACATAATCACCTCTTTATTTCTATACTTTTTTTGTAGTCTCTTAACACTTTTAAAAGCAAAGATGATTGATTATCTAGGCATAGTTGCTATTATCTTTTTTTATCTCCTAATTTTAATTGTTGGAATATGGGCTGGTAAAAAAAGTGATAATCAAAAAGAGGGAGAACAAACTGAAGAAGTAATGCTTGCTGGAAGAAATATTGGTACTTTAGTTGGAATATTTACAATGACAGGTATGCAATTCTTTAAATTGTCTTGTTATTTAATTATTTCAAGGACCATAGACCTTTAGTTGTTCAGTAAAGTTAGGTTAGATAATGTATATTCTGTTTATTTTAAAAAGTACTCTTTAAATTTTAATAATTTCTCATTAAAAATTTAAAAAAAAAGTTTTTGTTCTTTATGATACAAATATGAAGGTTATACTACAATATTTTAACTTGTCCAAAAGTAAAAGAAAAGTTTGTTATTTTATAAATATTCCCAATGGAATGATCTGATGTCATTTGATATTCTTTATCAACAAAAAAGTAAATGTATGACTGTTAGGAAAAAAATAAGAATTTAAGGATATATCTTGAGATTCCATTAATTTAATCATTTAATTAATCTCTATAGTTATTACAATTATCTTTTCAGCAACATGGGTTGGTGGTGCTTATATTAATGGAACAGCTGAAGCTTTGTATAATGGAGGTTTGTTGGGATGTCAAGCTCCAGTTGGCTATGCATTATCTTTAGTCCTTGGAGGGGTATTATTTGCCAAAAAAATGAGAAATGAAGGTTATGTTACTATGTTAGATCCTTTTCAGGTTAGATTATTCGTCATCTTATAGATATTTTATCATTTTCTGTTAAAATATTAGCCTAATACGTTTATATATCGTTTTTCCAGATAAAATATGGTCAACGAGTTGGAGGACTTATGTTTATACCTGCTTTATTAGGAGAAGTTTTTTGGTCAGCTGCTATTCTTTCTGCTTTGGGTATGTTTTTTTTTAATTATCTTTTATAAAAAGTAAATAATATAATTAAACTGACTATATAAAATAATAATTTAAATACTGTAAAATTTTGTTGCCATTTTTTGTTTTGTTTAAATAATAATTATTTCTCTAAAAAAGTTTTACTTTCATAATGTTATCATCATTAAAAGTTATTGTAGCTATAAATCTTAGATAATTATATTACGATAATTTAACAATATAAAGAGACAATTTAATTTTAAAATCGTTTTTAATGATAAATAGCAGCCTTATTTTATAAAAACAATTATATTGTACATTTAAAAATTAAATTTACCGGAAAAAAAAACCTTATTTATTAATAAAACTTTGTTAAACTTTATAGGAGCAACATTATCTGTAATATTACGTATTGATATCAATATATCTGTAATCATTTCTGCTCTTATTGCCGTTTTTTATACATTTTCTGGTGGTTTGTATGCAGTTGCATATACTGATGTTGTTCAATTATTTTGTATATTTGTTGGTCTTTGGGTTTGTATACCAGCAGCACTGTTACAAGAAAAGACATCAGATATTTCAAGAAATGTTGGTGATTGGATAGGTAGTATTGGTGGTTTTCGTGAAACTGCTAATTGGATTGATTGTATGTTATTATTAATTTTTGGTGGTATACCATGGCAAGTATACTTTCAAAGAGTACTTTCCTCAAAAACATCACAAGGTGCACAGACATTAAGTTTTATTGCTGGAATTGGTTGCATTATTATGGCCATACCACCAGCATTAATTGGTGCTATTGCTAGAAATACGGATTGGAGACTAACTGATTATTCACCATGGAATAATGGTACAAAAGTTCAAAGTATCCCACCTGATCAAACTAATATGGTTGTACCATTGGTATTTCAATACCTAACACCTAAATGGGTTTCATTTATTGGATTAGGAGCCGTCTCAGCAGCAGTTATGTCTTCAGCTGATAGTTCAGTCCTCTCTGCAGCTTCTATGTTTGCTCATAATATATGGAAATTAACAATTAGACCACATGCTAGTGAAAAGGAAGTTATTATTGTAATGAGATTTGCTATAATTTTAGTTGGAATTCTAGCAACAATAATGGCATTAACCATTCAAACAATTTATGGTTTATGGTACTTATGTGCTGATTTAGTTTATGTAATTTTATTTCCACAATTACTATGTGTTGTTTATTTCGAAAAATCAAATACATATGGAAGTTTAAGTGGTTATATTGGTAAGTTTAGTTAAAATTGTTTAATTACTATATTAATAATATATGCAATTTTAGTTGGACTTGTTTTACGTTTAGCCGGTGGAGAACCGTTAGTTCACCTTCCACCATTTGTTCATTTTCCAATGTATGATGTTGATAGTGGAATACAATACTTTCCATTTAGAACACTGGCAATGCTTGCGTCATTATCAACATGTATTGGAATTTCACTTTATAGTAAATATCTTTTTACATCAGGAAAATTGTCACCAGAAATGGATATTCTTAATTGTGTTGTTAATATTCCTCCTGAAAGAATTAGATTACCAACTGATACAAGTTTTAATGTTAGTTGTGAAACACTAGCCATGCAAAAGTTAAATGGATCGCAAAATGGTGTTAATACATCAATAGCACAAAATACAGTTAACTTAAGAAATAATCATCTTGATCCAGGAAATGGATACCTTTCAGAGACTAGTGCTCTCCAACCACAGTACCACTCTGATATGAATTATGCTACCCTCCAAGATACAAAATGAAAATAAACAAAAAAGATTATAGTAATAATAATAATCACTTATAATAGTCAACATTCAAACAATTTTTCTTACAATAATGGTTTTTTCTACTAAAAATCAAAAACAGCTTTAATTTAAAACGACACAAAAAAAGAACAATACATCTTTAAGTTTTGTTTTTTTATCCATTTATACCATTCAATATAACTGCGACACTTTTGACAAATATACAGCAAAAACTGTTTGACTGGATTTTAGATATCATTTTAAATTTACCCACTAATAGATATAATTTTTAAAAGATCTTTTTGATAGCGCACAACCCATAAATAAAATTTTTTATTTGGTTCATCAATTTTTTTTATTGTCAATTAAAATCTAACAAATTAACAGTCAATTGTGATTTACATTAAGTAACATTTTACAATTCTAACTGTATGGAATATAATTTGTATTCTTTTTAATAAATGTATGAAAATGAATAAATTTCACAATGTTTTTAATGAATATTCTTTTATTTTACAATAGTATCATTTTTTCAGTGTATAATATAATGTAGAATAAATTATTATTAAGATAATTTTTCTCTCTAAAATGATTTTTTCCTCCATTATTTTTACAAACTTTTTTTAAATAATATTAAAACTGGACAAAAATTTTTAAAATACTTTTTTGTCTTTTAACTAGTACCAATGATAATATAGACAACATTCCATACTTTTTATATTTAAAATAGATTGACACTTTTGTCTTTTACTTTTCATACCTCTTTTATCAATTGGTCAAAGTGGAATGTAAAGTTGACTCTTTCTTCTTCATTCCATTGTTTTTTTTCAATAATGGTAGTTGAAACGCCTGAGTGAAAGAAAAAATAGGTGGAATTCTACAAAAGGATGTTTTTATTGTGTAATTTCAATTTGTAGTCTAAATGATATTTAATATCATTCGTTACTAGTTCCTAAGTGATGTGTTGAAATGAAATGGTCTCTTATTTTTTTTTAAAAATATTTAAGTTTTAACTATTTTGAGATGTTGATTTTATAAATATTGTATGTGTGGAGGGTTTCAGAGTAAAATTATTATTTATAAAAACATGATTTTTAATTAAAACCTATAAAAGTTGGCTATCTTTTAAAATTATATTTTTTTATATTAAAATACATTCATCATTATGACATGTAATGTACATATATCATATAAAGTTTATGGTGATTTAACATAAAAAAGATGATTAAAAAATATTCTTTTGTTTTAATATTAATGTTTACCTTAATTATATATAATTTATTATCAAAAAAAAATTATGTAGTGTAATATCTTTAAGAATAAATTTTTGATTAATTTAAAAATATCTTTATTTACCAAAAATACTCTATATATAAATAGTGAAGACATAAGTTTTTTAACTCATCATCTTATAATATTCTTTTTATTTTGAATATTTTCAAATTCTATGCATCATTTACTATACAATTTAAAAATAATTTAAATGCTTATAACCTTATAGATTGTATTTAATACTCATTACTGTTTTGATATCAGTTTCCGGTAAACTATTCTACCATGATATGATTGCTTATCCTTTTCTTGATGATAGAAACATTTAGCATATATATATTGTGTAAAGTGTTATCATTAAATATATAAGTTACATAAATAAATTCATTAAATTTAAGTCTTTTAATGTTAGATAATATAATTTTTATAATGTTAATGTACAAAAAGTTTATTTTCTAATTTAAATAATACATCATATAATTAACTTTCATTCATCATTTCTATTTTATAATTTTTTTATCCTCCAAAATATTACAATATTTCAATAGTAAGACAATTTATATTACAAAGCGAAAATATTATGTATTTATATTTCTACTAAAAAGTTATATTTAGTAATTGTAAATAACAAAATAATATTTAAAGAAATTATATGTGTATATATTTATAATTGTTATTGAAATTACCTTATCATTTACTTTGTGAAAGTGAATAAAGAATAATTAAGTGTTAAGCTTAGATATAATTTCCTTTTTAATACTCAATATTATTATAAGTTGACAGGTGAATAATATGAGTTTATTATTAATCCATGTATCTATGTATATTGATAGGTTTCTTCTTTCTTCAAATAGATAATATACATAAATTGTTTGTCTTATTTTTATATTTATAAGAATGTATCTAAATATTAATTATAAAGATAAACTTTTATGTGAATCACATTTTAAAATCTTTACTTTTTATTTCATTGCAAATATTTTTAATTTTACTAGAAAAATAATATATTTTATATTAATAATTTACTTTATCGTTACTTTGTTTTTTATCATTTTAAATAATAAAAAAGTAACAGATTAGATAGATAAATGTTATAACTTTTATGATTTTGGTTTTTATAAATAAAAGATTTAATTATCTAAAACTTTAATGAGTGACATTTTATAATAATACACACAACTTTCTTAATTTAAAATTGTTTTCATAATTCATCACGTTCACACTGAATAGAATGTTTCCTCAATTTAGCTATAAACTTCCTTTTGTCTAATTAATAGTTTGGTGATGATTACTAAAAGTAAACTGGCAAGTAAAATGCTATCTAAACGCATATAATATATTTAATAAAATTGTCAGATTACCAAAAAGGTTGTTATTTAATAATTTTCTCCCATCAAATTAAGTTTGAAAAATATTTAACTCTAATTTCAGTTTGTAAATAAAAAGTCACCAAAATTTAAATCATTCAATTTTCTAGAATTAAAAAGAATTTACATAATATTTGAAGTGTAATTTCATTTATTTTGTAACAGTTTAACTTTATTTTAAAACACATACATAGATAAATTCAAATTATTAGATAGATTCATGGAAAATATTTTTGTCATTATTTCACTAAAATTTGTACTCCTTGTTCATTTATATTTTAACTGTAATATCTTAATGTTCTTTTTATCATGTAAACTTTACTACTTTTTATAGTAAATAATGTGAATGTCTCATCAAATTTAATTATATTTAAAATCAAATTTCATTTTCCTTATAATAATAGTTAAAACCATTTTTTTTTACAAATTGTATTATTTTAAACTTTTATTTTATTAAAAATATTTTCTTTGACCGTATAAGACTTATAATATTGTAAAATCTTTTGTTTATCATAATTACCTTCAAAATATATGAGTACTTATATTTAATAAGTAAATTTTAAAAAAATATTCCATATCTTATCATATAAATATTATACATTCACATATATATCTTTACACTTGAAAATAATTTTTTTCTTTATCATATTTTTTAGATTTCTTGCTATGTGCTAAAATTAAAAAGAATTTGATATATATAAATATATATAAGAATTATTTGATATATATATTTAATATTAAGAGTAATACAATTTATTCATTAGGCGACATATTAAATTTTTTCCTTCCTATCTCTACTATAATGATAATTAAAAAATCAAATAACACAATTGAATTATTATTTTATAATACTATATTATTTTTAACTTTAAATTTCCTCTTAACGACGAAACAGTCATCCTTAGTAGGAGGAAAAAGATTGGAAGATTTGTCATGGGATCCTCAACATGATATGTGAGTTTTAACTACGTAATTTTTTAATGATAAATAATTGTAATAAAAAAACTATAAAATACAATTGTCTATTCATTAATATGTTCAAAAAAATTTTTATTTAATCTTCATAATAGATTTAACAAGAATAGAAACATTGAACCTGTTATACAAGCCCATATTATGGATAGAATAAAGATAAACTGTCCAAAGGCTAGAGAGAATGATAGAAAATATAAATATTCTAAACTGTATGCTGTAAGTATATTGACAAAAAAAACTAATACTGTTTTTTACTTATAAAATAAACTTGTTTATTATAGGTTTCAAGGGAGGGTTATGAGAAATGTTCATTGTTAAACTCAAAGATTATTGGGACATGTAAAAACCCAAACTTAAATAGTTCAATAAATATTGTCTTTCGAGAGGTATCACCATTAGCTGGTGCTTTAGTCTTTAAACCAGGTGAAGATTATTATTTAATTTGTAAGTTATACTGTTATCTTAAAATTTTTAATATCATCTTTCTTACTCCTACAGCAACATCAACTGGCACTCTTGAAGGTATTGATAATTCAGAGGGTGGTTTATGTTTAACAGATAATATGAAAGTGAAATTTGAAATTCAAGAGAAAAATGAACAACCTAAATCTGAGGAGGCCCATAAAATGATAAAAAACAAATATTTAGGAAATAACCAAAATATAGTTAAAAATTTTAATGAAAATAATTCAATGACAGCTGGAGTGTTACAAAGTTTTAATGATGATACAGCAATTGTATATAGAATTCACAATGCTGATGTTGAGTATAATGAAGATGAGGTATATGGCTTTATCAATTCAACAATTAAAATTTCATATAACTATCATATTATTTTAGTTATTTTATTTATTTTAGTCATTAGTTGCAATTTCATTTGAAATAATTAATAAAAAAGAAATCTTTTGTGCTCATATCTATCTTTACAACTACAATATATATAATCTATTTATGAAATATAATATATTATTAAAAATTATTTGATATATTTATATCTCTCCAATCTTTAAATATAATTATTTTTGTTTAATAATACCATTTTTAAAAAGGTGTTGGAATTTTTGCTTTGATGAATTGATTAAATATAGTAACATTTCAAAGATATTTTCTAACCCTTCACCAGTTACCCCGCAACATCCTATGCATTCAACTATACGTTCCCCAAAATATATATCGAGATTCTTTTTTAACTAAAAAAAATTTTTTTTATAAAAAAAATGTAAAGCTATTATTGCTCAAATACATACTTGTGAAACTTCCATTGAACCTGGTAGATCTTGTTTATTTGCTAACAATAAAATAGGTACATAAATTGGTAGTTCATATGATACCAATATTGTTTCCAATTCATCTTTTGCTTCTTCAAATCTATTTTTATTATTAGTATCAATAACAAATATTAATGCAGATGCAGCTTTTATATATGTTCTCCAAAGAGGACGTAATCGTTGATGTCCACCAACATCCCATAATGTAAAATTATGGCCTTTAGCAAAACCATCCATAACTTTATACTAAAATAAAAATGTTTTAGATATTTTTTTCTTCTATCATCCATTAATAAATTTAAAAAAAGACATACTTTTTCACAATTGAAACCTACTGTTGGTTGTGTAAGTATAATTTGATGTAATTTCATTCGATATAGGACGGTTGTTTTACCAGCATTGTCTAAACCTAATATAACAATTCTATGATCTGATGATTTAAAAATATGTGATGAAATTGATGAACCCATTTTATGTAAACCACTCTTGTCGTTTTTTTCTTTATTCAATACATAAAAAAGAATAAATTTTCATATGTTTTAGTGATAATAGTTATAAAAGTAATTTTAAAGACAATAGATAATTTAAAAAAAAAACTAAAAATAAAATGTTAACTAAAAATTATGAAACATAGGTGTGCAAATTTTTTTAGAAATGTCATCATCCAAAAATAATTCCTTCAAATAAATGAGTAAGAAGAACACATATGTATATATGTTCAAACATATTATATTATTATGTGTATTATACAATGAAAATAAGTCGTATCATTTAATATTACAATAAATATTTTGGTTATATAGTATGATTCATTCTTTTATGATCTAATATGTTCAAAAGAAAAAAATATATGTTAATTTAAAATAATAAAATTTAAATATTAAAATTTTATGCTCCTGTTTGAAATTTATGTCTCGTATAAGCAATATTATATGTTATATTGTGCTAACAATAGTTAAAATCACAAAATTTTCTAAAAATATATTATATAAATTTATAGGTATTAATTTTAAAATGTTGTGTATAAAAGATATTGAGTAAGAAAATTTTTAAAATTTAGACTAAACAAATAAAATATTTTAAGTGATATTGTTATCGAATCATTACCTATATATGTCAAATTTTATATATAGGTAAATTTAACTTCAACTTAAAATAATAATAGTTAAAAAATATGCTGGCTAGAAAACAAGACATGCATCTTAGTATATGTATATATATTGATAAAGATTTTTTTGACAAATCTCTTTATATTTATTTAGAGATACCTATTGACAGTAGAAGTATATGTATATATTATTGATAAAAGCTTATATAAATTTTTCAAGGTAATGTGTATGTTGATATTTGCTCACGTCGAGTAAGAATTCTTCATTAAATGACAATTAACTATTGCGACATGAAAAAAATTGTTCAACTATTCTTATTAGTTTATAGACTAAAAACTAGAATACAGAAATGCTTTTTGTAATGTAAGTTTAATTTATTTTTCTATTGAATTATGATATTATTTTATGTTATGAAAAAAATGAACATTTTTTAAATATATAATTATGATAAATAAGAAATTTAATAGCCCGGTGGAAGACGTGGAGCTGGACAGTGATCACATGATCCAACCTCACCTTGATCTCCAAGTTTTCCTTTAATTCCACCTGCTCCAGCTCTTCCATCTTTACCTGGTGCTCCTTGATCTCCTTGTGGTCCTGGTGGTCCTGGATAACTATTTCCCGGTGCTCCTTTTGGTCCTTTAAGTCCTGGTTGTCCAACAACTCCTGGTGGTCCTTGTATTCCTTGAGGTCCTTGTACATAAATAAGTCTTCCAGCTTGTCCTGGTGAACCTTTTGGTCCTTGTCTTCCTGGTCTACCTGGTGTTCCTTCAGCTCCTGGTGGTCCTTTCTCTCCATTCATTCCTGGTTTTGCATTCTCTCCTTGTGAACCTTTTGGTCCTGGTGCTCCTTTTGGTCCCATTGGTCCTTGAGGTCCAATGCTACCTGGTGGACAGATTATACATGGCTCATATGGCTCAGCTGGAATCAATTCAGCATCTTTTCCTGGATGACCATCTTTTCCATGATCTCCATCTTTACCATGAACTCCTTCTGGTCCTGGTCTTCCTGGTGGTCCTGGCGGTCCTTGATGACATGTACAGCAAACTTGTTCTGGTTCTGAATTAACAGCAGCTGTTCCATATCCGCCTCCCATATTTCCACCACTACTTCCACCAGAAGTTTGTCTTCCCCCACCGAATTGGCCTTCTCTATCAGCAATATATTGTCCAAAAAGCCATCCTCTTTTAATTCTATGGTTTTGTCTTTTTCCAATTTGAAGAGCAGTAACCTCTAATAACATATCTTTTGATCTTACCTTAAGTTATATTATTATGACTTCATTTATAGCAAAAACTTACTCTACAAAATTCAGTTTCACTCAAAAGATGAGTTTGTAATGATTGAACGTAATTATAAAGCATTGGTAATGTTACAACTGAAGCAAAAACAGCGGCAGTTGAAACGACAATTGCTACAAAAGCAATACTACGCATTTGCTTGTGTTTTGATGTATCTTTACTATCCATATTGATATAAGTGACAAAATTGAAGCACAGTTAAATTATAATAATGTTGGAATATTTATATATTTAAACCTGGTAATATCCAACCTCCTAATAATCAAGCTTTCATCAAGACAAGATCCCAGTTACATTTTTATCACCCCAAGGGTTTTTATTACTTTTTATTGACTGTAAATGAAAGAAATTAATTGTATTGGATTATTTCATATAAAAGATGTATTAAATATTCATTGTGGAAAAAAAGCTGTGACAAAACTTAAACCATTCGGGTCAATCTTGATTATCAATATAAACGAATAATACGTGTAGTATTCATTTTCACGTTTTTTTTCCATACTATCATAAATCATGAAGTGAAAAGCCTGTTTTTTTGTTTTTATTATTTTAATGTTAAAAAATTAATATGTATATAATATTTCATGATTGAATAATAATTGAAATATTATATTACTTTCATTCAAAAACATTGAAAGAGTGAGTAAATTATCAATATTTTATTACTCTATGAAGATAACATTTAAAAACTTTTTGATATTATTAAAAAACAATATTTACGAGGTAAAGAAAAAAGGAGATCCAATTATATAATAAACATCATATATTATTTATAGATTTGTACACAGCTTTCAGTATACTTTGATAAGGAACGCATAAAATACTTGTAGAACTTTTTAAACCGTTTGTAAGATATGATACAACTAATTCATTTTCTAAATCAATATGTAAACCTTGGCATCCATAACCAGGATGTCCAAAGATAAATTTAGATGAATCAATTGGATTAACATCCCAAAAAAATCCCCTTCCTTTATAGACAGGCCATAGTGTTGTCCTCTCTAAATGCCAATTTGTTAATGTTGGTCCTGTGATTTGACTTAACGTTCTATTACTAACAATTTTACCAGAAATAAATAAGTTAAAAAGTTTTCCTAGATTATAACTATTTGTAATTCCTGTTATTGCTCCATTAGGAATTGACAAAATTTTAGGATCATTGAAAGGAACATTATTTAGTGTCATTTTCATCCATGATGGATTTTCTTGCATCTTAACGATTGGTGAACCATTTGGTTGCAAAAATGCAATCCCAAACATTGGTATCATTAATGGTTGAATTAATGTATCTTTAATAATTTCAATAATTGTTGGTTGTGATATTTTTGCGATATGATGTAAGCTTTCTTTCTTACAACCAATATCAATATCAAGATTATTTGGATTACTTATTTCATCTTTAAAAAATTTATGTAATGATCTTTTCTTAGGATCTGTTCTTTTAACTATTTCATTAACAATCCAACCAAATGTTAAACCATGGTAACCTGAAGTATATCCTGGTGGCCATAATGGTTTACTACTCTCAATCATCCTTGCTAACTCTTCTTCATTGGATCCTACCTCGAATGATATTTCTTTCTCAAGGTATGGAATACCTGCCATATGTGTAAGGACATGTTCAATGGTTGTATTTTCCTTACCGTACTGTCCATATTCTGGCCAAACTTTAATGACTTTATCATCATATTTTATATAATTCCTATCAACAAGTAATGCAATACAAACAGATGAGATAGCTTTAGTTGCTGAAAAAATTACTGTTTTAGTTTTATGATCCCATTCTTCGTTGTTAGAATTATTTTTAATTCCACCATACAAATTAACAACATTTTGACCTTTATAAAAAACAGCGACATTAGCACCCTCTCTTTCCATGCCTTTTAAAAAGTTATTTCTGTAAAAATATTATTAATAATCAAAAAAATACAAGAAAATTGACGACATACTCAAAAGCTCTTTTGACGTTATCAAATTTGCTATCAATATATCCATTTATTATCACATCTTTTCCATAATACATAGGCCAATAAACATGAGCAAAAATATTTGACATAACAATTAATATAAATATTGGAATAATACCATACTTTTTAAGATCCTCCATAATTCTAAGCAGTTATATTAATAATATTAAATACTTCTCTCCTCTTCTATTTATATCTGTCTTTTTACACTATATTGTTCCTAGGAAAAGTTTCTTATCAATGTTTATATTTTACAAAAAATAGAGTAAAGAAGAATATGACGAGTAAAGTATTTTGTAAGATCACACGAATTAATTTAATGATAATAATGTCTGATTAATATACAACTGTACACGTTCAGGTCGCACTGAACGTTGTAATTCAGAAGTGGTAGATGAACGAATGATATGTGTAAAGCAATGATAATTTCAAAAAAATTAAAGTTAAATTGCACAAATTATTATTAAAAACATTTTATTGGTTAAAAAGTTAATACAATGCAATGAAATAGTTAATCTCTTTTAAATTGACAAAAGTTAAAAAGTCTTTTTTTAGTCATTTCTTCTTTAGATTTTTTTGTTGAAAGAAAAATGTAAATAGAGAGAAAAGTATATTGTATGATGAAGGTTGAGATTTTTAGGTTTCTTTTATTGGTTAAAAGGAATCTTTTTTTAATACAGTTGCAGAAATTTGATTGACATTTTTTAAATACTACATGATGTTGTCCTTTTATTTTTTAATTATTATCATTGGGATCATAAAAACGTTTTGTTGTAATAAGAACTAAAAATATAGTAATATTAACCATTTTTTATTTTAAAATTTATAATTTTAAAATACTTACGGTGTGGAGAATTTAATAAATTTCTAATGTTCCTTGTATAAGGACTTTTCATTTTAGATAATTGATTCCAATGTAAAAGTGAATGATAGTCCATATTATCAAATGAATCACCAATACGAAGTTTATCATTGTAAGGAGCATAAAGTAAATGACGAAGGTTACTTAAATCATTATGATCACCAGCAACAGTTTTCAAAAGCGAGACATGGAAAATAATTAGAATAAAAATTTTCAACGGTAAAAATTTCGACATGATAACTAAAAATGGTTATAGTTTGAAAACCACGATATAATAGATAATATTTTATTAAACATTTATAGAAAAAATGTCATAAAAAGTCTACGAAATACACTTATATTCTTAAAAATTTATAATACTTAGCAAACATTAAGAAGGAAAAAAATAATGACAATCATCTAGAGGATATTTTAATTGTAACATTCTAAAAAGAAAATAAATTTTTTTTATACAATCATAAATGGTAATATTTTAGTAAACAATCAAGAAGCAATATACAATGAATTATTAATTACATTTATTTGCATAATCCATTATTTTGAAAATATGTTTGTAGAATACGTAATTAATTATTCTGATAAAATTTTGCCGAAAAGTGTTTATTAAATATAAATGATATCAGAATTGTAAAAGTTTTTATATTCCGCTTGTTAAGTTGATACAAATATATAATGGAATAGTGAAAAAGAGTTACATAAGAGTAAAATTTTAATTGTCTATATCATTTTCATAATTAAAATTTAATGGAAATGATATTTGTGTTAAAAAAATATATCTTTAAATTTTTGTTATACTCTTTTATTGTATCAGTTAGAATTGGTGTTTTCTGAATTACCTTTATTTTTATAGTTAGTAAGACGATTTAAGGATGGACGACTTTTGTGACTTGATCCTGCTTTGTTGACTCGTTTTTCACGATTTACTGTTCCTATAACGTTATTTTTACTGAAATCCTCATTTTTCATTTGTTCTTCCTCGCTCTCTGTTTGATCTTGATTTTCAATATCACTATTTTTATCACCATTATCCTCGAAATTTACTCCTTTGACTCCTCCTTCATTGTCCTCATTCTCAACAGTTGACTCATTATTTGTATGGTTCTCCTCTGATTCAGAATCTCCTGTTGAATCGTTAACTAAATTTTCGTTACTACTCTTTCTATCGCTTTCATCTTCCGTTTCTCTTTTCACAACA
Organism: Strongyloides papillosus; assembly: GCA_005656395.1. Lineage (NCBI taxonomy): Eukaryota > Metazoa > Nematoda > Chromadorea > Rhabditida > Strongyloididae > Strongyloides > Strongyloides papillosus. Next base: position 2,097,027 of record SRSI01000078.1, on the reverse strand, counting down.
TAATTATTATGTTTATGAATATCAGTCATCATCGTAATATCATCAACTTCACTTTGATAAGGAACATCAATATCTTAAAAAATAAAATATATAAATAAAAAGTTATAAAAAAGGTAAAATAATCTTACTTTCATCAATTTCATCTGGTGGATGTGATTTTGATAACAAAGTGATAGACAGAGTGATTGTAAGGTATAATAAAATTTTAAAAGCAAGTCGTTTATCATACATTATTATTACAAAAATGAAACATAATTCAATATCAATCTTGGTATTTAAAGTCTTTTAATTATCTACACATATCATTTTATTTAAATTGGCTGATTAAACATAATTAACTAGATTGGATAATGATATTATTATTCAAAAAATACAATTAAAAGATAAGCCAAGCATAATTTATATGTCAAATATTTTTATTAACTTTTATATTTTTAGTTATTTATAGGATTTAAAACAAGTATGTCACATAAATTTATATGTTCCTATAACAAAAGAAATAAAAATAACTGTAGAAAAATGCATATATTTTTGTTATATTTAATTTCAATTTTTTACCAAATGACAGCCTACACCATTAAAATATATTTTTCATAAATAATAACCATGACAATTATTTATGTTTACGTTTTTTACATAAATTGCACTTTTATAGATAATAAAATTTAAAAAAACTTATAAATAGTGTGTTTAAAGCATTTTTTTCCATGTGAAAGAAATATTTCAAAATAAAAATAATTATGACATGGAATTGTTTATCATAAAAAAACGTTTTAATAATTTTTTTATCCAACAATAAATGAATATTCAGATAATTGTATGCAGTGTATTTTTGAACAAAACGTAAATATTATCATTAACCTATGTCACGCATATCTATATTCTGTAATTGATATTTTGAGTTAACAAAAAAATATAATTATTCAAGTGATAAGTTTTTTTATTAAAAGTTAATTACATACAATTATTATTATTTTTGATGAAGAGTAGTAAATATTTTTCAATTGAATTAAATGAATATGTATTATGATGGAAATGATATAATATCTTTTTAATTGTAAAATAAAATAAACATTTAAAAATAATTGCATTTTATAAGAATTATTTTCACTTTATAACATTAAATAAATGGTAAAAAATGACAAAAATAGGTATTCCATTAAAATTTGCAGATTTAATATGCCGTTTAAACTTTGTAGTAAAAAATAAGACTAATGAAAAATGTTCTTTTTTCTTCTACTTCTTCAGCATCGAGGCAAATTTTTGTTCTTTAAAGATAAAAAAATAGTAATTAAAATGTAAAAGAATTGACACCAACCTAATTTTTTTACATAGTCATCAAGATTAAAAACTATAGCTTCTAAATCTTTACTGGCTTTGTCAATCATATCAATTTGATTAAGAAATATATGTAATTGTTCACCTGAAAATAAATTTTATCACTAAAAAATGAAAATTTTATTTTTTTACATTTTTGGTTGAGTTCTGTATATTTGTCATTAACATTTTTTGCAACATGTTTCATATCATCGTATCTTTGTCCAGCAACATCATTCATTTCTGCTAAAATTTTATACTCCTGAATTGTTGCTAAAAAATAATAATATTAATAATTAAAAGTAATCATACATTCAATTTGCCCTTCTAGGAAGGATGAAACTTTTTGATTCATTAATTTAGCTTCCTTCTGAGCTTTTTCAGTTTTATCAACAACTACTGGTGTTGGTGGAACTTCAAATGATGTTCCTGTATGTTCATTAATTTCAGCCATATATAGAAGAAATTTTATTCTATAAGCAAGAAATATTAAATCATTAATTAATAGCTATGATGCATATAATATTTTAGTACAACAAAAATCAATGATTTTATGAGTGAGATAAATGTACATTTTTTAGTTATGTTAATAGAAATATATGTTAAATTTATATATACAACATGTTCTGATGGTTTTAGTTAATAAGTTTTCTTTATGTAAATAATATATGATAATCTTTAGTATTTTTAATATATTTTACCTTTATGAATAAAATTACAACGTAGTAGTTATAATTTTTTAGTTTACAAAAATCTTTGAAACTTTTGCTTTCTATTACTAATGATCAATAGAATAAAAATTGTAAAAAAAATTTATTTAATTAATTAAAATTTTTTCAAAGTTAATATATTTATATAAATATATTTTATTTAATATAAATAAAAAAAGTGAAATGAGCAGATGGTGAACAAATGGTATAAAAATTGGCATCATTATTGTAAAAAACAAACGAAAAAACCCGATATCTAGTATAACAAGAAAATGATAAGGTTATATTAATATTTTATTAAGAATATCCTTATTATATGACATAAGGAACAAATATAAATATTTAATCTAATATTATTGAATTATTCATTAATTATCAACGTACTCTATCAATAATAAAATAGCATCTTACATAAAGAAAAATAGCAATAATATTCAATATTATATGAAAAAGTTTACAATCCAGTCTTTTGCTGTTATTGGAACAAAGTTTATTGTGAACTTAAATATTACTGATTAATAGATATTAGTTAAAAAAATAAATTTTTCAATATGCGTAGTGAAGTAATTATTTTTATACATTAAATAGTTACTTTAAATTATTTAATCATAATATATTAATGAGAAGAGATATCAAAACAATAAATTTTTAGAATTCAACTACTTATTTATAGTTGACAAAATGTTTTTTGGTTAAAAAATGATACACACAATTAATTTCATTTATTTTTAGAAATATATCATTTATCATATACTTATACCTAGTAATAAAAATTATCTTTTTAATATATAATTATTTTTTAAAAAAATAAATGTCGTTGAAACAAATAAAAAGATCGGATAACAAAAAAAATAGTATATTTAAAATTTAGGAGTAATAATTTAAAAAGACAATAATTTACCTAATGACTTAAAAAAAATACTTTTATTTTGAAATAATGTGAGCAAATGACAAAATGTCTTTTAAGCATTATATACCATTGTTTGCTTTAACTCTTTAATAAATTAGTTAAATAATTCATTATCCTTATTAATAGATAAAAGCATATGAAGATTATATAACAGTACAAAGAAAAAAATATTTAATTTCTCATTCAATATATGTATAATATTTGTATTTATACTTTTACGGCATTAAGTATAAAAGAAATTATATTTTGTTTAGCATCAAAAAAATAGTAATTCTTAATTATTGATAAAAAATTCTTTTATCAATTATTTTAAACTATGGTGTAGAAATATTTTCATCATTATTATCAGTTTCCAAATATGCCCACTGTTGACTTTGACTACCATAAGGACAAGTAAATCTCCATTCATCTGTCTTAGAAAAATCAAATTCACTTATTACGACGCTTCCTGATATAAATGTCGGTACTTTGATATTTGATAAATCAAATTCAACATTTGGAAAACATAGATCATACATATCTTTCCATTGATTTTCAGCATGCCCACTTGGACAACAATCATCATCACTACTGATAAAATTTTCAAAACAACATCTGTTAAAAGAATCTGTTGGTGATTTAGTTCTTGATTGTTCTTCATCATTACAACATTTATGTTTTGATTGCAAAAATTTCTGTATACAGCATAATTGAACTGTAACATTAGAACACTTCCCTGGTACACATAAATCAGTAAGGAGAATACGTTCATGACAACAACGATGGACTTTGTTTAACGGCATATTTGCTTTTTGATGGAAACATATCTCATCTGTAAATCCTGCACATGGCATATTTATTTGATAATCAAATTGTCCTGGATTATACGTCGGCCATAGTTGAAGATTTGTTGTTGTTGGTTGGGGTATTTGAACTCTCTTAATTAATATAAAATGAAAAAGTTTATTTCTAACTTACTGTTGATTGGGTAGTTATTGGGATATCAGCAATATCAAGATATTCATAATCTTCAATAGATTCTTGATCAGAAGTATCTGGATACAAAGAAACAACATCAGGATAATTTTTATTTCCTCCAGTTGAAGGGAAATCATTGAAATTTTTTCTTTCTTCAACATTCTTTTCAATTTTTCTATTTGATATATAATTAACTTCATAAGGCTTAACTGTACCATAAAATGAATTCTCAATACCATTTTGATATTTATTAACTTTGGAATTAAATTTCGTATTATCATTTACTACTTTAATGGTTGGATTTTGTGTAACTGAAATTTTTCTATCAAATAACTCTTTTTGAGAATTATTATACTTATAATTTTTTGAGTATATTTGATCATTATTATTATTAGTATTAATATTGTTATTTCTTTGCCTAAAGTTACCATCCCTAAGAGTATTAACGTTTGTTTCTTGTTGTACGTATTTATTAAAGTCCTCTGCAGACTCTGGTAGACGTTTTGAAATGTCATATTTACACCATCCACAAAGAGCATGATATTTTGATTGACTTAACATATTAAATTCTTCCAAAAAACTAGTTTCATCTATTTTTTGTTTTTTTCTAACCACGGCAAGTCTTCCACATCTAATTAAATTATTTATTTTAAAAATACGTCTATCTTACCTATCAAATAACAATCTGTCATCATCATTTGCATTCAAATAATAGTAAGGGTCAAATTGGCCACCATCTTGTTGAAGTATTGATATATACTTATATTTGTTGCTCCAAGCATTTAAGTAACGATTATCAAATTCTTTACTTATTAAAATGAGAAATTTAATATCATGAAGTGTTTCAGCCATACGATTAAGTTGAAATATCTCATTTTCAGCATTTCCATTGTTAAAATTGATCTTTGAAAGATATAAAATATTTCCTATGTATGGTTGAATAAAATCTTTATTTTTAAACCAAACTTTTTTTGAAACATTAGTACATAGTTGTATCAATGAATCAACATATTGTAGATTAAATATGATTAGTAAATAAAGGTTAATTTTATTAATTGTAACCATTCAAATATTTTAAGATTATTAAAAGTATATTTATTCTTGGTGTCTGGTAGTTTAATAAATGAGCAAGATAAAGAAGATCAATAAATAAAAGATGTTAAAATTTTTTAGCATATTGTGCCATTAGATAATATATATGAAGAGCATCCTCTATTAAATTTATAATTTTAACTTCTGATCATAGACATCATAAAATAAGCTATTTTATTATTATATAAATAAATTGCACGCTAATTTAATCATTTGAACTATTATACTTTAAGAAATAAATAATAATTTTTATTTTATTGAATACAAATAAGTAAGGAAAAATTGGAGTTTTTTTTTCTCATTTCCAAGAATCAATTATTTTTAATAATGACTAGATCAATTGTTTTAATATATATGAAAATTGATATGATTAAAATTTTATTTTTACTTTTATTTCTTAAGCAAGATCATGTTCATATATCAATAACATTGTCATGCTGTAATTTTATACTTATTTTTATATCATTTCTATAATTCATAAGTTTGATATAATCAACGTGGTTAAATTTCATAAAATGATAGAATAATATTGACTGTCCATGAGTCTAGGAAATTCATGCACTAAAAAGTACAGAGAGTTTTATAAGGTTCTAGAAGGTGAATTAGGATTTCATGTTCATTCATATATTTTAAAAAAATTAACTGTATTTCACAAAATCTCCATAAAATACTTCGTAGTCTTGTCATACACTTCTCTAGCAATCGGATTTACTGCATACAACCTATACTAATTTTCGAAATGACGTATATGACAAAGGTACCATAATTGAAAAAGATAAATTTAATTCTTAAAAAAGAGACCTACTATTTTTGCTTGAACGTTCAGGCAAAACACGCATATGAAAAAGGACTGTTTTTGAAATAGTGTTTGCTTTTTTTTAAAAAAATATTTCAAAATAAGAATCAATTGTTTTTTTAAATAAACAATAAAATATATATTCTTTAAAACATATTAAGTATAATAATTATGGAAAAATTCATTAAAAAAAATTTTTTTTTCAATCTTTGTGTCACCCCCTTATTTTCTGCATGGGGTAATTAATGACCGCAGTACTAAGCAAGTGGTGTAATGCACTATCTTTATCAAAAAATAAATAAAACAAGAGTAATTTTTTTGAAAATTACATAAAATGCATTTTCCTAATAATCGTTAACATTTTCGTGTCGAGTAAAATGCTTCCATTATTTCAGAAATCATTCCGAAAGGGCTTTTATATATGTACGTTTCGCCTGAATGTTCATCTAGAAGTCTTTTTAAAATTTACGTTTTGCTTAAACGTTCGGGTGAATTTTTAGACAAAAAGTCCATTATAATGTGAGCCGTACGTGAACGTTCAGGCAAAATTACAGTTTGCCAAATAATAATGCCTAAGAATTTCCCACTGATAAACATTAAAATTCATTGTAGTAAAATATAACAGTTTTTAAAAACGTAATTTGTCATTGAAGTAAATCACTTGATAATCTTTAAATCACAACATTGTTTTATTGGTAGATTTCCTATAATATTTACATCAAAAGACAAAAAAATTTATAGTACACTAAAAAAAGTTAAACTGAATACGATGAAGTATCTACTAAAAACGTAACAATATATGTTTTGTTTACAATTTTCACTATTTCTAACTTAAACTATTATACTTTTGATAAAGTATGCGCAAAAATCTGATTGCCGTATTTAAAAGAGTAAAAAGGATAATTTTGTTTCGTTTACCAGGTTTATGATAAATAAAAACATTAGAATTAATGAAGAAAACTAAATACTCTGGTTTGAGTACTTTTGCGTTAAATAAATTGAGAGCAAAAATTTTTAAGATAAAATCATTGAAAATAATGAAGCATTTAGTAAATAGTACAATTTGGTTGAAAATTTTGATAAAAAAAGGTTTCATTTTTTGGAAATGCAAATAATATTTAAAATAAGTAATATTTATTTTTATATACGACTATTTTTAAAATCATCGTTTATTTTTTTAAAAGAGGCAGAAATATTGCGATATTTAAATTTCATACTTATTTACTAAGTTTTTTATGTGAAATTTTAATGTTTTCAAATAAATTAGAATTTCTAGATAATACTTACTTCAAATTAAAGAACAATAGAAAATACTATTTCTAAAATAATGTTTATATATATTTAAAAAAAGACAAAAATTCCAAAGCCTTCCACAAATTTTTTGGTGGTTAGTAAAAACTTCATATACAGTTTATTTTTTAGAAGGAAGACTTAATGGCTTATCACGGAAAATTCCGAAGGGTATCCTGTAATTAGTTCAAGTAATTTTAAAGTTTAAATTTTTTATGTAATAAATAACTATATAAAAAATGAGTTTGCTTTTAATATTTTGAGTATTGTCAAATTTTATATTTATAACGATAATTGAAATCTTCCATTTTTAAATACAATATATTCTTTAAATAATAAAAATTCCATTTTAGTTAGTCCTCGTTTTTAATAAAATAGAAATTTACCACTTTCTGTTACTTTAATTATATTTCATGCAGGAAAAATAAATTGTGTTCAATTTTTGGACTACACTTATTTTTTTTAGTTAAAAAAGTAGATAAAGCACAATATATACATTTTCAACTAATCTTCAAAACTTATCGAAACGTTTTTAAAATATCAATAAGTTCTTATATATTTATTGGTGTTCTTTTGAAAAAATCACTTTATGAAATTTTATCAAAAAATTCTTTAATAAATATGCCAATTTTTTTGTAAAAACTCTCCCCAATGATGTTGAGGAAATGTTTAAATTATAATAAAATAAGATTCACATATGACGCAAAAGTTTACAAGCTACAAGAAAAGGGTAAAAAGGCGTAATTACCCTGTTTCTTGTAGAAATAAACTCCAGAGTAGCTAACTACATAAGGCGGTGTATAAATAATTTTATTCATCATAACCAGAATTAATTAAATTACGAGAAAATTAAAAAACACTATGAAGTTTAAACCTGTTAGCTTCTTTAGGGTCAACAATTCAAATGGAAACAACAAAAATCTTTAATTCCAATGTATATAATAACATAATTATTATAGAACTCCTTATCAATTTTTATCTCAATTTTATAAACCATCAACTCCCTCTAGACATAATTTTGTCAAAGTATTAAACATATTTTTCCAGTTCTAAAAGTTATTTTTTTAAAATCATAAAATGTATCAAATTGTAATAAAAAAAACCGAATTTTTATCATTAACTCCAAAGAAAAAAGTTAGACAAATTTTGGTTATTCTTCATAAAATGCAAAAAACGTCCTACTTGTTTAAGAAAATTAAATTTTATTCAAATTTAAGAATATTAGGTGACCACAAAAATATTGTAAAGAATGAAGAATATTAGGTTGTCGCATAAATTTTGCTTTTTGTTTTGCAAAAATAAATATTTTTGATATTTAGAAAGTAATATAACTTTTATTTAATTTTAATATTATTTATTATATTACGCTTTTCATAAAGTCTAATCTGTTCATATTCTATAAAAAATACGTTATTAGAAGTCAATTTCGTGTAAATTTGTTAACGCTTTAATAAAAATCATTTTTTCAAACAATCTACAATAGCGAATAAGTTTAGAAGTTTGAAAATTTCATAATAATAATAGCAAAAGCATTTAACCACACAAAGTATTAAAATTAAAGATATTATTTTAGTATTTGTTCTTACTTTAAAGATGGATTTTGTAGACATTATAAAAAATTTGGACTTTCAGAGGACTAAAATTTTACAAAAAAAAAGATTTATAATAATTCAAACTATTGAAACATACTATGAAATGTTGAAAAAATTTCCTCCATAAAAGTATTTTTAAGTTCACTTAGAACTAACTCGAATTCTTGAATTTTAAAACTTATTGTAAAAAACAACTTAAGTTTTAAAATAAAAATAATATCACAAAAGTATCGACATATTTTAATAATTTTTAAATTATCGTTTTAAATTTCATGAGGGAAATATTTGGGGAAAAACTTGTCGCAAGTCAAAAAAATTTGAATTTTATTTGGTAGAATAAATTCACAACATTTTACACATATCTGTGTCCTTTATATTTTTGTGTGTGTTTCAATTTAAAAAAATCTTTCTAACTATTTGTACTTTAAATTCACTTGTTCAAAAAAAAACAAATTGACTGATGCAAATCAAGAAGTGCAAATAGTGAATGTTTATTAACTTTATTATTTTTTAAATATTAAAAAAGTGCATATACTTCTCATTTCATTTTTTAAGTATATAGAAAATATTACAATTTTAAAATTTCTTTGGTATTATCCTTTGACAAATAACAATTAAAAAATACAATAGAATGATAGAAAATAGTATAATGAATAAAACACAAAGGTAGTAAAAATTTTTTAACATTTAATAAAAGAGATCAATATTTAAAGTATTATTTCAATTTCCTCTGAATAACTACTATTTGTTGGTGATGATTCGGGAGAGTAATTTTTATGACTAACCATCTGTTTTAATTTCCTTCTTATTGAAAATCTGTGATCACATGAGGTGTCATCTCTAATTATAGATTGATGATTATTTTGATATAAATTTTTTTCGTTACCATTACTGTTTTGTTCACCTTTTTTTGATTTATCTTGATTTCTTAAATTTAATGAGGGAATGACAAGTTTTTTAAACCATGTAACATCAACACCGAGAGTATGTCTAGAAAGTGAATTTCTTCTATGTTTGCGAGGAAATTTTTTTGGATTTTTGGTTTCATTCGTCTTTAAAGTATTTGAATTAACCAATATACGACTAGTTGGTGGTTTCACTGTTATGGGAAAGAGATCCTTTGCATTTATCTATAAAAAATGAAATTATAGGAACCAGTAAACTTATAAACTTACTGGTTGCTCTTCATATGGACTTCTTAAAGTTGGTGTATTATCATTAAGAATTTTTAAATTTGTATAATCTTCAATTAAATCAACATCGATAGACATTTTTTTCTTAAGATTTTGTATAGCATTACTTTGTTCCGAAAAATTACTTTTGTTATTCACAATTTTTATCTTTTGCGGAACAATATTTTCATGCATTAATATATTTTCTCTTGATGATGTAAATGAAGAATCACATGAGGCAGTTGATTTGTTAGATGAACCTGACGATACTCCACTAGAATCATTACAAACTGTATCAAATTTAGTTTTGACTTTTAAACTACCATCCCAGTCACCAACCTTATACGCTACAATTGAACTATGATCTAATTTCCCTGGCATTTGCATAATCATATCTTTTATTAAACGTTTCCTTAATCTTTCTTCACTTTTTGTATATGTATTTCTAATTCTATACAATTCAGGATCTTCCAGTGTTTTTCTTTTAACTTCTGTCAATTTATGTGCAAATTCCAGAAAATTTTGACATAATGATTTAGCTGTGACATGGTTAATATCAATCTCAATCATATCACTGTTATCATTATTTTTTCCGTCATTACCATTTTTTGCAATATCAGACATTCTTAAAAGCATTAATTCATGGCGTTGTTTAGCATCAACACATGGTAATGTTGCACTGCAACGAAATGGAATTTTCCTCAATAATGGTGGAACTGAATTTTGTATACTACTTTTTAAATGACTTCTCAATGAGATATTTTGTTTTGCCTTATTATTTGTCATTTCATCCTTCTTTATAGTACAAAATTTTCCAACAACTGGATCAAAATTATCACTAACACCATCTGATGTTATAAATACAATATCACCTTCTTCAACAAATGTCATAGAACATGTTAAATTATGAAGCTGTGGATTTCTACCATCAACAGGACCTAATGCTCCACCTGCATCACGCATATCTCTCATTAAACTAATGTCATGTGATGCTAATGTTATCTCACGGACACCGTATTGTGGATTTTGAACAAAACAAAGAGAATCACCCACATTACAAACACATAAAACAAATGTTGAACTGTTTTTGACTGGTGCTACAACACCAACACAAAGGGTTGTTAACGAACCACCTTCTTGTAAAATCAAAGCATGTCCAGCATGAAATGCACCAAGTAAACAATGAAATATATCCTATAAATATTATATTTTATTATTAAATATGTATTATGATATTACATACATTTGTTGTACGAAATTTATTATTTTCAAGATGTTTATTCACATGATCAATAGCTCCCCTAACTCCACATCTTGCTGCAAGTTGTGCACCTTAAAAAAATAAATTAATAGGGATGAAAAATAAAATAATAATTATTATATTTAATTACAAACCTTCACCCCAATTTACTCCATCGGCAAGTGCCAAAATACAATTATTCTCACGTGCCACAATCCCAAAAACATCAGCAATAGGTGATCCTGCATTTTTTCCTGTTATTGGATTTGTTTCATATAAAGATATAGAAGCACCATAAGCTCTTTTATCATCAAAGACATTCCAATCAAAGTCATCTAAAAAATGTAAATATTATTTTCATTTATTTTGAAATTTCTTACTTGTATTATTAATAGGTGACTCACGACCAGGAACAAAACCAAGAGATTCAAGGTGTGCTGTACGATAATCTTTACAAAATAATTTTTCTCCTAATGGTTCGTCATTCCATTCATTAATAGAATTACCATCAATTGATAAACAAAGTTCATCATCCAAATTTGCCATATTAACGATAGGTTGTTCTTTTTGCTCACTAACTCTCGTTAATCCACCATCAGGACCAGTATATGATGCTTTTACTTTTAAAGAAAATTTATCTAAATTAATAACTGGTATATCTAAGCCTGTCTTTCCTGAATAAATCTCTGGCATTGATGAATTTTTTTTATTTTTACAATTTAATAACCATTCATTGATGTTGTCAGTTATTTCAGTATCATGGTAATCCACCTCTAAACGTTTTTTAAAATATTCTTGTTCTTCATTGAAAATATCATTTGTTGAGTCTTTAGGTGATGACCAAATAGATGTTCTTAATAATGAATTGACCCGTTTACGGAAAAAAGATGTCATTTATAATTTCTAAAAATTATTTATAATTAGATAATAATATAAATAAGATGTTACTTTAGAGTAAACAGAAAATCAGTAATGATATAAACAAAATACATTTTAAGAAACAAAATTATAAGGGCTCAATTTAATAGAGGCTAAACATTTTAGAAATTATCATTGAACAAAAGAATAGACAAATAAACAATAATGTTTATAATATTAAACAGTAAGAGTAACATCATTAATAATAAGTTTAAAATTATTTCATAAAATTTTTATTTGAAGTAGTAGAAGGAGGACAATATATGTAATATCTCTCTTTAATAACTTCTCATATATCTGTCAAGTGTTGATAATAATTTCTCAAAAATTGTCATCAGAATGGTTGATGAAGATGATGTAAGGTATGATATATAAATCCATCATTATATGTGTTAACAATATAACAATTATCTGAAGTATTTTATATAACAAAAATAATGACAATAACAAAAGTAACTTTTTAATAATTATATTTATTTGTACCTTAGATTTTTGGTATTTTATATCTTTCGAATTTTGAAAAGGATGACTATAATATGATAAGTAAAACGTTAATGTAAAATGATATAGCTAGGAATAATTTCTAACAATACATACGTCATATGAGTACAAATCAAAATCATAGGTTGATATTGAGAAGTGACCAATGTCACATAAATGAAATCATAAATCTTTTTGATTTTTCCATTAATACAATAAAATATAATAAATTAAAAAGGGTACTAACAATGGGATTTTTATTATTTCAAATATTATATTTATCAAGAATTTTAAAAAATAAAATTATATAGAATATAAAAAGAAATAATATAAATAAAGAGACTTATAAAAAAAATCCCCAAACATTTAAACTAAATATTAAATTATCTCTATTCCATTAAAAATACATCTGTTTTATAAAGTTAAAATGAAAGAAAAAGAATTTCCTCATCTACAAAAAGCAATTAAAATAAAAAGTGTAAAATAATATTATATGAGAGACAAAAAGTTTGTTTTTTTAAAGCATTATTAAATATAAATTATGTGTATATAAATTGAAGAGTTTATGCTAAAATTACATTTATAACAACTTTATTTTAACTTGTTGCATAGTGAAAATAATCGAAAAATGTACTTAAGAATTACCTCTTTTCTTGTACCGACATTAATAATATAATTTTTCAATAAATTGATAAAAAAATGGTTTATAAAAAAAAAGAAGTTGTTGTTGATATTTCTGAATAGAATAACATAAAATCTATAGATTACTAAAATTCTTTATTTTTCTAATTACACCAAAACCTCTTATGTATTTTCATCAATATATTTATATTTATCAGTACATGAAATAATAATATGACTATTTTCAAAAATATCAGATGATAGTCAGGAATCATTTATAATAGTAAAGAAAAAATATAGTTAGTAATTTTAAAAATTAAAAATATATATATTCGTATACTAAAAATTATATTTATAAATACATACACAAATAAAAGGTAATGAAAAATAAGAAACAAAAACTTTTCTCTTTTAAAGTTCTCTTTTTATACTTTTCCTTTTTTTCTACACAACCACAGTATGGTGTCGTAAAATCTAAACCTAAACTTCTAGTTTTAAACTAAAAATTTATAAAATATACTATAATCAAAAGAAGATATATTGTTGCAAATAATGATAAATTATAATGTATAAATTTTAACATTTTTAATAACATAATAGCTTTTATGATAGACAAAAAACATAAAAATCACTTTAAATAACTTTTTAAGAGGAAAGTTTAATTTTGATTTCATTATATAAGTGACTAAATGTAATATAACATTACATGACTATAAAGAAATTAATTTTTCTAAACAAGTAAAAATTTTTAATTAAACTCTCTTTTATATATTATAAACGTCTCGATATTTAAAATGATGTAGATAAAAATAAAAAAAAATAGAGAGAGAAGGAGCATGAAAAAGATAATTGGATTTTTATTAATAAATGCTTACACAAAAATATTTATATGTGTTAAGAAATTTTGTTTGGAAAATAAGAAGAAAATTTTAATATTTCTATGACAATCAGGAAGATGAAATATATGTAAAACTATATAGATATCCAATGATGATAAAACGTGATAAATTTTATTTTTAACTATTAATGTGTCTCGCTTTATGGCAAAATTTAAATACTTACATAAAAATATTCCAATATATCTAACTTTATCCAAAAACTTTTTAAAAAAGAAAATGGCAAAACTTTTAACTCATTAGCCTTATTTTCGCCTTATGAATATAAGTTTACAAATGTGCATATGTATCATTCAATCAACCTTCTTATTTTTAAAAGTAATAAAGTATAAATTTTAAAAGAAAAAAGACAGTCCCTTTTAAATTTAACAGAATTTCATTGACCAGAACTATAAAGTTATTAATATTTTATATAAAAAATACAATTTTATTATGTTACTAATAAATGCGTTAAATATTTTACTCTTTAAAATTGTGTTTTAATAGATAGATATATAATACATATTTATTGGAAAGTGAATATTAATTGTAGAATTTTACTACAATAAAGTACTTTTTTTCTGAAAGATTTACTTAAACAATAGGAATATCAAATTTATAGTTAAAAATTCTTGTATAATACTAATGGTTGAAAATTTGATAATTTATAAGACAAAAAAATGTTACTTGATTAAATTATAAATACTTGTTATTTTTAATTATCAACACATGCGCTTTAATCATTATTAATTACCAAAATTAAAGAAAATGATTGGAATGAAATATATAATGTATGTATATAAAGGGATAGATGCATGTATAATGAAAAGGACAATAATTATATAGTTTTAATAAAATTTTACCAAAACTTTTCTAAATACTATTCTTTTGTAGAATTTTAAGTAGAAATCCGATAAAATTTTTAGTATATGCATATATATGAATAAGAGGATGAATTAAAGTAGATTTTAAAGGAATATTTTCATGGGACGAGTAAGTAAAAATTTTGCCATTGATAAAAATAATATTATATATGTAATTGTTGTAAGGGAAAGTGATAATATTATATGAGGGGTATTACAAATCTTTTTTGTTGTTGTTGTGACCATAATGTCCAAAAGATATATATACATCTATCTCTAACATAATTTTATTCTCCTCATGATGTTGTTATATTGTAGTCAAAAAATATATATTATCTTATTTTCTATTTTTGAGGTGATATTAAATGCAATATTACTATTATAAATTTTTTACAAAAAAAAGTATATCATCAATAAAGATAATTATTTAACTTTTTTTTAAAAGCAGATAAAGATGCACATATTTTTACTACAAATTTTGTTATAACGTTAAATGAAGCTTTTCTTTTTAATACAGAAATTATTGTTACTTATTTAGAAAAAGAAAGAACGAGGGAATAATAAAATTTAATAAAAAACAGAATAACAATTAAATTATTGTGCAAATTTATGATTATTATGTATTAAAAGTTATAGTGTCATTTTCCCTAACATTAGACTTTAAATACAATTCTGTTAATGTAAATTATATAACAATAATACAAAAAAGGTTATTTTTTATTGTTAATAATAAATGTTATGTGAATAAAGAATATTAAAAGTTTTTTTTTGATAAAAACTAGATAATGTTCCTCAATTAGTGAAAGATAACATAGGGAAAAGTTGTGAAAACTAGAGAAAAATTATACAACAATATAATTGTTAATATATACATTTTTAAGTGTATTTAAGGAAATGTGATAATAAAATTTTAATAATTGTTCATTTATAAAAAGTTTATTATAATGGGTGTTGTAAAAGGTTCTTTATGAAGCTTAATGGGTTAAAGGAAATTTATATTTAAGATTAGTTAATGATGAATATAAATGTTAGAAATGATGAACAATTTATAAATTAATGAATTGTAGTACGTCTTCAGTTAATATGTCAACATATTATCATAATTATTATGTGAGAGAGAGAAAGGGCCACATCTGGAATAAATATATATAGAAAAGAAAAGGTGTTATTAATAATTGAAATGAACTTAACATTATTATTGTCCATATACTGTTTATTATTGATTTAAGTAGTAAATTTCTTTACACCGCTCGTTTTTATATAAAAGGATTACATATATAAATAAACCTTTACTATAAATAAATGTCAAGTAAGTTATCTTTAACAACAAAAATAATAATAACATTACTTTTGCTTTCTTTTATTTAGCTAGATGAGTTAAATAAATTTGATATTTGTTTATTTTATTATCAAAAAAATTCCCCCACAATTATGTATATTTTTTTGAACAGCTGAAGATACTAAAAATATAATCAAAATATACAAAAATGTATAGTATTTTGTTTATTTTTTTCTTCCACCAATTCTATAAATACATAAATTAAAACAGAAAAGCTAAAGCTACTTATCCTTTTATAAACTATACTTTGTAAATAACAAAATGACACTACTTTATAAAATGTTATCAATACAGTACAAGAATTTATTTATCTATCATATAAAAAAATAAAAAAGATTGAAGAAGATTAGTTAAATTATTTTATAATTAAGAAATAAAAAATTATTTTTGTATTAAAAAGAAACAAACAAATATATAAATTCCATATACTATTCTTGATAAATATATTATTAAGTAAAAGAAATAAATAATTCTTCGAGGAATTTTCTTTATTTTATTGTACTCTAAAAAGATATAATTTGTATATTAAGATACTTTTGAAAACAAAACGTACACCTTATTTATCATTATCTCCTTTCTATTATTTAAAAAGGACAATCTTAAAACATTTTTATTGTATTTTTAAATGATTTTATTGTTAAAGAAAGGCAATAGTCGTTCTATGTATATTTGGATTAGTTCAAGTAACATTGTATAAATATTTTTAATATGCCTTGCCAATTTTCTATAACAGTCTTTTTGACTATATATACCCTTTAAAATGACTTATCTCTGCTTTTTAAAGAAAGCTAGAAAAAAATTTTCTTGTCGCTAACCATCTTTTTCATTTTGTAATTTTTCTTCCCACATTGAAAACGCTACTAAAACATAAAGCTGGCCTTTTTATGACTAGTCAATATATTAACTATCATATAAGTAATTTATAAATATTCTTTGTCTTATATCATACATATATTTTATACTTTAAAATAATCCTTTTAAAAATTATTCATAACTTTTTATTTCACTTTAATAATATTATTCATTCATAAATATACCTTTTCACACATTCCAATAACTCCTTTTTCTAACAATATGTTAGGGTTTCTTTCAATATTATTGAGTAATTTTCATATTATTCTAATTATCATGTATACTTTCGTGTGGCAACAAATTATGTATGCATTAAAATTTTTAGTAATACTTCCTATTTTAGATAGATATATCACTCAATTTTTTTGATATAAAAATGACAACAGAGGAAAAAAGTGCTTTAAGAGAACGCTGGAATGATATGACAAGTTTCATGAGTGAGACAGTTAAAGAGAAATGGTGGGATAAAATTATTAAACAATATTCTGATAGACCATTTTATAATTTAACTCACCTCCATAATATGCTTCAACTTTTTGACCAACATAAAGATAGATTACATGACCGTTATGCTGTTGCATTTGCCATCTTTTTTAAACAGTAAATTAAATAAACAAAAAATTTTTAAATAAAAAAATATTTTATTATTATTTTTAGTTTGGAGTATGATAGCAGATCAACTGAGACAGCCAAATTGTCAGCTGACCAATTTAAAAAATTTTGCAGTGAGACAACATTTGACCAAGAAGGGTATGTTGTTAATTTAATTTTAGAGAGTGAAAATAATTGCACTGATGCTAATCTTAATATTGGAACATATGGAAATGATGACATTCATTATTTGATTGACTTTGATATGATGGTTCATGGTGAAAGTCCGGAAAAGTACGAGATATATAAATCAAAACTTCGTCAAGAATATTCATATTTAAATGAGAAAGATTATAAAAAGGAACGAGTAAAGGTTATTTTGTATAATTTTATATTTATAAAATTTTTGTTATATTTTCTTTTCAGGTATTGAAATTATTTCTGCAAATACCAAATATTTATGCAACCAAAGAATTTAGGGATAAATATGAGGAACAGGCAAGAAAAAACATCTCTGAAGAAATTATATCGTTAGGAGAATAAAAAATATAAAGACATTTTTTTTTCCATTTTGTTATTTAACAAAAGAATATGAAGCAAAATTCTGAATAATTAAAATATTATTATTTAATGATAAAAAGAAAAATAGTTATAAACAAAAATATGATAACAATATATGAAATATAATAATAATTTTTTTCTACTAATTCCTACATAACTTTTTTTTAAAAATTAATCTTTTTGATCTTGACTTTTCAAATAAAATTTAAGATATATACACACCTCATCTATATAGATTTGCTTTAAAATTATGTAAAAAATAAATAAGATGGATAAATAATTTTTATAGTATTAGTTAATAAACTATATTTTAAAAAAATATTAAATTGTTTGCTTATATAAATAAAACGAATCATAGGCAAGCTAGGTAAAAAAATTGGTAAGACTAATGATTAATTTACAAAAATAAAAAAAAAGGAAAAATTCCTTTCGCGTGTGAGAATTTTTTTGGCTATATATTAACTTATTTTGGTATATGGCTAATGAATGTTAAAGTGTCTATAAATATCTACAAAAAGTAATTTTACAATAATATACATGTTTACAAAATATATAAAAAAAGTATTTTTTTTTTAATTCTTCTTATATCCATCCTCTTTAGTAAGTTTTCCTAGAACTCTTACCAAAGCGCTATTTTCGCTTTTCAGTTGTTCAAGTTTATCTATTTCATGTTTTGAATTCTAAAAAAAATTAAGTATTAATGTACTGAAAAAGTAACCTTACCTCAAGTTGCCTTTCTACTTTTTCAACTTTTTGTTTAAGTATAAGATTATCCCTTTGAATTTTTATGAAATCTTTTTGAAGTTTCTCATGTGCCTGTTTTTCAAGAAGATACAATGACATGTAATCTATTTCCTCATTACCAATTATTTTATCACTACTTAATAATGTAGGAGTCTTTGCAGTTTTTATAGATACGTCATCATTTGATGTATCCTTGGAAAATGTCTCGCCAACTTCAGTAATTGTTTTCTTCACAATATCCGGTGATTCACTTACTCTAGTACTACTACCATTACTACTTGAATAATTTTTGTTAGTTGTTGAGAATGTTTGACTAAATGAGATTGGTTTTTTTAATGACAAATTATTATCCATTAATTTGTACATTTTTGTATTGTTTTCTTGAGATTTATCATTTAGATCACTAAAACCATTTTCTTCACTTTGATTTTGTGTATCTTTAAGCCAATAATTTGCTGATGTAGAAGTTTGAGAATTAGATGAAGTATTATAAGTAAAAGAATGTGTTTGATTTGTCCTGCGAGGAAATGACTCTTGTTGATTGATTTTATCATTATTATAAATTTCGGAACGTTTCGAAACATTTGTTCGTGAATTAATAAAAGGCAGCTTATTCAGAGAATCTTCATATGAACTACTAGATGAAGTAAACAACAAATCATCCCTTTTCTTTGTTGCATTCATCACTTCTTTAAGCTCGTCTTGTGTAATACCACGTGTTGATCTTCTTGCGCTTCTTCTTTGCTTACTTATCATCTTCCTTTCTGATTCAGATTCATCGTGAGTTATCTTTTGGTTAGATGTAGCGACATTATAACGATTAGCATTAATAGCATTAAATAATTTGACGCTATTTTCAACTTTTTTGAGTTTATTTATCTTTTCCCACGGAACACCACTAATAAATTTATCTACATTTTCATTATTTGCTACGACATTTGAACCACTAGAAATACAACTTAATAGTAGTAATATTTATTAAAACATACGTTATCTCATCAGTAATCTTTGATTTAATTGTTGGAACAACTTCATGAATAGTTTCAGAAGTTGTTTCATTACCCTCCGTCTCTGGTGTCTCTTCCTTCTCTTCAGGTAATTTAAATTTGTCTAATTCATATTTTGCGGTATCCTCCTTTAATTCATTCTTTTTATTTAAAATATTATTTGCAAGATTTTTAGTCTCTTCTGTATCACAAATCTCAAGAATATTTTCATTGACATTTGTCTTAGCATGTATATCGGCACCATTCTTTACCAATAGTATTGCTGCATCATAATTATTCCAATAAACAGCACCATGTAATGGTGTCCACCCATCATTGTCCTTCAAATTTAGATCACATATTTTATGAACAACTAAAGCATAAAGTTCAGGAAGATAATTTTTTGCTGCACAAACATGTATTGCATAACATCCCGTCAATGGATGGCATTTCTCATCCCAATATTTATTTTTATGCCATCTTAATATATCTCTCCTTATTGATTGCCGTTCTTTTGTACGTAAATCATCAATATCCATTTGTAATTCATCCATCTTTTTTCTAATAACCTTTATAATGTCATTATCTTTTGCCAAATCAATTGGTAATTTTTCATCACTATTCATTAGTGAAGGATCAGCACCGTTATCTAATAAAATTTGAATAATTTCTAAATTCCCCATTTCAATGGCAGAATGCAATGGTGTCCAATACATTGGATCTTGAATATTTACATCTGAACCATTCTCAACTAAAAGTTTTACGATCTCACAATTGTTATCAATGATAGCATTGTGTAAAGCTGTCAATCCATCTGGTCCAACATAATTTATATTAGCACCCTCAGCTAGATATTTTTTTATATCATCAAAATCTGATGCTTTGCATGCAGCAGCAAATTTAATATTTAAATTAAAGTCAACTTTTACTGGTGTTCTTTTTTTATCTGGTTCAAATTCAACATTATATCGCCAACTTTTTACAGCTTTCTTAAAATAATATAACATTTTTAATTTTCAAAACTGACAAGTAGTGAACAAAAATACTTACCTCCATATATTCTTTTCTTTTTTGTATGGTATCCTGTCTATTACCGACAATAGAACTAAAATCACTAGTCATGTCCACATCCATTCTAAAAAACCCAGAAAAGTCTTCTTTCTATAAATAAAAAGGAAAAAATTTATTATAATGGTTTATTTTAGATAAAATGTCATGGGAATCACATATAGTAAAATAAAATAGAATAGCTATAAAATAAAAAGAAAAATTTATACTAAAATTGAATAATTTATTACTCAATGAAAGAAGCAATATAATATATAATGATAAAGAAAATATGAATTATAAAAAGATGAAAAAAAATAGATCAAAAATGTAAAATTTTATTAAAAAAAATTTTTCTTTAAACATTTAGCTATATTGAAAACATTCAATAATAAATAATATTGAATATGTATAACATAATAGTTGACCTCAAACATATCAAAACTAATAGTTTAAGTTTAACTAAGTATGTTAAAGACATTAAGCTAAAGTATGTCATATAGATACATTTAATTCATCAACAAAAATTTATTTAAAGTATAAATGAGGGTGTTTGGCTGACAAAAAATCGTAAAACGTCAACATTTTCTTAATTAAATAAAAAATATATTCCTAAAAATAACTATTTGAAATAAAAAAAAGAAGATGAATAATAGTAAGAGTAGGAGTGAGTTGGAAAAATATCTGCATAAAGTAGATGATTGGTGAATAGATACCTCATTTTATAAATTAACAATCGACTTTTGTAGTTGATGACTACCTCATATCATATTTAATATATTAAACTTCTTTTTATGTCCCTACGATAAAATAATAATATTTTATAATTCTCTTCCATCTACAACATTAAAAAGTAATAATAAAACTGTACCATTTTTCTTTGTTTGGAAATATATATCAAAATATGTTAAATGAAGAAAAATTTTATAAAATAGCTTAAATTAATACTTTAAATAATTATTTTATTTTTAAATATAATGATATATATCAGCAGTGTTCAAAAGTTGTCGACATTAGAAGAAATTAGCATTTATTATTAGCATTTTAAAAGTATCATATCTACTTTATCAGACAGAAGACACTCTTATACTATTATTACAAATTATGGATTATATCTAAAACTATAAATATAATAAATATCTTAATGTTGACCATATTTTTTAAATTAAATGATAAATATAAAATGGTGTTTACTATAAAATTTTTATATACTTCACTTTTAATTCAATGAATTAAGGAAGAAAAAATAAATATTTAAGATTGTATTTAGGAAAAAATTTTTATAAACAAAAACACTGATTTTTTTCTTTAAAAATAAATTGACTTTGTTTTTGCACTTAACTTTTTGTCTCGCTAACTAAATTAATTTTAATAATCATTGTAATCAATTTTTTCAATAATATATTAAAATTTTTTATAGTCTATCTATATCGTTATTTTTTAATGGCATTCTCAACTAACTTAATATAAATAAAAATTTTTTTATTCTCCTACTATACTTAATAAAAAAATAATAAAATAAACCATAATAATATTATCTAAATTGAATGGTAATTATAAGAATAATCACATATATATTTACAAATTATTTCAATTTTAAATATATAATAACATTGTTTATTTCTCTGTAACATGACTGTTAAACTTTTCTTTTAATAATATTATAAATAATTATTCAAAAAATTGAAAAATAGAACATTTTTTAATAAACAAGGAAATTTATTCAAAACAATACTATTGTGTTCTTTAAACAAACTATATTACTATAAATACGTCTTAACCTAAAATCATAATAATTTATTTGAAGATAAGCTTTCTAAAATATATAGCCGATTATAAAAATGACTAATATATCTTAAAATGTGGAATTTTAACTGTTAAAGAATTATTGTCCTCAAAAAAATTGTAATTGTATATTTAACTGATCTTACATCAATCATATATAAATGAGTTTTTATAAAAATAATTTGAAATTATATACACTCTTTTGACTTATAAAAAATTTCTAAAGTGTATATAGAATAAATTTTTTTCCTTTTAAAATTTGACATATTATAGTCACATAAACTTTAACATGAAATTATTAATAATTCACGAAATGTTATAAAAGTAGAAGGAGAGATTAATTTTGTTTAAGTTTATTATGTATACATTTCGAAAACTCAAAAATAAAGTATATCGATTTTTTAATATTTCAAAGGTTCGGTAAAAAAAAAGTACTTTTCACGATATTTTTATAAGAAGAAACAATTTTTAAAAAGGGTTATTTGTTTTAAATCATAAAAATATTTAGATTGATTTATTTGTATTGAAATATTTTAATAATGCTCAAAAACTATAAATTTTAAATATTACTTTTTGAGGAGAGAAGAAAAAAAATATTTGCAAAATTTTAATTTTTAATCATAACTTAAAAACGAATTATTGAATACTGGTTAGACATATATTTATATTAATCAACATTACCTCAAAAATTTTTCCTACAATTATAGTTGTAAAATTTTTTAAAATCTTATTTATAAAAGATAATAGATGTAAAAAAAATTGTCAATCTCACAGTGGACTGAAATTATTATCAACATAACAAACAAAATTTATTTATTTATATCAGATTGAGTTAAATAACGCTATTGTTTAAAATAAAATTAAAATTAAAAAAATTTATTTTTTAAAATATTGATATATTTACACAAAAAAAAGAATTGGTTAAATAAATTTACTTTGATCAAAGTGTAATCTACCAAATGTTACAATGAAATATAATAAAAATTTCTCTTGTTACCCCTTAAAATTATATAAAATATTAAACATTTTATTTAAAATAAAGTGATAACAATATAATGGGTGAAATAAAGTAGTTACAAGTATAATAACATTATATATTAAAATGGATATTCTTGGATGAATAAAATAAATTAATCAACATATTATATATATTAAAATTGTTCTTTTATTAACTCGTTCATAAAATGATAATAATGGGAAAACTCTTAAAATGAATAATCGAAAAGTATATCACTTTATTAGTAAAAATTACATGACATGAAAATGTTAATATTAGTGATAATATTAAGAACTGATCGTTACATCTGTGGGAATCCATAAAGAGACTTTTATAAGAAATTAATAACATTATAATATTTATCAATCAAAAAGAAAACCCAATGTAAATTGTTATAAAAGTACGAATTATGTCCTTCATCAATAGAAGGATGAGAAAGAGAGAGAGAATGTGAAATAAGAATAAGTACATGTAGTATATCATCATCTTTTGTGAATTCTTCAATTCAAGATGCATAACAGATATATACAATATATATACTATAATTACTAAAAGATCAAAATTATTTAGAACACAGTAGTTTATGATACTTTTGCAGTTTCCTTCTTAATCTGTAGAAGTTTACAGAATGATTTATTTATTACATAAAACCAACTTTGTGTCTTATTATTTTTCATATATTGTATAAGAGACATTGAATAAGTCAATATTATAATATCAAAGGAAAGATTATCTTTTTTCAAAAATTAAACAAAAGAAATATAGATATAAATATATAATATGAATAATACTGTGTATTTTAATAGATGAATACATAAATATATATAAATAGCTAATATAGAAGAAGAAAAAAATTTTTATGACTAGTGGTTGTAGCATTATATTTTTATTTATAAAAATTTTTTTGATTTATAAAAAAATTATTTTTTCTATTCATACATTTTTTGTACCTTTATTTATATAAATAATAGTAAGCAAAAAGTAGTTTAATAATATTATAGTTTCTACAATACATTATAGTAATAAATATAATTAGTCATAAATTTCTAACACAGTATTTAAGAAAATAAACGCATTTAAGAAAGTAAAACATTGAAATGTTTAAAAATTAAAAAAAAGAAGTAATTTAAAGATGTGTATCTTTACTCTTAAAATAATATGTTTATTTTTAATGTATTAATATGATGAGAAAATAAATTACTATCAAGGTATTATAAAAGAAAAATATTTATATGTTATTTTTACAACATAATAATCCCGTTTTTAAAGTTGGGAAATAATTGTTATTCTAAGTGGAAAATCGAGGTGATTAAATTGGTTAAAATTTAATGATAAAACAATTATATATATGTATATAGATATGTATAATAATTTAATGTGCATATTTAAATTAAAAAATAGATAGTTTTATATTTTTGACTCTTTAAATTCATTCTCCTGGATTTGTAAGTTGCTCAAAAAATCATCAATATTCTCATCTAGCATTGTATTATTACTATCAACATTTGTACATTCATCTTTCAAATCAACAAGACGAAACAAAACGACTACATTTGCGTGTTCATTTTCCATAGCACATTCTAAAGGTGTCAAACCCCGCTTATTTTTTATAGATTTATCAGCATTCCTTTTGATCAATTGATAAACCAACAATGGATCTCCAATTGTAACCGCAATGTTTAATGGTGTATCTAAATCTTCGTTAAATGCATTTATTTTTCCACCATTAAGTATTAAAAATTCAATCATTGCTTGGTTATTATATTTTACTGCAATATGTAATGGTGTGTTACCTTGGATTAAAGAATTAATGTCAAAGCCATTTGCGAGAAGTTCTAACATTTTAACAATATCATTGTTTTTTATAACATCATATACCTTATCTGGTAAAAATAATTCATCATTTCCTGAATGATCAAATTTTGTTGTTTCGGAATCACAAGATAACCTTGATTCTGGTCGATCAAAGCTTTTAATTGATAATGTTTCATTTGTCGGTAGGAGTAAATATTGATGAGTAACCTCTGACTCATTATCATCACAATTATTATCAAATATTTTTATCCCGTTACTTGAAGTAGGTGCCCTTTCAGTAAATATTTTTTTAACATACTTCGCTTTTATAAATTGTTCTCTTTCAGATCTTGAAGAATCTTTTGTTATTAAAGGATAATCATTAGACCAAGAATTGTAATATTTCATATAAATTGAATTAACAATATCATTGCCTAATGATAGCATAACTTCTTGTTGTTTATTTTCCAATGAATCCATCGTTAATGATCTTACTTTTGAGACATGAACACCAAGACTTCTATGAACACCACTACATTCAATGCATATAATTATACCAAGATTAATACTTATCCATTTTGCATCTAAACACCCACAATCTGCGCAAATAGTATTCCCTGGTATTGAACGTACATGTGAGTAAAATTCTCTTATTGACAATGCATTATTAAATTTCTTTAGTGGTGGATCTTGGATATCATATTTTTGCAAGTCTTGTCGTGGTGTACTATTATTCGATTCACTTGAATCACACCCATATGTATTTGTTATATTATTATCATTAAGTTGTTGTCCCTCACTTTCCTCACTCTCAATATTAAATTCTTTTACTGGTTTTTGAAACGTTTCTTCATGTAAATGTTGGATGGTACGTTGTAAAGCACGTATCCAGGATTTACAAAGTAAATCAGAATCAGCCTGTAGCATATGAGATTTGCATGGTGTAACTAATTCAAAACAACAAGACCTCTCAATATTTGGTGGTGCTAGACGAACTAAACATAACTTTAAATTATCCTCCATAACTCTTAGTTGTTCAGTATCACTATTTTTATGTGAATACATTAATTTATTATCTTTTATTTGGAACCATCTTCTATTCCATGATTTAAAAGCATTCGATGATCTTTTAAATAAATATCCTTCCATAACAACTTCTGGATCTAGTGATAATCCTGCTGGGTGTGAAAACATTTCCTGAATTATATAAAAATAATAAAGTATGATTATTATATAAACAATTTAAGACAAAAAACTATTTGGTTTAAAGTTACCTTTGGTACAACAGAATGTCTATCCTGCATTTTTTTCTCCATAACTTTAAAATTACACTTTAAATGACTAATGGTATCGGAAATTCCTTGTCCTTCTCTATCGACAAAATCAATCAATGTCTTGTAACTCTTTTTATAATAATTTGTCCCTTCGTTGAGAAATTTCCAAATCTATAGTTGTAAAAAAAGAGTAAATAAAAAATGAATAGTTATGTTAAAGATTAATCTTACAGCTTCAATAAGTATATAACATTTTTTGGCATGAATTAAATTTATTTGAGCTACATAATCTACTGACACGTGTGCAAAACATGTTCCAATAGCCGTAAGAGAATTTTTTGCTTCATTCAGTTCATTTGCCTTTTGTCTTGATATACCTGCTTTTTTAGTTAATGCTTCCTCCAAGTTTGACGATATACTATTAAATTGAGATTTTGTTTCGGATAACCTTTCTAAATCACTAAAAATATTTTATTTATTGTTTACATTATATAACTCTTGTTTAGTTTTACTTAAATGATTACGCTTGTCACCTAATTTATCATAAAATTTATTTGATTACAACATTTTGATAGATTATATTAGATAGGCAAGTAGGTATATTTATGATATCTTTATTAGATAAGAAATTTATCAACTTACCCTTTTAAAAAGTTGATAAGAACATTACGCATAGATAGGAAAGAACTTTCATGTATTGAACCATTTGTGCTCATTATTTTAGAGAATCCTTCAGAGACAGTTGAGAATGTTACATCTGAGACTGGATCATTATTTTTCATACTTTTCCATACTTCAGCAAAACATATATTTAGTTTTCTAAAATATTTTAATTTTATTATTATTTATAAATTAATCTAACTGTAGTATTATAATTAGATTACTAAACATACCCAGAAGCGGCAGTTAATTGCTCCTCTAATGAGAGCACGTGATCAATTGTTGTGATTAATTCCTCGATCCTTTTACGAAATCCTCCCAAATACAACTCATTATCATGCAATGAAGCTCTAACAATTTAAGATTAGAAATAAGTTTAATAAATTTATAATAAATATACCTGAAATTTGGTGAATCCTTGATAGCTTCTATAAAATTCATATATTTATTGTAATGTACCATAAAATAATTTGTTTTAATGTAATATTTTTGTTATAAAATCTGATAAAACAAATAAAATTCAACTAGTAACAAATTAGGTTGACAAAATATAAATGGTTAAGTAGATATATACTCAATTGATCTGAATTAAATCAAATTGCGTTGTTTAAATTTTTGACAACTCACCTGAAATATATACCTATGAATAGTAGCAGACGAAGGTATGTATCTCTTTGATTACAATATTATTATTTTTTTTATATAACTATTATAATGATGATAATTTTATTTTAATGTCCATTAATATGGTTAACACAACTAAGGTATTGTAAAAGTAATCTTTTTATATACGTAAGGATGTGGTGTTGTAACTATATAGACTTGCTTAATATGTAGTTTCTTTTTGTTAGTAAAAATGTACTGCTAGATAAATAGATAGGCTGAAAAAAAGAGAAGTTAGCGAAAATTCAGTTAAAACTTAGGCTAATTCTATAATTAATAAACAATTTGCATTTTAGGTCGATATTTATATGATATACTTATATATGTGAATCAAATAAAAAAAATTTTATTCACATTTAAAATAGTTAGAGTAAAAAAATTTCTAATAAAAAAAAGTACATCATCTGTATTTGCAAAAAAAATATATTTTAAAAAAATCTTTTTTTCCCTAAATTTGTGATATTTGTTACCAGTATAGTATAAATAGAAAAAAGAGAATAAATATATACCATTTGATTATCTTGAATTTTAGTAGTAAAGATATAAAAAATTTTAAGAATTTATTATAAGACAGTAAGTAATGTGTTTTATAAAATTGAGTTATACTGGAAATTATTTCTCTTAAAATACATCCAATGACTTTGTAAAACTTAAATTTATAATGTAGACAATTTATTTCCCATTAACAAAAAGAGTAAGGCCATCATTTACTGGTTAAGTAATGTAAAAGTGCCTCTAATCAATTCAAAGTAAGACAGTCTTTGGCATATATATATCTCTCTTACATATACTTAAATCTCCCTCAAAACAATTGAAAATTAAAATTAATATGTTCATCATTAGAGTGTAATTTAAATATTTTAATGTATGTAAAAATCTTTGTTATTATAAATAAAATAATAATTCTTCCCTCTATAGTCGTCGGAAAAAAGTAAAATTATATGATGTTAAAAAAACTATTACAAAAATTAAGCATGCAAAAAATTGTTTGATTAAAAAATTTTATTATATTTACCTTATTTAAATGTATCAACAACATTTTTTGAATATAAAATATGTTCAAAAATTGCTATAAAATTGAGGAAAATAAAAGGAAATAAACATGATAATTTGTTATTAAAAGCAACAGTTGTCCAAGTTATGAAGAAAAAAGTATATCCTAGTTTTTTAAGAAATTCTTTAAATGCTATAGTGTGACTAATAACTTTCAAAGTAGCTTTTTTCATTTACTATTTCTAATTAATTATTTATTCTTCTCTTGCAAATCATTTTTTAAATAATTGATAAAAGTAATCTATGAATGCAGATTGTTCTAAAAAAAGTACTTTCTCATTAATTGAAAAATTGACAATCGTTTGTTTATATTTTTATATATATTATTTGAATACGAACCAATATTTTATTCATTGATAAGAGTAATTATTATTATTATATTTTATACGCATTACATTTTTCCTTCATAGTACAACTATTTTTAATTTTTTTTTAAATAAAAATATAGAAATTTTATTAACAATTTTTTATTTTCCTTATAATTATTTATTTTAGTTAATAAACACGTTTACATTTATATTAATTTATATATTAATGAAAAATTTTCCAAGTAAGACATTACTTTACGCTTAGTGTATTTTGATCCGATACCACGTATCATAGTCTAATCAACAATATCATCCTTTTATTTAACTAGCATTTAAAATGTTATCTATTTCACAGATATATAATTTTATGATCGTTAGCAACTAGCTCGTTATAATTAATTTCCTATCATATCTAATATTTTTTTAAGATACTCAAAAATAACAACTTTATTAACTTTCCAGTAAACACTTGAAATGTCATTATATAAGTCAATGGAAGATGTTCAAAACAACTCCTGTTCCTGCCTTTCTTTGAATAATAGTAATTTAGCTGAATATAATTCTATTCAAGTAACAAATATTCCAGCAACATCAGGAGTTAATGCTAACTTCCTTGCTAACACATTAGGTGTTTCACCACTTTACAAACAATACGAGTATGTTGTAACCTAATAAGATTCACATATAAAAAAATATTTAATTCTTAATTAAATTTTTTAGTTCCGCTAGGTGGCAAACAGCTGCTAATGTTTTTAATACCTCACGCGTTCAAAGTCCCGTATCAACGCAACTATTTTTATCAGGTAACATGAATTCAAATCAAAACATGACAATTGATAATCATTCTGATGGAGTAGGACCATTATCAAGACATATGTCTAATTTGTACATTCATCAAGTTGGTAATACATGTCCAACACCAATCAACTTAAGTGAGATAGCTGCCGCAAACAGAAGAGCTTATTATGATAATGCATCAACAAAAAATTGCAACTTACCAGGTGGACCATTAGAACTGGAAGCTATAGCTTCAGTCCATGAATTGGCATCTCTTGTCAAGTCAGTTTCTGTATCAGAAATGTTACCACGTACCTCTGATTTAATATTTGTTAATATCAAGACTGTCGAAGAAAATCCATATACTCTAGAATTAACAATGAAAGGATGGAGAATTGCTTCATTACACACTGATTCAATGAATGGAGATTATAATCAAGTTGACCTTCACACACGTTATTTTGATGACGTTAGAGAACTCGTTGATTTTGTCTCTCCAGGAAGTAAAGATTACTTAAATCAAATATTAGCCTCTAAATTATCACAAATGGAAGGGGATAGCAATAGTAGGCAACAAAACAATAAAAATACTTTGAATGTTGATAATGATATAACTTCTTTTAATGACCTCAAAAATAGACCAATATCATTAAGATCATTCTCAGCGCCCATGGGTGATTCAAAACAACGTATGTTTATTTGCATATAAATTTTTCATTTTAAATACTAATAATTATCTTTTTTTATAGATCAGGAGATTATAAATTTCTTACAAGGACAAATGAAGTGATAATCAACAATCATTTATGAGGAAAAAAATTCAAAAAGTTGTTCTTTAAATAATTAGTACAACATTTCAAGCAAATACACATTTTATATTTTTTATTACAATTTTAAAATTTATATTTAACCTATTTTTATAAATAATTTTGTGATTATAAATTATATCTCCATATAATAATGATAATTTTCAGATACAACGAAACGATTATTATCAAGTAAAGGGGGTTTTGAAAAAAGTATAACTTTTGTAAACTTTACAAATTAAAAATTTTAAATAATGATACCCAAAAAATATTATTAGTTTATATTTTAAAACTAGTTACTTTTAACAGTAAATAAATATTTCATTTTTATAAACAATAATTATTGACTTAATGTAAAATAATATTTATGGTATAAAAAAGGAGAACGGTATTAATATCAATGTTATTTTTCAATAATATATAAGTAAAAAATAATAAGAAGAAAAATGTTTGGAATAAATCAAGGAAATTTTATCTGTAATAGAGTATTATTTATAGCTGTCGGGTTCTTTAATGAATAATTTTCTTACCTATTAAAATATTCATACATAACACTTTTAAAAAATAATTATGATATAATATCACAATCTAATATCTATTTTTATATTTAAAATTTCTAAACTATTTATTAAAATGATGGATTATGTAAACAATATAAAAACAGCTGTCATTTCATTGTAAAAAAATTTAAATGTTTTATAAATATAATAATGTAAATTGTTTCAATAAATAAGACATTTTACAGAAATTTAAAAATATTTAGTTAAAGAGTATAACAATAGCTTTAAAATATATACTTTTTAATTTTGTTCTATTAAAACACGATAAAATGAAGTTTAATCAGAAAAATTAACTATATAAATCGTGAAAATGTAATTCTCTTTAAAGCTTAAAATATAAACATTGATATATCAATCTACAAAAATGAAAAATTATGAAAATAGTTATTTGAACAAAAAATCAATTAAGGAATTAGCATACATAATCTATTATTCCTCATCATAAAACATTTATTTTTAACATTACAATAAGTAAAACTTTTTAATCGATCATTTTTGATATTATGAGTCCAATAAAATAGTACACTTTATAAATACTCAAGAGATTAAATTTATTGGAATGCTTAGATATATAAAATGCTTCGAGTAAAAATAAACTTTTTTAATTGAAATAAAATTATTGATATATCACGCTTTTAGTATTACTTATTTTTAAAACATAATATCTTTGTCGAAATGTAAATAATGATGTTTATACGAAATTTTTCAAAAGATACGCGACTATATTAGATGTTAGTAACAGTTTTTGTACCTTACAGAATATTGTGATATAATATACATTTGATTATCTTACTTGTTTTCTATAATATATTTTTAAATCTTTTTTTAATCTTAAGTCTAAAGAACATTTTAGTGATTTATATGAGTGCTATTTTTTATATATATTTAATTGATAAAATTGATTATAACTGTTTTTGTAGGTATTTCTTTTATTGTAGAAATACAGTCATTTAAAGCCCAACTATTTTTTTTATAAAGTTTTGAAAGATACGTACTTAGAAGTTAATTAATGGTTATGTTATAGATGTTTTTATAATGAACATTTTTCTCCATTTCATTAACAAGAATAAGATTAGGAATTTACAAATTAAATATGGTCTTGACGATAAACAGCAAAAAGCATTTAAGCTTATAAAATGCCAATAATTAATAATATTTTTTCTCATTGTTCGTTAAAATATTTAAAAGTTGTAAAAATTTATATTTTAACTACATTTTTATAAACAAAACGCAGAGTTTTTATAATTTTAGTTATACATATTTTATAAAAGTAGGTTTTTAATTTTATATATCTAATAGAAAAACATTTAGGTTCTCAAATGACTACATTTCTATAAAATCTATAAAGTACAGAAAAAGTTAACGTCTAACTTAGTTACGTATCCTTTGAAACACCCTGTATATAATAAAAATTCTTTAACAAAATTTCAGAGTGAAGTCAACGTGAAAACTTGAATAAGTAATATCATATATATAACAAAGTAAAATAAACATAAATTATACCATAGTATTTTTGTTTTTGTGAAAAATTTAAAAATATAATGCTTCGTATTTGTGATAAAAATATAAATACAATGTTGTTAATATTTATAATTTTCATGTCAAAGAATGAAAACAAAAAAGTGAATGCTTAGGTATGGATAATTAAATTTGAACATTAAGGCATAAAATGTGAAAAAAAATAATTATGGAAAAAAAACAATCATTAATGTAGAAAATTGGAAAATTTTATTTTCAAAATATAAATTTTAATATTGAATTATGATATAATTTTGGGGAAAAGCAAGTTCACATAATATAATACAATTTATGCAAGTTATCTTATCAAGGTATTCCAAATATAGTTAAATTCCTTATACACACACAACTTCTATAAAGTCATTTTGAAAAATTTGTTCCCCTTTGAAATGAGACCAGTAAAAGTCGTTAAAATATGTAAGGCGATGATAGAAGGTGTTCTCATTAAAAATAATAAGTGACAAATGTGTTTTCAACAAAATCAAATGTCTGACGAGAGTGTTTTCGTTGATAAATAAGATGGTTATAAGTTTTTTTCATTACAAAAATTTACCTCACGAAAATATTTTCATTTTAACACGTGGTTTACAGAATATTTTCACTAAAAAAAAGTGCTTCATATAAGGAGTTGTTACTAAAAATTCTATGTCTTAATTATTATTAGATAAACAATTTAATTACACTAGTCCTTTATTTAATTTTATGAAAAATTAAATTAACGGAAATTATAAAATTTGATGAAAGTAGTACTATATTACTTATAAAAATTTTTAAAGAAAAATATTAAAAACAATTTAATTTATTAAGAATCTCATGTGGCACATTTTTTATGTCATACGGATATTCATTGACAGCATTTTTTGAATAAAAAAATCTTTGATGACTACTTATTCTAGTACAAAACTTTCACTTACAACTACTATGTTAATATACAAGAAAATTACACAAATGATATTTAATACTAATGACAATTTCTTCATAGGTTTTTTTCCAATTTAGATGTCAATGAAATATTAATCTAGTTATATGGCTCCTAAGATTTAGAAAATTAAAAACATGTTTTGATTCATAAATTAACTACACGATTTTTTTTAAAATGAATTACTTTCTTTAAATTTATTGTAATTTAAAAAACCACTAATTAACATAATAATGTAAACACTTATTCACTTATCTGTAAGAATATAAATCCATTACAAAGTAATACAATTCCATATTTTTTAACATTTTACTGCAAAATTTAAAAACTTTCTGTCCTTTTTATTATATTTGAAAATATTTATCATATCTTCACCCAATTTATAAATTGTAAAAACAGTATCAAGTGAAAGACTTTTATTGATTCATAATATTTTTTTTAACACATTGACTGCCGTGTGCATTACACGGTATGCACGTTTTTAAATTTCTAATTTTCTGTACAAATAGTATGGTGTTCGACTCTTTTCTGCTAATAAATGAAGGAGATGGTTCGGAATAAGGGCGACCATTGTCGAGCTTAATTTAATTAGAGTGTTGGTTGCCGTGAAATTTGGTTTCACATTTTAGTGAATCCAATGGCCAATCTCCAAAATATGTTTATTTATTGTTATCCTTATTTAGAAATAACTTTTATTCCTAAAAAACTGCAATAAATAACTGTTCAACAATGTTTGCCCATATTCCGAACCGTCTCTTTCACTTGTAAAAGTTGTATGATTTAAGATAAATTTGCAATACCATCTGGATTTAAACTTAAAAAAATGCTGATGGAAAACGACAAAGATGGGAATGAAGCTGAAAATACTATTAACATTGATAAATAATTTTCTTATTAACAATTACTAGCAGAAAAGAATCGAAAAGCAAACTACTTGTACAGAAAATTAGAAATTCAAAGACGTGCATACCCAGTAATGCACACGGCAGTCAATGTGTTAATTTTGCAAATTTAACATATCAATACATAAAAAAAACCATCATATTAACATCCCATCTAATAAAACACTCTTTCTACTTGTATAAGGGATTAGAACTATAAAACAAATAATCTTGAATATTTATCACCGTCATATGATAATTCTTTAAAATAATCATTATAATTTTAAAATACAATACAAAAATTTTTTTTTGTCACACAAGAAGATAATATAAGTATTAAAATCAAAAATTTCGTATAATATCTTATTTATTAAAAAGATAAAAATAAAACACATTTTGGCAAGCTGATTATGAATGAGATTTTGTATTGGACTAACGAATTGACATAATTTCCTCCATGGTATGTTCCGATTTTTTGGAGACGATTGAGTTGGTTAATCGATGAAGTAAAGACCAAAAGTATAAATAAATAATTTATTAAGGTTCAAAATATTAATTAAATGTCATCATATTGCATTTCTTTTCCATTAAACCATAATTCAAAATTCATAGTTCAACTAAAGTTTTAAGATGAAAAAAAGCCGGCATTAAAAGTTATAAGGTAATAATAATAAAATATCCTCATAATAGCTAAATTTTCCCTTAAAATTTTAAATTTATATTTGAGTCTCTGCTTTTTATGAAATGACTCATCTATTTAAAAATTAAGTGATAATTCCAGCTTTTATATCGTTTTATCCAAGACTTCATGGTAAACTTTTTTTAACGGTTTTATTGATGTATGTTGTTTTTAAAAATTTCATTAACATCAATTTCTTTTCTATATTTTTTTAAATCTCAGACAATGAGTGTCTTGGTAAACTAATTCAATTCAAGGTACTCAAATGTGTTTAAAACAGTACATATAATCTTTGGTAAAACTTAACTGAGTATATTAAGCATTTTCCAATAACTTCATGACAATGAAAATTAAATGATAAAAGATTAGTCATGAAAGCAAATTTAATGTACAATTAATGTAGAGCATTTAAAAACTATTCTATTAGATGAGTATACCTTTAAACAGTTATTTAATTTACAAAAGAAATCTGGTTTTGACTCATAAAAATGTACAAACTATATGCACACTGTCGAATTGCTACCAATCCTTCTAATTTAGCTAACATATATCTTTTTTCTTTATCCTTAAAACTTTTCCAAGAGTCGAGACCAAAAACTATTACAATAATGAAGCACATAGATCTGTTTTTTCCACAATCTATGATAGTCAATATATTAAGTAAGGAATCTATTTCCCGCACTCATCCTCAAAACAGTAATATTTGATCTAAGTTAGTTTAGAAACATTAAAGCAAAGAATTTTATTGATACTTGAAGTAAATTAACTGCATTGTCAAAACTCTCGAAGCTAAAAGCATTGGTGTATCTAACTCCGAGACGTTACAGCAGGAGTAAAATAAGTTTTTCCACTCTCCTTGCAAAAATTATATGAGTCAGTTAATGAAGAAGTACCTTAATAACTCAATTCGAAAGACTTTTATAACTTTATTA
Source organism: Strongyloides papillosus (assembly GCA_005656395.1). Lineage (NCBI taxonomy): Eukaryota > Metazoa > Nematoda > Chromadorea > Rhabditida > Strongyloididae > Strongyloides > Strongyloides papillosus. The sequence goes on along the minus strand of SRSI01000078.1, from coordinate 2,060,468 downwards.
ATTCAATTCCAAAGCCATACTTATCCAAATTAATGAAGCGGTCAATTTCTTTTCCGTTAAAACATAGTTGGCCTTGTAGAGCTTCTAAAAATGTTGACATTAACAACTGATTAATAGGAAATTGAGAATGAGGACAATATAATTCTAAAAAAGATGAATAATTGCTATTTAAATTGATAAGACACTTTGTGAAGCACAAGACAATTGAATCACTCTAGAATTTTGAAAAATCTCTTGATAAAACAACTACTCCAGAATAACGCATTATCAATAATCGTTAGAAAACTTTAAAATCATTACATGTAAATAACCTGCGCTTCTTACTTTTCAAATAAAAATAGTTGTGAATGTCGGGAATATAGAAATTTAGATAAAATGAATATTTAATAACGGAAGCAAACTTTTAAAATATGTTTCAAACTATACAAAAATAGTGAAATCGCTCGCTTATATACTAGCAATGTTTACATGTTCTGTATACATAAAATCAGATATACTTGCACTTTTATTATAAAAAAAAGGCATTGATAACGCAATGTATTTCAAATATTTCGATATAATAAAGTGATGCAACAAAAATATGTTTAGAATAATTAATAAAATTATACCTTATTGATAAAGGGTATGTAAAGGAATTTATGCTAATTTCCTTTACTTATTTTCGAAAAAACATTTATATAATTAAATAATAATTTATTTTAATAACAAAAAATGACTAATATATGACGTTTTGTAAAGACTCAAGCGAACGTATTTTTTTATTTTATTTCAATAAAAAGTAATGTATTTTGAATCATATAAATTTTTCTGTCAATTTTCATAGTAATGAAAAAAAGTTTTACGCTTATACAAATACTGATAAATTGTTGTGTAAGAAGTAGGTAGAGAATTTTTTTATCTTGCATAAATATTAAAAATACAAAGTACAATTATAACTTTTTTTATTATTATTAATATTATCGAATGTTTTAGTCAATTTGTTTTAGTAACCAAAAAGGAATATCAGAATAAAATGAACATCAATTTAGAATAATGTTTTCTATAAACTAATTTATGAAAAAATTCGATTTTTCTACAGCAATTTTTTATTGTATTTAATAAACTTATGCATTGCATGAATTTATATAATTAATAACCTTCCTTAAAACAAAAGATATAGTAACATTTTTCTGGTTTTAAAATGTTTGTAAAATTGTAAATGAATTATAATATGATGAAATTATGCAGAATGGAAAAGTGATATAAAGTTCATTTATGAATTTAAATTTCAAACATTTTTAATGTTCCATATTTATCAAACAATTTAGTAAATTTCATCTTTGTCAAAAAAGATACTCAAAAACTAATTCATAATGTTGTACTCAAGATTTATAAAAATTAAGATATTTATTGCCATAAATTTTTTAAAGATATTTTTTTGTAAGAATTCAAAATTCTTAATCATAATTTTATGCAATTAAAATTTATGTATGTAGAAACTAAAGCTTCTAGTTTTACGTATAATTTAAGAAAAAATTATTAATTTGTTTAAGTGATACCAACTAATCAATTTTGATTGTTGATTTAAAGAATATACTGATAATTATGTCTTCTCAAAAAAAGAAAAAATAAGTATAACGACACCGTCCTTGCAAGTTAAAATTTTCACCAATATAATAAAAATTTTTCCAATTATTTTGAATTATTATGATTTCGTAAATGAGAAATAAATTAATATAAGTTATGATAAATTTTCTGCAATAACTTGTTGTTTTAGCTGTAAGAGACTTTGATTAATCTCTAGAAGATTTGATATTGATATAAGTTCAGATGATGTTGCTCCATTTGAATTAATTTCTCCCTGCTCAACCTCTTCATCCTTTTTTTTTCTAAATCTTTGTTGGATGAAATCTTTTCTCATGTGAACCGGACGATTTTGGCGATGTAATCTAAAATATAACCCACATGCATTGCAAACTAGGGTTCCTTTATCACTTCTTCTCCATGCTGTTGTCGTAGTTGTATTACAATTTGAACATTTTGTGCCTCCTGAATTTAAATCTGAATTTATTGATGTTTCCTGAGATGATTCTGTATTATTATTTTCAATTAAATCATCTTCCTGTTTTATTATTTGTTGTGATTGTAAATGACACATATTTTTATTTATTATTTGTGAATATGAATTTTGACTATTTTTAATAGCATCTAATGTTGCAATTAATTGCTGTGAAGTGATATCATTTGATGTGGTTTGAAATCTATAACTGTTAATAGATGGTAAAATATCTGGTGAAAAATGCATCATATTAATTTGGGAAAGATCTGAAGTTGGTTGAAAAATATTGTCAAAAAGTTGAATTGGCATTGGTATATTCAGATTCTCATTTAATTCTACCTTCATTTGTTTATCATTTATATCTTTTTTTTTATTTGTAAAATCATTTGTATTATTTGTTAATTTTTCACAATTTTTATTCACAAATAGTCCACTAAAACTTTCATTATTATTTTGAATGTTATTTGTTTTATTATCGTATGAATTTACTTTAATTGTATCGCCATTACAAGATTTTCTTTCACTATTTTCATCACTTAATGATTCATTTATAGAGATATTATCTACCGAATTTGGAGCACTTGGTGATGTCTGTTTAATTGATGTTGAAAATGAACTATCTTTTTCATTATTTGATAATCCATTTATAAAATTTCCTTTATCTTCATTGAATGATACATTATTATTATCCGTTTCATGTGCATTAATACTATTGATAACATCCAGTGCTTGATTTACAGAATATGCTAAATCTGAAACAGGAGATATAGCAACTATACTTCTAGAATGATGGTCATTATCAACTTTTTGCATTATTCTGTTCAATGCATTCATAATGTGTTGAAAGGAAGCACGAACTTCAAGTTTAAATAACCTACAATCATTGCATTTACAACATTCTAAATTATTAGATACACCATTAAAATTATTTTTTTCTTTACTAACAGATAACAACATTGAATTCATGTAAACTAATTTTAAAAATTTTATTGCCAAATAATAGAAAATAAGTTAGATATAAACTGTTGAAATGTATAATATTAAATTTGTAATATATAGATACAATTTCAACAAATAATTTTTTTTTGATTTATAATAAAATTTTAGATATTTTAGTAAAATAGTATTTCAAACACTTCTCACTAAAAAGGTGTTAAATCTCCTTTGATTATTGTGATTACAATGCGCAAGAAAATATTTTATATCTAAAAGAAAGAATATATTATATATCGATATTAATACAAAATTAAGGTTGAGAGGATAGAATAATGTCAAAGAAGCGATTGATTCAGACCTCAATAAAGAATATAGAGTCATCATTGTTCGGTAATGGTGATGTTATATAGTAATACACGGTCATCAGTTCGCAAGGGTTATGCGAACTTAATATAAAAAGATAATGATATAGGTGACACATAGAGAAACGTTAATCATCTCAGCAAAATTGCTGTAAGAAGATATTTTTATAAATAAAATAAAAAGTAATGATGTTGCGCAGGTCAATTGTAAATTTATACTTTCTTATAAGTTATTTTGTTATATTTTAAATAATAAAAAAGGTTGAAATAAGTTATATAATTGTGAAATATACTGTCATAATGAGTCTTATTTTATCAGATTGTCAAAATTCCTCAGACAATGGTGTAAAAATTTCTTAAGTTAATAATCTAACTATAAACTAGTCACTCAGAGACATCAAGAATCATGATTATATTAATGTTTTAATTGATTTAAAATTTTTTTGTGTAAAATTGTTTATAAGTCCATGTACTATTACAATCTTAAAAATTTAGAATATGGTATTTTTTTAATCATCGTATATTTTTAAAACCAAAAAAATAAACGTTTAATTTAAAATTAAATTTATTTTAAACAGTAAAGAGTATTAATTTTTGCAAGAAAAAAAAATTATAAATTGATTATTTTTAAACTTAAATATTAGAAATTTCCAAAGTAAAAACTTTTCCTCTCTATCTATTAATAAGTTAAAATATCGAAACATTAAAAAATTTAAAAAAGTGATAGAACTAAATATGTGTTTACAAAATGGTGTATGGCATATCACTGTTATAATCACGATAAAAATTAATTGATAACAACTAAATTAACCCACGTTATTTTTCCTATCATTAAAGCACATGTCTACAACTAAAAATGAAAAATATTTCTTATCAGTAGATAGTTTATAATTTTAATTGACAAGAAAATACAGATAAGTAAACAAAATTGTATTACAATAAGGTGATTTAAATAATTTTAGATAAATATATGGTTAAAGAATCTAATCTTGATATTTCTTCATTTTAAATATTTGGATTTAAAATAATGACAAGATGTTAGTCATACAAATTGATCATTTTGAGCAAACGATTGATATGAAAGACATAGATATAAATACGATAACATTAACTAAAGGCAATTGTTATATATAATTTTTTTGTATAAAATTAAGAATGACCTTATATTCTCATGCGTCTGTTAGTAAATATTGAACATGGGAAAATGACCTTTGTAAAAAAGGATATTAAAAAAAAGTAAATTTTTTTATAAAATCCAAATTGTTATCTTTAACATCATAAATATATTAAATTAAAGGTGTCAAATCTTAGTAGAAAGATATGATTGTATCAGAGAAATAGAAAAAAAAACTTAACACTATAAAATTCTCTTTTTTTATTAAAGTTACAAAAAGTGATGTCTATCACGTATTGAAAAACAGTTTACAGATGATAAGATACCAGGTGTCTGGCTGTGCTAGTGTGCCTTTTGATTTTACTGTTAAAGGCTCAATATTTGTTATATCAGCGCAGACAACCAGCAAATCCACCAATCTACAATACGGAGTATTAAAATGTTTGTTAAAATTTAAGTCTTTTTGTACCTAACATCTCATAACAGATGTTTAATAGATTACAATAATATAAAAAGGTATGATAAAATTCCCATTGCAAATTGTCGTGTATAGATGACATGTTTGCAGTTAAAATGGCTTTTTATATAATTAGCTAATTTATTAATAATAATTTTTTATTTAAAATTATAATTATCAAAGACAACAAATTTAATTGATACATAATCATATAATTTTTATCTACATATTACAAAACATGTACGAATATTTAATGTATATATAACGGATATGATATAAAAACTTAAAAATTCTGTTTATATTTTTTTTAATAATATCAATATATTATTTAGATTGATAAAAGTAATTAATTTATCTCCTAACTAGTGTAATAATTAAAAACTACGATAAAAAATTTTAAATACATTTATTTGTTCCGTAAATTTAAAAAAATTTTCATATTAGTCTTAATGTAAGCATGTTTTAATAAAATAGTCTTTTGATAAATTTTTACTATATGGAAATTAAATTAACTTAAAATTTCTATATAACAAAAATATATACTAATAAAATTAAAGCTTATTTAAAAAATGTTAACATCGTTATAAATCCTGGATAAGAACTTAACTTTAATGTAAATTAAATAGATTTATAGAATAACTACGAGCTCATAGCTATTTTAATATACCAAACGAATTCCTCTCATTAACAATATTAAAATAACATTTTTGACATAAATTAAAGGTTGCGTCAAGAAATTAAAATCAAACGCAGTTGGTATATAAATGGATAACATTAATTGTTTTTGATATAAATGATATCAGAAAATTTGATAAAAGGATAAGATTAAAAATTTAGCATTTAAACAATTTAGGTCGTCTAAAGAAGATATTTTGTATTTGCGACTTGTTGATAAAATATGTCTATTGATCATTTGTTTCTTATTTACTTTTTAAAAACTGATAACGGTATAGAGAAATTAGAAAAAAATATTTAAAAAGTATGATAATAAATGAGCAATAGTTATTAAATATAAGGTACTGAAAAAAGTAATAATACATATTTTTTACTAATTGTTTTTACATTTCTATTAACAATAATAAGAAATAGTTATTCTTACTTTGTATAAATTATCTAAAAATAAATGTTTACATGAAGAGATAATAAAGATAAGATGTCAAGTTATACAAAGATAAGAGTTGATTTGATTATATTTTAGTTACTATTGTTCCTTGGAAAATACCGTTCATACAATAAACTACATAATTTTGAAATGTTAATAACACAGAAGTACTTATCAACTTTTTTGATAAAATATATATTTAATATAACAATTTAGATGTATTGAGACAAAAAAAACAAAAGATAATGAAGTAATTTACAGCATCCTTTTTAACAAAATTTTCCAAAGACTTTTATTTAATATTTTTACATTTAATTCATTATTTTATTTTTTCACAATGTAAGCAATTAAAAATTTTTTTATATTAATAGTTTTGCAAATTTGTTATTTATTAAGTACATCTCAAATTATTAAAAGTAATATATTTTAAATACGGAAAGCGATTAAAAACGTTGTTTTGGATTAAGTTGCCAAGCAACATAATTTTTAGAATAACTTCCAAAGTATATATTTTGATTAAGTTTTTGTAAATTATAAAATAAAAATGTCAATTGCATACGTTTCATATAAAGATACAATTGCTGATGTTGCAATACAAAAAAATAATTCTTCTAACTTAAGTTCTATCCTGTCATTCTTACTTTCAATATTAATAATTGTATCATTTGTCTTAAATATTCTTATATTTGCATCGATATATTCAAGTACAAATTTACGCCAAAAACTGTCATATTTATTGTTGAGTAACTTTGTTTTTATCAACTTAATTGATATAATAGCGGTAATTTTTCTATCACTTTTGCATATAGCAAATTCAGGACAATGGATGTTAGGTGATGTAATGTGTAAGGTTAATGTATTTTCCCAACAGGTAAGAATAATTAATATTTCTTCAATTATTTTATTTAGTTTGTACTTTTAATATCAATACTTTCTTTATTATTAATGTGTGCTGAACGGGCTATTGGTAAAAGTAATTTATTAAAAAATATAATTAAGAAAAGCAATGTATATTTTTTCATCTTTGCAATTTATTTAATTTCAACTATATGTTGTGTTCCACTATTTCTCAAAAATTTTGTAACATTACCTGATAGATTTCACTTTCAATGTCTTTTGAATGGACTATCACCCATTGGTTATACATATTTTATGATATTTTTATATATTTTAATTACTGTCATAATAGGCATCATGCTTATTTTAATTCGAATACAAAAACATGCCCATAGATCACTCCCAAATTCACAAGAAGAATATGGGAGATTTATTAATGAAACAAGAGAATTGCATGAGTATTCAAATTTAACAAAGTTAACAATTTATCTCTTAATAACATACACCATCCTACAATTACCATATATTGTAATGATATTTTTTAACAGAATTAGAGAAGCTCTTATTTATGAATCTTCAATTACATTAATTACAATATATTCTGATTTTGAGACATTGATAACGTTTTTAAGATTTATGTTTCCATTTGCATCTGCTTTAATAATTTCATTTCGGTGTTTTGAAATATGGGTAAAAATTGTAAATTTATTGTGCTGTCGTAGAGCGGGACCTATAACAATTAATCAATGGAATAACAATATGAATACGACAGCAAATTTTAATCCGCAAACATTTTTTTCAAGCAACTGTGAGAACAATGTAATTACTTTAGTGGCTACAGGAAATGGTATGCAATTAAGAGTACCTAGAGAAGTTGCACCTAATTCATTAATTTATGCTAAACCACCACCGTCATATATTGAGATGAAAAATGAAGAGAGTATAAAGAAAGATAATGGTGATGAAGAAATTTTAAATTCACCTTCACAATCTAATGGAAGACAGAATGAAGAAAATAATTTTGGTGAGAATATTCAGAGAATACATAAAATGGCATCGAAAATTCCAAACTCGAAGATAAGGAAACAAAAAAAAGAACATAGTCGAAAAACTAAAAATCTAAAAGCTTCGAGAAAGGTATTAGTAAAAGGTCAATTTGTAAGAAAAAAACTATCAAGAATCACTCCAACAAATGAGCAATAATTATCTCTAATTTAATAATTATAATTATTATATCGTTTTCTAAATATGGTTTGATAAACTTTTTTAGTAATGAATATAAAAAAATCTATAAGATTTTAGTATTAAATAACTCCAAATTAATATATCTTCATTTTAAAGTATAAATTTGCTCATGAAACTTGTTTTCAAAATAGATTTACGTACCATTCAGAAAGTAACTATTTATGATAATGAATATTTTTTTAAGTATAATTTATATTTAAAAATAAAAAAAAACGTCTTGATTTTGACAAAAAACTTTATACACAACCTTGAAAATTGATAAGATCAGAATTAATGTATATCACGACCTCAAAAAAATCTTTTTTGAAAAGTTGTTGATTTCCATAAAGTTGTTATTTCAGGAGATTATAATTTTTTCCGGTTATTTAAATTTAAATAATACAAAATGAATTATCATGTATGTTATACATTCTTTCAAATTAAATTTGCACTTTATATAACACCTAAAATAATAAACAACATTTTACATAATTTAAAAACTTTAGAAAAAAACTTTCGAGAAATTTGTAATTTCATTTAAACTATATTAGAAAGGCATCAAATTTTAAATAACATAATATTTCAAGTATTACTATTATCAGAAATATTTAATTATTAAAGAGATTTTAAAAAACCTGTCTAAAATTAGTTTCATAGAGGAAATTTTTTTTTTACATTTTGAATTTATTTAAAAAGTTTATGAAATGTTATTTTTTGGTGATTAATCTTAGATATACTCTTTGTTAAAATATTTCGGAAGAGATTTTATAATTTCTACTTACAAGAAAATGAGGGATCAAAAACAAGTAATATTAATAAATTTTCCATTGAATGTAACAAAAATGTTAACTTTTATTGTGAAATAAATTCTACTTTTAAATCAATTATCCATAAATGTTGCAAGTACTAATAATACAACTTTAATGGGTACTGTTCCTTTTCGGTAGGGCCATTTTTGCAATCATTTTTTTGTTAGTAAAAATTGATATTATGATAAAATAAAATAATTAATAATGATCATACAATACTTTTTTAATGATAATGAAAAAAAATTTAAAATTTTGAATATCTTTGAAGTATAAATAACTGATAATGCACATCGGTCATTTTGATAGTGCATATCTCTATTAAGTCACTTAAAATTTGGAATATTAAGATGAGAAAAGTGATAATATGATAAAAGAAATTGATCTAAATGATAACATGGCACTTTCTTAGTGATAATGAGGAAAAAAATAAAAAAATTGAACCAAATTTCGTTAACTTTATTATGCAAAATTAACTACGTCTATATACATTTAGTGAGGTGTGCTGTGGAAATGATGAACCATTCATTAACACAATGCCCAAGTAGAGTATTTAAGATCCTAATGACCATTATTGAGATATAAAAATTAAAAATGTTGATGAGTGAAAATTGTTAAAAACATTTTGTTCTATTTATGTAGATAATAAAAATTTAAAAAAAAATTTGTTTTAATATTCAAAAATAACATTTTAAAAATGGCCCTACCGAAAAGGAACAGTACCCTTTAATGTTATAAATAAATGATTTAGTTAAAAAAACGAAGTTATAATAATTGTTTTTGTAATGTTCTCAGTGTTTAACCTCAAAAAATTTAAGAACTATAAAACAAACAATATCTTATGATTCTTTTGAAATTAATAATGCAAATTTTAACACCCATGAATATGTTTTTAGGGCTAATATTGTAATCAAATGATTATGATCAAGATTTGCTCACAATAATTGTTTCAATACATTTCCATACAGGATTAATTGTTTGTTGGAGTGAACAATGTTTTTATATTAGGTTGTTACATATGAAGTGACTGTTTTTTAATGCGCGTTGTTTAGCGCGCTTTTTCTTAAACGATTTGTTATGTTTTGGTATAATTAAACAAACTGTTAGATTCTCCTAAATCTCTGTACACGATGATATATATATTGTTGCCATGAGCTTTATTTATCTTCAAATTATTTCAAAAACAAACTATGTTTCAAAACGTGACATTCGTGCTATTATACTTTATGAGTTCAAACGTGGTACTAATGCTGCAAAAACAACTCAACAAATTAATGAATCTTTCGGAGAAGATCTTGTCTCTGTTTCTACTGCACAAAGATGGTTTAGAAAATTCAAAGAAGGCAGTGAAGATCTCGAGAATGAAGAGCGTGGGAGACCTGAGATCGTGATTGATAACGATGAATTACGGAAAGCTGTTGAAGCCAATCCACGTGCAACTGTCAGGAGTCTTGGAGAAGACTTAAATGTATCTACATCAACAATTTCCCGTCACTTAAAAGAGATAGAAAAGACGAAAAAGCTTGACAAATGGGTACCTGATGAATTAAACGACTATCAAAAAATGTGTAGTTTTGAGGTTTGTTCTTCCCTCATTTTAAAGAACAAAAATGACCCATTTCTAAATCACCTTATAACTTGTGACGAAAAGTGGATTCTGTACGACAATTGTAAAAGAACAGGACAATGGTTGGACAAAAATGAAGCTCCAAAACTCAAATTGATCCCAAAGAATGTTATGGTAACTGTTTGGTGGTCTGCTGTAGGAGCCATTCATTATAAGTTCATGAAACCTGGAGAAACTATTAATTCGGAGTCCTATTGTCAAGTGCTTGAAGAAATGTATCAAAAATTGTCTCAAAAAATGCCTGCTTTAGTCAATAGAAAAGGGCCAATTCTCCTCCATGATAACGCAAAACCTCATGTTTAAAAGAAGACCCTCCAGAAACTGAACGAATTAGGGTATGAAACACTGCCTTATCCCGCATATTCATCTGACCTTGCTTCAACAGATTTCCACTTTTTCAAACATCTCGATAACTTCTTAACGGAGAAAATCTTCAGAAACGATGAGGACATAAAAACTGTCTTTGAAGTCTTCATTAAATCTAGAACCCCGGATTTTTATGCTAATGGAATAAATAAGCTTGTATCTCGTTATCAACAATGTGTAGATTCTAACGGTTCTTATTTTGGATAAAAATATTAATTTTTAGTAAAGTTATGCGTATTTAAAAATTAGAGTAAAAAACAGTCATTTCATATGTAACAACTTAATAAAACAGTTAGGATAATAGTATTATCTTAAATAGTCCCACAATTTTTGTCTTTTTTTGCATGTTTATCAAAAACGATCAATAAAAATATTATCACACTTTTAATTTGGAATTTCGCTACTAAGCTAGTTGGATATCATAATTTCTCTTCACTGTAAATCCGAAAGCTCAAATGAATGTTATTTTTTATTTTAAATATTCTATGCTTAAAAAATGGAGTTAGATAAAGTTCATTTAAGACACTGTATGCTTTATGAGTTTCAACAGGGTTATAATGCAACTGAAGCTACAAGAAATTTGTGTAACGTATTAGGAGAAAGTGTTGTGGATGTAAGAACAGTTCAAAGATGGTTTTCTAAATTTAGAGCGGGAAACTTTAATTTTGATGATAAGCCGCACACCGGGAGACCTTCAGATTTTAATGATGATATTTTAAAAGCGTTACTTCTTGAAGATCCACATTTATCTAGCAGAGAGATAGAAGAAAAAATGGGATATGATCATACAACAATAGCTCGCCATATAAATAAATTAGGATATGTTCAAAAACTTGGTCAATGGGTACCACGTGAACTTAATGAGAATCAATTAGCTAATCGTTTTACAATTTGCTCTTCTCTCCTTCTACGACAAAATTTTAGACCTTTTTTAGATCGATTAATTATTGGTGATGTGAAATGGATTACATACGACGTCTTAAATAGGAAGAGAGGTAAAACTTTATCTAATAAAAGAAACCAGTCTATGGCTAAATCTAATGTTAACAGAAAAAAAAGAATACTCGTTATATGGTGGGATAGAAAAGGATTAATATATTGTAATCTACTACCACAAGGTCAAAATATTACTTCTGATATATATTGTGAAATGTTATCAAAATTGAAAGAAGAAATCAAGAAAAAACGACCAATTATAGCAAAAAAAAAAGAATTCCTCATTCAACATGATAATGCACGGTCACATATCACAGTTAAGACAATGCAAAAGCTAGACGAACTTGGTTTTGAAGTTCTCTCTCATCCACCACACTCCCCAGATATTGCCCCGTCAGATTACCATCTTTTTTTATCCTTACAGAATTTTATAAATGAAAAAAAGTTTAAAAATGAAGATGAGTTAAATAATGCTTTATTTGAATTTTTTTACAAAGAAGACGAAAAATTTTTTGCATCTGGAATAGATAAATTACCTACTAGATGGAAACAAGTAATAGATAATAACGGTGACTATATAATTAATTAAATTTTTATCAGATTATATTGTTAAATTTCATGAAAAAAGAATAAGTTAATGCTATAATCATTTAATTTTTTATCTAGTATCGTGTTATTTTGTGGAAATAATTTTTTTTTCATATTTTGTCATTCAAAGAATTACATTTATGGTACAACAACTCTTGGTAGATTAAACTACCTAGAACTACATTTATTTAACAGATTCTAGGTGATTTATTCCACTTAGAGTCATATGCACTATGTACTGATTTAGAATAGAATATTAATATTCTTCGACAGTCGATATCAAGTCTAAATAAATGTTATTTATAAGTATACAGCTAATTTAAAGTTAATTTATAATGATTCTAATAATTTTGTTGAAAATATATTCTGAACAGTTATTTATAAAATTTTCAATATGGTTATGGCGAAATTTCATCTTTAGATTATTACGAAAGAAAAAGAATAATAAAAACAAAATATTAAAAAAATTTTAAAACAATTTGACTTAAAATAATTTAAAAAATATCATTTACCTTCAAACATGCAAAATTCGTTGGTAAAAGGAATACTAATTTGCATGCAAACTTTTACATCAAGATAAACTATTTTTATTTTATTTTTTATTTTAAATACGTTCTAATCATATATAAATATAGGGAACAATGTTATTAAGAATGAAATTATACTTGTGTCTAATTAAATGAGTAATAGTTAAATTGTTACTATCTTTTCCTACACATCTAGATCTTTTAAAACAATCAAAGTAAGAATCACGTGGTCTGCCAATACGTTTCTTAGTGCCATGAGGATACCAACATAAACATCTTTGAACAATACCATTTTCGTCAACTTTTTTGTATATGAATTTAATCTTAAGCTTGGCTAAATGACGGTTTAAATTACATATACCAATCTCCTTATACATATCTTCATTTGACAATTTCTTAAAGGTATTCTCTTCCTCTTTAATCAACCATTTATCTTCCGGTATTAATTTTAATCTGCGAATTATACTACGCTCTACCGATATAAGATTATTCCTTTCAGCTTGTGTTGTAGTCCATGATTGAGCTGCATAACACATGCTTGATCTTATTCTAATTACAAATAATAATTTTCTAGCCCTTAGTGAAATATTGAGAAATTTTCTAATGCTGTAGAAAGCTTTCCAAGCTCTATTTCTAACTTGTTTCAAAAAGCATCTTTTTTCCGTAATAGACACCATTTTTCCTAAATATTCTTCTTCGTTTGAAACTTGCATTTCTGCCAAGTTCAATGGAATATATTTATCCTTTTCATATTGAATTGAAAGCTCCTTGCTCATTAGAATTTTGCATTTATTCATATTTAATTCCATGCCCATAGGTTGACAAGCTTTAATAAATTTGTCCACCATTAAGCTCAAATCATTCCAACTATTGGCTAGTAAACACGTATCATCTGCGAAGCACAAATTAGGTACTTTACTGCCTGTTATGTTCACACCATACTTAAAAACCATATTATTATTCATAAAAGCATTTCTCATAGCCATTTCTAAATTGAAGTTGTATAATAGCGGACTAATTAAACAACCCTGCCGAATACCTCTTGATGGATAAATAGTAATATCACTTCCATATTCTGGATTTATTATATATTTGATGTTTACATTTAAATCTTTTAAAATCAGTATTAAAGATTTTTCTATACCAATTTTATTAAGATTATACCAAATATATTCTTTATATACCAAATCATACGCTTTTCGAAAATCTAGTAACGCTGTTAGTAAATTTAATTTATATGTATGGTGAGTATGAAATATGCTTTCCAAACATACTATTGCATCACTACAACTGTAATTTGGTCTGAACCCAAATTGTGTTTCTGATATTTCATTTAATATTTTCTTTTGAATTCTGTTTAAAATCATTTTAGCATATATTTTGTACCCATGACTACATATGCTAAGAGGTCTATATGATGATAAGCAATTTTTATTCCCTTTCTTCTTATACAAAAAAAGACATTTTACAGTCTTCTACTCAGATGGATGTTAAACCTGTTTTAAGCACATGTTGCAGATTAGAGTGAAATATCTTATAGCCTTGTTACCCAGACATCTTAGATCATAGGCGTTTAGTCCATCAACACCTTTCATCTTATTTTTACCACAGCTATATATAGCTGCTCTTGTTTCTGATTCTAGAAAAGGTAATGTAATATCATTATTCATAAATCTTTTAATTTCTAATTCTTTCAGTCTTTTTTTATCTTCGGGTTTAATTAGGTATAGGTCATTCAGATACTTATTGATATTTTCAACTTTCACTGGTAGTGCTTCCTTTCTTTCAAAACTCTAAATACACTTTTAATTTTCTTGTTATTTTCTAGGGCCTCTTTGATTCTATCATGTACAAGTGAATTCCATTCATCTTTAATTGTTTCTCTTATTAATTTATTAATCAGACGAATTTCTATTAAAATCTTGACTTTACTTTCTTTTTATCTTCGTTGTTATCACTGTACGAAATAGAATTTAGTAATTTTCTCCTATTACTAAATAAGGACTTAACATGTTCTGAGTATCTTGTACTAGGAATTTGTTTCTCCACTTTAACTAACTTTGTTACTCTTTTAATTTCATTAATAAACTTTGAATATTCTTTTTCGACATTCTTCAACTCATTTGATGGGATTATTAATTCTTTTTCACCTACTTCACTCAGTGATTTTTCATAGTTAATGTTGTAATGTAGTACTTTTTTCTGAAGGCATCTAGATTTTTTAGTGTAGTCACAGAGTTTCTTCGGAAATTTAATTATCGTTTTTACTAGTCTGTGATCACTAACCGTCGCATCAAATTTCTTATGGCTCCATGTTTCTGCATCTGTAAAAATCCTTTTCATGTTGCATAAAAAGTAGTCTAGTTGTTTAACACAGAGTCTGCCCTTAATATTGTCTTCAATGCTTTGGGATTTTATCCATGAAAACTTCTTCCACCAACGTTTCTTAAAAAATGAGTTGACTATGCTTATTCTATTTTGAGTGCAGAAATTTATCAATCGCTCTCCGTTATCGTTTAGTTCATCATATGAATACCTCCCCTTTATTTTTGGTATTATTTGGCTATCAATTGTTCCATTAAAATCACCTGCCAAGATTGTTACTATTGACATTTGTCTTACTTTAGCATATAATGAGTGTAATTGTAGATAAAATTCATCTTTATCTATATTATCATAGCAATTTGTTGGCGCATAGACTGCAATAATGCCTAGAGATTTCCTTTTCTCAATATTTACTATCATGTAGCTTAATCTAAAGTTAATATGTTCAATAACTTTAATATGCTTTATGATGTTTTCATTGGAAATTGCAAATTCCACACCACCAATACATTTTTCACTGCTTTTACCACATGAAATTAGAGAAGTTTCACATTTCTCCGAAATGCCTTTTTCACTTTGGTTTCGGTAATTATAGTAATATCAATCTCGTTGTGACACAGTTCCTTCATAAGATTATTTCTTATTGGATAAGCCTTAATACCTCTTACATCGATTGTTGCTAAGTTTAAAGTCATCATTATTTACAAATAACAATTGTCATCAAAATTTTTCCCGGAAAAAGTAGTATCAATTTTCAATATCAGATCAGTTATATTACACCACTAATATAGTTTTCATCTATATAGCATCTACGATTAGCTCTTTAGCTGTTAGAAATCACCACAATCAGCTTAGTATCGGAGGATTCTCAACTACAGTAAATAATTGTAATATTCAAATATTAAAATAATAAATTTAAATATATTTCTATTTTTATTCATATTTAGAATATTATTTACTTTATAAATATCCCTGTTTTTTATAATAAAGTCAGTCTAGTTTATACTATTATTATCAGACATTTCAATAATAGATGTTTTATTTATTGTATTCTTTTAAAAATAAGAGAGAAATATAAAAACCACCTCTCACTAGCTAGTCAAAAGAGTGAATTCCAAGATAAACTATAGTTTGAAATATTACAATGAATATATGTCATGAATTTGTAAATTAAAAAGAATGTTGAGATTTTTATTTATCGAAAAATAAATTTTAATTTGATCAATTAAATGTAATATATGTTTACCAACAAATTTGTTAGCAAAAATATATTTCCTGATAGATTAATTTTTTAAAATAAATGTCAAGCTTCCATTTTTTTGTTTAATATAATTTATAAAACTAATAATCGTGCAACCAATTAAATAAATAACACTAAATATTGGAATTCTATTGTTAGTAAAAATAAATAATATTTAATTTTAAATTGATAAAATCTAGTAAAGTTATTACAACGAAAAGTATTCTTGTAGTACAATTTTATGTTTAAAATTTGTTTTTTATTGTAAAAAATATTGTTAAGAGATCATTTTTTTTTGTCGAAAATGTCGTAATTAAATAATAAAATCTATAAAAAAACAGAATAAACATTGTTTTCTTAGTTTTTCAATATCGATGTACTTTTCTTCAAAAAGCTCTCTATAGAATTCTGTATAATTTGATATATATTGTGAATCAATTATACTGAATACTATGAAATTAGCAGTATTTAAATTATTATATAAAAGTTACACTAGTTTTTTAAAAATATTTTTATTAAATTTACAAAAAAAACCTCGAGAAAATATAAAAAATGGTTTATATATTGTGTTGATTCCAAATCTTCAAAAATTCTGTACCAACAACATAAATTCATTGACATAATTTTATGAGATTTAAGTAATTCGAAATACCACCAAAATTTTTATAAAAATTCACCAGTTATTCTTAAAGTTTCGTTTCGAGATCATGAGAAACAGTGAATCACATTTAACTAGATATCTATTTAAACTTTAAATTCATTTTCAATTTATTTTATTTCATGCACTGAAAAAAATTGTTAGTTTTTAAATTTTGCATTTAATTTTAAAAAATATGTGGAAAGCAAATTGTAAAATGCATAATTTTAATCATAAAATTTATTGTAATTATTTTTCAAAATTTTACATACAGTTTTTTAAAAAGAAAATTTAATTTTTGTGGTAAATGTAATGTAATTGGTATTAAAACCAATCAAACATTTTTATATAAAAAATACATTATTTGACATCATGATTTGTAGTATTGTTTTAAACAAAAAATTAATCATTTTTTTAATTATAGAGTATTTCTATTTGCATAAACGTAGCATTTTATAATTAACTAATATGCTTTGTCTTCTGAACACTACATTACAATGTGTTTTTAATTTAAATATTTTTTTTCTTTATCAATGTTAAACAATATTTGTTAAAATTGTTTAAAATTTTATTTATTATTTGCAGACATATAATTTTAGATATGAGTTCATTTTTATTA
This sequence comes from Strongyloides papillosus, assembly GCA_005656395.1. Classification (NCBI taxonomy): domain Eukaryota; kingdom Metazoa; phylum Nematoda; class Chromadorea; order Rhabditida; family Strongyloididae; genus Strongyloides; species Strongyloides papillosus. The sequence goes on along the minus strand of SRSI01000078.1, from coordinate 2,042,727 downwards.
AATGAAATTTATGGTAGGCATAATGATAGTTTTACATTAACTCTAGAGGAAATATCCAAAACAGTTACTGAAAAACTGTTAAAATTGTATGTAAAGTGTAATACTACATCAGATACAATTTTAACAGTTCAATCTTTAGTTAAAGATGTTATAATTATATCAAGAAATGTATCAATGGTTGAAGCTGGAACGTTAATAAACATTAATAATAAAATAAAATTACATTTAAATATTGTTAAAGAAGTTCAGTGTTATTCTAAAAAGGATCATTTAAAGATAAAGCATAGAAAAGATGGGTCGTAATTTATATAAAAATTTTATGTATAAAATTGTATTAACTTAAGTACAAAATGTTTTTTTAAATAGATTAGATAAAATTTAAGAATATATTTAAACTTTCAAAAATAAGAAATAACAATGGGTTTCCCATGGTAAAACAAATGTGCTAATTTTTTTAAGAAAAAAGTATAGCTTATCATTTTAAAACAATGAAGAAAAAAGAATAATAATCAAGTAGACAATTAAAAAATATATTAAAGTCCCTAACTTTTAGTGTATCATATATTAACAAAATTTCTATATTTTAGTAAAATTTCTTTAATATTTTTTATCAATTATCTTAAAAGTTATCAAATACATATATCAACTTCCTTCTTAAAATTGTAAAACAGTTTATCAAATACCATATTGAATATTATTGGGTATTATTTTCTATTATTTCTATTCTTTGTAATAGATAATGATGAGAAATTTTGTTTAAAAAGTAAAAAAATTTTTTTTGTTTTGATTATTTTGCTTCATTTTGTTTTATGTCTTTCTATATAATGTTTCTTTTAACTATAATGTCTTAATCTGTTTAAATAATAGTTAAAATAATAAAAACAAATTTATATGAAATGTATTATATTTTACCATTTGAACTTTGAAGCAAAAGATAGTCATACAAAATAATTATCAAATAATGATGTTCCATACTTATCTACATACAAAACTATGTAAAAAGTTTTATAACAGAGTTTTTATTTGTTATATATATTATCATAAATATCATAGAGTATGCTAACACATGAATATTAGAAATTATAAAATTTTTTATAATAAATGATTTGTAAAATACGTAAAATTTTGTATCAAAAAAATAAAAACATACTCATTTTTTTCAATAAGCCATTTATACATTAATTATACAAATTGTTTTTAATTTAAAAAATAAAAATGTACTTATTTTCTTTAGAAACCATGTATGCATTATATATACTAAATGTCTATCGTTTTAAAAATTAAAATTCATACATTTTTTACTGTGCATTTTAATCAGTCGCTACAAATATCTATGAACATGTTAAGAACAAATTTTTAAATTTTTTACATAAACAGAATGTATTTTAAAATTTAAAATACATTCTTTATAAAAGACTGTAAATTCAAAATGTATATAAAATGTATTTTTTTAGTTAATAGACGAATAATTTTTTTCAGTGTGAGATTGGTCTAATTCCAACTAATAAAAATATTTACATACAATTTATCAATTATTTAAAAACTTTATTCATAATTTTGAGAAAACAAAAAAAATGTAAGCGTTTTTTAGTTTTTACCACATTTTCATACAAAAATATCCGTTGAATGATTTTGGAAATTTCATAAAATTTATTACATTTGAAAAGCCAATAGAAAACAAAAATTAACTATATTTTAAATATTGCTTTATAGAACTATTAACATGAATATTGTACGCTATAGTTGCCAAATTTATGCACTGTAATTTTCGTAGTTTGCTATATTTCACATAAAAATAATTTTGTATTAACTTTTATATGTTCTACGCAAGAATTGTAAACATTTTTATATAAATTTACGTAGGATCGTAAGGTCTGTATCAACCAGAATATAGAGTATAAGTGAGTGAAAAAATAAAAATGTGGTTTGTGATTATTATAAAGACGTTCGATTAATTGATTAAATTAGAGGTAAGTATTAAATTCTGAAGTAGATTCTTCATTGTCCATAATTGTCCAAAATTTTGGAATGAAGTCAGAAATGACTTCTAATGATAATATTTAGAAATTTTTAATTAAATTTCATTTTGAATTAACATTTAAACAATTCAAAAACAAGAACAAATTGCAATTTGTAATTCCCAAAAATTATACAAGCGAAATTAATTAAACTTAACAATAAATGAAGTTTTTATGGGTTATGATGAAGTAATAGAAGTATCACAATAAATTTCCTATTGAATAAATTGTAAATTCTGAAACATTGTAATTTATACTAGATAAAGCGTGTTTCCATAATTCATAAAAATTCGTGATTTAATATAAATTTTGATATCAATTAATTATAATGTTTATATTATTTTTTATTATAAATTTACTCTTATGAAAATATAAAATTATATAAGCTTTTTAAAAATAAGAATGAAATACTTATAAATTTCGAATAGTCTGATAAGTATGACCAAGTAAATGAAAAGAGTTATAAAAGGTTAAAAAAAGAGTATGGTTGCATAAAGATACTGATTACAGTCATCTGGAAAATGTGATTTTCAATATCGCGTATATAAAGTATTTTATGCCTAAAATAACTTTAACACACCTAAAATGTTGTTTTAATAAATATTACTATATATAGTGTGTAATGGAAATTGATCCAAATAAAAATAATAAATGAAAGAATATCAATAATCAAGACTGAAGACAGAAGACTATCTAAATAATTTATATATTTCTTATCTATTATTGAATATTATAAAAGTAAAAGAAAATAGATGATAACCGGGCATTCTCGGTTGTTAATAAACCATATATTTATATGTGTGTGTATTATATTTATATTCCATAACAAGTGATAAAAAATTATTTTGTACCCTATCTTTTATACTAAAATTTTTACATTAATGGTTGCGACTTTGTTTTGTAATCTTATGGATTTTAAGTTATGTATTTCTACAACTTTGGATACTATATGTACAAAATCATTAAAAAGGACAAAATTGGTTATTAAAGCCGAAAATAAGTATAATTTTTGATTCTATTTTCATAAAAGAATAAATTTAAAAATCGAAGTTTAAATGACTCCAAACTTCAATTTAGGGTTAAAAATACGAAAAATACTATCTGGTGCGGAATCAAACTGCGGCCTTGCACCAGACAATTGTGAATACTCACCACACTCAGAATAAAATGCTCACCTCAAGGTGACGATATCGCACTTTTTGTGTAAATACTAAATCATCACCTATAGAGGAGGATGCGATTCTTCAAAATGCACATTTATAGCAAAGAAACCATTACCTCAATGTGTGAATGCTTTTTGAAGCATCACCTTGAGGTGAAGATTAACTCCCCAGTACACTATATTAGTAGAGACATTTCTGATAAAATAGAGTTTCTCCAGAAATCCCTCTCTAAAGACATTTTTTCGAATATTTTCATAAAAAATAGTGTCTTTAAAGAGTTGTAATCTTAAATTTCATGTATTAAATGTTGTAATTTAATTAAAATAGATAAAAATTATTTTTTACATAGCGCTGCATTAGAAATAAAATTTTCTAAATTGTAATCAGTTATGTTCTTGGTTTTCGTTACATATTTATTTTTAACAATATAACAAAACTAATGTGTATAGAAAAGCAATTGTAGTTTAATAATTATTTATTTTTTTATAATAGAAAAATCTTCATTTTTTTATCGATAATTTTAATACAATTCTAACCAGAGCAAAGTAATTATATTTGAAAATATCAAATAAAGGCACAAAAACTCATAAAAAAATAAAAAAGTTAATGTTAGTGGATAAAATAAAACATTCTTCCATAAATGATGTCATGTGTTTATCGGAAATCGAACTAAATAACTCGCTTAAAAGACAAATATGCTGACCATTACATTGATACACCTTATCCTCTGTTATTCCAAGTTGTTGGTAGTAGTCCTGATATGGTTTTCATTGACAAGCAACGCAGAAATTCCTACTTTTTTTAATTTCGTAGTTAGTTTCTTTTTAAATATGAAGCAAATGGAGAATATAAAAAAGTCAAATATACTTGGAATTGAACGGCTGAGTTAACAATAGCAGTTATTAGAAAATTCTTAAACAACCTAAAACAACAATTTATGTGGATGCCGTAAAAAAAAATTGGATATGAATGTATGTTTATCCCTGTGGTCTTTTCTTCTTTCGGTGACTGCTTTAAAAAAAAACAAAAGATTTATTGTATAAAGAATTTAAAATCAATAAACTTTCTTCTAAAAGAATGTGGGTAGATACTATAATAGAAGTTGTTTTAAGAAGTCTAAGAATTATAAAAAAACCATTTAGCGCAAATTAATAGTTAAATATTAGCTTTATGTAAAATCTTTTTAATGTTTAACTTTAATAATAATAGAATGACCATTACATTATAAACGCTTGCTTTATCGGCATACCGTGTTTTGTCTGTTTTACTAAATTTGATTTCTAACTTTCAGTTATGTTTTATACATAATAAATATAAGCCAATTGAAGGAACATTAAACATATTTATTAACTTAGTTATCGTTAATTTTACTAAATTTTAAATTAATTTAATGGATAATTTATGCTTTTCAAAACATTGTAAAATTGAAAAAAAAACTTAATAGATTTTAGAAAACAAATTTTGTTAAGTTTATAAGAGTTTTATATTAATAACTTTGTCTAATTTTAAAGTATAAATATAATATTATGTTCATTTTGTAATCAAGATACTCTCACTTTATTTTTTTTGTAAATTAGACGAAAGCAGTGTCTCCACATTGTTTCGTTTATTTTTTTGGCACATTATACTACAAAATTTTTAAGTAAAAACTTCAATCACACTTTGGTTAACAACTTAGGTAGTAGTTAATCAATCCTAAAAATAAAAAAATTTTCTTTTTTCCTGTATTCTGTTTTTAAAATATCTTTTAAACCAATTCTTTTCACTAACTTTTAGAATAGTTAACACGACAACAAAAATATACAAAAAATATCCAAAAAGGTAATGCTTATTGGAAATAACTTCGACAATTTCATTCAAAAGTATTTGCGAACTTTTTTCTTCTAATTTGAAAAAAATAATTTTAATGATTATTTTTTATAAAAATTGATAAACTTTAAGGAACGTTATGCTAATGACAAAATCGATTTTCACGAAAAAATAAAACAAGATTGAAAAAGTTAACATTCGAACTAATATAATTTTTTATTACTAATAAATGAAGAGTGTAAGTACAGTAGACTCTCGATTATCCGAACCCCTCAGGACCAAGGGTAGTTCGGATAACTAAAATTTCGGATAATCGAACATGAATAAAAAAAATATAATTTCCAATTTTTACATAGAAAATAACTCATTGCATATCGGTATAGATATTAAATGTCAATTTTTTTAATAAATATACGAAGCAAAAAATTATTTAGTCTTAAAGAAATCCCTTTTTTTGAGTTAAGTTAGATTGTCTTTTTGAAACTAAGTTTTTTCTAATTTCTTAATACATAGCTGTCTTATTAATTCGAAAAAATTGGAATTTTATAGATGTTTTATTTAAAATCAGTACTTTATATATTTTACACATGTACAAAAGAAAGCATCTCTTTGTCTAAAGTAATTAATTGAATATTTTTTATGTATAAAATTTTAAATTTATAAATTTTTGTAAAAATTACTCCGTTCGGTTAACCGAGAGTTCGGTTAATCGAGGTTCGGATAATCGAGAGTCCACTGTACTTACTTTTTAAGTTAGTTTATATAGCAAATGTAACTTTATTTGTTTTAGTCAAGTTATCACTACACTATGTCTAATTGACTTTTAAAATTTTTTTTCCAGTATGGTCGTCACTTTTTGTACTACAACTTAACCAAACGTTGTTATATTTCCATAATATTAGGTTGTTTAATTGAAAATGTCGCTTTTTGACAGTCAATTTTAAAATGTCATAACTTAGTCAAAAATTGATATTTTTATTTGAAATAAATGCCGTTGGAATCAGCACATTGTTGCCAACGTGATACAAGTTTATTTATGCCATTTGAAAAAAACTCCGGTCTCTAGAATCTAAAAACTTCAAGACGTCATTTTTCAGGTCATCAGATTTGATGAATTTCTTCTACCGCAAATAAAGCTTTAATTCCCTGAATAAATGATAATCTGTTGGAGACAAGTCCGGTGAATAAGGAGGATGTGGCAGAGTTTCACATTCCAATTCTTTAAGCTTCGGCACTGTCGTTTTTGAAACATGAGGTTTAGCATTATCATGGAGTAATATTGAACCTCTTTTGTTGACTAATGCAGGCTTCAGAACAAATAATTTCTTACGCCTTTCTTCTTCTTCCTTACAGTATATGTCTGCAGTCATAGTTTCTCTAGGATTTAGATACTTATGATGGATGATTCCATCACAATTTCACCAAATAATTAGGATTACCTTCTTATTTGAATGCCTGAGTTTCGGGAAGTTTTTAGGGCTCTCATTTTTGCCCACCCATTGCGATAACCTCTTACAATTGTCAAACATAATCTATTTTTCATCGTACGTTACAATCTTTTTTAAAAACGGATCATTTTTGTTCCTCTGAATCAAAGAATAACAAGTTTACATGCTTCTAAAACATTGGTCGGGATTATAATCATGGGATATGTAAGAATCTACTTTTTTCTTCATATTTATGGATTTTAAGTAGTTGGATACAGTTCCAACACTGACATTCAATTTCCCTGTGAGCTTCCGAACAGTTATTCTTGGATTATGTTCCACCATTTTTTTTATTTTTTCGTTCTCAAGAACATTTATTCCATGAAAATCCTCCTATCATTGAAGACTTATATCTCTATTGCGAAATTTCTGGAACCAACGTTGTATGGTTCGTTTGTTAGTGGACCTTTGACCAAATGCTTTATTTATTTTCCTTGAAGTATTGGCTGCTACTTGGCCAAGTTTGAACTCGTACAAGTAAATTAGTCGGAAATCCATTTTTGACGTAACTTCTTTTTAGAGTAATAGCAACTTTTTAATAATTGCTTAACAAAATGCAAAAAGACGACAATGATAGTCCTCGATTTGCTCTACAAGATGGTATATATCTTGTAGCGATACGTGAATGTATAAGAAAGTTAAGATTATTTAAATTTTGATGATCTAAAAAGCGACATTTTCAATTGAACAACCTAATATTATGTTTCACCCCTATTTTAAAATTGGACCTTTCAAACAAAATATAAACCATAGTGTCTTTTCTTCTTAAAATAACGTAATTTACTGGTCAAAATGTGCTAAAAAAAATCGGACAAAAGATAGTCAATTACGTTTCAAAAAATTCTAAACCCAATTTACCTCCTCAAAATGGAATAAAACACATCTTTTGGTTATTTACCTACAAAAATCGTTCAAATTTGAAAGAGTTATGGCGAAGAGAAACCTTTTTCCTTTATTTTTTCATTATAGACCACTAAATAATAAGACATATGAATACATACTTTAACTTGTAATAATTACAATTATGATCCTTGATATAGTTAGCGATCGGGAAATTAAACAATAGAATTACTAATATAAAGACTTTATCAAATAAATAATACAATATAGTATGAGAAAATGTACAATTAATAACTGACTAAAAAGAGCAATAGGGACTATAAACCAATTCAACTCTCCAGATAAAGTGCATCACTATTTATTCCCTACTCTTGCACTATGGAATCACGTGTTTAATTTCTTGATTGATTTGAGTAAACGGAACCAGTTTCTCCTAACTGTGTGGAATTTATTTCTGATCTTCTATCTTTTCTTTCTTTCTCTTCGTATCTCTACTTTTATTTAATTCTTCTTCGTTTTAGGTTTCATAACTCTACAACATTTTAGAATTTACAATTTATTCAATAGGAAATTTATTGTGATACTTCTATTACTTCATCATAACCCATAAAAACTTCATTTATTGTTAAGTTTAATTAATTTCGCTTGTATAATTTTTGGGAATTACAAATTGCAATTTGTTCTTGTTTTTGAATTGTTTAAATGTTAATTCAAAATGAAATTTAATTAAAAATTTCTAAATATTATCATTAGAAGTCATTTCTGACTTCATTCCAAAATTTTGGACAATTATGGACAATGAAGAATCTACTTCAGAATTTAATACTTACCTCTAATTTAATCAATTAATCGAACGTCTTTATAATAATCACAAACCACATTTTTATTTTTTCACTCACTTATACTCTATATTCTGGTTGATACAGACCTTACGATCCTACGTAAATTTATATAAAAATGTTTACAATTCTTGCGTAGAACATATAAAAGTTAATACAAAATTATTTTTATGTGAAATATAGCAAACTACGAAAATTACAGTGCATAAATTTGGCAACTATAGCGTACAATATTCATGTTAATAGTTCTATAAAGCAATATTTAAAATATAGTTAATTTTTGTTTTCTATTGGCTTTTCAAATGTAATAAATTTTATGAAATTTCCAAAATCATTCAACGGATATTTTTGTATGAAAATGTGGTAAAAACTAAAAAACGCTTACATTTTTTTTGTTTTCTCAAAATTATGAATAAAGTTTTTAAATAATTGATAAATTGTATGTAAATATTTTTATTAGTTGGAATTAGACCAATCTCACACTGAAAAAAATTATTCGTCTATTAACTAAAAAAATACATTTTATATACATTTTGAATTTACAGTCTTTTATAAAGAATGTATTTTAAATTTTAAAATACATTCTGTTTATGTAAAAAATTTAAAAATTTGTTCTTAACATGTTCATAGATATTTGTAGCGACTGATTAAAATGCACAGTAAAAAATGTATGAATTTTAATTTTTAAAACGATAGACATTTAGTATATATAATGCATACATGGTTTCTAAAGAAAATAAGTACATTTTTATTTTTTAAATTAAAAACAATTTGTATAATTAATGTATAAATGGCTTATTGAAAAAAATGAGTATGTTTTTATTTTTTTGATACAAAATTTTACGTATTTTACAAATCATTTATTATAAAAAATTTTATAATTTCTAATATTCATGTGTTAGCATACTCTATGATATTTATGATAATATATATAACAAATAAAAACTCTGTTATAAAACTTTTTACATAGTTTTGTATGTAGATAAGTATGGAACATCATTATTTGATAATTATTTTGTATGACTATCTTTTGCTTCAAAGTTCAAATGGTAAAATATAATACATTTCATATAAATTTGTTTTTATTATTTTAACTATTATTTAAACAGATTAAGACATTATAGTTAAAAGAAACATTATATAGAAAGACATAAAACAAAATGAAGCAAAATAATCAAAACAAAAAAAATTTTTTTACTTTTTAAACAAAATTTCTCATCATTATCTATTACAAAGAATAGAAATAATAGAAAATAATACCCAATAATATTCAATATGGTATTTGATAAACTGTTTTACAATTTTAAGAAGGAAGTTGATATATGTATTTGATAACTTTTAAGATAATTGATAAAAAATATTAAAGAAATTTTACTAAAATATAGAAATTTTGTTAATATATGATACACTAAAAGTTAGGGACTTTAATATATTTTTTAATTGTCTACTTGATTATTATTCTTTTTTCTTCATTGTTTTAAAATGATAAGCTATACTTTTTTCTTAAAAAAATTAGCACATTTGTTTTACCATGGGAAACCCATTGTTATTTCTTATTTTTGAAAGTTTAAATATATTCTTAAATTTTATCTAATCTATTTAAAAAAACATTTTGTACTTAAGTTAATACAATTTTATACATAAAATTTTTATATAAATTACGACCCATCTTTTCTATGCTTTATCTTTAAATGATCCTTTTTAGAATAACACTGAACTTCTTTAACAATATTTAAATGTAATTTTATTTTATTATTAATGTTTATTAACGTTCCAGCTTCAACCATTGATACATTTCTTGATATAATTATAACATCTTTAACTAAAGATTGAACTGTTAAAATTGTATCTGATGTAGTATTACACTTTACATACAATTTTAACAGTTTTTCAGTAACTGTTTTGGATATTTCCTCTAGAGTTAATGTAAAACTATCATTATGCCTACCATAAATTTCATTTAATAAAAATGAACTCATATCTAAAATTATATGTCTGCAAATAATAAATAAAATTTTAAACAATTTTAACAAATATTGTTTAACATTGATAAAGAAAAAAAATATTTAAATTAAAAACACATTGTAATGTAGTGTTCAGAAGACAAAGCATATTAGTTAATTATAAAATGCTACGTTTATGCAAATAGAAATACTCTATAATTAAAAAAATGATTAATTTTTTGTTTAAAACAATACTACAAATCATGATGTCAAATAATGTATTTTTTATATAAAAATGTTTGATTGGTTTTAATACCAATTACATTACATTTACCACAAAAATTAAATTTTCTTTTTAAAAAACTGTATGTAAAATTTTGAAAAATAATTACAATAAATTTTATGATTAAAATTATGCATTTTACAATTTGCTTTCCACATATTTTTTAAAATTAAATGCAAAATTTAAAAACTAACAATTTTTTTCAGTGCATGAAATAAAATAAATTGAAAATGAATTTAAAGTTTAAATAGATATCTAGTTAAATGTGATTCACTGTTTCTCATGATCTCGAAACGAAACTTTAAGAATAACTGGTGAATTTTTATAAAAATTTTGGTGGTATTTCGAATTACTTAAATCTCATAAAATTATGTCAATGAATTTATGTTGTTGGTACAGAATTTTTGAAGATTTGGAATCAACACAATATATAAACCATTTTTTATATTTTCTCGAGGTTTTTTTTGTAAATTTAATAAAAATATTTTTAAAAAACTAGTGTAACTTTTATATAATAATTTAAATACTGCTAATTTCATAGTATTCAGTATAATTGATTCACAATATATATCAAATTATACAGAATTCTATAGAGAGCTTTTTGAAGAAAAGTACATCGATATTGAAAAACTAAGAAAACAATGTTTATTCTGTTTTTTTATAGATATTATTAAACTTTTGCCTGTCTTTTACATGACTCTATTATTGTTGATTGATTGTAATGTTTATCTTTGTTATTTTTTGAATGATGCCAATTTTATGAAATTCACTACAGAGTTCATTTAATTCATATAAGTAAAACTGAAAGGTTGAAAAAATGTTTTATATGTGGTTTTCTAAAATTTTACCAAGCTTTAAAATATCGTCGAAAATTTAGCCTTTCTAAAGTAAAATATCAGTAGAGTTGTTTTTGAAGTATAAAAAGTAAACAATGATTCAATGAAATTTTTGAATGAAATGATTTATAACAAAATTTTAATTAAGTTTTTATATATACGTAAAATAATTTTAAAATTAAGAACAAGACAAAGAATTAAAAAGTTAGAGTTTAGAAAACAGAGGACTATCGGCAGATCGTTAAATAAAGTGATTTTATTTGAGGATAACGTGTCTTTAACATAAATAAACATACTCTTCAGCATTTATGTTCTTGAGCTTTTTAATTTTACATATATTTAAAATGAATAAAGTGATGTAATAAAAAGATATTTAAAACTGTACTATATTTTTATACATAATTAAGTGATATTTGGCAACACGATTCATCTATTGTAGAGTAATGGACATCGATAACCACATATATCATAAAAAAGAAGTAACTTTATTATCATACAAATAATATTTACTATTTGTTGGTGGTACTAAAGAAGATGTTTGTGTAAAAATTAAATAACCAAAAGAAAGTAAGGTGGCAGTATAGAGTGACTTTAATCTAAATTAAATTTTTTTGTCTAGTGAAGCAACTAGTAGATTCGGCTGCTCATCTAAGTGATGCTAACTACCAATATCTAGATTCTCTATGATAGATCTTCGATTACCATCAATACTTAGCTGTCCGAATGTTTTATCCATTGAGGCTAAACTAGTACGTAAATCTCTCCATCGAATGTTTTTAAATGCTCAGTCTAACGCTTCACACAAAATAAATAAGTGTTATTTTAAAATGGTAATTGCACGACGATGACCACCATAAAGACAGTCATTTTGACCGTCTATGATAAAAATTTGATTATCCATAATGAGAACATTGTTTTTTGTATTTACTATCCTAATTTAATTGTTAGCTCGTACAAGTAATTTTTGAATATGAGGACATAGTGAAATAATTACCGCAATCTTACGAAATTGCATATGCACAAAATAATAAAAACTATTGCAAAGATATGGAGATTGAAAATTTTATAATACAGGACAAATGTTTATTTTGACGATTTTATAATTAAAATAAAGTAAAAAAAAAGTTTTTTTTACAAAATATACTATTTGAATAATAAATTATTATTTATAAATATTTTCAAAATTTTTCTTTACCAATTTTTAACAATTTATGCTCATAAGTTGTATTTTTACTAATAGAAATATTGTAATACTATACATTATTATGAAATTATGCTTGTTAAGTCATTTTAAGGTAACTTTATGGTGTAGAATTTTTTTTTCGTATAATATTTTTAATATTTGCTTTTTAAAACAATAATTGTGATGCTATTTATTATTATGTTCTACAATAAAAAATTTATTTTTTCATATGATAAATAACAAGTATTTTATGAGAAGTGTCTTACGAAAATCTGACAAATATTATATGCACACTGTGTTGTTTCCTCGGTCGGTTACTTTGACCCCCGCCGCAGCGACGTTTTTCTAAATTCATAGAATACTTTTTTATAGCTAATTATTGTTTTTGAAACCCTTACAGTACAATGTTTGTACTATGTAGAAGTAGATTATTGAAAAAAAATTTCAAATTTCCAAAAATGGAGATTTTTTTTTTGAAGCTTTAAATCATAGAATTTAACTGTGATACCTTATATGAAACTTACATATTCTGATAGCCCTTGATTTCCTCTACAAGAATATACCTATGTTATATCGAAGTTACTGAACATTTTTGAAATAATTAGATTTAAATTTAATTATTCATAATTTCCATGGATTTTTAACATTTAAAGATATTTTTTTAAAAGTATTTGTATTAAAAAACTGTTCTAAGGTAGATTTCATTTTATACAATAGTAAACAAAATAAAATGATTGAAAAATACTGTCTACAAATGGCTGTTTTAGCAAGATTTTTAGAAAAATAATTTCCGAATAAAAACTTATTAAAACTTTTAATTATGAAATTTTCTAAGCTGATATTTGCATACTATAATCAGATCATGCTTTATCTATGTATAGCTTTATTATTTCTTTACAAAAAAAGCATTTCATGCTATGGCTTGAACTCTTCTCAAATGTGTTCTACTGTACCTCAGACACATATATTAGAATTTGTATTTTATATATAAAAAGTAGTTTTTCAGCAATCTTAACAGTTATTGCATGCTAAGAACAAAGCATTTTATTATTTTTTTTATAAATAAGAGTCAAATTTTTTAAAAATAATAAAAAATTTCTTTCAGTAAAAATTGGTCATTTGAGGAATTTCTTTTGTAATAAACTTAATAGCATAATTAGCATAGCTTATAATACATACTAGAGCAATTTTTGAGTGCTAATAATTTAGAAACTTGGCTTTCAAGATTAAAAATATTGAAAAAATATGGATAATTAACTTTAAATATAATTATTTCAAAAATGGTCAGTAACTTTGATGTGCCATACGTATATTCTTGTAAAGAAGATCAAGGGCTATCAGAATATATAAGTTTCATATAAGATATCACAGTTAAACTCCGAGATATAAAGCTTCAAAAAAATTTTTTCCATTTTTAGAAATTTAAAAATTTTTTTTTAATAATCTACCTCTACACAGTATAAACAATCCACTGTAAGAGTTTCATAAACTTTTATTAGCTACAAAAAGGTTTTTTATTATTTTAGAAAAACGTCGCTGCGGCAGGCGTCAAAGTAACCGACCGAGGAATTTAGTACTAAACAACATAGTGTGTATGATATAGTAAATTTTTTAATTTCCTCATGATACATAGAATTTTAAACTTAATTTTTAAACGAATAATTTAGACACTATAAACTTTTTTAAAGTTTTATTTTACTTATACAGTATTATAAAAAATTTATTTACACTAATATGACAATTACTTTAAATATCACACAAAAAACAATTACAAATCTTGGAAAATAGTTTTTAAATTATTTATTTTAGTGTTAATCCAGAAACATTTTTAATTATGATAATTTTTTTACTAACGCAAAAAAATTGGTACTTTTTTAATTGACTTATATTTTTCATAAAAAGAAACATATTAAAAAACCGTCAGATAGGATTAAAGAGTTTATTTTTAGCTACAAATTGTGATATTAACAATCCACAAAGATTTAGTAACAAACTTCATTTAATACTATTAGTTGTAGACGATTAAGCAGGCAAAACTCAAAAAGTATATTTCAAAGTTAATAACTTGAATTTAAAATAACTAAACAAAAATCTATCAGATAAGATTTAAAAGTCAAAAGTTTGCTACAAAATGAAGCATTAATCTCTTTTATAAGTAGATTAGTTTAATTTTTTTAACATGTTTAACTTATAATTGTTTTATAAAAATAAAAATGATTTTTTCATTTATAACTGGCCTAATCGTTGGTTAATCACAGCTATATTATGTTTTCTTTTATTCTAGTGTTAGACATTTCTAATATTCTATATATCAAAAACTTACTAAATTTAAGGAAAGTTATTTCTGGAACAAAATAGTAAAAATAAGTGATCGAAAAAGAATGTTTTTAAAGATAACTTGACTAACTATAGTTCAAAACTTTCAAGATTCATTTTCCCCTTCAAGTTAGAAAAAATTACATCTAATGGATTATTAACTATAAAATTAGACAACTTTGAAAACAGTTATGATGAAAACAAATATTTTTCTATTCTTTATTTTAAGTATAGACTTGAATATTTATGATTTTTTTATAAAATTTGTATATGATAAAGCATATGATTGCAGTTGTTTATTTTAATAATTATGTAGTATACAAAACTGCCAAAAAAGAAATAGAATTATGCAATAATTACATTCCGGTAATACCAACAAATTGCATATGTTAAATCAAATATTTTGTATATAAAAATAATTAATGTTCATCAATTTTAAATGACACTTTTTATGTTTGTGTGTTCAAATTGTTTTCCCATATTTATACGATTCCATATAAATTATCGCAAAAATTCGTTAATTATTTCGCAATTAGACACCCTAGAACTATCCTTTATTTAATATCGAATAATGTATCTTTAATAGTGTTCATATGAACACAACTTTTCGAATCACGAAAATATAGTGAATTGTCTACCCTTTTTCGAGTGTACACTAATCGCACTTGATTCGCATATATAAACCAGCCATCGGTGTAGATAATATTGCCTGGTAAGACATAGAATAAAATTATTTGCTTTCAGATCTCAGTATCATTGTTTTTAACGAACTTAACAAATATTTTTCGCTTCGGAGTCTTTTCCACGCCGCCTAGGATCCATGAATCATCAACTTTACGGTCACGATGGTATTTTTTTAACCTTTGACTCTTTGATTTCGACAGTAATGCCAGAGACATCTATTTTTACATCACTCTCATCGACGGCATTAACTAGAAGTTGGTGAGAATATTTGTTCGAGCTGACTGCCGTTTCCTTGTTTACCTTAAAATATTTAACGACCTGAGTTTGTGAAGATCCAGATATAAATATCTAAAGGTTGGAGAGAAGTAAAATGCAATTCTATTTTCATTTTACTGAAAAGCGTAACACCACGTACAGAATTATTAGCTTAGACAATCTTCTCGCCCCATCTAAACATTTGGACGTTTCGATTCATTAAGCGACCACATTCTGCTCAATCTCGTGAGTTTGGGAAGATGTTATAGTCAAATAAATATTTGTTAGCTAATTAGACGCGCCGTCTATGGCCATTGCTTAAAAGATGCTCAAAATATCGTTGAAAATTGTAGGTAAAGCTTCCTTTTTAGGGTAATATCGACGGAATTTAATAGACACAGTTGTAGAAATTTATTGTCTTTTAGCTCTTATTATACCATTTTTTTAGTGATATTCAAGTTTGTTTTAATATTATACATATTCACTATTTTATTATCGATTTCCTTATTTTATATAATTTTATTGAAAAAAAAATTTTTATTTTTTGAAGTTTGAAAAGTTTACACAAATAATAAAAAAGTTTGTTAATTACGATAAACTATTTAAAAACATCATAAAAAGAAACAAAGAAAATTTTATTAAATTTAAAAAAAAATTATTCGTCCGTGTCCCAAGTTTGGTCCAATTTAAAATAATAGTCACTTAATTTTAAGTATGAATTTGAAATATCTGGGTATCTATTTTTAATAATAAAATAAATTTGTTATGGCTTTATTCGTTTTTAAATACTTTCTACATATAAGTTTATAATGGTCTTAAGAGTTTAGAATACTCCATTTTAAAAAAAAATAGTTTCTTTTTTGATTCTCTAATGGGTTGAAGCTTGGTAAACTTAAGATTAGTACAATAAATTACCACTATTAAAAAAATTTGTGGTATTTTCATTTTTATATATTTTTTTAATAACTACTCATTAATATGTGAATGTAACAAAAAATGCGACGTTAACCTTTTTTTACTTTTTAGATTTCAGAATCTAATTCTGTAATTTTGAATGTAGGTAGATTCCAGCATGGACTACCATAATATGAAAAGATTTCTTTTGAATTAGAGAAAATAAAAGTCAAAATCAAAAATAGTTATCTATTAGAATTAATAGTCGAACCGCAATTAAATATTAAATTTAACACATATACAAATCTAATATGTAAGTGTCACTATTGTGTGTTGGATAACTCAGTTGATAAAGATAAAAAAATCGTGTTTTTTTTAATCTTCAAAAGATTTTTAATGAAAACAATACTGAAAACACAATTGACTTTAGACAAAATTCAAGGTTTTTAAATTTAAAAGTCTCGGACATTAACTTTTACTACCACGAATGATTATTTTTATAAATTTAAACACAGTAAAAAGACATTTTTAGTTAACGGTTTCCTTTTTACTCGTTATAAATTTACAACTATAACTTTTTTCTGCTTTTGTACTATTATGAAGGTAAAAAATTTTTAAACAAAATCAAATATTGATATATAAGGTTTTATAATTATTAAATGACATGACTGATAAGATACACTTTTAAACTATTAATTTATCTATTAACAGTGTAAATACTCATCACAAGAAAGTTCATAGATAATTTTTCTCCTCAAAAATTATAAAAATAAATAGCACACGAAAATACTCCATTAATATTGGTTGATGGAAAAATCATTCCATGAGATTTCAGAGTCTCAGTAAAAATAATTAAAGAAAAATATTTATCAGCATTTTTTTCTTATAAATTAAATGAATAATGTTGAATCTTTTTTGCAAATTAAAGAATTTAAAAGTCTACCTCATACAAAATTAAAGGAAATATTTTCCTAGATGAAAAGAAATATCATTTCTCCAAATTACAGAAAAATTCTCCTCTAATTTTTTTGTATAAATCAAATTAAAGACGTTGGAATAATGATGTTTACAATAACTTTTAAAATCATACACAATCTATGAATTTTCCCACTTATTTCTTTTTTGCAAAAATAAACTATTTACTAGTTTTAATAAAAAATTCAAATTTTCGACAAATTCAATATACTTTTATAATTATATTCAAATTGGAAGCACAATGAATACAAAGAAATAAATTCCGATTCTTTTATTATCACTTTAACTGTTATAAAAATAACGTCGTCTCAGACATATAAATACTATCGAAAACTACAAAAAGACATCACTACATATTATAAATAATAAACTTAAAATATTTTTAATTGAGTTCCACATATCTAAAGTAAAAGCATTTTTAATTATAACAATTAAAACGTAATGTAAGTAACATAAAAATTAAACGAAACTACTTTTACAATTGTAATTTCATTAAAAATGATAGGTATTTAAATGTTATATACAACGATACTTTTATAACAGTTAAAGTAATAGTATAAGAATATGGACTTATTTTCATACTCTTTTGTGTGCAAAATTAAATGTAGTTTTAAAGGCATATTGAATTTGTCAACAATTTAAGTTTTTTTTCACCCACTTTTGATATAATCATGAGAATTTAAAATTAAAAAAGTAAATCAATTATTTTAGGATACAACAAAAATCATAATTTATCTGCTTATTATTATTTGTTCTTTATTAGTTACAGTATTAATCCCTTCTTGCTATCCCTTGTTTTATCAACGTATTACTAAAAATATTACAGTGATATGAGTATGAATTTGATATTCGAAATTTACTAAAGTTTTTTGTTCAATTGTAAATGGGTAATAAAAAATTAAAGTTAATACAATCTTTCAAACACTAATTTTTATATATTTCCATTAAAGAGGAACATATCCTGTGAAGAGTGTTTTTTAAGAATTGATGATATAATATTGGAAGATTTATTGATATTTAAAGTACCATTCAACATATTATTTTTAAAAGAAGTGTTATGGATGATAATAAAAGTAAAAAAACTTAACAAGGTTTGTTTATAATGTGGATAATCAAGTATTAATAGTGTGAAGAAATTTCATACTTGATTGAAAGATAAATATAAATGATTTACTAAAGTGCTAATGTTGATGAAATAAAGATTTGTTACATGGATTTAGATAGTATAATCTTTATGGATTTAAAAAATATCGAAAATAATATTAACTAATAGAGCGACTACTTCTTTATAACACATTATAAAAGGTTTGGTAGTTTAAATTACATATTCCAATAAATTAATTAAATTATGATTTAATTGATAAAATAACCTACGACATTATTAAAGGAATAATGTTCTATTGTTTTTTGTAGTAAAATAATCTACTGTTAATGCTTATAGCTCAAAGTTATTTGATATAAAATATAAAAAGATGAAAAAATATCTATAATAATAATTTTCTAGGGATAAAAAATGATAACTGCTTACTTTCTTTTTTCCTTAATAAACTTTAAAAGACTAAATTTAGTCTTTTTATATTCAAATTTAATTGTATATACACAACATTTCGTACAAAGGCCTATTCGTTGCTATACAATTTGGAACATATTTTTCTATTGTAAAATAAAAATTTCTTTGTAATAATATACAATAATTCTAATGGTTTACTAACAGAAAATAGATGATATAAATTCTTACCTCGTAGACCTTTTTTAAAACCTTGTGTAATTTTTTACCATGGATCACAATGATGAGAAATTTTTGACTATAGTTTATTCAAGCCGTAATATTTTTGATAATTAGATAAAAATTAATATATAATAAGTATTTAAATATATTATAAATGTAAAATTTAATTAATTATTATTTTGGCAAGTATTTAAAACTTTGTATGTTTTTTCTAAAAACATTTATATACCACTTATTTTTTAAACAATTTTAAATCAATTCCTATTAAGTATAATTTTTTTTAATCAAACATTCATTATTATTCTATTTAAACTTTTCTGTCGTAATATTATCACTTAACGAGTTCATCGAAACTATCATTTTTAATCTTTCCATTAAGTGCTTCTTATTAGCTATAAAATTTTAAAAAACTTTTACAACATTTATCTAAAACATTAGAATATCTAATTATTTATCAGATTATAATAAAACTTATTTTTTGTATTTTTTTTAAACGTTCTTAACTATTATTAATCAGCTAATATCTAGAGAAACTAACAAAGTTAGTCTAATTTATCAAAATTGGACGTATCAGTGTTTTAATGATAATGAAAATTTTTATCTTTCAAAAATGATAATGAACATGTTGTATTAATTGTTCATAAAAGTTTTAATCTTATTCGTAATGTTGTCACATAAGATCTGCCGTTTTTTTTACAGAAATTTCAAAACACTATAATTGTAAAAAGGAATTTTTTTCATTTGTAATATATTATTCATTATATCTGCGGCTTGTCTTCATAGAGTAACCACCATATCGATTTCAGAGTTGAAGAATTTTTTAATTCCTTTGAAGGATGTTTCGAAAAAATTAATAATTACTTCATCGGCTCTACTGCAGCTTCTACTATTCAAAAAGTTGTTTAGAGACAAAAACTAGGTATTAGTTAGAAAGGGACACATCTGGAGAGTTGATTAGATGAATAAAAAGTTCACAGTACAAATTATTCGGTTTTTTTTTCGATTCCTCAATATTATTGCTGTCATATTTAAGAACTGCTATCATTCTATTTTTCAAATTTTGTCATTTTTTCTAAACTTGTTTGACTAAACTTTGACAACATGCTACATTAAAGGTTATTAAAAATAATTTGCAAGAGATAGGATTTTTAAAATTCTTCATTAACAGTAAATGTCTTACAAATTCATACTTTATTTCCAAGATTAATTTTTACATCCTTTAACTTGAAGATTAAACTTTGTTTTAAAATCTACTACACTTTCAGTGCTCCATATAATTTTTTATGTGCTTCAGTTGTGTTACATTTCAGACGAAACTCGTAGATAATACAATGTCAAAAATGATCTCTAATTACGTCTATATCTTAGTTGAGAAAGTATAGCATTACTAATATAAAAATTTGGATTATAGGAATTATAAAGTAAAGAAGTGGTACTATCAATTTATTACGATAACTCAATTTCTAATCACTTGTAATTATATTGCCTTTGTGATATAAAATAGCATAAAAAAAACGACAGAACCCTTGCAAAAATTTAATTTATTATTTTGTTGTACATTTTATTTTGATACATGGTTATAGTAATCTCTCTATTTTGTTTTGACGAAAATCAAGCTTTCCAATTGGATAATGAAATTTCCTTATTTATTAATTGTTAGAAAAAACATTTATATTTTTTAAAATTTAAGACGTTATAGTCGAAATTCAAAATACTGGACGATCAAATTTATAATTGATATATAAAATATTTAACATTTATTAGTTCTGATCAATCTGCAATTAGTATGTATTTTGTTTACTAAGTTTATAAAATAAATCTCTATATTTGTGCAAAATTACCAATGACTTATTCTAAAAAAATTGTAGCTATTCTTGAAATTGCAATTATTTTTACAATCTTTATTTCAATAGCCAATGTTACAATATAAATACAAAATTTATCCTAGAATACTATAAAATTTTGCTGTTTATAATTTGTATTGCTTAGTAAATTTATAATTTTCCGGAATGAAATGACATCTAGTTACGTATTCTCTCTATCAGGTTTTTTTCAAAGAAAATTATTTAACTTTTTATCAATAAAGGTTTGAAAATTAATATAAATATATTCATTTTGTCCTTATTTGATAAATCATTTATTTAATATTGTCTTATACATCTTATTTCAAAGACAGTTGTTTCATGAAAAAATTTGTGGCAATCTCTTCAATATAATATATTTAACGAATTATTCAAGAAATATAAATCCAAGAAATAATTTTCTAACTATATTTTTAAGTATAATAAAATACTAATAAGTAAAGCAATTTAAAAAGAATAAACATCTCGATTAGTGTAAGAAACAAATTAATTTTTTAAATTTTATTTATTTGTGCTGTAAATACATTATATAATTTTTATATTAGTTATAAATTTTGCTTAAAATTATTTTTTACCAATGATAAATAAAAATAACCATAAACTAGTGCTCTCATATTTTTATAAAATTTAATTTTGATTTTTGATAAAATATTTTTTAAAATGATGTTAGTGATAACTGTGTTTATCTTTATTCCGACTATCCAATTCAAGGAAATTTTTTTTAAAATAAATTAATTAGTTTTATTCATCATAATAAACGCATCTTTATTATATTATATTTTAAAAAGATGTTTTACAATTTTGACAAATATGGCTTGGTTCTAATAGTAAAATTAATATTTAAAGATCTTAATCCCTTAATTACGTCATAACAATTGTTTCCTAAGATCTACTCTATTTTTAATACGATATCTGCTTTCCTATTTATTCGATTATAAAGAAATATTATTAGTTTATATAAATATATTTTTCTAAAGCATTTGTATGTACTTATAAAATTAAATAAAGGATTAAACCACTTCTTATTAATGTACTGTATAATGTATTTTGATTTCATAATTTTAACATTAAATAGTTACAATTTTCACCTTTGTATTCATGATTTAATACACAAATAGTTCGTTATTTTAAATATTTCAACTTAATATCGAAAACAACTTTTATAGTTCTTAAAATACACAAAATTTTTTAACGACTTATAATTACAAGCTAAGAAAATATTTTCTGCTAATTTTAAATTATACGAATTTAAAAATACTGAGAAATCTGTTAATATGTCTTAAGTATACACGATTAGTATATTCTATAGAAACAGAGACAATTGTTTTTCTAAAGTAGGAGGTGCAATAAAAATTAAACGATTTCCCAAGTTTTAGTGTAAAAAAATTATCAAAAAAAATTACAATAGCAATTTACATTATTGTGATTAAAATATTAATGAGAAAAATTGGTTATGTATTTCAAAATGTTACTTTTGATACTGTAGTCCCTGTATAAATTTTTCACATTTAGCTTTAAATATTAAAAAATTTAAACAATGTCAATTTAATAGCCTTATTTTTATAGTATTTATAAAAAAATAGCGCCTTAGATATTACCTTAACCGGACTATAACTAGTACTAATTTTCTACTCCGTATTTTTATTGCATCAATGATAGTAGGTGAAGCAAATTTTGTTAAGCAGTAAACATCATGGAATTTTTTATCTAACATGAAAAATAAATAAATTTATATATTTTTATAATTTTTACATTTTTTGAATTTAGGCAAAGAAATATTTTGACAATAATCTTAATTAACCATACTTTTTGATTTTAACTGATAACTGCTCTTTTTTTATAATGACTTTTATATTTCTAACCAAATTATTTTTTTAAATTTGTATAAAACTAATCAATAATTTCTTTTAAAATTGAGCCCCAAATTATTTTACAATACAATATTTAAAAAATTCAGTTTATTAAGCGGCATTATATCATGAAAATGATAGTATAGGGAAAAAAGATAAAATTGTTGTATTAGTAAAACAACTAATCGTCATTTTACATTAAATAAATTTTTACTTTTAGATACAGCATGCCTTTGAAATCAATTTTATCAATTACAAAAATTTTTGTTTCCAAAATAATTATTGAATTCATATTATTAATTTTATCAATATGCCGACATGTTCAAATTTTGTTTGCCATAGATACCATAAACCATTTTTATAATTTTATCGAATATTTAAAAACTGTCAAACCCGAAATTAGATGTGTTAATTTTGATGTTGTCACTCTATTATTCATATATATTATAATTACAATCGTACTAATATATTTTTTTACATTATTAAAATATTTTGTCATAAATGGATTATGTAAAGTAGGAAATTTTATGGAATTTACAAGATATAATGACTATATGGCAGGTTCCTTCTATCGAGTTTTAATTTATATTGTAAGTTAGAGTTTGTATAAAAAAGATTATTATTTCTAATATTATAGTCAATAACTTTATCCACTGAAATTTATTGGAAAGAGATTATAAACTCTAATTGTTTTGCTATTTTTTTAATTTTTTTTGTACAATTTTTAAGCACCATTTCATTGTATGATGATGTAATAGTTTCCATGATCAGTGTTTCTAAAAAAACTAAGAAAGAATATTTAATACAAAAATGCTTTATGTTAATACCATGGAAAATTTCTTCAGGAAGATTAATCATTGGAAGTGAAGCGATTATAATTGATAAAAATACTACAGAAGTTGGAGAATTATATCTTTTAGATAGAGTGACAAGATATAACGTAAGGCGGTAAAAAATTACAAATTGTTTTCATTTAACACCATAAATTGATTAGTTAATTAAAAAAAATGTTTCTTAACATATTAGAGTAGAAATAAGCCCCAATAATCTATTTTAATTTTTTGTGTCTTTAAAAAATATGTAACCTAGGAGAATTCTTCAATTTAGATCATTACCACTTCAATATGAATACCCGCTTCAAGAATCGTTTGCTAATACTGATAACAAGAGTGACTGAAGTATCCTTAGTATCTAAAAATATCAATATGACACAAAAAACTATTTGTTTGTAAACAATCAATATGCTTTAAAAATAATGATGACAATCTTTTTCTTATATAAAAAAAGAAAATTAAACTTACCTCTCCATTGTTATAAACCTTCAACAAAACGAGAGGTTTTTTCCCTACTTATTAATAAAATTTTAAACATGATGTAAATGATAAAACGATATTTTTTTATTTAAAAGTCTTAAGGTAACAGTTTATTCACTGGTAGGATGCATATAACTTACGTTATATCTAATGGTTACTAAGATTATAAAAATATGTTTTTATTGACATCTGGCTGTGAAACGACTGATGATCAGAGAACTTTTGAAATAGTTCAACATGCAATATTTCTTCAAACATTTACAACGTTATTTATGACCAATCCAATTGTTAAATAATCTTCTATTATTCTTAATTTAAATTAAGTGGCAAAACAACATTGTATATATCGAAAACCTTTTTGTGAGATAGGACATTACAAAATTATAACAAATTTACAATGTTGTCCTATTGAAATAAGTTATTTATTAAAAATTTACATTGTCTTAAATATAGAATAAAAAAAGAGAGAAATGAATATTATAAAAAATCACAATCTTGTTAAAATGACTAAAAATTGCCAAAGTGTCCAACGTTCACTATAGCATTACAAAAACAATTATGAGTGGAATATGTATTAAATTCAAATTAAAAAAATATCACATCTTCCTAAATTTTTTTGACAATAAAGCTAAATGATGATAAAAGATATTTGTAAGCTTGTTTATAAAATTTTAAAAAATTCACATTTTATTTATGAACAATGATCATGAAAATTTTTGTATCAAATTCTGAAATATTTAGAATCATTGTTTCTGAACTCATTCAATCAATAATTTTTCCAAAAAAAATATATTATAAAAATTACCAATACATGGAATATATGTCATAACAATTATTCTTTAGTGAAATTCATCTTTTTAATAGTGTAATCTATTCGGTAAAATCATAATTTAGAAAAATTTTCTACACATCACATTTATTTAAAAAAAATAATATTTTTTATATAAATTAAAAGAATTACATTATATTCATATTTCTATCTATAATAAAAAAAATTAAGATAAATTTTAATAATCTTCAAAGTTAAAGATTATTACCTATTGATTAAATTAAAGAAATTACATTATATTTAAATTTTTATTAAAATAATTATCAACAACCCCCCAAAATTAAAAAAATATCTATTCGTTCAATTAAAAGAAATATAATCAAATTTTAGTTTAAATAAATATTAACAACCTCCGAAGTTGAAATTAATTTTGCTCCTTTAAAAATATGCACACTTACATATACACTTGCACAATATGTGTTCTCCAAATATTTCATTCATTTAGTAATTTTTGAAATTTTATCAAAAGCGTTTAACTATTGCTAAATAGAATACTTAAAAAACTTTAATATTACGATTGCCATACTTAGAAGAGTAAAGATAAATGTTCCTGAAGCAATCAATATACCAAAACCTAAAAATGATAAACAAAATTCTAATGGAAATAGTGACATATTTGAGAAATTTAATGGTAAGATTTTGTATTCATCTTTCTCAACATTTGAATGTTTTTTGGTTTCTAAAACAGTTAATGTTTGCGAATGTAAATGAATGTCTAGTGTATCAAAATCGCTAATATTTTTTAGATCTCTTCTATATCTTATACTTGAATCATCACATTTTGGAGGCTAAAAACGACAAGAGTTAACATGAAAAAAAAATACTTACACTAATATTAGAACAATCTTGTTCACTATTAATACATATACTTATGCTACATTGAAAATCAATATACTGTCTGTCTGGAAATTTGAAAACACTTGATTTAACATAGGCCTTCATTCTATTATTACTGTATATAGGAGTTTTTAGAACATTAACATCTAATGAACATCCTTTTTCATCAATAACTAATTCTTTTCTACCATTTCCATCCTCAACATAACAATTTTTAACTAGCATAGAATACATGTCAGTATTTTGACTTTCACAATTCCATTCGTGGATTATTTCATCTCCAATATTTACATGTCTTACTAGTGCGTGATTAATATCTTTAAGAGAGTATAAACATTTAGGAGGATTAACAACAATTGAGACATCTTTTGGTGCTGGAGCACTAACGTCTATTTGTGTCTGAACGGTTTTTGAAATCTGAGGGTATGCACAAATAATTTGATACGATTTATCTAATTTTGTTATAAAATTTTTATGAAAAGTTACTATAACAGTGAAAGTAACAGTTTCAGAGGATGTCTCAATTTGTGAATTTCTTTTTGAAAAACATTCATTTATAGGAATTATTAAATCATTCCAATGGCTAATACTACGCCTATCTCTTGATTTACAATTACATTTTTCACAAATTGGGCATATTATTGGACATTCCTTAGCACCTCCAAATGATCTAATCAAGTAATTTTCATAACTTGGATGGTAGATACTGTTTCCTTTTGGGAAAACAATAGGT
This sequence comes from Strongyloides papillosus, assembly GCA_005656395.1. NCBI lineage: Eukaryota > Metazoa > Nematoda > Chromadorea > Rhabditida > Strongyloididae > Strongyloides > Strongyloides papillosus. The sequence continues at coordinate 2,016,049 of SRSI01000078.1, read as the reverse complement.
TCATTCATATCTATTTTATTGTCCCTTACATAATTAGTATTTTGGTATTCAAATTTATTATAATTGTGATTCTTCTTCAATAATTTTGAAGTCCCCATAAAAGAATTCTCGTGATCTATTTCCTCTTTGTTATTATATTCAAATATATCATCTAAAAATTAAATTAAAGACAAATTATTTTTAAGTGAAAAAAATCATACCTGTAGTTGAAAAACTTCTACCGCACTTTTTTTTATTAAATTCTCCTTTAACATAAATTCTACCATGAAAAGGTTTTAAGGTTTCGATTGAAAATTTCACCTTCTCCGGTGTGCACTGAATTATGGGACTTCCTATAAAAAATATAATTTTTAACAAATTTTACTATACTTCAAAACATACCAATAATTTCATTACTAGGATCAAAATCATCACCATGATGTATAATACCAAAAACTGTTGGAAAAAACAACGGTAAAAAATATTTAAAAATTGGCACCATAATAATCTAAATATAATAGATATGAATGGATGAAAAAATTAAAAATAAGAATGTCATTAGAAAGTTTATGATGTGGATGGGTAAACAAAATAATTAAACAGTTTAAAAGAATGTTTAACTTTTCTCTAATATAAAACAAACTAAATTGTTATTTCTCTTATACTTCTAAGACCCATTCTCTATTCAATTACTATTTATTCAAACAGAAAAGACAAAAGAAAATAAAAAGTTTATGTATGGATGCTTTTAGTTTAACAAGTGTAAAATTCTAAACTCTCATAACAAAGTAATTATCTCTTATTTAAATTAAGAGTTTAATAGTGAGTCATGCAAGATAAATAAAGTATATTATAAATTTCCTTGTAGGTAGTCTCTCTTCATCATAATGGCACGAGAATGTTTTGACCTTTAAAGCCTTAAATAAAAAGTTTTACCTAAATTTAGAACTTTTTCATACAATTAAAGATGTCAAAAAAATTTTATAGCAATTGAAAGGAATTCGTCTTATTATTATTTCTTTTAATAAAAAGTAATAGCAATAATTGTCAATTGCTCCCATAATATATTATACCCTTATAAAGGAACATTTAAGCAATAAAATTAAGTTTTCCTAATTATTACTGATTTATTGTAAATAAAAGATGTGACTATTTATCCTTTCGTCAATTATTTTTATAACTCCTCTTATTATATTTTTTTATTTATTCAAAACTATCTATTATCAATGACAAAAGAAGATGGTATATCTTTTTTAATTTATAATTAACTATAAAAATACGGTAAAAATGATGAAAAGTAATATATATAATTATTATTCGATATCATAGTAAATTGCCTTCAAAAATATCTTCACTCTATTGTATTATACTTTTTTTCTTACATTCATTCTCCCTAATTTTTTAAAATCATTAAGGGCACGATTACTTAAAAAAGATTCGAAGGATCTGTCTATATTAATATTTCTTTTATGACTTTTGTATTCACTGTACCTCAGAATAGCCATGCATATATTTTTTCCACAATTTTCAAAATCACTTTGTGTATAATTTATACATCCACTTGCATCACCTTCATCTAATTCATTGTAAGAGAAATATGAAATTTCATAAGTATATACAAAACATGTATCAGGAACAATTGATGCTAAAACTCTCCTAAATGTTCCTTCTTTCTTATCTTCCATATCAAAAACTGTATTTGATAAAGAATATTCAGATGAGCCTTCTGCCATCATATATGGGAAAATCAATTGGTAGTCACAATTTTTTGAATCTTTTGAAATAATATTTCCAATGCAAAAGCTATTTGTTTTTTGAGAATGTGAATGTATATCAATGCAAAATTGAAGTTCAATATTCTAAATTAAAAAATTACAATTACTTGTAAAAATCAAACATACAGGATCATTGGCATATTGAGTAACAAGATTCTTAACACAGTATATTGTCGATGATGACCAATTACTCGGTTCAATGTATTCCCTATTTAAATCCTGTCCTAAACAATCAGATCTAAAAAGTATATATAAATATAAAGAATATTTAAGAGAAAAAGTTAACCTATAATTTCCTAAAATAACACCATCAGGATTAAGCATAGGTATTATTTTAAAGACAAAATTATTTCTTAACTCATTTGCTTGACTATCATTACTACATAAAAATTCGATTAATCCGTGCATAGCATATGATGATGGAGTTTCACCAGGGTGAACTCTTGCAGTTATAAATATAATTTTTTGTTTCTTTTGTACACTATTTACATTATTGGTAATTGTAATGAGATCGAGATTATTTTTATAAATTGTTTTACCAATAACTTGTTTCCTAAAGATATTTGAAAAAGCTTTTTCATTATCAAATAAGTATTTTTGTAATTTGGTATACGTATATGGTATACAATATGCAAATTGATAAGTATTTTCATTTTTAAATTGATAGTAAATCGTTAAGACATTTGTTGTGACATTTGGGTTGGCTGTTGAGATGTTTTCGGTATAAAACAGTTTTGATGATTTAAATCGTTTCCTATAATAGAAAAAAGAAAATAATCATAAATGAAAAAATTATTTATTAAAAATATTACTTGCCATGTATTGGTACCCGGTTCCTTGACAACAGGACTAGCAAGACCTTTTTTAAGCAAAATATTTTTTTTAGATAAATTTCTGAAATTAAATATGACTTTTTGATTAGGTAAAGCATTTCTAACTTCAAAATTAAACCACAGTCTTTGCCTATCATTATAGGTGTCCGGTCTTATAAATAAGTCATATTCATTTTTGTTGATAACATCAACTCTCGCTAAATTACCACTTTCAAATTGCGCGTTAAATATTAAAGATCCAGGCTCCATATTAGTTGTGTCAAAATTTTCTTCTGATATATTTCCAGGAATAAATTTAATTGTACTTGTTATAGCCATTTTATTATTATAAAAAAATGGTGGATTGTTTTTGATGTATATTTGGAAAATAAAGCCACAAATTTATAAGCTCTTTTTTTAATTATTCATAAGCTAAAATAATTATAAATTGAAAAAAGAATTAATTTTTACTTACCCAAGTATTCTTTTCTCAGTCTTAAAAAATAATACTATATACTTTTGCTTTTTTCTACAAACAAAATTTTATATTCCAACCCCTATAAATAAGAGAATTTATAGTTTCACAAAAAATAGACAACATTATAAAAAATTATAATGCTTTACTATTTTTAGCTTTTCACATATTAAAATAAAAAAAAAAGAATAAAATAACCAAACACTACATATCATTTATTTAAAAATTAGATATTCTAAAGATTTAAAAAAACGGGAAAACATAAAATTTGAAATGTAACAAATCTAATAATTTATTTTTCCTAGAAAATTTTAAAACAGTAATACACATGTGTATATAATAAAATGAATTTTTTCTTTTTTTAAATAGAGTTAAAATACCATAAAATTTAAATAAAATGTATGCTTAATTTACCATAATACTGGAAAAATATCAAAAGGTTATTATTATATTGAATATATGTCTGAAAGTTTTTTCAAATATTCTTTTAACTTTAAGTAAGGAAAATTTTTTATTTGATATTTACTTTTTAATAATATTTAAATGAATTTTTAAATAAAATATAGCGCATATATATGTGTCCAATTTGTTTATACTAAAATAATAGTATTATGAAAAAAAATACATATATGTAACCCATCGTACATGATAAATGATATTGTTTACTTGAAGGAGAAAAGAACACAAATGAGAAAAGTTAAAAATGCCATTTTTTTACCAACAACTGCAGTATATTAATATAGTTATTATAAATATTTTATGAAACATTAATATTATTATTAAATATCTTACTTTCCTTGACTTTTATATCTAACATGGTTGAATAAAAAAGCACAACATAAGTTGAAGAATAATTTATTTGACGTATTATAATTTTACATCCTTAAAAATATAACACTCTTTTGTTAAAATTTAACAAAAATGCAATATTTAATATAACATAAGCGGATAAGTTAAATTAAAAAGAAATATTAATGGAATTAAAGGTTGTTTATTGCTCTTTTACATAATTTGCTGGAAAAAGACCGGTCTGCCCTTTGCATGTACCACGCCACCAACCAACATCCACTTTTTCAATATTTGTTATAACATCATCAACATCAAAACCTATCTCATCCTCATCTTGCTTTTCATACTCAAACAAGGCAACTGCGACAACACCATTATCAGTTTCAGGAACTACAGGATCGATATTGTATACATTTTCTTTTATTAAATTTCCTCCAGAAGGTACAAATGTTGATTGTGGTGGTTGAACTTTAGTTACTAATGATTCGGCATTATTATCATTCCACTCATCGTCATCGTTTGAATTTTGATCAAATGAACCTGATGTATTTCTTTTCGGTAAAGGATTAGTTAACATTACATTCCCTGTTGGGGCAGGTGGTGGAACAAATGATTCTTCTTTCTCAAATGATGGAACTACAATGTTTTCTTTTTTCTCCTCAATTGAAGGCTTTGGAATATTATTTGAATGTACAAAATTGTTATGAACTTCTTCAATTTGACATTTTGTAAGAGGAGATGTTGGTGATGTAACTTTACGTGCTGGACTAATCATTACTTCTGGTGCTTCGTAAGATTTAAAGTTAGTTGTTGTGGCATTATCAACATTTACAGAAATATTCGTATGGTTATCCACATTTGCCTCACGTGCTGCGGCAAGTTCTCTTTCTCTCTTTCTTAATGCTTCATCCTCAAGTCTACGTCTTTCCCTTTCCTGTGCAACTTTATCATCATCATTATTTGAACCCATCTGGAATTGTTCAAATCTAGATTTTAAACTTGATATACCACCTGCACGTTTTGAAGGTTCAAAACCTTTCTTATAGTCTTTTTGAGATTCATGACTTTGTAGTTTTTCTTGTGCATCCCATCCGACAGCAGATTTATCCTGACGATCCTTTTGAACACCAAATTGCCCACCGAAACCATGTTTATAGTCTTTCTGCGATTCATGAGCTTCAAGTTTTTCATGAGAATCCCAACCAACAGCTGATTTGTCTTGACGATCCTTTTGGATGCCAAATTGACCTCCAAAACCTTTTTTATAATCTTTTTGTGATTCATGACTTTGTAATTTTTCATGAGAATCCCATCCAACAGCAGATTTATCTTGACGATCCTTTTGAACACCAAACTGTCCTCCAAAACCATGTTTATAATCTTTCTGCGATTCGTGAGCTTCAATTTTTTCATGTGTATCCCATCCAACAGCTGATTTGTCTTGACGATCCTTTTGAACACCAAATTGTCCACCGAAACCGTGTTTATAATCTTTTTGTGATTCATGACTTTGTAATTTTTCATGGGAATCCCACCCAACAGCAGATTTATCTTGACGATCCTTTTGAACACCAAACTGTCCTCCAAAACCATGTTTATAATCTTTTTGTGACTCATGCTTTGGTACTTCAATTTTTTCATCCCATGTAGCAGCAGATTTATCTTGACGATCTTTCTGAACACCAAATTTCCCACCAAATCCTGTTTTATAATCCTTCTGCGAAACATGAACTTCAACTTTTCCTTCATAAGAGAAATCAACGGCACACTAAAATATTATTAAAAAAAGAATAATATGATATTTTGTGAAAAAAATTACATTATCAACTCTATCTTTTTGGACACCAAATTTACCACCATAACCTTCACTTGCTTTTGGCATTGCTTCAAACTGTTTCTGTTTAATTATTTCATCAGCTACAACAACCTCATCTCTGAGTTTTGACACATCAAATGTATCTAGCCTTCCAGAACCTTCAACAGTCTTTGACCCCCATCTACTTTCTTTTTCAGAGATATCATTAACAAAATCTGGATCAGTCTCCCAGTCATCTTCATCTTTAATTATTGGTTTAGCAGGAATTATTGGTCTTTGTGCACCATTAAATCGATTCATAATCTATAAGAGAAAAAAATAACTATAAACAGATTAATGATAAAAGTCACAAGTGTCGGACGATAAAATATAACAGTAAATTAAATGATTTAAAAAGTAATAATACTTAATTTTACTATAGCAATATTATTTTAATACAACAAAAATTGTTTTAATTGATAAATAAGTATGGAAAATAAAAACGATATGACACTTAAGACAACTACAGTTCTTTGAAATCACTTATAATCAAGCAAATAAAAAAATGATTTTTAAAAAAAAAAAATAAAATCTAGCTTTATCTTATTTTTTAAAATATATTGTGTCAAATATTACGAAGCGTTACAAAACAAGAATTACAAATATATCTTATTTAATCACTTAAAAAAGTTTAAACTTGTATATAAACTAGCTAATCAAAATTTCTTACTAAACTTTCTCTACACCAAATATATTACATTCTTCTTAGTTAAGTACAAATAATCTTATTTCTTATAAATAAAGACGTAAGACAAAGTTTGTAAAACGGCATATGTATATGATGTATAAATTTTTAAGACGATGTTAAACAGTTAATATTTTAAGTAACCAAACATTCATAATTTGATTACAAATATTTTCATTCAATAATACATATATATAATATATATACATACAGAGTATTTGTTTAAGGTTTCGGAACATAATAACATTTTTAAATTTTAAATACAAACTTTCATATTAATATTAACAACCTGCAAAATTATGCTTTCCTAAGAGTCATTACTCCAATAAGAGAATAGTGTTGAGAAACACACCCTCATCTTTATTGTAAATAATATCGACAAATAAACAAAAATAAGGAAAATTAAGTTATGTTTTTGATAAGAATAAACTTCCAAATCGAGTGGTACTAAAAATTTTTCGCCAATAAATTAATTGACTCATATTCTCCTTGAAAGCCACTTAATACAAGCCCGTTTTACGGAATTGTAGAATAAAATTTTATCTACAAACTGTGATATCAATCACCTTTATGAGTCATGTGAAGCTTGAAAATAAATTATTTAATATACCAGTAACGTTTGATAATACATAAAAAAGTTTTAGTACATTTATTATAATTACCGTTAAACTACATTTTAAGAAATTTTCCTTTAAAACAACCATCTATAAAGCTTATTATTAACTAACGATTCTTAATTAGTACAAAATATTTGTCTATTTTCTAAAATATGCTAAAAATTAGTATGTGTTAGAGTTATAAACGTTTAGAATGACTTCACCTCTATAATCTTCGATTCAAACAAGAAATTTTATTAACTCTTTTTTTGGATGTCTATAGTAGACTTTTTAAAAAAATAAAATCAAGATACTAATTTCTATATACAAAATTATTTTTCAGATGTTTAAAGATATTCCAAATTATCAGTCGGAAAGTCATGTATGTTGTTTACCCAAACATATGATTTTGATCAAACCCCTAGAAAACATTTCACACATACAAACTATTAAAATAAACTTAAATTTATTACAATACTACATATTTAAAAGTCGCATTACCGATGGTATAAAAAAAGAATAAAATTATTTATTGTAAAAAGATTATAACAATTAAGTACAAAAGAACAAAGCATATTAATCAAACTGCTATTCCATGACACAAAATGTACTTATAAAAAAACGCGGTAATAAGGATTGTTCTAGTTTATGTCAACAACAAACAACATTGGAATAATATTACTTTAATTTTGTAGATATCGTATCTAATTTTATAATTTTTTACATTATTTCCAAAAAGTACATATTTCTAAGTATTTTAGATTATTTAAATGTCTAAAAAGGGTAGTAAAAAAATAAAATTATCCGATACAGGTAATAATTTTGTAAAAAACGTAAATGGGAAGGAAAACATTGATAATGATATTGGTCCCAGCCTACTGAACAATGATTCAGAAGATCATAGTTGGAAATTTTCTCATATTCTATCAGAACGTAAGTTATTTAATATAAATAATTAAAATAAGTATTTTTAGCTGGACCATCAAATGTTAGGCAGGATAAAGATGAAATTTTAAATAAATCAAAGGAGTCTTTGCATGAAAGAGTAAAGAGGAGAACAAGGAATAATGAACCAAAATATAATGATGACATTTATATAAAGGAACCTTTTAATAAAAAAAGTTTAAGTAATAATAGGAATGCATCAAAAAAGAAAAAAACAGAAGATAGTATTTCATCAAAAGATAATAGTATAACTGCAAAAAAAGTACATAAGCGGGTTAAAAATAACACAACAGAGGAAATGAGAGACTTAGATGTCATTAAAAATAAACGTGTGTGCAAAAATAGGTCTTCATCTGTTTGTGGTGGTAAAAAAATAGCAAAAAATAATAATGAAACGGTAATTGAAAGAAATATTAAAGAAAAGGAGGTTATTAGAAAATTATCAAAGAGACAGTCACAAAAAGAGGCAACTAACAATACTGGATCTCTCCAAGTTTCCCTTACTATAGAGGAACAAAAGGAAAATGATTTAAAAAATGTAGCGCCAAACGAACATCAATACATTGATATTAATGTAGAAAATATAATTACAGGTAAAAGGAGACGTAAAACAGTTCAAACTTATGATGTGAACGTTTTATCAACATACCAGGACAATATAAAAAAAGAAACTGTCGCGCAAAAAAAAGCACATCATGGTCAAAAAAAATTTCAAGGATACATTGACAGTTTACTCAAGGTATTCTATTCGTAATAAAAAAATTATAACTACTAATTTTTAGAGAAATATTATTGATTCAAAAATGGCTGAAGAATTTAAAAAATTATGTATAAAAAATGTGAAAATTCCTAAAGAAAAAGGGTATATCAATGATTGTGTAGTAAAGGAAGATGAAAGTGGAGGAGTACCACCATGTGTTGTTTGCAATGAAATATCTGATGTTATACTTAGATGTCGATGGTGTAGAGATGCTTACCATTGGATATGTTATCCTACAAGATTATTTAAATATACTTTTCCTAAACGTCCCTGGAGATGTATTAATTGTCATTTAAAAAACGTAACTAAAAATGAAATAGCTGAGATTAAAAGAATAGTAAAGAAAGAAAAAAGTTTAATTAAAGAAACAGGAAATGTAAAAAAATTAAAATATTTTGACAGACTTAACAATAATATTAATGTTTATCAAAAATTACACTCATCAACCAAAAGCACAAAAATGAAATACTATAATTTACTTGTAAATGTTATTGATAAACCACCATGTGATTTTGATGATGAGTCATTTAGTGACTCATCTGACGACGAGGAGTGGTTCAGAAATTCACTACATCCACATGGACTATATGGTTCATTAAGAAAATGCTGTTTTATTTGTTTAAAACCAGAAACCGAAGTTAAACATATCATGAAATGCTCCTTTTGTTGTGGACAATATCACTGTGATTGCCTAACACCACCATTTTGTTATACACCATTAGATGATTTTAATTGTGGTTACCATATTAGTGAACCAGAAAAAGAACCTAATTTACTTTCATATAATAGGGTACTTGATGCAATTAGTAAACATAATGATGGTGGTTTTAAGAATAATATTGAATTTGAGTTAGAATTTAGAAATGCTGTTCTGGAAATTGAACGTGAAGAAGGACCTAAAGTATCAAGGAGACCACAAAATTTTTGTCGCAATGTACCATGTGAAGTTGAAAGGTACTACACAAAAGGTCATGTAAAACTTTCAAAACATTTTGACTCTAAAGATGATATGTATCGCAATATTCTTAAATTAAAATTAAAAAATGATGTTTATGACATTTATGAACAGTATGAACAATTATATGATTGGGATACTATTGGTGAGGAGGATAATAATAAGTCACCAATGGAAATAGATGATAATATTGTGGAGGATTACTTGAATAAACAAATTTCACTTACAAATACTGTCTACAAATCCATATTTAAAGTTCCTCTAAATGCATTTATCATTAGCAAAAGTTTCCCAGTACGATACTTTTTTTATAATCAACTATATTTGGGAAATACAGATTCAAAGATTGATGTTAAAATTAATGGACCGCCGTATGATCATTGTTGTGAAATAAAACATCGTATGGTTGATATTAAATTTATTCCGAAATTCAGGAAGTATGAACTTTTTGTTCTAGGGAGGTATCCAGTTTTTGTTAATGGGATATTAATTGGAAAAGATCGTCTTTCATTAGCAGCAATTGATAATTGTCAATGTCAAAGATATTTTAAGGTTAATAACGTTAGCAAAGCTTTCGTTCCAAGTGTTGTTCTCAAAAGTGGTGACATAATTCGTGTTGGGTGTTGTGTTATTTTATTCGGTCATGCTTAAATGAACTTTAATTTATTATGTCATAAAGTTTTTTTTCTCTAATTAGTTAACTTATTTTAAAATGATATTTTATCATCTCCATGATATGAAATGACTTTTTATAATTTTAAATGTGTATAATTTGATAAGATAATTAAAGTAATTAATAAAATAAATTAACAAATGCAATTTTAAAAATGCAGAAGTAACATTGAAAAAAGATTACTATTTTATCCTTGACTGATATTTGCAAATCTTTATTCTTGAAAGATATCATATAAGTATACGTATACAAGAGATGTCTATCGTTAGTTCTTTTTATAATTATGCAATATTATCATACTAAATTAACTTCAGCATCTTTAAACTCACGGATTCCAAATTTTGTTTAATTGTTTAAGGAGAATAGCCGACAATTGTACAGACTAACCTATATTTTGTTAATTTTTTAATATGTCATCATTCAATAAATAGACATTTTTAATTCAAAAAGCATATATATATGTAATTAAGTTATAAATTTTCAATTAACATAGATCTTTTTACTGTTTTAGAATATCTTTTTAATTTTATCAACTAAGGAAATTTTCTCCCTCTTAATTTGTTATATAAATATTACACATTTTGAGAGTAAATTGTTTATTGTAATTAGTTTATATAAATTACTATTAATACATATATCTTACATTTAGAGATAGATTAATGATAGGTAAAGGTAAAGAAATGGTATCACAAATAACTAAAACGATTCTTTAATAAGTCAAGCCCTTGCCATTCTTTTTACTAGGTCATTATATATTTATCTTCATTTGTCTTTATCATGATTTTAACATAGATCTTCAAATATTTTTCATTCCATATTTATAATCATTTCCTTCTTCTTTTATGTTAACATACTACCGATAAAATAATACCAAGTACTTTTTATTAATATATATATTGTAATTATTCATGTAGTAATAAACCTAAAACAACTGAGACTTTTTTCATATATTAATTATTTTTAAAACCTTATATATAAGTATACAATTTCATGTTTAATATTATTTTATATTAATTTTAGTTCTCCTGTCTTCTTAATATATACACAGTCCAAAAATATTTTGGACATGAAGTCAAACGACCAATCAATGAAGGTTTCCATTGGCCACAGGAAATTTAATAATACAACAGAAAATTTAGAAATTTTGGATGATGGTAAAGAAAGGGCTTATAGAATTACTATTACTCTTTCCGCTATTTTATCTATTTCCTCACTATTAGTTATATGTCTTGTGGTTCCATCACTTTATGACTATGCAAATTCAGTTTCTGAATTCAGTAAACAAGATTTTGCTTATTGTGAGACATCAAACGCAGATATTGAAACGGAAATAACTAATGTTAGGGAAGTCTTCGGAAACCCAATTAATAGAACTAAACGTAGTAATGGTTATGGTGGATATGGTGCCTCAATGATTGCATTAAATGTGCCACATTTTCAAGAATGTCCAGCTTGTTGTATTCCGGGAGAAAGAGGACCTAAGGGTGATTCAGGTCTACCAGGGATTCCAGGAGCACCTGGACCAGATGGAGCACCAGGGAGACCAGGTATTACACCAAATGCATCATGTATTCCAGAAAGAGTTTTCGAACCACCACCATGTCTTCCATGTCCACAAGGACCACGTGGTGTACCAGGACATCCAGGATTTCCAGGAGATCCAGGTGATCCCGGTATACCGGGAAGACCAGGTCTTGATGGTCTACCGGGAAAAGCTGGAGAAGATGGGCCACCAGGACCTCCGGGACCACCAGGACCACAAGGTCCACCAGGAGACAAAGGAGTTACACCAGAAGCACATGTTATTCCAGGACCACCAGGCGATCCAGGTGAGCCAGGACCATGGGGACCACCAGGGCATCCTGGTGCACCAGGTGAAGATGGTTATCCAGGAAGTCCGGGTGAAAAGGGATGGCCAGGCCCTCCAGGGCCACCCGGACCACCTGGACCACCTGGGCCACAAGGGCCACATGGAGAACAAGGACCCACTGGAACGCCAGGAACATGTGTTTGTCAAGATACTGAAGTTGTTATATCTGATATTCAAGGTCAAAGACCTGCTAGTAGACCAGCTCAAATTCCAAGAGATGAAGTCTCTGTAGAAGACAACCGTCAAGTAAACGCAAATGATAAATACGGTTCTCCCGCTGGAAATGATAATAGCAACTACTTTAGAAACAGATATTAACTTTAGACAAAAATAATGCATTATATCCATTCTAATAACTAATAATAATTTTAATAAGTCATTATTATACCATGTACGTATCTCATAGTTCTGGTAAATTTCAAATTTTTTTATTTGTAGTAATAAAATATTTAATTCCTTTAATGTTTTGTTCCTTTTCCTTACATATTAATTGTAATAAAAATTACAAAAAATGTTTATGTTAATTAATTTTTAATTAGTAAGTACAAAGTAATTAATTAGTTACATCCAAAAATAGATTCTCAATGTCATCACCATTCATTTTCTTAGTTTATTTTGACCAAAAAATTATTTTTAATATTGATGCTATTGGATTGTTTGTTTTTGTTTAGTCAAAACAATGATAATATACTTTGAAAATTAGGACACATACTTTATGAAAGATTTAGTATTTTTTGAAATATCATTTATAATTTATTTAGCACATTCCTAAAACTATCCATAATGATTAATTTCAAATTTATACGGTTTTGCAAAATTTTAACCTAGTTACAACTATATATCCTAACCAGAAGTGATATATGTTGACATGAACTTGACCGAAAACAGAAGACTTATATTAAAAAAATAGTTTACAGTAAGGTAATTTTGAAGCAAAAGATAAGTATACATAAATATGACCATGAGAAGATATATACCGTTACTTTTAATTTAATTAGGTCATCGTACCTATCACCAAAATGTGGTATCAATTCATTAATCAATTGCTCAATTTATTATAATTAGAAATATTTTTTAACAATAAGGAGAGAATAAATGATTCTTCATGTAAATTTTATCTCTTTTATAAAAATATTTGCCTTGAAAGTACTATAAGAGAGAGTGTCAATTAACTTATCATTTATTGGCCTTTTCAGTTATATAAATATCATTTGAGATTCAAATGATTATGTTGTTTTATGTCTATAATTATTATCATTTTATGTTGTCTTTTTGGAAAAAATTTTATTTGTATTATCTAATGAAATATTAACAATATAAATCTTTCCACTATATTTTAGAGGAAGTTATATAATTTACTGATAAAATATACTATACTGTCACTTGACATTGTTAAGATTCGTCAAAGAAAGTATCTTTTAATCTTGATCTATCCTTCTTCTCAAATTCCATATAACTCTTTTCATTTAGTTTAGTGACTTTTGTAAAGAATACACCTACTATAACATTAAAACATGCATAATATCATTACACACATATGGGAATGGACATAACCCCGTTTTCCAACAAATTAGAAGCTATTTTTGATTAACCATTTACCTTTATATCCCATATTCTTATTTTATTTCAATGTTTTAGAATAATTTTTTGTCTACCATAATGAAATATAAACACAACCGTGTTTCAAATAATTATTGCTGTTTTTTCTTTTCTTAACTTTCTTACTTTACAATCTATTATTTTTAGAAGATGGCTTTAGCTGTCGGTATTAAGGATGGAAAGCCTTCGATAGAAGATGATATGACCACAAAAGATAAAGTATACAAAATTATTACAATTATTCAAGTAACATTCAGGTATAGCTATTTTTTGTTAATTTTTATTATACTAATTTTTATATTTTTTTATTACAGTCTTTTATCACTATTAATTGTTTGCCTAACGTTACCTGTTATGTATAATAATGTACAATTAACTGTTGAGTATGCTGAAAAAGAAATGCTTTATTGTGAAAAATCAAATAAAGAAGCTCTTGAGATATTAGCTTATGGAGGTTTCGGTGCTCCAAACAACAGAACAAAACGTTCGTATGAAGGTTATAGAAATGATGTCACAGGTACACCAATACAAACAGAATGTCCTGGTTGTTGTATACCTGGGCCACCAGGCCCAAGAGGACCAGCTGGAGATCCCGGAAAGCCAGGTAATCCAGGTAAAGCTGGGACTCCGGGAATACCAGGCATATCACCAAATCAAACATGTCCAATTCACGCATCTAGAGAACCTCCACCATGTAGACCATGTCCAAAAGGACCACCAGGAATTAAAGGATGGCCAGGTTTTCCAGGAGATCCGGGTCCAGTTGGCGCTCACGGTTTGAAAGGTAAAGATGGAGAAGATGGACTACCAGGCGAACCAGGTCCACAAGGACCACCAGGATTCAGAGGTGGACCAGGCGCACCAGGAGATAAGGGAGAAACACCAGAAGGTGAGGTACGTGAAGGACCACCAGGAGATCCAGGTCCATCTGGACCAATCGGAGCTCCAGGTGTCCCAGGATTACCAGGAAGAAATGGACTTACAGGACTACAAGGAGAGAGAGGATGGCCAGGAGTTCCGGGCGAACCAGGTGAACAAGGATACCCAGGACCTGAGGGACCTCCTGGAAATCAAGGACCACCAGGGGAACCAGGGACTTGCGTTTGCCAAAATATTGACTCTGTCATACTAGTCTCACCAAATGCTGCTCAACCAAGAATTCCTCAGCAAATGAATGCACAATATGAAATAGAAGGAGACTTTAAATCACCATACGACAGTAGATCAGAATACGGAAGAAGTTATGGCAAATAAACGCAAATAACAAAAGTTATATCTTCTCATGAAGTCATCATATACAATAAGTGTACTACTAATAATTTTTATGTTCTCGTATAATTCACATATATACATATACCTAAGTAGATGTTTATTTTTTTATATATAATAATAGTAATAATAATAAATTGTTGATTATTATAATAAATAATATTATTTTAAATGCCAGTGTTATTTGGTATGAATGAATAACTGTGTGTTTACACGACTGTAAAATTTAGGTTACCATTCGGAATTTTTGACGAGAAAAGTAAACACTACTAAAAACACAGTATGACTATTCTTAATTCCAACAAGTTGGAATGTTAAAATTTTTGCTTCACCCTTTTACAGTATATAAATTTTTGTTACCGTTTATCTTTGACCACTTTTTATTTTATAGTTTTATTTGAACAATCATGTGGATGAAGTATAATATGCCAAATTGATTTTTTATTTATAAAAAAGAGTACTAAATGTCCAAAAATGGTGTTTTAGGTAGCCGTTATTGATAATAGTAAATGATAAACCACATATTCTTTCGTCATTATAAATTAAAAAGTTTTAAAATAATTTCTTAAATTTATGTACCTTAGTGTTTATAATAATAAGTTTATTAAAACAAAGTTATAAAAAAATAAAGTAGTTTATACGAAATAAAAGTTAATTGTTAAATACAACACAACTTATAAAATAGACAAATAAATGTAATATTTCACATCACGACTTGATCCACCTATCACCTACACGAATTTTAAATCATATGTAGATAGATCCTTCAAATCGATAGTACTTTTTAATCCACACTTCAATTAAATTAAAATATTTCATTGAATCAACCGTCAAATTCCATGTCTATCAGCAACTTCAACCAGACTGACATGTTTACTATTACTTTTAATATATAGTAAAGATACATAATACTAAAGCTTAATCAATTTAGAAGAGCCAAAATAAAAATAACTAAGACTAAGCCTAAAAAAGGTAGAACTTGATATCTTCTAATGAACCTATTCCAGTTAAGTTCACCAACAATATTACTGATAAAGAGAGCAAAAAGTCAGTAGTACCAACAAACTAGAAATCTTGGATCAAAAACTAAGTGCTAAAACACTGCCTGGCTGTAATTTTACAATAAAACCTTTGTTCTAAAATAAAAACTATTTCTTAAACCAATAATTAACGTAAACATTAGAATTGTCCCTTATGGATTCAATTTACTTATAATTTATAAGTCCTTTTTTCAGTAGAAATCTAAAATAAAAATATTGTTTTCAACTTTTTAAAGGAGGAAAATATTAGTACAATCAAAAAAACATAAGCACAATTCTTTAAAAAATTCAATAAATTTGTTCCACCTAATAAATTTCAAATTTTTTTGACTTGCAACTTGTTTATCACAAATATTTTCGCTTATGAAATTTAAAACGATAATTAAAAAAATATTATAGTAAGTCAATATTTTGTGTGATATTATTTTTATTTTAAACTTAAGTTGTTTTTTACAACAAATTTTAAAATACACGAATAGTTTTAAAAGAACATCTATTAACATATCACAATACTTTTATTAATAATTTTCAATAGTTTGAATTATTATAAATTATGTTTTCTTGTAAAATTATACTTACCTGAAACCCATAATGTTTCTATATTGTTTTTAAAGATCATCTTCAAAAAACAAATTTATGGGAAATTATAAAATAATAAGTAATTTTGTTCATAGTAAAAAGTAACTTATAAACAATTTAGCTTAAAACAAGGGCAACATACTAAAATGACATATTAATTAACAATACAAAGTATTATTAATTAATTGTTGCTTTGAAATTTTTATATTTCTGAGCTTGTTGTTATTAGTAAAATGTTTGAAAGAATGTTTTTTATCTTAACGTTTACAACTTTACGCGAAACTAACTCTTAATAACGCACTTCACAATCTATTACAAGAAAACAGTTTGGCATCTAAAATGAAGATTATCATAAAAAAATATCAAGAGTTAATAGAAGTTACATTACTTTAAAATATCAAACATATATATTTTTGTAGAAAAACGGCAAAAGTTATGCGACAGCCTAATATTATGCGTCTTTTAAAATATTTCTGTTGTCGTATGATTTTTTTAAAAATTGAATAAATTTTGTTTTTTAAGCAGGTAGGACTCTTTACTGTATTATATGAAAAATCGTCAAAAGGTTCCTATTTTTCTATGTGTAGATTTGATCTGGGATGCTCTATTAAATGTTAGCAACTATTAATTCTTTTCTGGCATAAAATCATAACTTTTTTTACAATTTCATTCTGTTAAAAATTTGATTTTTTAATAAAATTAATGCATTTATTAATAATTTTAATTAAAAGTTAAAATTTTTTGGTTTTTAAAGTATTCCTTTGTTTTTGATTAATATACACTTACTCAATATGTCTAATAGCATTTATTTTAATTAAAAAAGTTGTGTGTGTTTTTAATATATAATATTTCTGCATAATTTTATGCAAAGCTGAACCCAGAAGGTTGTGAGATCAAGAATTTTAAAATTATTAACATCTAAATAAATAAATACTTCCAATAAAATTAGTTATAATAATAAATTTCGAAACATTTCTTCCTTCATATTTTTAATGATGGAAGAAATAATAGTTCAACAAAAAATGATAATAAATGATGTAAGATAAATTTCTATTTGCTTTTTTATTACAACACTGTAAAATTAAAAAATTAGTTGTATCTATTGAATTCATCTCTATTGAAAAAAATTGCTAATAAAAAATTTATTTTACAGTTATACAAAATATAATATTTAAAAATAATACTATTATAATTTTATTGTATTAATATTCTATATACTATAGAAATTAAAAAATCTTTATAAATTTGATTGCCATCAAATATTGAATATTTAAATTTCTATTAATAATAATGTTATTTAATTATACTATTTTATTAGTAATTTCATTAATTATTTTATAATTAATAAGAGAAATCAAAAATGTTTGCTGGAAAAAAGGTAACAAAAAATATGGAACCAAATAAGGTTACAGAGATGCCTTCTGATGGTAAATTAAAGTCATTTGTGGGATATATAGGCAGTGAGTTTTAAATAAAATTTTCGCTACTTTTGGTTTATTTTTTAGATTTAAGTGATAAAAATAGTAAAGTAATAGAAGAACAATTGAATAATAAACAAAATGACAGAAATATTCTTAAAAGAAATAAAGTTAATGAGTTAATAAAGAATCATGCTCTAAACAGCGTGTCCAAATATCGTCCCCGTATATTTGGTTCTTTTTCGCGAGAAACATACATTAGGAAATGCTTGCAAATGAAACGGGAAATGCACATGGAATACATTACTCAAAAAAGTAACAACCCGAATACTGACCCGATTTTATGGGATAAAATAAAAGGTGAATACAGTAAGAAAATGAATTTATTAAAAAAAAGGTACGATTCAGTTCCTACTGATTATCAAGAAACCCCGAGAAAGAGACCTAGAAGTCAGGGCCTTTCGAAAAGAATGAATTGCATATTTTCAAGAAAAAATAACGTCTTCAACAGTAGCATGGATGTTGACGACTATAACTCATTCATGGACTGTAAATAATAACCAAAATGCTATGCTATGATAAAAAGTTTAATTTACTAATAATTCCTTTCTTACTACTCAATAAAGTTTTTAGAATTTATGCCCGGTATACAATATTTTTATTAATCTATGAAATAATCTCAAATTTATACAAAAATAAACTTCTCATAGCAAAAATATCTCAGTAATTTATTAATTTAATTTGTTTCTTAATGCAACAAATATTCACCATATCTTTACATCAACTAATTGTTAAAAAAATTTTTTAATTCTTAAACTACTTTCATATTAAAGTGAAATAAATATGACCGAACTAGGTTATCAAAACTAAAATATTTTAAAGCAATTTTATTTAAAAATATTATTTGAAATAAAAAATGTAAAGTTACTAATACTAAGATAAATCATATGCAAATTTATAAAGTAAATACACTAAACTGTATTTTTTTCAAATAACATTATTTTGTAATATAATAAAAATAATACAATAACTGTAATTTATATATAATTTAAAGGACATTTTATCCTATACGAAAGTTTAAAAAAATTATTTGTAATAGTTTTTATTTTACTCTTTTAGTTTTCAAGAAAGAATGAAATTCTAACTTTTTCTGAAATTCATCTATAGTAATACTTTATATCCATAGTTTTTAGAATATGCAAGAAGGCACATAAAATTAAGAGATTTTAGAATACAAAGGACATCTCTAACCGTGCCTTCAATATATTTTTCTTAATTGAAGTATTATTTTTTGATGTAGTGAGATTTAGGCACCAAAAAGAAGTTTTTGTTTCTTCTTGAAATTTCTAAAATAAGATTTCAATATTCAAACATTTAATTAATGTAAAGTTAGCATTTAAAATTATACATAATGAACTTTATAATCAAATAATTGTTTTAAGTGTATAGAAAATATTAACCTGCATTAGATGTTTACATATTTAAATAATCTCAGTTCGAGTACGTGAATGTGTGATTGTAATAGTCAACATTATAATGGGAATTAAAATAATTTTATGTAAAAATCAAATGATTTTTCTAAATTAATTAACTTTAATAAGTATAGCTACTAGTATAACAAAGTAAAATTATTAAAACTAGAACAAATTATTTAAAATCAAAATAATTTATTAATTATAATACAATTTATAAGCAATAGAAAAACAAATAAAAATAACTATTATAAAATTGGACATTTTGTTATCCATTATTCATATAAATACATGATTTTTCGGATCTACAGGTTTTTTGAATCTCCAAATCCTATTGAGCTAAAATGTTTTCGTTGATGTCACTTTTAAAATATGTACTCATTAGCAAGCAAATAATTACAACAACCTATACTATATCAAATAGATATAGCTTAAACTCAGTTAACGTAAAAAATATACCCAAAAAACTCAAAATGAAGGTTAAATAATGTTAAACCTTAAAAGGACCAAAAATTTTTCCTTGAAATCAATCTATTAGTGTTTACTGTAAACGACGATAAGAACAAAAAGTCAGTAATAAAGTTAACAATAAATTTGTTGGATCATAAGAATAATAACAAATTTGATAACAATAGGGTATATAAAATGTGACAAAAGTAGTTTTTGTCATTTATTGGCTGTACGTGCTGACCAAGGGTTACTTGGTACTTTTTGTATATTAAAAATATATCAATTTGTTAAATTTATTTTGTTTAATTGGTTCATCTTCATTGGCTATTTGGGACCAGTTTCAAACATTTATTATTTTTCATTAAACTAAATGCTTAGGTGGTAAAAAGTTATGTTTTGTAAGAAAAAAGTCTAATTGAAAATTAATTTCTCTATTACAAACGAAATGTTGAATTTTTTGGTTTGAAATTACCATTTTTGTCTTTCGTTTACTCATATCATAAATTCAAGTTTTCTTTTTGTATTTATTAAAGCAAACGTTGTATTTGTTTGAATACATATGTCTTTAGTTAATCTACAGTCAAAAAGCACATAGATATTAATAATATATTTAAAATCAGATCAGTTATTTTTAGTGATTGTTTTAATAAACCAATTTTTTTCCTTGATTCACCTAAAATTCTATGCAATATTTTTAATAACTTATACAATGCTAATATTGCTTATACTTGTAAAGTTATTTTTGAATATGTACATAGAAAATGAAATATTATTTACTATCACAAAATATTTATTTTGGGCTAAATATTAATTATTTTGAATGTACATACAAAACAATATTTAGATTTTTAAGAACATATCAATATTCTGGTTAACAAACTAATATTTATATAACAAATAATAAAACAAAAAATTATTAAAACAAAAAAATTTAAGGTTAATAAAGTATTTATAATTAAAATAAACTGTTCTTCATTAATTGTAATGTTCACAAGATTTAAAATAATATAATTTAATTAGTCATTTTTCATATTATATTAAAATACTAAAGAAGATGTTCATTTATAATATACATCTACATGAATTGATGATTTTAAGTATTATTAAAAATAATAAAAAATGCTTTTTATTTTTTTTAAAATAACTATTACTCTTTAAATACTATAAAAATCAATGTTTTTAATTTACAACTTTATGCTTATATAAAAATATACACATTGTTAAAAAATAATATAACGATTAAGTAACGGAAAGTTGATAATTTGTCATAGATTATTTTTAATACATGATATAAAATGATATTTTCATGTGCGTTCTTAATCGGCATTAAGTTTCAATCAAGTTGTAATAAAAATAACACCAATTTAGAACAAAAATCTTAAAATTTAACAATTTTTTGGTTTTGAGATAATTGGTCTTTTTAAAAATAAACTTCCAGTCACAATTGAATGTTGAAAGTCTTGGGTAAAAAATTAATAATTAATCAAAATCACTAAACATACCTGAAGTTTAAAAAGTATTATTACATGTAGAAATTCTAAAATAAAATTTTTTTACTTTTTTGCTAGAAATATTCTCTAAACGATTACCGAAATTACTTTTCTATATATTCGTTTTATGAGTTCATTAATAAAAAACAAATATTGTATATGAGTCAACAATTTATGTTATATTCTTAATCATGAATTTTCCTACTAATCGACTCTTATTTATCGCTAGTTTAAAATTTTTATAGTTGAATTCTTTAAAATGTTATTTTTAAAAAAAATTGATT
Organism: Strongyloides papillosus; assembly: GCA_005656395.1. Lineage (NCBI taxonomy): Eukaryota > Metazoa > Nematoda > Chromadorea > Rhabditida > Strongyloididae > Strongyloides > Strongyloides papillosus. The sequence continues at coordinate 1,994,279 of SRSI01000078.1, read as the reverse complement.
ATATAAAAATCTATTCATTTATGAAATTCATGAAAATTATAAGCATTTGGAATTTTCTTTGGATTTTACAAATTAATTCATAACAAGTTGGATACATAAGACATTTAGCACTATTTAAGTTTTAAAATTATTTGGAAATTAATTTATATACTCTTTTTTTCAAGGTTCTTGTATTTTATGATTAAAACGTAAACTAATTTCACAATTTACAAAGAAAAATAATATCATTTGCGAAATCACCGTATAAACGCTTTCCCGTTCAATCAAGTAATTTGTAAATTTTTCAAATCATGAAAAGTTCCCTTCGAGATGTTTTTAATTTAAAAATATACTCAAAAATCATATTGTCAATAAATATTGTTTTGCACTAAAATACGTTCCAATTTCAAATGCTTCGAAAATATTCTCGCTTTTTGGATAGTAAATTTATATAAATTGTTCTTTAGATTATTTTTTAGTTCATATTATTTAAAATATTACACTAAAATTCTATAAACGTAATAAAATATTAAGAGAATTATTAACTTTATGTTCTTTTAATAAAAATTGTCTATATAAAAATAGAAAATTATATTTTATTTTTAAAAGAAGACACGTTATAGTATCTTTGCAATGCAGAAATATTGTTTACACATCTTGTATAATGATATTCATAAAAAACATTCAAACAATTTTTAATTTTAATAGTAATACGTTTAAAAAATCACTTTCATGATGTAAAATCTCTATTGAACTACTTTTGTAATGTGTAACCTCTCGATTTCTCTTTTTATAGTGATAATATCTCCGTAAATCACTTTGTTGTAGTAATTTTTCTGTAATTCGGAAATAATATAATTTATTGAAATCGGAAGATAGTTGTCGCACACCCTTAATACTTGCATTCTGTAAAATATGTATTATAGAAATTTTTTGAAATGAGAACACTTTTGTGAAACATTCTTCAAAATCGCACTAATGCATAAAGCTAGTGCAACCTTTACCAAACAGACAAATACCGTTTATCTATGAGTAATTTGTAAATAGTCATTAAGTAAATTTCATAAAAAACATAAAAAAAACTTAGAAAATTTTATTTCAAGAACATTTGGTAAACAAAAAAAAACAGTCATTAAATCGTTGTCTCTCTGTTGAGAAAAAAAGGGAATTTGGACAATTATATTTTCCAAATTAAAAAATAAAAATGCATAGTATTTAAAAATAATAAAAAAGAAAAGGGAGGCAAATTACGATGACAACACAATTTCACTTTATAAAATGGTAAAATAGATTTTTGTGATCACATAAATCGTATCAAAAATCCTTCACCAAATACCATAAAGTTAGATTTAACAACTGAAAAAAAAAGTTTAACATAGGTTATCAATTTTTGTAAATAAAATAGAAAAAAATTGAAAGGAGTAATCGGCAAAACGATGAATTCACGATAGCTTCTTAATTGATCTTTCATAATTTTTTTGGTGCTTTTTTGAATTTTTGTCTTTTTTTTTGTTTCTTTTTTGTAAAATCGTTGACATTAAGAATTAAAAAGAAAGTAAAATTTTTTGAAATTATAATAAACACTAAAATAATATACACCTTACAACCATTTTAAAACATCTGGATGATTCCAATAGTTTTTCTTTGCCTGATCATAAGGATTGTTCTTAATATCTTCATAAGTCTCTGCATAGAGGCCTCTCTTTTGGGCTCCTCGTCTAACTCCAATTGCTTCCTTCTCTTTGTTAAAAATTAACATATAATAATCATCTTTTAATGCTACCTTATCAAGAATACCAACTTCATTATTCTTCAAGTAGGTTACGTAACTCATCAGTGTATGACAGTTAATTAAAAGGCATTTTCGATAATTTAAGTTTGAACCTTGACTTACTACTTTTTTCGAAACAGGTTCGTCCAGAAGCATTTCGATGTCGGATAAAACAGAAGGTTCAGGAAGGTTATCACTCTCCATTGGTTGTGAAAGATTTTGCTTCAGTGATTCTGAGATTTCAACCCAATCGTCGACGATTGACTCAAAGTTTCCAATAGAATCCATTTTGTCATCTTCATTGTTTTTCTCAAACATCTTGTGACGTAAAACGTTATCACAAATTTCTTTAAGTTTTGTTGTCTTAAATTTAACATTTGATGTGCCAGATTTAATGAATACAGCACCAATATTTTTAATTACAGCAACATTGGTATCTTCATTTATCTCAATTCTTTCATCATATTTTGTCAATGTATCACTATCCATATTACAGTCCTTTTGACTGGCATAATTTTCCAATATCTCTTCAACTTCAGCATCTGTTGGATCTTCTACACCTTCATCCCACTCAAATTCATAATCCTTGTCATCATCCATTAAACGATTAATATTTGTCGATATTAAATCATGATTCATACTATTTTGATCAAAAATGGAAAAATCACTAGTAGATTGTGGCTGAGAAATGCTATTTCTTAACTTGTTCTTAAGTTCGGATGTTATATCTACGCGTTCGGTTCCATAATGAGAGGCAAGTTGATTAAGATTTTCTTGTGATGTTGACTTAATCATATTTAACTCTTCAGTTAAACTCAACTCATCAAAATTGGCGTCATTATTTGAATTAAGTTGATTGTCACAAAAATCTTTTGAATTATCTACTGAAAAAGATGTATTATCTGTTGTATTTATAGTTGATGCTGTAGTATCAAACTGTGTATTATTGTGGCTGGCAGTGAATTGTGGATTGGTAAATGAAATGCCAAAACCAAACACATTATTAGATTGATAAGAATTTTCATGATGATTATGACAATCTGATTCATTGCTATGAGAAAACATATTTTTAAAACAATGATCAGTATTTTTTGGTAGATACAAAGTCTTATCATTTATAGAAAATTGATTACAGATATTAGACTTTGATCCATCATTAATACATTTGAAAGTATTATTAGACTCTTGGGAACAATCGTATATAAGGCCATTGGTGCAATTTAAATTTAAACTATCCCCTTGAAATATACCGGAATATAAAGTACAATAAGGAAATTCTTCTTCACTCAAAATATTTTCATTACTATACTCATCTTTAAATATATCTCTTTTGTTTTCTCCTAATCCTTCGAAATTTTGTTCATAATAATTTTCAAAGTGTCCATATACATCTTTACTTGGTAATATTGTATCACATTCATTATTGGGTATAGTTGAAGAACTAAAATAGTTATATTAAAAAAATATTATTTTTTATGTTTACAAAAAAAACAACTTACAATGAAATATTTTTTGTTAGAGAAGAATTTGGAAGCTGACAATCACTTTTTAATTCATTTACAGAAGACTTAAAACTATTTAGCATGTTGAAGGCAAAAAAAAAGCGGTAGGCAAAAAAAAATGCTAAACTGGTTTTTGCAATTTGATAAAAAAAAATTTTTTTTAGATATCTCAAATAAAATAAAGAGATAATCTAATGCCTTTAGGGTTTGAATTATTCCAGATCTTTTTGGAATAAGTGAAGGTTTAAACCGTTTGCCACAATAGATGTTATATAGTGGTAACGCGTAGTTTGGAGAAGGGCTATTTAAAATGGCGCCCTTTTTAATGTCCTCTGAAAAAAAAATATAATATTAAATAAAAATTTTGAAAAATAAAATAAATAAATAAATACGAATTTATATGTGTAAATATATATAATATAATAATAAATATATGCTCGATGACATAAAATGAATATTAAATAATATTTTTTATATTAAATAGAAGCCACCTTGGTAGTGTTGTTTGGTGTGAATATTAACAAACCAACAAACAAATATTTCTATGTATGAAGTATTATGGTAAAAACAAAAACGTTTTAAATTTTGAATTTTATCAAAATAAAGAAACATTTATATGACGAAATTTCCAGAATTAGTTACAGATAAATATATATCTTCTAGATATATCATCTATCTCTTTAATTACATGATGTGTATACTTACAAATTTATATATTGGTAACTTAAAATCACACTTCTCTATACTTTCACAATTGCTTGACAACACGACATTTTATATAATATTGTTAAATATGATCGCATACTAACTTTTACTGTGCAGATAAGATAGTATAATGAAAGTTGACCAGTAAGACAAATAACTGACTAAGTGATAGTGTAGCTTAGTAGAAATATATATTATCATCATACTACTACTAAATATGATTTGAAAAATTCATTAAATAACGTGTGTCTCTTGCAATTATCAAGCCCCTGCAAAACAGCGAACTTACAAACTTTTCTTTTCTGTGTAATAAAAATTTTAAAATAATGTTACCTCAAGGAGGTAAAGAAAATGCGATTATTTTTAGAATATTTTGCGAAAAATAAATTTAAAGACCACCATAGTATTATACAGATATGTAGAGTATTCAAGATATAATATTAAGATGCATAAAAGATTACACTAAACTTTAAATGCGCATAAATATTTATATACCAAAATAATAAATAATGTAAAAGGAATTTATGCCTAAATAAAATAAAAATATTAAGAAAAATACATTAAAAGGATAATAGTTTTTTGTCCACTCATATATTTTGAAATAAAAATTTTCAACTATTGTCATATGGCTATATCAATATAAACCTTTCTGTCTCTAATTGAATATTTGTCTGTTCCTAAATATTTAATAATAATAGTGATTATAATTTTAGAAACTCAACAAGCTACACGACCCAAGAACATCTACCATCCACTAAATTTATGTATAATATTTTATACATATTTCTATATGTATAATGCATAAAACAATTGTTATACATGATTTTTACATTTTTAAATCATTCCTTTTAAAACGTGATATTATTTATGGAATATATATAAAAGTGCGAGCCATAACAAAATATTTGAGGGAATCAAAAATTGTTAACGTATATAAAAATTTTTCCTATTATATTTTCTCTCTCATCTTCTTCCCCCCTCCTATGTACACCTCACCTTTTATATACCAGTACACTATTTTTAATTTTATTTTAAAATAATAGTTACTTTTGTATATAATATATATGTATCACATACATAGACAATAGGGGGAAGTGAAAAAAAAACTGATGTTACTCTGTAAATTAATAAAACTTTTTGAGATATTGAAACATAAATTAAGTGTACAAAATGATTAACATATACAATTTTTATACTATTTAAATACAATACGAATATATACAAATATTGTGTAACATTCAAAAATTGCATCATAGGTACCAATACCAGTAACTAATACATGAAATAACATTAAATAAAATGCATAATATTTTGAAGAAAGGAATTCTAAATATGCTAAATAAAAAAAAAGATAAAAAAAAGCTAATATTTCAAAATAAAAAGGTACATGTACTTTTGAGAGAGAGAAACAACAAAACTTTTTGTTTTGTTGAAAAGAAAGCAAGCTCGAGGTTAAAATATATATATAATTAAATATATTCAATGTTTATATATTATCTATTTGTATAAAAAAAGGATGTCATTTGCCTTCTGAAAGATGACGAATCACAAAAAATGAAGTATGTAACCTCAAAACATTTATGTCCCTGTTTATAGTCTTACTTCTAAAATAAATAAAACACATGTATTTATATATATCAAGATGAAGAGTAATATTTCTAAAGAGATAATAAAAAAAAATTTAGAGAAACAAGAAAGCAAAATAACATAAAAAAATAAATAATATTTAAGATACTTAAAATAACCATTATAATATTTCTAAAAATAATGGTAGTAAAAAATAAGACATAGATATTACATATATAAAGATTTCTTCATGTGATTTCCCACTCCTTTTTTTAAATGATAGTAACTATGGAACATTTCTATAACATTTTACATATTAATAAAATTAATCTTATTCAAAGAAAAAATATGTATTTTAAAATAGTTGTAGAATGTATATATACTATAAATATAGGGTCGTGTTATAGCACACACATATAAAAAAGCGAATACAGAAAGTAAAAATATTATAATAGCATTGTATTATTTTACACTTTCAATGTAGTATTTTGTCTACGCCTTATTTTACCAAGAGATTGTAAAAATTAGATGTTAAATTTAAAAATACTAGATATTAAAATACGCTGATCAAAATTAAAATTAAAGGAACATTGTTCCATAAATTAAAATATTATTTACAGACTTTCGCAATAAGACATCACGCCTCCAACAATACACTCCCTGCCAATAATATGTAATAAAAGATGAATATAAAAAAATAACGACATACAATTCACCCTTTTTATATTTGAATAAAGGAAACGATAATATTTAAAAAATATATACATAATTTTTATAAATACAGCTACATAGGACCACAGAAATATCTATATTACTTTTTCCAGTGAATATGAGCCTACCACAAAATACGCTACGCAGGAGGAGAGGTCTCTTGGAAGTTATTCAGGATTTTGACTCTTTTGATAAAGTTGAAGAGAAAGTTAAGGAGGAAAAGAATGCCGCTAAAGGATTTGGTATGTAACTCATACAATTTTATTGTAACGTAACATGTAAATTACGTAACATTTATTTTTCAATATATTTTAGCTAGCTTTATTGTGATGACTCTTATAATAATTCTCATCCTAGGTCATATTTATGATCGTTTTTATGGACAAAAGCAATACTTATACTCAATGAATACTGCTGACTATGCTGAAAGGTATATTTTTTTTTCCTAGTTTAATAATGACCTCTCCTATTATATTAAAACAATTTCTTTAGTTTTCCTAAACTAACAGTTGATATGCAAATTGCAACACCATGTGGAAATTTTGAACTTGACTTCCCACAATCAGACGCCATTCCAAAAATGTTTGATTTATTTGGTGAAAAAAATGAGAAAGGGCCAACACTTAATAAAGATCCAACACGTTTTGAATTATCTGATAAAGAGAATAAATATTGGAAGATATTACAAGATGCACATCGTAAAAAGTATAATAAAGTGAGTAAATTTAATGAATTAAATGATATAGATTATGTCAATATAAATCTAGAAGAACAACTTAAAGAGGCTGCTGATATAAAACAGGAGGAAGAAAAAAAAGAACTTTCAAAAGGACATCAAGATAATGATGACAATAATAACAATGATGTATTTGGTGGTAAAAATCAAATAATTGTGTTTGGAAATGGTTTAGGCGTATTACAAATTATATCATCAAATGGTGTAAATGATAATAGTAATGAAGGAACAGCGTGTCGTATACATGGTGAATTAGAAATAAAAAATATGCAAAGCGAGACAATTACTATTAATATTAATGGTGGTAGTAATGAGATAGAGAGTATGTTAGCACATTTACAAGGTAATGTTAAACCAGGAAATTCATCCCATCGCATTGAAAGTTTTTATTTTGGTGATAAAAACTTTGGTATTGTTACCCCATTAGCTGGGGTCGAGGAGATATCTATAAGTGGTAAAACTACTTACACATACAACATTAAAGTTATACCAACAAGAATATATCATGGCTCAATTTTTTCATCACCATCTCTTGTATATCAATATGCTGTTACATCCATAAAAAGTGAACCACCATCCAGTGAGGTCCATAGTCATGGTGGAATAATTATTATTTATGAATTAACAGGGACCGTCATCGAAATAAGAGAAAGTACAATGTGAGTTTATAGTATTTTTTTTGTATTATGACAAATGTTTATAATGATTTTTATTTTATCTGATATTTTTTTTACAGGACAACAACACAATTTTCTTTACGTTTATGTTCTTTAATCGGTGGTATCTATGCAACTGTAACATTTCTTAGTGTTTACATATCAAAATTATTCGAAGTAGCTGGAAAACATTAGATAACAGTTAATTGTCAAATTTTTTATCTATTTATATTTAATATCTATATCTATTTTATATACTTTTATAATTGTATGTAATTTCACTTATAATAAATTGTTTGTAAAAAAATAAAAAGAAAATATTAAGTATATTTTTAACTTCTATTTAACTAAAACCCCACATCCAATAACGTTTTAATAATAAATAAAAAAAAATATATATACTAGAGAATAACCATAAACAAAACGACCTAAAAGTGTTTTTAAAATAAAAGCTATACATATGTTGCTTTCTATTAAATTTGTTTTTATTTTCACCACAACAAAAATAAAAATAATTATTTTTTTTTTATTTTTTTTTTGAATATAAAAAGATAAAAAATTATTATCTACAGTAAAAAAAACAGGGGAGGGGGTTAATCATAAAATATTAGGCGTCATTAAAAAGAATAAAAATATTTAATGGTTAACATTATTATTATTATATATAACATTTTTATTCTTGGAGAAACATTGTAATTATCTTGTTGCAACACGTCATTTCAATTAATGTGATATTATCTTTGCTTTTGGTTGTAATCAAAAAAATAAAAAAAATTGGTAGGGGTAAAGCTTTGTTGTAAAATATCTTTTGATATAATCATAAAAGACAAATTCTTTTTAATTGATGAAAGATTTTGTAATAAAATATTGATAACAACAAATGTTTGTGGTACTATTATAAAAATCAAACCAAACCCGGACATAATATATTTTTCAGTCTCCTTTTTGTATATATATAAATAAATTTATACATATACAATTAATATATATATATATATATATATATATATATATATATATATAGCAACAGAAATTGATACTGATCTTTCTTGAAAATTGAATAAAAAAATGAAAGTTTGTAATTATGCTTAAAATTCCATGTTTCTTTTTTTCATATATAATTTTGTAAAAATGAAATCATTTTGTTGTGTTAAATGCAAGTTTTCCACCATATAAACTGTAATTTGAATTAAGTTGGAGTTCACTTGTTGGTGTTGGGAATAAACTAACATTAGGTAATGTTGCTGCAACAGCAGCTGCTGGAATTTGTTGTGATAATGCATTAAGATTAGGATACCCCAATCCTGCAGCAGCATTTGCATATAGATTAGCTGCAGCAGCTTGTTGTTGTCCATATACCGGAGCAAGATGTTGAACTTGTGAAAGTTGTGTTGGTTGAACATATTGAAGAAGTGGTACCTGTTGATTAAGGAGTATTGGTTGGTTTGGCCAAATAAGATTTTGTGTCCCTGGTGTTTGTTGTGTTGTTGGTGTTCCACCTAGTGGATTGTTACGATGATTTGATTTTTTAGTACCCCTTATTGGTCCTGCATCAGATAATCCAAGAATATTTCTGTCATTAATATAATTACTAACATTCAACAGCTGTTGCATTAAAAATGGATCTACTATTTGTGGAGTAATAATGTTTGGTGTTTGACTAAGTGGTAAAGTAACCAATCCAGTTGGTACTTGAGCTGTATTAACAACACTATTAGCAAATTTAACATTTAAAGGTTTAGCAGAATGTGGTGGTTGTGAACCATTCATTACATCAATAGCTGTTTGTGCTTCCTTTTTCGTGTTAAATCTAACAAATCCAACACCTTTAGGTTTTCCAGTTGCTGTGTCACGAAGTACCCTAGCATTAATAATTTCACCAAATCTATTAAACATTTCTTTTAAAAGTTCTTCTGTAATGTCTTTTGCCAATCCACTAACATAAAGATTTGCTCCTTTTATCTGTTCACTTGATGGTCGTGCAAATGACACCTAAAAAATATAAACAAAATATTAGATTTTTATTTATACATAGAGATGATGATGTAGTAATACAATTTCAATGAACTTGTTAATTTATAAATGTAATAATACTTAAAAAAAAATAGCGAATGTATAGTATTTTGTTAAATATTCATTTTGCCAAGACTTTAACATTCTTAGTAAAAGTGAATATTGTTTATTTACATTAAAAGGTTAAGAGAACCTTCTTATAAATTAACTATTTGTTTTAGATAAAAAGAGACAAAATGTTAAAACTAACAAATGAAAAGTATAAGAAAAACTGCACTTTAAATTTAACAAAAAAAGACAAACTAATATATTAGTTGAAACATTTTAGAAATAAAAAAATTTAAAAAAAGAAGAACAAAAACACACCCTTATTTTTTTATCCAATATAACTGCTTCGTTACATTTTTCGCGTGCTGTAATAGCATCATTTGCATTAACAAATTGAACAAAGCCATAACCAAGACTTTGACCTAAAATTGGAAAAAATATAACAAAAAATTTAAACAAAATAAAGAGGACATTTAAAAAAAAGTGAAAAAAAAATTTTGTTAATTATCTTTTATAATTACTTTATTATTTTATTAAAAATAAAAGTACAACTGATATTTGTTTACTTTTGGTTTTTTTATATGTAAATTTTTTATGCTTTACTTACCTGTTATTTTATCACAAATTAGTTTACAGGATTCTATAGGACCAAATTTTGAGAAGTACTCTCTAAGATCATCATTCTTAAATGATGTTGGTAGGTAGTTGATAATTAGATTTCTATTGTTTTCACTATTTTCTGTTGACTCTGGCCGAGCATCTGATGAATCAGAACATGAATGTCTATCATCTCCCTGTAATAGAGGAAAAAAAGATGTTATTATTTGTTAAGACACATTAATTTTAGGTGATAAAAATAAAGAGCATTATTGTTACTTACGTCATATTCTCTATTACTTTGTTTATTTATATTTTGCTTTTTCTCATCCATGTTTTTAAATGAATCTGTGTCATTATTGCCGTTATTAGAGTTATTTAACTGATTAACAGAAGTTTTTCCATCGACTACAGTATATTCAACCTTTATTTCCGCCATACTTCACATATACAACGGTATTTTTTATGTATGAATATAAGTTTTAGAGGTTAACCTTTATTAATTGGGATGATTATTATAAAAGATATAATACAAAAAAAAGATAAGTCTATAAATAACAAAATATTAATATATGTACTTAAAGGTAACAAAAGATTTATTTTATATTCACGACAACAAACAAGAACTTTTTTCATTTTATTATTATAAAATGTATATAACACATTTTAATATAACAATTGAAATTACTCTTGCGCATAAAAGATCTACATACATTGTACGTCTATCTGTTTGATTTATATAAAGAAGTCTATTAAATAAATAAAAAAACTGAGAAGAGCTACTACAAGAAGAAGTCGATTAAAAATTGAAAACATATTCAAAAAGGAGTGATATATTTTATCATTTGATATATTTAAAACTTTTATTATAAATAGATATAATATAATACTGGGGGAGGCATTTTTAATGAAATGTGATAAAAATAATGTGGGTATTGGTAATAATTAAATTTTTGAAAAATTTCAAAAGTAAAATAAAAATATAAATAAAATAAACTAGAATATTTCTCACTTTAAAGGAGGACCCATGAAATTTGACTTGTACCAATAATTATCTTATCTTATTTGTACGTGTAAATACCTAACTACTACACAAATTACATAGAATGATATTTAAAAAAAATATTACAAATGTTTTACCAGTTAAAGTTTAGTTTTTGTTTCCTCAACAAAATGATAGCTTCTTCATTTTGTAAATAAAAATTTTTAAATAATAATAAATTTATATTGTAATAGTTTATACATATTTTATGGGAGGAAAGATTTAATTAAAATAAGTTTTATCTTTTCATAAATAGGCAACACCACCACATATGCCAAAAGTATAAAAGAAGGAAAGTTAAGTTGTAAAAAGAAGGAGGATGGATAGAAGATGATAATGATAATAATGTTGTAGAGAATGTGAAATATTATAACTCACAGCTGAAATCATAAAAAGATTTTTCATTACACTTTCAAGCTAAACAATTATAATTTGTTACCATTTTAATTGTTAGAATTTTAGGACAATAAAATACTGAATTAATATAATAGATCTTCATTCACTGTGAAAATTAAAAAAAATTTTTCAATAATCAAATACATTTACCAATAAAAAGTGGAGATAAAGGGAAAAATTATTCTGTTACAAATAATGAAAAGACATAAATTTCAAGATACTTTAAAAGAATAACTTAAAAGCTCTATTTATACAATTTTTGTGTTGCATTTTAATACTTATATTATTAACAAAAGGTGTTAAATTACATGATAAAAAGATGTGTGTGATAAAAAGCTTTAAAAGAAAAGATGTATATTTTTCAATTTGTAAAATAAAAAATGAAAAGACAAGAATGATGGTTGGGGTAAGAGTTGTCCTCATGTAACATTCATAAACTTCATCGGTTGTCATAATTATTTTTGTTAACTCACAAAAATAACTTTTTCTTTCTATTATGATATATTACCACTAATCGTTATTGCTTCTACCTATTACCAACATTATTTATGTTTGATATGCAAGACAAAAAAATATTAACTTGTATTTTTTAAAAATATATAAAATTTTTGTATTATTTCATATACAATACAAATAAAATTTTGTAGCTAATCATAATATTGTTGATATAAAATAAAAAATTTATAAAAAAGTAGGTATTGATTCAAAGACTTGTTAAATCATTAATTAGATTAATTTTCCATCCAAATCACTAAACAAAAGAATATTTAGTGTTATAAGTAAAAATAGAAGAAAATTTATATCTTATAAAAATTTTTATGTTAAAGTATGTTATTTCTTTAATAAATATATATTTTTTAATCTATGATTACAAAATTTCAAAATAAAAATGTAAATTATAAATTTTAAAAAAGAAATGACACACGTTTAATTATCTTTTTATCATGTATAAATACTAGATAAAGTTATCTTATCTATATGAAGCTTCTAAAAATTTGTCTTTGATGGGAGGATTGATAAGAGGATCAAGTGCATTATGTCAATTATGTAAATTAATATTTTGAAATTTTAATTTAAATAATGATATTCTTTTTAAATAATTTTTGTTTATCTCAAACTAAACTAATACGTATCAATTTTAATAAAAGTAGTGATTAGTCAAACAAAAAAATGAGTGGTTGTTAAGTAAAAACGGATTTTGAAGAAAAAAAAATTTTTTTACATTATTTTTAATAGTTAACATACAGGAAGGTAGTGAAAAATATGTCTTCTTGTCACTTTTTATATTGAAATAACAATTTTACCTCTCTCATAATCATATGTAGTATATAAAATAAGCGCTATCTTCAAAAAGGCGGAATATTATGTATATATTGTTTGTGTTATGAAAAAGAAGTAGGGTGATTATAATGAGACATTGGTACCACCAATCATTATTTATAATTATAGAAATGGACTTATAGTTGATAGATTATTATAATATATTTGATGTTTCCCTCAATATGAAATGTATTTCATGAATAAATCTACTCTTAAACAAGTACAAGTGTTGTCTGATCAAGTAAGGGGATACGTGAAATACATGCAATATATTAAAAAGACAGAGGGTAACATAATAATAATAGTGACTTTATCGACAAGCATATAATTTTTTAATAAACATATATTTGATCTCAATTTTGTTACATGAAATATAGGTGTATAGAAAAGAGAGATAATACCTTTGTTAGTATTGAAATAAAAAAATGCTTTTTGAAGAGTGTATTAAAATTATTATATTTATAAATTCTTCTATCTCTCGCTTTTAAAAATGATCATTAAATTAGGGACAGTAACATTAGTAGTACCACCAAATTAAAGAGAGAGATTTTACACATATATATATTTGCATTAATATATATAAAATTAATACCGTATAAAAACAAATCATATATATATTATATAATTCATTTAAAAAATTATAGAATATTTTAAATTACTATAATACACGCATAATATAAAATGTATATATTGTTAATTAAAGATTCACATTTAAAGTACTAAAATGAAAAAAAAACTTTCAAGCTGTTATAAACTGAGTGTTAGAAAGCTGTTCTAAAAAAAGTAAACATCTAAATTAATAATAAAACATTTAAAGAAAATATGAAGATGATATTGTAGTATATAGATAGATAGTTATTATAATACGTAAAACTCACGCCATTTAGCTTTATGATTATATATATAACATATATATAAATATACCTTTAGAAGATGATGCCAAATAAGAAGAGGAGCCAAATACAGTTTTAAAATGTCATTTGAGATACCTAAAGCACACCTGCTGTGTTATAGGTGGTCGCTATCAAAACATATTAATATGGTTATAGAATATGATGGTTTATGGATAAAACATTTTATTTAGCCATCTATAACATCAAAATCTTTTTATAATACCAAATCTAAAAAATAAAGCGTCTTTTTTAGATTATACGATAAATTCTCATGAAAATGAATATAAAGATAGTCAAAATAATCATTAAATAATAATTTTAAAATTAATGTATTATAAAAGATAAAAAATTATTAAATATGCTTCATAAACGACCTTCATAACAAAAATAATAATAATTATTCTTATATACATATAAATGTATATGGATAAGGGTATATCTATATGTACACATTATACTCATTTATATTTAATTAAATAATTTTCCATTTTTGGTATAATTTTATACAAAGCTTGACTCTTTATTTTTAGTCATTACATTTATTTCAGAATTAGATGTTAAAAAGAGAATAAAAATGTTTTCAGTTGATTAGGATTATTTAATGATGAATTACATTAAAAATTTACAATGAAAATATAAATAATATATATAATTATTCCTAATTTGTTAAATGGCCAAAATTACACAAATATAAGAATATATCTATGAATATAAATTATATAAATTTTTTTATTCTAAAAAAGGGATAAAATAATTTAATACATTTTTTTATAAAGTTTAATATATAGTTTGAAAAAAAATAATTCATGCTATACAAATAGATAATAATATTTATGCATATAAATATCATTAATTTCAATATATACATTAACATTTAGTACATTTTTAAATAATCCTTTTATAATATAGTTTAATAATAAAAAATAATTACTTTAGAGTATTTAAATAAAATTTATAATAATGATGTGATGATAATTATCATAAAAGGGATTAGAGAACAATATGGATAAATTAAACAATGGCAATATTTTTGTAAAAGATCCATAAATAAATAATTACATCACTAGTAAAAATGTTTATATCTAAATTTCTTAATTTTTATTTAAACATTTATCTTCATCAAAGAAAGATGGTAAAGGAAGTATCTTTTGAATGGTAGATTTAGGAAAAGCATTCATGATGAAGATAAGTAAGAAGCTACAGGAAGTAACCTAATGATGGCACTTAAATATATCAAATTTGTCATCAATTTTCTATTAAATAAAAATGCCACAAATGAATGTCAAATTTATCAGTTTTTAAATAAAAACCAGCATGAGGTATACTTTTTTATAAGAAAAAAACCTTCCGAAAGTCAAATACTTAATTTTATTTTTTTTTCTTAAAAAATATATACATTATAAATATATTATTGAAAAGATACAAAATTTTATATGGCATCTAGAAACCATTTTAAACATTTCATTACTAATTCCTCTAGAAATATTTTGAGACAATCTACGATTGGAAATAAAAACAATTATAACAAATATTAATTGACTTTTCAAGTAAATAATATTTTTTTTCTATCATTGAATTAAAAAAATATGAATTAAGTAAAAGTGGTTAATTATAAAATATCAATAAAAAAATATAAAAATAATAAGAATAGAAACAAATTCTTTAAAATTTTATAAGAAGTGAAAAAATTTAAATGGGAGAAAAAAAAATAAATATTAATATATCAAGCAAATTTTTATTTCAAAAAGTTGTTAGTTAATTGCAATTCTAACAAAAAATATTTTTCTTCATAACTTTATTTCAATAGGATGAATATTTCGATGTTTGTTAAAACTATTAAAAACCATAAAAGGACAAGTAAAGGGTAAAAAAAGAAATCATAATTTGCGTATTTTATACTATAATATATTAAATTATCGGCAAGTATAAACTTCTCTTGTACGTTTACATTTTTGGCATTCCACCTTACAACAAAAATGAAATTTACAATTACACATTTCTTCTTTAACTTCTACTTTACGGTCATAACCTCTACCACAACATAATAAATCACATCCATCAACTGATTGTGATGTTATATTACATACACGACCAACTGTCCCATAGACACCTTGTGATGGATCAGGATTACAAAAATCAGGTGATTGTTTAATATAAACTAAATCAACACTTGTATGCCTTTTAAACATTGGATTTTTTCTAATAAGTTTATATTTATTAGCTTCCCTTGTAACTCTAACTTCTGTCGCCCCATCAAATTTATCCTTTATAATATTACCGATTTCTCTAAATGTTGGTAGAGATTGCCAACATGTCTTCATTTCGCATGAACCCGAAACACCATGACATTTACACATTCTTCTCATGTTATCAACTAAAATTTGTCTTCCAGCTCTATTATTATGTAAATTCATAATAACTTGTTGTGAGGATAAATTTCTACCCTTCTCTCCACCATCAACAAATTCTTTTGATACACCAATACCATATTGAACATTATCAGAACATCCTCTCCAACTATACCCTTCACCACTATTTGTATTTGGTGCTGCAACTAATCCTTTAATATTTATTTGATCAGTATTGTAATAATTTGTGCTTTCCTTTCTACAGAACATATGTCAATCATATTTTATTTAAATATTATAAAAAAAATTATTAAAATTTACCCTTTTTGACTCATATCACAACCACATCTATCCATAAGTCCTTTACTACAATCTCTTGTGATTCTATATGCCACACCAGCAGCTGATATTGCATGAACGAATGCTGTCTCACGGATAGCATTATTTAGTATAACTTCAGGAAATACTTCTTTTGTATCTTGATCAATAAGCGTACAATTCCATCTAAAAATTATATTTTATTTATTTTTATTAAAAAAAGTTATCAATACCTTCTTCCTTTAAATTGATATTGACATTCATTGTATGCTTCAATAGCACCTCTAGCAACTGATGTCATGGCATCCAAGTTTTTTTTACAAAATTTAACTTGTTTCTTAGTTAATCCTTTTATACTTTTACATTCATTTGTATTTTTTAAAATTATTGGATGATCCTCTGATCCAACACCAACGGATCTATAAAAAAACATACATAATAAAAAAACTTTACATAATTTTTTTTTGCAAAACTTACAACCATTTGACAGTTTCAACAGTAATTATAAGAAAGGTAAACAGAATATAATCATTTATGATAAAAAAAAAGTTCATGATTTTTGTTTATCTTTCTTTTTACTCTCTCAAAATATTTCTCTATATTATCTTTTTAGTTTTATAAATAATAATTGTATCACTTTAATATTTTTAAATATAAATTGTTGATAATATCGCTTTGTCTAAAAATTTTGATTTTTTTTATTAAAATTTATATTATCATTAAGATTTTTGATCTAACTTATATTTTTTAAGCTATATAAAAAATATATATATACATATATTTATAATATACCCGATGATATTTGTTTAATAATAATGGACCTGAAAATTATCTATATTTGTCTTTACCATCTTATTAGTATGATGTAAATATAAAACTCTAAACAAAAAAAGAGTTTTTTGTGACAGAGTAATGTGATAATAATAAAGAATGTGAAAATAAAGAATATAGAAGGAAGAGAAGATAAAAAAATTGTTATGTTATATAAAAATGAAAGGGAAAAAGAAAACAAAAATAATATCAAAGAAATATTATTAAAAATTAATCTTTTATTCTAACAAACGGAAATAACGTTAATAAAGGACATAAATTATTAAATTTTATACATAAAATATTTGTCCTTTTATTTTTTTCATTAAAAGGAATAAAATATATGTATATAATTAAAATGTTATTGATAAAGTGACAAAGAAAAGAATTGTTGTTTTTCTTTTACATAATTTGTAGATTAAAAAAATAGTTTGAAGGAAAGTAACTTTTAAAAGAGAAAAATAAATAGATATTTATATTATTCTTAGTATTAAATGTAAAGAACTGTTAGAAGCATGTGAAGAAGTCACATTACAAATAATAATTCACAAACTTCTTGTCATTTCTCCTTCCAATCTCTTATTTGATTTCGACCCTAGCCACAGCGTTTGTTTTATAGAAGAAACAAAACATCATGATCGTAAATCATATTGGCACAAGTGTAAAAGATATAAAATTTTTCCTTTACCCATCCTTTTTCTTCTTCCTAATGTTGTTGATGATATATAATACAAAACAAAAAGGCCGACATAAAGCTTTGATACTTTTACATTTATTACTATAAAATTTTTGGTCAAAAGTTGACAGTTTTGTTAAAATGATTGCCTTTTAGTGTATTATATATGTATATAATACAATAATAATATCTATGATTGTCATAATATTATTGTTGTACTAAAAATATAAATCATTTCTGACTTTTTATCTTTCATTTTTTTTATCAATTTTTTATACCTTTTTTTAAATTATTCTCAATGTTATATTGGTAAAATTTTTTTTACAAATACTACGTAGACATTTTTATTATATAAAAATCATAATAATACAACATTTTACATGTCCTTTAAGGATAGAGAAATGGCAAAGATATAGAAATAATTATACAAATTATTGTTAATCACAAAAATATTTATAAGATTAGAAAAAGGTAAATGGTTATATAAAATGTTAATTAAAAATAGATTAAATTGAATAGAAGAATATTTTTAAAAGTATAAAATTTTAAAATGCTACCTATAAAGAAAATTTTATTTAAATCTATAAATTACTTCAATTAAATTAGATTTAACGACTTTTGTTACAAAGAATTTCTTAAAGCTTTTTCTTCAACTCCTCACAATTAGACAATAATTTATAGCCTTCAATAAAATGTTATTTATAATATATAAGAAATGTTAGTAATAACAAAATCATTATCATCCTACAAAAAGGTTATAATATTAAAGAAGATAATGTGTTGTCTTATTTGACTGGAAAAGTATCTTTAAAAATATAAAATAAATAAACTCAAAAGTTTGTCAATGATTAATAAATTATAAATGGTAATGTTATACTGTAGGTGACGATTTTTATTAATTTATATCTTTTTCCCTAAATATATATATATATATATATATATATATATATATACTAACGTATCTCCACCTATTTATATACTTTTTCTTGAAATATTATTTAAAATAATACACTTTTGAAAAGTATTAAAATTTCTAATGTTAAAAGGAAAATTTATTATTTTATTTTTATTGGCAAATCAGATATATATACCTCTGTAAGATAATCAAAGAAGGACAGTAAATTTGCACAATTATGACCTTAATATATTATATATAAATCACATTTATGCAAATCTTAATTTTACAATATTTTATTGAAGGCATACTAAAACAAATGTGATGCATTTAAGATAATAGCTTGATAGTTGTAAAAAAAACATATGTTTATTCTGTATCCTTAAATTATACATATGAGATTTTGAATTTCAAATTTATAGATTTCATCAAAAATGCCTTTGATTTATTATTTTCTTTACTTTATTTTTTTCATACTTATCTAAAGACGAATATTATTTGATCAAAGAAGTAATGACAAAAGTGAATAAAAGTATTTTTATATAAAAAGTTAATCATTATATCGAATGTGGTAATAAAAATAAATTTTTAGCAATAGATAAAAATAATATAAAAAAGATTTAGAGAAATATTTTCTCACTATATATTATTAACATTATGCCCGTATTGTTTTTCACGAGATCTTGAAAATTGCCTAAACATCATTGAACTTTTGACAATATTATTTTGTCTATTCGCATGTCTTCTAACATGTCCTGCAAAACCCATACGAAAACGGTCAGAATGATTTTTTACAGCAAGAAATGTTACTTTATTCGTTGACTTATTACATGTCCACTCTTTAATTATTTTATTTGCTAAATAATTTAACAAGACAACCATTCCTAATAAACATACACATGTTATAATAGCCCATGGTGGAAATATATGTTGTGATGGAGTATCAGGATAGTCATGATGGTGAATCATTTTATCAATCTTTTTCATATGTTCAAAAATTCTATTATAAATATTAACATTTACATCTACAATATCAATTTTACTACGATAGTACATGTATGATAATTGATTAAGGAATAGCGTTATCATAAATGGTTTATGTATTCTCTCAGGATACCATGTATCAATATACACTATAAAAATGTCAGCTTTACATATACTTGACCATTTCTCCGCTAACATCTGTCCATAAATAAATGATGCCCTATGTAATGATTGATTTTCATCGCTTATAAAATTTTTGTCACATTCATTTATACTAAAAATAATAATAGATAACACATTAATTTTTTATATTACCTTGCATAGGAAGTAAAAGGCACAATTATAATATATACCCGATACTTTTTACGACCATTAGGTGTATAGTTATAACATAACTGATTAAAATTATCTTTGCAATCACAATTAGTATAATTTTTTTTTAATATTCCATGTAACAAATCAGCCTCGGTTCTACTTAAGAATCCACCAGGATCACATAAGTAGTCTAATTTATGGTAATGTTTTTGGCATAGTGTTGAAAACTGTTCTTCAACATCCGATGGTATTTGACATGGTATTGATAACGATGTATGTGATGATTCTTTTGGTGTTACAACATCATTAGAATAAAATGATGGTGGATAATAGTATAAATTTCTTTTAAACCATCTCCTACCTTGTGACAATGATTTTTTATTTATACATAGTAATATTAATGTTACAATAATAATATAGTTAGTTGAAACCCGCATCCAAAAGAAATTCATTACTCTGATAATGGAAAAAAAAGTATAATTATTTTTACATATTGTTTATAAATATATTTTTTAAAAAATATTAAAATTTTGTTCTTATTATATTACTTTCTCTCATTATTTTTATTTACTTTGTAATTATAAACAAAGGAAAAAAGTATGATAAACATTTAAAAATTTTAAGAAATACAATATTTCATTTTCTAAGAACAGTAGATTATTGAATAAAAATCATAAAAAAATTAAAATTAATACATTATAAAGGAGTAAAAGTATAAAATAATCTTATAATATATTTAATATGTAATTATATTTTTCTTAATGGCTAAAATAATAATAAAAAAAAATAAATAAATCAATTTAATAAGATGAAAAATTTATTACATTAAATGTAGTTTTTAATTTCTTATATTTTCCTCCTATAATAGTAATTAGAAAAAATAAAAATTTCTAATAGGTATAATGCTATTTAACATTTTTTTAAAAATTATCAAAGACCTACAATTGTTTCTACTTATTTTAATTGGTAAAAAGAGAAAAAAAATATGGACATGTTGTTTAAGGAAAAGTAGGAAAAAATGTGTTGGTATAGATTATGGTTATTAAATGATTTTTAAAATAAACCTAATAACTTTATGGAGAATATTATATATATACAAGGAAGGGAAGAAGAAAAAATTAAGATGATATTTTAGAGAATATAGAAGTTACAGTTGATTAGACATTTCCTTTTTTTAAACAAATAAATAAATAAAAAAGGATAAAAGGCAAATGATAAAATATGATAAAAATAATACTTTTATTTGAAATCATTTAAATACATTATGTTATTAGACAAAAATAAATTATACCACAAGGTTAACTAAAGAGTGAAATGAATAATGATACAAAACACAATTTTAAACATCTTATAAAAATACGGAAACTTTTTATGAATGATATATGAGTTTATATGGGTATATTTATTTAATAGTAATATCAAAGGAAATTGAAAAAAGATTTGTGGGATAAGTTTAGAACAAAAGGGTAAAATGATGAAAAAATGTATAATGCATACATTATTATTGTCACAAGGTTAGAAATAAAAAAATTTACAATAGTATTTAAATGATTGATATAATGTATTGAGAATATTGATAAAAAAAAAGTCAAATTTTATAGGAATAAAAAAAGATAATAAAAATAAAAAAAATTTAAAATTAAAAAAGACTATTAAGATAATGAGGCCCATGATAGTAAAAGATTTTTTTGTTCATTAAAAATTAATCCTTCATCATTTCTTTTTCTTTAAAAAAGTTTATATTTTAATGATAATTTAAATATTTTATGAATTAGAAATTTTTTTATCAAAAGAAAAAATGAAAAACAAGAGGTGTGTTTACTTATTATCATTATAATTCATTACTATTAATAAGGAAAAAATACGATTTATAATGTAAGCAAATATTAAAAAAAAACAAATATCTTTTATATTATCATCATTATTAGTATAAAAATATATTGAAATGATAGTAATTCAAATATAAATTATTATTATTAAATATCTTTAAGAAGTGATTTGTTATTCTTAAAAGTATTTTTCCTTATTATGTAAAATACATTGTACTTTATAAAGAGTGTCTAAAATTAAAGATAAAAAAGCTATTTTGGGAAGATATATAGTATAAATAAAAAATTTATCAAATATAACTATTTATATATTTGTAGTGTAAAAACCATCATGTTTTTGTGGGGTAAAAGATATATACTTATATTAATGGACACCAAAAAATGTATGTTAAAATATATATCTTTATAAAAAGAGAATATATTGTCCTTTGAAAATTTTAACATTGTTTTATAAATATATTTCATATAAAGAGATGTATATATGGATATAGATAATCTTTTAACTTGTATTCGGAAGAAAATAAGATAAATGATGGGATTCAAAAAGTTTTTGAATAAGAATTGCCAAACTTTTACCAAAGAATTTTCATTGTAACAGTAGTGGTACTTTAGATAGAAAAAAATATTTTTACCATTACAATGACATTTTATTGTAATTTTATCCTTTGTTTTATGAAAAACTTTGATTTATACTTCAACTATTGTCATCCTAAAAACTAATAAAAGTATTTTAAATATTTCTATTAACTTTTAGAATTGATTACTTAACATAAATAAATTATTTTTCACGAAGGAAGAATTTTTTAGAATGATGTCAGTTTTCATAAAATATAGTAATGATTATAAATACATTATATTTAATACTTTAAAATATAAAAAATATTAAGTTTATATAAAAATATTTCTTGCCCTTATATATAAAGATATATGGATAAAGGAAAGATATTTAAAAAATTTAAAAACCTTTGAGTTATATATGAATCTTAAGAAACTATAATTCACATTCATATTTTAGATATATTTTGGTTAAACCCAAAAAAACATCACTATAAAAAGAACGATTAATTTTTCTAACCACTTTATTTAACAAAATACCTGTCATTTTTTATCAACTCCTCCATCTAACCCTCACTTTTTTGAAGTAAATATTATAGTATTTTAGTGAATAAAAAATGATTTTGTTCTTTTAAATTTTACGAAAGTTAGTAATTTTATGTAATGTTTATATTTTAGGAAACAAAATATCTCATAAAATTAAGGTTATTACATGTTTTATACATTTTTTCTTCACAAATACAATATCAATATATCATTGTCTGTGATATTTATTATTATATTTTATTTGATAAAAACATTGACAATATTAGTGGCGCGTAAAAATTTTATAAATAATAAAATTAACAGTACCTATTATTTATATTTTATTATTCTAACTATTAAAAATATTAATTTTTTTGCCAATACTTATATTTAGTAGAAGAAAAAAAGTGTAAAATCAGAGATGGCAAATAATAAAATAAGTATGTAAATATCATTTAAATAGTATACTTTTTATAAAAAAGAAATAATAATAAAAAAATCATATAATTATAAGAATACATATTTTTTGAAATAAAATAAAGAAATTATTTTTAATTAAAAAGTTTTCATTTAGAATAATTAGAAATAAATAAAATTATAGGGTTTGATGTAATTTTACAACTAATAATATTAATAATTTTTAAAGGAGATATGTATATGATAGAAAAGTAGTTAAAGCATAGGTTTTGTTAACAAAAATTGTAGAATCTTTTAAAAAACAAACACATAAAAATTGTAAAAATCAAAAATATATGTGAGAAAGAAAAAGCTGTGGAAAATCTCGCAATTATATTTAACTTAAAAAATATTTTTCAAAAAGCATTTATATCATTTAAAACCACACATTATGGTTATATATTTTAGGTTTTTCTTATCTTTTTATATTTCTACCAAAAACTTACAATCTAATTAAAATCCATTCTCTTTTAACTTTAAAGATTTATCTTTTTTTATTTTTATTCTGAGATATATAATAAGAGGAGAGAAAAGGAAGTATATATTTGAATCAAACAATTTATGAAATGCAACTAATTTAAGTTTTTTTTCTAAAGAATTTACATATATATGTATTTATTAAACCTCATAAATTAATAAAAATTCATCAATATAAGATAATAATTTAAGAAATGGCAAATGAGATATTAATATAAGGACAAATAAATGAATTATAAAAGACAGTTGTAAATTACATTATATAGAAATGTTTTATAATTATAAAGATGCATTTATAATACGAAGTCGAAATAGTTATACTAAAAATTAATATTGTTAGATGAAGTAGTATCAAAATCGACAACTTTATTAAAAAAATGTTTTAAACGAAATATTTTTTCTTTTTTCAATTTCTTTTCTGAATCATCTGTCCCATTAAAAAGAGAAATATATTATACATATGTAATATATATAGTAAAATTGTATTTTAGCAACATGAATAAATATTTTTTGGTACAATTAAAGAATTAGTGCTCTTTTAGTATACAAATGTCATTTCCATTTTTTATAAAAATTTAATTTAAATAAACTTAATAATTTTTCAATTATTAAACTTCAGTGCCTTTTTAATATATACATATTACTATTTTTTGAAAAACATAACAGAAATAACTATACCCATATTTTTTTTCATAGTAAAAAAAATTGTTTTTATTAACTATCTTAAAAAATGGTATTATAGATGATAGAGTATTGCCAGATCACTTTGGAGACAGTAATTTATGTTTATTATTATTAATTATAATTATATTTTGGGAGTTTATTTTTAATAATAAAATTTATTGAAGACGACGTGTCTCTCCAACCATAGCTTCATTTCTCAAATCACCTGATGATTGTTGTTGACTCTGTGATAATTGCCTAAGAAGATATTGACGTCTTTTTTCATAAGCAAAATTGCGACCATCAGTACTAGAATATGATAATAATTATTAATAATATTATGATAAAAAGTATATAACTCTTACATTTGACTACTTGGAGTTGCTGATGATTCTGTTTCTTGTTGAAGTGGACATAAAATTCTATATACCCATAATCTTACTCCTCCTTGTTCAGTTCTAATATTAGCAACAAAATCATACTCAGCTCCACCATTACCATATAAATCTTTTTTGGCAACTGGACCTCCAGTGTAATATGAGCCAAGAGTTACAAGATCTGTTCCAACATATAATTTGTTTGTAACATTAAGATTACAACATCTCAAGAGAATTGATTGTCCATTTGATGCCCATTTCATTCCACTAAAAATATCGCGTTCAGCTTTACAGGCAATTTGGTCATCAACACATGTATCACCTGATGTTGCACATGGAATTGGACCACATTCTGCTTCAATAGCTCCATCTTCATAAACTGTTACTTTATTAACAACCTATAAATAAGAGAGAGAAAAATAATTTTATTATGATAAATTATTCAAAAAATTTAACAAACATACTTGGTTCTTTGCACATTTAGTACCGGATACTGGTTCCAATGATGATTGAGCTAGGATAGCTGGTATAACAAAAATAGAAATGAAGAATGGTAAAAAATTCATATTTTATTTTTCTTTTCTAAATAATATATATTTTTAAATAATTAATTTTACACAAATGAAGAATATTGTTAATTACTTTAATAATAATATAAGAAATTATTATGCATGATAAAGTGTATATACCAAAATTTTGATATATGCCAACTTTTATTGTAGATATCTTTAGATTGTATTGTATATAACTTATTCCCTGACATTTAACACTCCTTCAATTTACATTTTTAAAATTTTGAGGCCAAGGACACATTATCTTCTAAACAGTAATCTTCTTTCATAAATTCTATAACAATTATAATTGTTTGATAAAAACTAAACTTTACATTTTGATGGAATGAAATATATATGGTTTTATATCATAATATTTTATCCTGGTCACTAAAATAGCATTAACATCAATTTATTATATTCCACCATAACAAATCATCTACGAAATTAAGATGTATATATTATATTTAACATAAATTATGATTCATTTTTTTATGGAAAAAGTTTTTGTTTTGATCATTTTGATATATAAAAACTACATATAATTGTGGATTGTATAATTGTATCTATCTCCCATGGAACTATTCTTCAATTTCTATTGTATACAAATATGATTTCTAAAAATATATACATATCATTGTTGAATTTTTTTACTACCAACATTTATTTAGTTAAAAGGTCATCAGTCACACTATACCATCAATTTAATCTAAAATAATAAAAATTGTAAAGTTATTTGAAAAAAATATTGTAAAATCAGTAAATTTGTTTAAGTTAAACTAATAGTTTTACTGACCTGAATTATATTTATAGGTCATTTGATTTTATTTATCTTTTAAAGGAGAAAAAT
Source organism: Strongyloides papillosus (assembly GCA_005656395.1). Classification (NCBI taxonomy): domain Eukaryota; kingdom Metazoa; phylum Nematoda; class Chromadorea; order Rhabditida; family Strongyloididae; genus Strongyloides; species Strongyloides papillosus. Next base: position 1,967,715 of record SRSI01000078.1, on the reverse strand, counting down.
TTTAATGTATTCATTGTAAATTGAGGTTTGAAAATTACGGTTAAAAAGGTTTTAGAAATGTCATAAATATTTAAACAAAAATTATCTTGTCAATTTAATATTTTAGTATGTCTTTAATAAACAATAGAAGATTAAATTTAAATAAAACAAAAAATATTGTCAAATAAACTATTATATAGTATACATTTATTACATTCTAAAACAATTAAAAAAAAGAAGGATGGTTATAAAAAATAATTTTTAATGGCACATAAAAATCAAGTTTAATTAACAAGGTAAATTACTTATTACGATGGTTGATTAATTTATTAAATATCTATATTTTTGACACTCCAAAATAATAAAAAAAGATAAGAATTTTTTCTTACCATTATCCATATCCTAATTAATCTTCCCAGAAAATATTTATATTGTTAAGGATGTAAAAGAATAATTATGTTTAACAAGTTGAAATAATATAACTTGAAATTTGTTAAAAAAATACTACTATGTTTATATTACTAAATATTGACATATAAACATATTCTCAAATCAACAATTAATTTATTTATATCAAAATATACTGACAATATAATAAATCAAATGATTCAAAATAAAAAATAATTAGAAATTTTTTGGTTTCATATTAAAATTGACATTAGATAAACTAAATTTTATCTACTTTTTATAAAAAACCATTCAAAGTTATTATACATGATTCTTTTAAATAAAACGTAAACAAGTTTTGGCTAATTGTTATCCCCTTCAATTCCAAGAAAACACGTTTAAAGGATTAAAAAAAATTAATTAGCTTACATTGTCAGGAGAGTACCTAGTATATTATCATTATAATACAAGATCTCTAGTCAAAATAATAAAGTGTTATTATATTGTATAAATTTAAGTTTCATTCATCCATAATTATCATTATATTTATTCATTTAATATCCTTTCAAAAGTTTTTTTCTATAATTACACAATTATCTATTATTGAGATGAAGACGCATCATCTAATTACTGCGATTGCTACTATTATCCTCCTAACACTCCTTGCTACAATGTTAGCGTTTGTTAGTGTTTATAAGAGTGTTAAAGTTTTTTGGAGAGAACTTGATGAGGAGATGAATCAACTTAAATCTATGAATGATGGAACATGGGTTGATATTCAAAATCTTGTAACAAAAAGAAAAAAAAGACAAAATTACGAGAGCAATGCGGAATTTGTTGATAGAAATTATGGTTACCAAGGGGATATAAATTTTTCTCAAAATGTTCAAGGAAATGCCTATGAAATAAAAAATGAAACACCAGAATGTGTTTGTGACACTAATTCAGCCAACAATAAATGTCCACCTGGCCCTCCTGGTAAAAAAGGATCCCTTGGTATGAAAGGATTAGACGGACCACATGGACCAAATGGAATACCGGGAATAGATGGAGATTCAATTGGGTATCAAGAAACTTCACAAGATAGTTATTCTCAAGGAGATTGTCAAATGTGTCCACCAGGACCATTAGGACTTCCTGGACTTCGAGGAAGATTAGGTAGAATAGGAAATCCGGGTCCAATTGGCGAACCGGGACCGCCAGGTATGGATGGAGAAAATGGATTAATGGGTGAACGAGGTTTTCTAGGACCACAAGGGCCACAAGGTAATCCAGGAATGCCAGGGATACCAGGAAAAGAAGGTGTAAAATGCTACAAACCAAGAGGACCCAAAGGCCCAAGAGGGCCTCCCGGAAATTATGGTCCTGCAGGTCCACCTGGACTAATTGGACCACCAGGGGCCATAGGAATTATGGGTATGCCAGGTGAAGCTGGCTTTCAAGGAGCAATGGGACAAACAGGAGATTTCGGAAGAACTGGACAGCCGGGTGAACCAGGAAAGGATACTTTATATTGCAAATGTCCTCAACGTTCATTTAATAGTAATGCAAATGTTGCAGGTTATCCTACAGAACAAAAACAATCTGATCCACAAGAGTCGTATCTTTCTCAACAAGCAACGACATATGGACAAGCGACACAAAAGCTTGAAGTAAATGAACCAGAGCAAATTTCAATTGCGGGATCAGAAAATGTAAATAATTATTATTCAAAGTTAACAAAATATGATTCACCATTACCGGATCCTGAAGTTAAATTTATGAAAGAAAAATTAACAGAGTACAATGGAGCAGATCCGTTTACATAAAAATATTTTTATTTATACAAACACATGTCAAAAAATGGATATATTTTTTTTGAAGGAATAACACGATGGTACTTATTGGTCTAAAAATAAAAATGATGGCTGGCAAAAAGATGCATTTTTAGTAAAAGAAAATAATTTTATTTTTAGTTACAATAAAAAATAATATAATAAAAAACATATATAAATATAAAATATTATATATGACAACATTAGAGATCATTTGTATGTAAAATACAATAACGTAATAAAGATATTATTTTTAATATAATTTTATTTTTTTGTAAATATACAATTTTGCGATTTTATTACATTTTAAAGTATTCATATTTAAAAGATCTCAATTCATTTGATAAATGGATAGAAAAATAAAATAAAAAATGAAGGTTAAATATTTTACATATAGATTTCTACGGGCATTCAATTTCAATACCTTCAACGTCAATAGAATTAAATTGAAATATTCGTGGTTTTTGACGGTGTTTTTCACAGATACTACGAAGTGTATTACTTATCTATAATGTTTTCAAAAAATAATAATAAAGTAATAATATTTACTACTTACCGTGTCAGCTTGGTTACTTATAAAAGCAACATGAGATAAATCTTCAGAACTTTCTTTTAAACTTATCTCAACAACAACATCACAGACACATTTACCATTCTATAGAAAAAGGTTTTTATATAGTTTAAAATTGAATTGTACTTACTGATAAGGAAGTAAATTTGTTACTACTTTTAATGCTTGAGATACTACAAATATTTAAAGTAATATTTGTACTTCTCCTATTTCTTATACATGATCTACTGCGATACTCCAAATTCCCATTATACACGTAAATAATACCCGAAGGTCTTCTTAAAAGTTTACCCTCTACTTGATCATCAAGGATCACACCATCAACTTGCCAATAATCTCTAATAGACTTGTCAGGTAATGATGGAAGGCATAATTTGGTAAAAATGCATCCCATTTTTTAAATTTCTTTTGTTATGTTTCTAAATATCCGTATGTTATATCTCAGTTAAAGTCTATAAACAAAAAATATTATATAATAGATAATAAAATTTAAAAAATGAGATAAGAAAAAATGATTTGTAACCGGAATGAATAAGGGATAATAATATTGACATTTATTGTTAGAATGATCTTTGATAAAATAGACTCCCTGATCAATTTTTACACTATGTAAAGTACTTGTAAAATTAGAAATATAGTATTTTTGTGAATAAAAGCATTAACCAAAGTAATGTTAAAAAAATTATGTCAACAAGTCAAAAAAAAGTATTATAATAATAAATAAAAATATTAAAAAAAGCATGAAAATAAATAATATTTATGATAATACATTTCCTAACCTAAGTCTATTTTTTATGGGTATAAGTAATAAATTATCCATGAAAAAAATGAAACAAAAAAATATATAACATGAAGCAAAATAAATGTTTTTATTCACATAACTAAAAAAATTATATATTTTAAATATCAGTTAGATATATTATAGACTTTATACACCATATAAATCATGTTATATGTAGAATATAATTATAAATTTTTTTAAAAAAATTATACACAAAATGCTTTAATCCTACTAATTACATAAAGTTATGTTGTAAATGATGTGTACTATATTAAAATTATATATCTTTTATTTTAATACGTATATGGGAATATAAATTAAAATTTAAAAAAAATTTTATCATAATGTGTCAGGTACATATAATGTAAACATTTAAATATGATATTAAAATTAAATATATTGTATTATTAAAGAAAAATTTTTTTTATTAAAAAAATCAAATATCTAAAAATATATATAATTGAAGGAAATTTTTTTAACACCTATTATGTAGTTGTGAATTTTTTTTTAAATTATGGCAACAAAATGGTAAATTTAATAAAAACATAGATAATTAAAAACTTTAATTACATTCAATTTATATGTCATGTAAAAAATAACTTTTTTTTGTTAACTAATATATTATAAATCTTATAATATCTATAATCTTACACTTAAAGTACATTTTACATGTATTGATAGTTAGAAAAATATGATATTACATATGGAAAAGGAGTACTTGTTAAATATATTTAACTGTATATTTAATAATTTTTTCTATATATAAAATTTAATAAATTTTATTTCATTTTTTTTATTTTGATCATAAATTATAAAAAAAAAGATATAATTTAGGAATTTAATAAATCACTAAATTTAAAAGAATATTATCATGACTAAACATCAAAATTATATATTTATTTTAATGTATATAATTTTATAGTATATGTGATGGCATAAAAAGTTATTTACTATGTACCTTTTCTAACATGTGATATATTGGTGATTAAAAAAAATAAAATAAAGCACTAAGTTATAAGAAACATTATAAAATGTTTGAATGATCAAATGGCTTTTGAAGAAATATTTGCCATATAATAAATGAGTTGCCCACTTTATCAAAATCCTACATTGATAAAGCTTCATCTTAACTTATCTTTCTACTTCTTAAAGATTGAAAATTCAAGCAATATATAAACTGTCAAGTTTTGTTTAAATTTAAAGGACATCTATTTAATAGAATCATACTATAATTTAATACATATTTCCTCAAAAGAATAAAAGAGAAATACTTGAAACATGGTGTCAAACATATTCTTTTATAAATATATACATATATATAAAGAAAAGAAAGTGAATAGCAAAAAAAAATTATTCCTTATTTTTATATATATATTTATAAATGTAAAGTAATATAAAATATGAAAAATTGGTACTTTTCATATTTCTTTGTAGTTTATATAAATACTATAAGGGAAAGTTAATATAATGTTAAGATGGAAAAAAAACTATTTGATATCATAATATTTAAATTTTAATCGTTTCATAAACATTAAAGTTTCTGTACCCGTTTCCTGAATAACGAAATTAAGCTTTTTAGGGGGTGAAGAATAAAATTATATATTACGTTGTCAAGAACAAAAAAAGAAAGAAAAGAAAAAAGGGAAATGTTTGATAAATGTTTTGAATGTTAATGATTTCCTCAAAATTTAACATTTTTGAAAATTTATTTAATTATAAGAATAGTATAACCAAAAAAGAGATATATACTTTATAGGACAATTAACAAAACCGATTATCACGTTTGATGGTATGTATCATTAACAGGAACTTTAAGGAACATTTATATTTATTAAACGTGAAATTATTTGTTTATTTTATAGAATCGACTAAATAAAAAAATTATACCAAAATTAACTTCCTCTTTTTTCACTCTATACTTTTTACAATATTAAAATTTAACTGAAATTTAATATTTAAGGGTCTTAGTATAATTTAATTTAAAAGAAAAAAGATTAATAAATCTCATATCTGTAAAAATTCTTTTGGTATCTATTCTTTATATAAAATATAAAAAAAACCAATATGGATGTATCACTTAAATAATGTGAACAACTCTTTTTTGAGAGTTAAATTTACAAATTTATTAACGTTTTTAAAATAAAATAGTATTTTGAAAAGCTTAATGATTAGGTATATAATATATGTTTTTCTTTTCATCAACTCATTTAAAAAGCACACTTAAGGGAATATAATTGTGAAAACGTCTTAAGCAAATACATCTTTACACCCTTAAAATTTTTTATGTTATAAAAATTTTTAATTTACAGGGAAATTTTAGACAACTCTCATAATATGTTATATCAAATTATTAGAGAGATTAACCAATTAAGAAATTTGAAAAATTTTTCAAATGTTACAACCAAAATAAATATTATAGTGCATCTATCCTTCCCAATCCTTTAGGGTATTATAGAAGAAATATCGTCATACTTCTAAAATATTAAGAAAAAGCATATATATAGATCTAAATTTTTACTCCATTAATAATAAAAAATTTAAGATAAAATAGCAAAAAGTAAAAAAAAGAAGAAAAAAGTTATATTTCAAATGATGGGATGTTTTTTATAAGTAAATTAAGTTAATCAACTCAATAATGGGGAACGTAATTTATAGTTAATTTTTTACAAGGGTATGATATAAATATTTTCCCTAACTTAATAACATGCAAATAATTTTCCAAAACAAAATCTTTGCATTTTTCCAGGATATACATATAATATCAAAAATTAATACATTTATATTAAAAGCAATCAAACTTGAAAACTGGGAAGGATAGATTGAAAAAGTGATATAAGTATTATAAATTAATTATTGAAAAGAAAAATGGTATAATAATGTTTATTGTTAAATGTTATGTACTTCATCTATGAGAAAAAAGATATTAATACATTTATTTTGACAGATTTTTGTTTAATGTATAGTAAAAGTATGCATTTATATTTAATCATAATTGTGCCAACCAAAATCTTACTCATATATTTTTAATAAAAATGTTGAGGGTAGATTGAAATAGAGAGATGGAATGGGTGTGAGAGAGAAGGAGAAAATGATGACAATAAGTAATAGAAGTTAGATAATATAAACTTATTATTTTCTATGGAGATTGAAAAGAAATATAAATAAATGAAATTTGGGGCACATAGGAAGTATTAAATCGCTTATTGCTTTTTTCTTTATGAGGGTTATTAGAATGATAGCATGAAATAAAATCTCCAACTTTAATTTACGATACTTTCAAAAAATAATAAAAAAAGTTAGAACAAAAATAAAAACATTGTAAATATGAAAGAATTTAAGTTAAATGAGAGAAAAAAAGATAGTTCTGATGGAATTCTTTAAAATTGTTTTTTTTATAATTAAAAAAATTTCCTTCATAACCTTTAAAACAATATCGTTGGAATATTAATAAATTTTCAGAGACCATATTTTATCAAAGTAAATTAAAAATGCATTTTATTCTGCCTTTTTAAATAAGAAAAAAACAGAATAAGAAAAAAATAAAAAAAGTACAACGAATAATTATTTTTCAAAAGTATTTTCGTTCGATAGAAGTTTGGAAATATAAAATTTATTATGTTCAACTAATCTCACGAGAGTTAAATTTAACTTTTATTTATGATACATCATATAATGGTGTTTATAAATTTTGAATATTGAAATATTAGTCGAAAATATCGTTAATCACATTAAATGTAGTAGTTTGAATGACAAAATAAAATGAAAGGGGAATACTATTATTGGTCATTAAAGTCACATTATTTTTTGACTCTTTTTTTTTACTTCTTTAAACTTTAAAAAGTACATATTGAATATACTTTTCTGATCATTTGCAATTTAAATCGTCTTTTAAATGAACATGTTATTTTAGTATAAAAAAAATAATAATAAATTTATTTTGTAATTTCTAGAATGATATGAAAATTCTGTTGCTTTGGAAATTAAAAAAATAGTAAGTTTTCCTTTACAGAGATGTAAAATAAAAATTTTTATTTAAATGCAACAAACTTGAATATTAAATTTTAGAATTTTAAGTTAAAAAGAATATTATTACATATATTTATAACAATATCTGTGATGTAAAATGTTATAAGTAATACGTTAATAAGCACATAATATAATTTAAAAAATTTTTAAAACTGATTATTTTTCTTACCATTCAAAAATAATAAAAATGGAATATTTATCAATTATATGGTTTCTTGGATATATGTTACATTAAAATAATATTTGAATGTTTTTATAGTGTTTTAACAGATGCTAAAAAATAAATAAAAAATAGAGGAGAGGTCATTTGTATGTTGTTATCTTTAATGTTTCACATGTTAAATTGATAATTTTACTACTTCTTTGAAATATTTTTTATCATATTAATCACTTATTTTTAACATATTTAAAAATTAAAAATCAAATTAAAGTTTGTCTTATTTACCACTTTTATTAAATTACTTTATTATTTTATTTGATAAATAAGAATGTTACAGTGTTCCAATGTATTTCTTTTTAAAAGTTCATAGAATATCTGTTGGCAGTATGAAATAGGAGGAATTGTTATATTGCATACGTGGCCTTTATGTCGGTTAATGATAATACCATCTATTTATTTCAAAATTCTTTTCATTTTTTTGAAAACCATCTATTTTGTAAAATAAATAACATTTTATTAAATAGTTTATTTTTTATTGAATATCTATTACTTTTCATTAATCTTTTTAAGAGTAATTATTGTTATAATATTATGTAGTAAGAAATGACGTGGTTAGATTTTATAATGACAACTGTACAGTTAATTTAAGAATACATAAATTTTTAGATTATTTTAGGTTATTAATTATGATTTTTTTGTATTATTTGTTACTATCATTCTTTTCTTTTCTGCTAGCCTTTCATTTTACAACTTCTGAATTTGATTTTTTCCGCCAATAGAAAATAAAAAAAGAAATCGTTATCGATGGACTTTCGTACTTTTTTAATTAATAATTTTAGTGTATACATCATAATTTATATTTAACGTCATCCATTTTAGATACTGAGGAAGAAGGAAACTTCAGTAAATCAACAAAAATGAACCAATTCCAAGGACAATATCCGAATCCTGGGATGAATTTACCATCGTCTCAAAATAATGGTCCAGTGTCACAGATGTGTCAAGGAGATAATAATCATCAACAAAATTTACCTGCTTCATTTGGGCAAATGAGTTTGCAGGGCCAAACACAACAAACAACTACGATGTCATGTCCTCCACAAACAAATCAATATAGCCAGAATGTACCTTTTTCAAATAGTCAACAAGAATTCAATAGCAAACAAATAGCTGGATCACAACTTAATAAGCCTCTACAATCATTTCAAGGAATGGCTCCATTTAATCCATCATTCCAAAATCCTCCACAGATGTCCTTTGGAGGTCCACCACCAGTCGGAAATAGTATGGAGTCGAACGAACAAAAGTCATCTTTTCTAGGTAACCAGCCACCAACTGCTCAGGGATTTCAAAATTTTAATAGTCAAATGCAACATGATCTAAATAATGGACCACCAATTTTGACACAAAATCCTCCAAGTAATGCTAAACCAGTATTTCCCTTACAACCTAAGATGGGGGGTATGACAATGTTACCACCAGGTGGTCAACAACAAGTTCCTAGATCAAATCAACCACCAACGAGTATTCCAAATGTACTTCCACAAGGTAAGTTTCTCAATGATTGACATTTAATAATTAATCTTAGGTGGACAACAAACATTTGATGGATTACAAAAAATGGGAATGGATGGACAAATTAGTGAAAAACCACCAGGCATGCCAAATCAACAACAAATGGGACCACCAGGAATGCCTCCAATGATGCCATTTATGGGAGGGCAAAATCAAGTATCTGGACCACCATCTTCGATTCAACCAGGCAATCCAGGACAACACGGATCAACTGGTCCGCCATCATCCATTAATCAAGGAATATCAGGACAACAGTCATTTACGCTACCAGGTGCTCCACAACCGGTAATGCAAGGAGGACAACAACAGCAAATGAGAATACCAGGACCACCACAACCAGGAATTCCAGGAGGTCAACAAATAGGGACTCCAGGAGGACCACCAATGGGAATACCCGGGCAACCATCAATGGGAATACCCGGACAACCACCAATGGGAATACCCGGACAACCACCAATGGGAATACCAGGACAACCACCAATGGGAATACCAGGACAACCACCAATGGGAATACCAGGACAACCACCGCTTGGACCACCAGGAATGCTAGGTCCACCAGGTATGATGGATTCAATGCAACAAAAACAACAAAGACTTGATCCAGAACAAATGCCAAGTCATGTACAGGTCCGTGAAGATGATAGGATTGCTAAAACAGGGCCATTCCCAACAGGATATCCAACAGCTGAATTGCCACCACTTGTAACGACAGATTATATTGCACAAGATCAAGGTAATTCAAATCCACGTTTCTTACGTTCATCACTTTATTCTGTTCCATTAACAAATGATATGTTGAAGGTTTCACATATACCATTTGTTATATCATGCACACCATTTGCTAAGACAATGCCAAATGAATATACACCACCAATTGTAAATCTTGGTGAACTTGGTCCAGTTAGATGTCAAAGATGTAAAGCATACATGTGTCCATTTATGCAATTTATTGATGGTGGCAGGAAATTTAAATGCCCATTTTGTGATGCATCAACTCCAGTTGTTGATGAATATTTTGCTCACCTTGATCATACAGGAAGAAGGACCGATATCTCACATCGTCCCGAGTTTTGTCTCGGTTCATATGAATTTGTTGCAACAACCGCCTACTGCAAAAATAAAGTGTTACCAAAAGAACCTGCCTTTATATTCATGTTAGATGTTTCATATAATGCAATTAAAAGTGGTCTTGTTAGAACATTTTGTTCAAATTTGAAAAATCTTTTTTCAAAGTTACCAAAAGAGACATATCAAGAGAAATCAACACTTCGTGTAGGATTTGTTACATATGATCATACACTGCATTTTTATAATTTATCATCTAAAGCAAAGAAACCTGAAATGACTATAGTTAGTGATCTTGAAGATGTTTTTGTACCATTTGTTGATGGATTTTTGGTTGATGCTTCAGAAGCTGAGGAGAGTATTCAAAAGGTTCTTGATGAGATACCAAGACTTTTTGGTAACACTAAAATTACTGATACATGTTTAGGGCCTGTTGTGCAAGCTGGTTTGGATGCTTTGAAATCATCTGACAGAAGTGGGAAATTATTTATCTTCCATACATCACTCCCAACACTTGAGGCACCAGGAAAGTTGGTTAACCGTGAGGATAGAAAAGTTTTAGGTGGTGAAAAAGAAAAGACCGTATTAAGTCCTAATGGAGATTTTTATACAAAATTAGGTGAAGATTGTACTAAGAATGGTGTATGTGTAGATTTATTCCTTTTCCCAAATGCTTTTATTGATGTTGCTTCATTATCACCGTTAGTATCAATATCAGGAGGACATTTATATAAATATCAATACTTTGATGCATCAAAAGATAGTGAAAACTTTTTAATAGATTTAGGGAATGCTGTTAGTCGTGAGACAGCTTTTGATGCTATAATGAGAATAAGAACGTCAACAGGTCTTCGTGCTACAAATTTCTATGGACATTTCTTAATGCAAAATTCAAGTGATATGGAATTTGGTGGTATTGATTCATGTAAACAAGTTATGACTGAAATAAAGTATGATGACAAACTTCCACCAAATGAACCATGTTATGTACAAGCAGCAACATTATATACAAGTTGTTCAGGTCAAAGAAGACTTCGTATTCATAATTTATCTCTCTCAACAACAAATGATTTTTCAACTATTTACAAAGCTATTGAAGCTGATACTTTTGTCGCATACCTTTACAAAAATGCTGAACGTATTGTTAGAGATAAAATACCAAAAGATATGAAGGAACAAATTATTAATATGTGTGCACATGTTTTAGCAACATATCGTGAGAAATGTTCTGATAACCCACCACTTGGCCAACTTATCTTACCTGAATGTCTTAGACTTTTACCATTATATTTAGGTAGTATCATTAAAAATGATGGGTTAACTGGAGGTGCTGAATTGACAGTTGATAATAGAGCGTGGCTTATGCAGTTAATTCCTGGTATGAGAACTGAGGATATTATTAGAATTTTGTATCCGAAGATTATCCCAGTTTCTGGAGTTGTTGTTGAAAATGAACACGATGAATTCTTTATGCCTGGGGAGATTAGAGCATCATATGAATATTTTAAGTCAACTGAGGCATATTTAATTGAAAATGGTGTTAATATATTCTTATGGATTGGACAACAAATTTCTAATGAGTGGATTCAAGCTATATTTAACGTTCAAAGTCTTCAACAGGTTGACACAGAAACTGTAAGTTTTATTATATTTAAAAATATATTATTGACGATTTTTTAATTTAAGCATTCCATTCCTGAACGTGACAATTCTCATTCTCGTGGTCTTCGTAAGGTAGCAAAAATTATTACAAATGAAATTCTCCGCCATACTAAAATTACAATTATCCGCCAATCGGATCCTCTTGAAGCATGGATGAAGAGATTTTTAATTGAAGATCGTTATGCAGGTCAAGGTGGTTCATATGTTGATTCATTATGTACTCTCCATCGCGAAATTCGTTCTATTCTTTCATAATTTAATTCTATCATATATAACATCTTAAATGAGAAGGAAATTGAAAAAAAAAGTAGTGAGTAAAAAATTGTTATGTTGGAATAGTAGAATTTTACCTGTTTTCAAACAATTTATATAAATTCAATTTTAAAATTAATACATACTTTATTATGATTTTCATATATTCAACAAATATCTATATAATTTATTTATTTAATCATTATTTTAATCAAAAGCATTTTTAAAATTTGTAATTGTTATTTATACAAATTTTTAACATTTTATTTACAATAATTATAATATAAATTCCATCATATATGATAAATAACAACAATGTCTCTATCTTTTTTATAAAAATTTAAATGAATTAGCGATTAAGTATGGAAAAAATATAATAGGGCTATTAATACACAACAAGGTAATGACTAATTATTATAAATCTGGAAATCTTGTAGGATCTTCACGATAACTTTTTGGGATACAAAACATATTAATTGCTATGTCATCACGAAATTCAAAATTTTTAAAAGATATATTTGCGGAGATTGTTGGCAACAATGGCATTTCGATAAATATTGGAAAACCAGGTGGAAGTTTTACTTCGCAAAATCTTTTTAGCTTATCAAAATGCCTTACACTTGAGACTTGTTCTAATATTTGGATTAAAGTTTCTAATGATAATGGAAAATTTTGACTCATTCCGACCGATGCTTTAAGATTTTTTGAATGTTCTTTTAGAACTTGACACCTTCCAAGTGGTGGGGGATTTCCTGATGCCGCACCAATATATTCTTCCCAAGTTGTTGATGTTCTTCCTGGCGGTGGAAGACTTTTTCTATGTTGAAGGATTCTTATATCACTTTCTATTGAATTGGTGTTTCCTGATGTCATTTGTCTAAAGAATGCTTTATTGTTTTTAATATCCTCCTGTGATAAATGCTCTCTTCTTTTACGTGTTACTAACGTTAACCCTTCAACTGAATAAAAATCACAATCATAATCTCCTATCATACGCTGAAAAAAAGAGCAGATTATTAACATTAGTTCATAAGATAAAACAAACATACAGATTTTTCTTGTTTGAATATCCAGCCGGAAGTTTCCCGGACAAATGTTACTGGCTTTGAGGATGCTTGTGCACTTACAATATCTGAAGACATCAAAATATCAATTTCTTCATCCAACTCGAGATCAGATTCAATTCTCCTCATTCTTTGAAAAACTTTTGATTTATTATCAAGAATTATTAATTCATTCTCAACTTTATCTGCGCATGGATTGAAAATAAATGAGATATCGCCTCTCTCCCAACTTCTATCATTAAAGTCAACCAATGTGGTATCTAATCTCATACATGAGCCTTTTTTAAAAACTTTACATGTATCTGATGGTAATACTTTAGATACAAAAGGAATCCAACTATGAAAATTCCATTTAAATTCCATGTAAAAATCATCAATTGTCGTTAGAATATTCTTTAATTTTGGCTTATTCTTTGTCATCTTTTCATTACTTTGTTCTTTTAATTTTTTTAGCATCGATGTAACTTCAATTAAGAAAATAAAGAGAATTTATGTATAATATAAGTAAAAACATACTTATTTGTCTATCTCCATAACTAATTGCTTCCTGTAGACAATTCCATCCTTCACTATTTTTCACTTTAACAGGAGAATTATGTAATAATAATATTGATATTGTTTCTGAAAAGAGGTATAAACTAAAATGTATAAACAAAATTTTTTTATTCATTTCATGATCATTTAAAGGGCAAACTTGAATATGTTTTATTGATAAGCAAATTAATTCGAGAGCAATATCACTTACGATGAAACTTTACCATTTTTAAAGAACTTTCTCATTGTAAAAATTTTTAAATTTGTAACATTCAATTTTTATTGGAAAACTTTTAATTTTAATAACTTTACGAAGACTTGCATGTAACTAATTTTATTTTTCCCATTAATTTATTTATATATTCTACTACTTTTATTGTAATTTCGGTATATTAATAAAGTACTTGTAATATCATAGAACGGTTACTTCATGCCAACATAAAGTGTACTGTAAATATTTTTATATACACATCATTTCAATAAAATATTAGAAAAGATTACTGACCAAAAAGAATATTTGTAGTTTAGTTAAATCACAAATTACAACTCTACTGAAAATCCCGGAAATGTCAAACTTTGTTGTTAAAAAAAATATCAGAAAGCATATATTTCCAACAAATTTTCATTAGAAGAACATTTTTACAACAAATAATTAAATATAAATTTTTAGTGGCTTAATAAATCAAAATACTAATCTAAATTAACATTTAAATAAAAAGTAAACTGACTGAAGATAGTAAAGAGCCTTTTTTTTTGCTAAATTCAATGCAAAAATAAACAACATTTTAAAATTTATTGCGCAAAAATATTGAATTTGTTTTTGAAATAAAAAAACGAAGAACAATTATATTTTTGTAATGTTATTATGTAAAATAAAAACAGAAGAATTATACTTGCTATTTTTAAAGATTGTTATCACTATAATAGTTATGAAAAAGGGTACAAAAATATAAGTGGGAATTAGTTAGATTAGGAGATTAAAATAATATTAGTAATGTATAAGTTAAAGAATATAAAAGTATTATTGGAAACATAATAAATTCATGTAGAAAAAAATTATTAGCATTAAGTAGTTATTATACCCGCTTGACCTTATATTTTTAATTAGTAAAAAATAGTTTTGAATGAAGTTTTATGATAATGGAAATATAGAACAAGTTGAAAATCAACATTGAATAATAAGTATATGAAACATTTCAATTTAAAAATTCTAAGAAGATATTAGAAAGCGATTAACGATAAATATTAAATTGATATAAATAATCATATATACATAAAGAAATGTTTCAAATCATAAATTGTTATAACATACCTAATTACATTTCTTTGTGTTTTTATAAAAAAAAATGAGATAACAAACTTAACATTTAAAATCAATAACCTTTTTTTTTATTTATTTAATAAGTTTACTTTAAGAACTTTTTTGTTTCAATATATTTTGCAACCGTATAAAATTTTTTATCATCAGTTTGTTTTAGATTAAAAATATAATAGTACAAAAAAATTGCAGTGATTATAGAAATTCGTGAAAAAACGAACTTTTGTTGAAAGGACTTTTTGTAAGTGTTTTCCATCAACATGGTAATTTTGTCACGTCTTTTTTGTATAAAACTTACCACGATGTCCTAACATTGTTGAAATGTGTAAAGCAGTATTTCCATGAATATCTTTTTCGTATATATCAATTCCGTTTTCAATAAGCTGAAGGACCATTTCAGTGTTATTTAAAAATGCTGCCTTGTGTAATGGGTACTGTTCTTGATTTAATGACATCTTTAAAATATTAAAAAATATGTATATATTTAAATATATTTAAGGCGAAGAATCTAAAAAATAATGTTAACATAAAAGATTGTATAATAATATTATTAGTAAAAGAATAGTATATATTTGATAACGACTAAAATAAAAGTATGCATTTATGTTGATTGGTAAAATATGTCAAAACACCAAAAATTTACATAAAAAAGAAATACAATTTTAAGTACAAATTTTAATGGTGATGTTTTATTAAATTACAAAACTATTCAAGGTATAGAGAGAAATAAAAACTCATTCCAAATTTAAACATAAAATGTATGTAAAAATTCAACATACATACAAACTATAATATTTGAAGACAAATTTAAATTATTATAAATTAGTAATAAAATTTTTTGTTAATATAGTGTAAGATTGTAAAAAGGAATTGATTTATTTTTAATTCACAGTCTAACAAAAATTATTTTTTGGAATATTTATGAACAATTGGAGAGATAACTAGATTAAAAGAGATTGTTAAATGATAATCAAACAATTTTTTTTGTAAGATATTAACAAATTAGATAATAGTAATTACATTCTTTCATTTATTAAATGTCTTCACCATGTTATCTTTTTGTTTTAATAAAGAAAGAAAAAAAAGAAACATTGATATGATGATAAAAAGAGAATAAAGTTTAATTTAACGGGACAATTAGTGATGAAAAAAAGATGCGATAAATGGTTTGGAGCAGTTATATACATATAAAAGAAATTTTTATAGAGAGATGTACGATAATAAAATATATATGTTTAATGCGAGAGAGAAAAACATTTAAGTTTTCTTTTTTAAATCAAGCATTATATCATATGTTTGTTTGTTTAAAAATCTAAAGAATACATTGAATTATTAAATCATTCCTCTTCTACATACTTACCATTCTCATCCTTTTCATTATTATATCTTTTAACAACAAAACCTTATTACTGATAGACTTTATTTACAAATATATGCATGTATATATGCATAAATATCTTTGATATATATTCGTCATATTGAAGTATTTAAATTGTTTAAACACAAAAGATATAAACTAATTTATTGTTTTAAAACACTTTAGTAAAAATATATTTAATTTACCAGTAAAAAGTGGTCTAATTCCCATAAAAAAACCTGATATTTTTGAGCATTTTTTGAACTAAAATACACATATACATTACTTATGTATATATATTAGTTGACCAACTTTACTTCAAAATAAAATTTTTTTTATCCCCAAGACCATTGCAATTTATAAGAGGTAATTTGTTCAAAAGTCACTATTAATTAAAGCAGTGGCAAAAGAAAAATAGTTTATTTATATATGTATAATATAAAATAAAAGTTTAAAATAATATTGTTGTATAGGAGTATAAAATATAAAAGAAATATTTTTGATGGAATAAAAGAGAGTAAATAAATTTTTCTTTAACTTTCTTTAAAGAAGATCTTTAAGAGAGAATAAAAAATAAGTTACGACATTTTAAAAGCTGTAAAATTTATTATTAAAATAAATGTTTTTAACAAGAGTTAAAAAAAAGACAAAAAAAGTGGCTTAAATTATTCATAATAAAATAATTCCTACAATTCTACATTTATGTTACGATTTTTCAAAAACATAAAATAAAAATTTCTAATATGTGGTTTTTTTAAATTATATATGTGAAAGAAGTATAAAACCATTTAGAAAATTTAATTAATTTTCATTTAATTACTTTTTTAGAATACATGAAAATATTATATTTAATTACTCTTAGAAAAATATTTTATTTATCAACTTTAATTTTAATAGATCACATCTCCAATGATTGTAAGGGGAAAATTTATAATAATTAAAAGTACATTGCTATAGAATAAATTTTAAATATAATATTAATAGTTTTATATTATACCTGTCACTTTTAATTTTCATTAAAAATAAGTTATATGTGTAAAATTGTGGTTCTTTGATAGATAAATAAATTTTATTTCTAAAAATTTTAATAATCATATTTTTAAATACCTTTTTTTCAATAATATTCACTATATGCATTCAAATATTTTTTTATGAAACATAAATTTAATATTTCCAATTTTACTTACAAATAATTTATTACATTTTAATATATAATTTTTTGAAGATATAAAAATAAAATTAATTTCTAGTATACTACTCACAAAATAAATTTTAATATTTAAAAAAATAAAAATATTACGAAAGATTTTTTCTAGTTCTTCTTCTTAATTTTAATTTCAAAATTATGTTATGAATAGATACAATATTTAAGATGTTTTTGTGATATTTTAATATAACAATACATTTAAAATACTGATAAAACTAAAAGTTTAAGAAAGCATAGTTTTTGGAACAATAAATATCATAGTTCAATTGTTAAAATACAATTAAATATATTGTTTCTTAAGAATGATAAATATAAGAACAAAGATATATTTTTTTCTACGTATAAAGTAATAAAAATAAAGAAAATTACGTGTACATTGTGATGAAAATATTGTCACTTTCCTTTACATGTAAAGATAATAGTACTATAGAACAAATTTCTCTCTGTAACAGATTATGTCTAAAGGTAAGAAATTAAAATTTTCTCTATAATTATAAATATAGATAGTATAAATGAAGTATAAAAAAATAAAAATATCTGAAACAATTTTATTAATTATTTTTTTAACCAAAAAAGAATATTTAATATGTGAATTTGACGGGGAGATTTTTATTAAGAAGTGTCATATTTTTACTATAGTAAGCTTTATTTTTTTATACATTTTCAGTCATCAAAATATAATTATTATTTTTAAAATTGTAAGTTATTGATATGTAAGAGTTAATTATTCAAACTAAAATTTTACTTTATTTATATTAATATGTCAAATAATAAAAAGTAAAAAACAAATGGAAAATAATAAATGTTATACAAATTATATCACTTAATATTTATAGCCTGAAATATGTTAATAAGTTCGATGACAAGCTTTTGGTTATACTTTATTTAAAACATATTTTGGTAAAATAGAATTGAAAGACAATTATGTAAAAAAGAATAAGTGAAATTAAATACTAAAATTATTTAGTTAGTAATTTTATGATATTTATAAGTAAAGGAAGGAATAAAAATGTATAGAAATTATAAAATATTCCTTTGATAATAATAAACAATCAATGACAATAAAGATTAATTATTTTAATAATCATAAATTAATTTTTTTTCTTAATTTTTCAAGTTTCAAACGAATTAAAAAAATTAATTTTCGCTTTAACAAATGTAATCAAAAAATATACATAAGTTAATTAAATTATTCAAATTTAAGTGTAGATTATCCTTCTTTTTTTGTTATACAAAAATAAAAGGAATATTTTCTTTCCTATTGTGAAGTATTACTAAGAAAAGAAGCTTCAAAGTTCAAATAATATGTTTTTTTTTGCTTTCTAAACAAATAAAAATAATTGCTTATATTTTTTTACTAAAATTATAATAACAAGGAATTAAAAGTATTTTCATAAAATTGATACAGGTTTTGTAAAGATGTTGAAACAATTCTTATTTTCCCATTATGAATTGTTAAAAATCCACTTTAAAAGTATTATTTACTTCTATCATCTCAATTATCATTTTTAACATTTAATTTCCTTAACTAACAATTTTTCAATTACTCACATATAAATTTATTATTTTCCATTCCATCAACATATGATAGTATACCATGGAAAGTAAAATTAAACATTAATTTGAGCAGGATGTATCATATTATATAGAATCAAAGATAATTTCTATACTTAAAATATGTTCCTCTTATCAATGGAATATTTATAACAAGTATAAAAATTGTTAACTGAACATTAAAGTATCTATAAAAGAATAATAATTTAACACCTTAATATGGTGGTGAATTTATAATCTTTTACTGATTTATCATCGTTAACGTTCACTCCTTCTAATTTTAAGGATGCTTTAAAAATTCATACTCTCCATAAAATTTTATCAAACATTAAAAGATTCTTTACTTTTCAAATATCAATCGCCTTTATTTATAATCATTTACATTTCAGTCTTTTATTTTTGTTTCTTCAAGTATTATTATTTTACTATTTTTTGACCTTTAAATAATGAAAGGAAAAAAATATATTTGGAGGAATTTTTTAATTCTTTCAATTCTATTTTTTATGATAATATATTCACAGATTCCTTGTGGAAAAAGTTTTGTACCATGTGGAAATTCTATTTATAAGGTAAAAAATGCAATTGACTATAATATTGTTGAGAGTTCTCATTTTGAAAATTATGGTGATATACCTGTAACAAATAAGCGTCGAGATAATGTTATAATTGATGAGAATGTAATTACATTGTCTTCTAATAATTTAAAGAATTCCTTGTTAAATAATATGAAAGAAAAGAAGTTTACTAATGTACCAAATTGTAAGAACTATAATTTCTTTTTTTATAAATAAATTTTTAAGATTCATTAGTTAAAGAATCGCTAATTAAATTCTTAGAAATTACTTCTACAAACCATCAAAAAAATTCTATTATGAATATTGTTAATTTAAACGCAGCATTGGCAAAAGAATCAAAAAATATGGAAACATATAAAAATATAACAAATATAATGTTAAAAAATTGTTTAAGCAATCAACAAATTCCATGTCCTCCAGCATCTTTTCGTTTGATAGGAGGTAAATGTAACAATGTTAAATATCCATTGTTAGGTACTGTAAATCAACCATTTCAAAGAATCCTTTCACCTGATTATAAAGATAACGTTATGCTACCAAGAGTTTCATATAAAAAGTTAGAATTACCTAATGAAAGAGAATTATCAATTAATGTATTTAATGAACAAAATCCTCGAAATATTTCTATAACTAATTTATTCGCCTATTGGTTTCAATTAATATCATCAGACATTTCATCAATTGCCTCAATAATAAAGACATCCTCTGGAGAAGATATTATATTACAGTGTTGTTCTATTAACTTCGAAAAAATTGACAATGAATGTAATCCGCTTGAAATTTCATTGTATGACCCTGTATATAAGGGAAAAATAACGTGTATCCCACATACACGTTCTATTCCAACGACATCAAATGATTGTAAGTTAGGACAAAGAGAACAAGCTAATTTTGTTACAAGTTTCATTGATGGAAGCTCTATTTATGGTAATAACGAAGATGATGAAAAGGAACTAAGATTGCATGTAAATGGTAAATTACAAACTGTTATCTTTGATAGAAATTTTGAGTTATTGTCAATTGATAGAACAACATCAAAATGGTGTCAATCATCAAATATTAGTCATAATTGCTTTAAAACAGGTACAAAAGATGGCAACATTTTTCCAGGCTCTAGTGCCTTGAGAACAACAATTGCAAAATATCACAATTATATTGCTTCTAACTTAAAACAACTAAATCCATCTTGGGAAGATGAAAAAACTTATCAAGAAAGTAAAAAAATAGTTATAGGTGGTATACAATTTATTACATACAATGAATTTTTACCTATATTATTGGGAGAAGAAAATATGATAAAGTATAATTTAAAATTAAGAGATAATGGCTATGAGAGCAATTATGATATAACAATCAATCCAAATATTTTTAATGAAGTTGGTATCCTTCTCAATCCTTTACTTTTATCAATGATAAATGATTTTATACGATCAGTTGATAGTAAAGGGTGGGTAAAAAGAAATTTAAATATTCGTGATACTTTTAATGATCCATCATTGTTATATGAAGAGAATGGTATTGAAAATGTTATAAGATTTTTAACTTTAGAAAAAATTAATACGCCATCATTATCAGTGTCAGAAAGTTTTAAAAGTTTTTATCTAGCAAATCGTGGTAACTATGGTATCGATGCTATTGCTTTATCAATCAAACAAGGACGTGATCATGGGATAAGAGGATATCGATTTTATAGACAAGCTTGTGGATTAGGAGATATTACTGATTTTAATGATTTAGAGAAAATTTTTTACTCAAAAAATATTGTTAAATTATTAGAGACAATATATGAAAATATTAATGATGTTGAATTGATAATTGGTAGTCTTGGTGAAAAACCATTAAATGGCAGCCTTATTGGACCAACATTATCATGTATATTAGGAAAACAATTTCAAATGCTTAAATATGGTGATAGATTTTGGTTTGAAAATTATTTTACAGATACTTCTTTTTCAGTTGAACAGTTAAATGAAATTAGAAAAATAAGTATTGCTGAGATGATATGTAAAGGAAGTGATATTAAATTTATTCAGCCAAATACATTTTTTTTACCAGATAAATTTTCTAATACCTTCCTTAAATGTGATAACAGTATGATTGGTAAAATAAATTTTAAATATTGGAAAGATGATGAAGAAAAAATTGAGATGCCTGTTACAACGGAGACAATTAAGAAGGTTGTTGATCTGGCAATATTAAATATAAAAGAACAAAAAATACGTGAATCAAGGAATATAATGGTAAATCAAAGTATAATTCAAAAAGGTGATCCATTATTTGCATGGAGTAATATGTTACGACCAAAAGAGAAAGCTAAAAGAATTGCTAGAATTTCTGAAATTTTGTTGGAATCAACAAAAATTTTTACTAAAGGTGATGTTATATTAAATGGTCAGAGGTTACCAAAATTGAGTATTGAAAGTATACAAAATATGCTTCCAGAAGTTGATGTATCAATGTTTATTTCTAATTATACTGCTTTCCTAAGTGATGATGGTAGTTTGACGAATGATCAATGTTTACCACAAAATCTACCATGTGATCATACAGCTAAATATCGTACCTTTTCAGGATGGTGTAATAACTTAAAACATCCACATTATGGTAATGCTTTCCAACCACTAAAACATCTTTTAACACCAACTTATGATGATGGTTTTGATCAACCAAGAAGCAGAAGTGTCTTAGGAAATAAGTTACCAAATCCAAGAATTATATCCAATAAGGTTCATCAAGATGAGGATATTTCTCACATAAAATTTACCCATATGGTTATGCAATTTGGACAATTTTTGGATCACGATTTAACTCATTCACCAACATCACGTGGGCCAAACAATGAAATACTTAATTGTACACGATGTGATAGTCCTGAAACAATATCAGTTCATTGTGCACCAATACCCGTTGAAGATGGTGATCCACATTTTCCAACACATTATCCAAATGGTGAAAAAAGATGCTTACCATTTGCAAGATCGTTGCTTGGACAACTTAACCTTGGATACAGAAATCAACTCAATCAGTTAACATCATTTATTGATGGTTCTGCTATTTATGGATCAACAAATTGTGAGGCAAATCATGTACGTCTTTATACAGATGGTTTATTGAGGTATTCAAACATTGGATCACATAATAATGAAGCTCTACCACAAGGTAATCAAGAAAAAGATTGTCGAAGTTTGCCTAAATATCCATGTTTTGTTGCTGGTGATGAAAGAAATAGTCATCAACCAGGTTTAACAATGATGCATACAATTTTTATGAGGGAGCATAATAGAATTTCTAGAGAATTAGGTATAATTAATCCACACTGGAATGATGAAAAAGTGTATCAGGAAGCACGTAGAATACATATTGCACAATTTCAACATATTGTTTATAATGAATTTATACCAAAAATTATTGGACTTGATTTGTTAGATAAATATGATATTATGGTTAAAAAAGATGGATATTATAAGAATTATGATGACACATGCGATCCGCAAATATCGCAGCCATTTGCAACTGCAGCATATAGATTTGGACATACATTAATTAGAAGAATGTTCCCAAGATTAGATAAGAATTTTAATAAAATGTCTGATCCAATTGATTTGGCTATCCATTTTGGTCATGTTGAACCTATTTATAATGCAACTTCTGGTGGTCTTGATTCAATAATTATGGGATTATTAGGAACACCATCTATGGCTTTTGATCGTCACATAACCACAGCTGTAAGGAATCATTTGTTTGCACGAAGAAATGAACCAACTTCTGGTATGGATCTTATTGCAATAAATATGTTACGAGGAAGGGATCATGGTGTTCAAACATATAATAAATTTAGAGAATTTTGTGGCTTGAAAAAAGCTAAAACTTTTAGTGATCTTAAAGATGTCATGGACGAAAAATCTGTTGGTGCTCTCCAATCAGTCTATGAACATGTTGATGATATAGATTTATTTCCTGGTTTAACATCAGAAAAACCATTGAGAGGTGCTTTATTAGGACCAACAATGGCATGTCTTGTAGCTGAACAATTTAGTCGTTTAAAACGATGCGATAGATTTTATTATGAAAATAATAATGAAGGAACAAAATTTACCTTAAGACAATTAAGAGAAATAAAAAAAATAAAACTATCAACGATATTTTGCCAAAATAGTGATTTTATTAAGACAATTCAACCTAATGTTTTCGATATGCCAGATGACTTAATGAATTCTATGGTAAAATGTAAAGATTTAAAGAAAATTAATTTAAACGAATGGAAGGAAAATTGTAGGTTTTTTGTTTTATTATTAATTTTTATTTTTAAAAGCTTCATGTGAAATGGAAGGTAAGAAGATTGCTTATGGAACGACAATTGATGTGACACCATGTGTATCATGTACTTGTACAAAAGAAGGTGTTATGTGTCGTCCAAAAAAAATAATTAATTGTGAAAAATTGTTATCGAAATATGGTAGAAAAAAAATATTCGATGATACAGCGTGTATGGTTCAATGCTCAGTGATTCTCAAAAATTAATATGTAGTATATTATTTATTAATTACGATAAATTAATCTATAAAATAAGGAATATATTTACATATATTTGTTTTTCCAATAAATTAATATGTTTATTAAATGGAATAACATAAAGTACGTTTAGTAAAGAAATTAAAAATTTAGGTTGTTACATAATTTTATATACGGTGATTCATAAATAACACCTCATACATTCAGTGTAATAATTTAATTCAGACTTGAGCCATAATAATTTTATTGTACTTTTTTGTAGAAGGCCTTTCAAATGGCAAAAACTTATAATGTATATAAAATACCTTAAATTGATATATGGAATTATGAATTTTTAAAATTAGAATTAATTTTTTCTATTCAAAGACTCGTAACTCTTCTATATATAAACCCAATCAAAAATAGATTTTGTTGTTTTCAAAAAGGGAAAGGCAACCTTTTAGTTATACGTATTGTTTAAATAGCTTATCGAAAAGAAGTTGAATTCCCATTTATAACAGTAATTAGTAAAATTTTATAAGACTTGGTGTCAAGGTATGCCAGAAAAACAAGATTTACAAAGCTATCTATTTTTACAATTAAGACTTTATTAATCTAAATTGTGGCCACCTAAAGTAACATACAATAAACATAAACAGTAATACTTAAATACTTACAATTTAAAAGAATGATATTACATAATAAGCTTAAGTAGTAATGATAAAATGAGATAATATTAAATATTTAAAACGGGGAATGGTTTTAGAATTGCTTTGGCATGCTGTTCCAAAAATACATAAGTACAAAAAATCCAGGGTTTCCTCATAAGATGTAAATTCATCTTATTAATTTTTCAATATTGAAATTATATTAAACAATTTCCATAATATAGAAGTGATTGTAATACAACAAATAAAAATTAATGACAAATAATTACCAATTTGCATCGGTTAATATTTATTTCCTTCTTCCAAACACACATTAACACTGTATTATAATGCTGTTGTTTTCATTTAATAACCTTTTGAAAACGAAAAATAAATAAAATGATATCCATTTTGACGTTTTCGATAATTTATGAAAGATTCAATGAGCGTAATGACATATTTATAATCCAATAACAGAAAAAATTATATAATTTGTGATTTTATATACAGAACAATTACAATGACTCTGTAAATTTATTCATAATTGCTGGTTTAGCTTTAACACCATTATTAACACATTTCAAAGATGGAAAGAATTGAAAAAATCATTTTCTTGACTTACAAAATATGATAGAAAATCATTTCCAGTAAAATTATGTATTAAATCTAAATTTTGTATCATTGTCTTAAAATATGCATATACAAAAATTCAATTAGAAAGTAATGGTGAAAATTTAAAGAGTTTAAATTCAAAATTATTTTTTAATTGTGGAACAATTGTTTTGATACTTATAATAAAAAATACAAATAGTACTAAAAATATAATATTTGCAAAAAATTAATTTATGGCAATGATTTAAAAAGTGGTCATTGGTGATTTAGTGGAAATTGGAAATATCCTCTAAATCTTCAAAAATCAGTACACCAGGAAAGAATAACTACTGATATTATAAAAACACACATGAAATAAAATTAAATATCCAAAAGACAAAAGTTTGACAAAGAATAGTAAAAGAAATATTTATGAATATATTCCTATCAACTAAAGAAATATATTTATATCAATCAGAAATTTTTTACTTTTTAAAACATAGTGAAAATAGTAAAAAAAAAGAAAATTGATTTTCGTTTGGTATATTTGAAACATCTATTGTATATTTTTTTTATTTATAAACTTATATACGAAGCTTCAGTAGATATGCTTGATAAGAGTTATAAAATGCCATTTATATTATCTATATCTTATATACACAAAAAATAAATGGGATAAATTTCGACATTATTACATAAAATGCAGTAAAAATGTCCCACTATTTTAAAATGTCAAAATTTATTCAAATTTTAAAAACATCAGGCGACAACAAAAATGTTTTAAATGACGCAAAATGTTAGATTTTCGCATAAATTTGGTCGTTTTTTTACAAAAATATATACTTTTAATATTTTGAAGTAATGTAACATTTATTTAATCTTAGAAATTTTAAAAATACTACACCTATTTTAGAATATAAATTTGTTTTTATAATATATTATGAAGTGAGTTATCAGAAGTCAATTTCGTGTAAAGTTGTTAACGTTTTAACAAAAATCATTTTTTTAAACAACCTATTAACACCAGTAAATTAAAAAATTTAGAAATTTTACAACAACAATAACAAAGAGTAATAATTATCTAACCATACAAAGTAATGTTTATTGGAAATATTATCTTAGTATTTGATATTTTTCTTATTTAAATTAAAATATTTAAAAATTTTTTTCTACTATGAACAAAACATATAATGTTTTAAAACTTTAAATCAGTTTGACTTTTAAAGATGATCTTGAAAAACAGTATAAAAAAGTTGAGTCATCAAATGAATATAACTTTATATAAAAATCTATTTTATAGTTACTCAAACAATTGAAGAACATCTAAAAAAATACTATCATATGCCAATAAATACTCCTTATAAAAGCATTTATAATTTATATTAAGTTAAATTTTAATATTGTATTTTAAAATGTATTGTAAAAAATAACTTAAGTTTTAAAATAAAAACAATAAAATATAAAAATAAAAGATAATTTTAATTATTGCCTTAATTTTTTGTACAAAACAATTGCGTTAAAATTATCGCAAATCAAGAAAATTCAAATTTTATTAGGTGGGACAAATTTATTACATTTTACGCAAATGTGTGTCCCATTTTTATTTTCTGTGTAGAAAAAAATGAAAAAGATTCTTCTAAATATAGTAGACGAAATTGTTCTTTTTTTAAATGATGTTGAAGTTGTAAAACTGATAATTATCATATTACAAGAGTGAAAGATAAGAATCTTGATAAAAAATGATTTCTGAGTTAGAATATCTTTAAAAAAGTGAGATGTTTTATACGGATCTACATATTTCATTACCAATTACATTACGACAAGAGTAAATTTAATTAATACTTAATATATTGTATATTTTTTAGGTCTACCATTTTCAAATAAGTATCTCTAATCTAAATATATAATTTATAAACTTCTTCATAATAGTTATGTAGGAACGAATTGTAGTGAGGTAATTTGGAAGAACTGGAAGTTTAAACTAATATTATATTTAATAGATACAATAATATGCTCTAAATTTTGATTCAGTAGGAAGATTGGTATCTCTAAGACGTGACCGTTAGTTTTAACATTATAAGATGAATATAATTTTTTTTTAATTTTCATGCTTTAATTATTCATCTCTTTTTAAAAGAAAGATTGGCTAGAAAAAAATAACATGATTTTAAACTAAATATAGTAGACTTTAGTATAAAAATGACGAATGAAAAAACTAAAATCTAAAATTATTTTTTAATTTAAAAATACTTTTGTTATAAAGGTTTAAGCTTATGATAACTTATTCATTCAAAAAACAATTTCACAACTTATATAACAGCTTTGAAAGATTTTACCAAATTAATAAAGCAACTAGAATAATTTTTTGAATCTCCCATGATAAAACATAATTTCCTACATCATGATACAAGCTTATAGATAATATAAAAAAGTGCCTAAAATAAATAATGATTAGTGCAATTCTTTTATGAACCTAAATGATAAAAAACATTTCAATCGATTATTATTTATACTTTAGTTTGTAATATTTTGCGATATTTGTAGTATTTTTATCATTAATAAATATTTATAATATTTGAGATCATATTCTATTTTTCCAATTTTTTATTTGTGTTTGATTTATCTGTAAAAAATTTCAAAAAAATATATGTTCATTTTTTACTATGTTATTAAATTATCAGTTTTACCAATGACTTTTCATATGATTAATATTTCAATTAAATTATTAAATATATATTAGATATCAAACATTTTCATTTTTTCGTTAATTTTTATCAAATGGTACAAATTTATATTTTAGCTATAAAAATCAATACTTTTTTTATAAAAATTATTATATTTATTCGTAAATCAATTGATTTAATTTTTATTATATAATCAAGTAAATTTTTTAGGTTATTCTATATTTTTTTATTATTTTATTACAGTATATCTTAGTGGTAAGAACAGTGTGAATTTTATAATACTTAAGGTAGTAATTTATTAATATATAATGTAACAAAAATTTATTTTATCTAATTGTTAGAATGATTGTAGCGAAAAAGAACGTATTTTTTTTTCTTTTTTTTACCATTTTAATACTAATATATGAAATTATAATTCAACACATGATTAAAATAAGTCACATAAAAAAAACTGTTTTTTATAACAATTCTATTAATGAAACAATAGAACATTATAAAATTGAACATCTACAAAATCAGATCATTAATTTCGATACTTTTAAGAATATAAATGATGTTACTGACAAAAGTTTAATAATAATAAATTTTCAAATTGTAGAAAAAGAAATGTCTCCAAATATTTATGAATATTTTATTTATGGATTTGGTTTTGGTAAATGTATACCTGAATACAGTGATAAAAACAAAGATGTATTGATTTTATATTATGAAAAAACAGATTTTTATTCTATTGGAAATATTTCAACTATAGCTAAAGAGTGTCCATGGTCGTGGGCAACTAAATGTGAATGGAATTCATATCATATTTCTTTTCGAATTCCCAGTAATATTGTTAATGATATTTCTAACGTTACAATATTTAATTTATATACATTAACAAAACATTACGTAAAAATTAAAAGACCATTTAATAAGAAAAAATATAAAGACGATTTTACAATATGTATTCCACCTTTATATTGGTATAACAATTTTCTTGAAATATTCATTTTTACAGAGATATGGGCACTATTTGGTGCATCCCATTTTATTTATTATTACTATTCTATTTCTAAAGATGTTATGAGACTTCTTAAATATTATCAATCCAACGGTATTGTAACCTTAATTCCTTATAAAAGTTTACCAAAATCTAATATTACAAATCCTAATAAGAGTATTTATCGTTATGGTCACTTAGCAGCTATTAATGATTGTTTACACAGGAGATATTCTAAATATTCTACAGTTCTTGATGTTGATGAATTTTTATTTATAAATGATGTAATAATCTATAGTGATAAAACTTTTTTTGAACACATTGATGATCTTTTTGAAATGAACTATGAACTTAGTGGTTTATTATTTTCTCATCGTGGACTGAAAGTGGATACAAATTCAATGAAAAATGATTTTAAATTTTTAGAAAACACCTATATAACTGATCATGATAGCGCAAAAAAATATATAATAAAAACGGATAGAGTAGAAACCGTTAATTCACACACACCAATTAAGTATATGAATTATCCTGTCAGAACTGTAAGTCTTTTTTTAGATATTTTATTACTTTTTAAGATGAATATTGATAAAGCTTTCCTTCTACACTTACATTTCAAATGGGCTTATAACAATAAAAATTTAACACAAAAATTTACCTTTATTACACCTAAACAAATTGAGCAGATAAAAAATAAATTTTTCTCTATTTATCAAAAATTAAAGCAACCTAAAAAATTTGGTTTTGAAACTAATGCTTTAAAAATAATGAAAAATTGTATTGTTAATTGGAAGAAAATTGGTTGTAAAGTTCCTGATGATTTATGCGGTGAGAAAATTTTGAAAATAGAAAAATGGGTAACTGCTAATGATAATTATAGAGGAGATGAATATCATATTATCTAAAAAACTTTATAAAACTTTATTTTATATAATCATTAAAAAAGTCGTGCATTTTTGTTTATAAAAATTCAACTTTTACGATGATTTTTAACTTCATTATGTTATTTTTGTTTTATTGAATTGGTGTTAAATGTTTATTTATAAAATAATCATGTTAATATATTTTGCTTTAAAGAATCAAAAACCTACATTCCTTTTGATTTCCTCAATTTATATTCTTAATTTAAAAGATTTCCAATAAAAATAGTATTTTATCATAAAAAATAATAACTCATATTTGAAAAAGTTATTTGAAATGTGTTTTAATATATAAAATTTTTTCTTTTAATTTTTTATATAGTTATCACATAGTTAAAAAGACAATAAGGATAATAAGTTTTTAAAAAAATTCTACATTCATATTTAACTAAAAAATTAAACATATCAATCAGTATAAACGTATATTTTATTTAGAGTAACAAAAATACATTTAACATTAGGAATTATATAATTTATTTGCTATTAAAGAAATATTATTCACTACAAATTAATGTCATTGGAATGTTTTAACACAATTTTATTTTATATTATATAGTAGTAATGATTATATAAAAATGCTGTTTGATATAAAAATATCATAAAATCACATAAGCATATTTTATTTCTTTTATATATGCAAATAAAATACCAAAAGACATGTTCTTCGGGAAATGAAATAATAGATGATTTAAAGACATACATCCATATTGTGTGTACTTACGTTACTAATATTTCATCTTAAATATTTCATTAAACATAACATTAAATGTGTCAAGTAAAAACAAAATAAATTTAATTTTTTATCATTCTCTTTTAAACATATGCTAAAACTAATTATTTTACACTTAATACTTCTCTTACTTAAGTAAACCATTCCTTTCAACTTTGTATTATTTTTACTGAGGTAAAATAGTTATTCTTTATATTTTTCAAATTATTTAGCTTATATTAAAATAAACTATACTTGTTACTATAAAATAATAATGCGACGCAATTTTGAATCTATAAGAAGGAAATTTAACAGTACCAGGTATTTTTTTACATCAATATATATTATTTATGATGTTAAGACGTGTTTCAAGAGCATTCAGAACAGGAGTCATAAACACACCACGAAAATCATTTTTACATCATGGTGCAGGTGTAAATCAAACAATTCCAACAATTATAAGTATAGATAATATGGATAATGAAATGAAAGATAGAATAATTGATATTACTGATAAAGCACTTCATGACAAAAATACTGAATCGGATGTTGCAACTTACATTAAAACATTCTGTGATAACGAGTTTGGTATATAAATAATATCATACAATTGCATTAATAATTCTTTTCTAGGTCCTACTTGGCATTGTATAATAGGAAGAAGCTTTGGATCACATGTTACGTATGAAAAATATTTGCAATTATCGTTTACAAAGTGTATAAGAGTTGTCATTTTTAAGAGTGGTTGATATTCTTAAAAATAGAGAATTAATTTACAGGAAAAAATGGTTTATTTTTCAAATGTCGCAATGTATATAATTTTTTCTACATGTTTAAAACTTTATTACAAGTTAAAATTTTTATGTTATCTATAAAATAACTATTTTATTTGTCTAGAAATAGAGTTTTGTTTTAAAATATAAATATACTTTAAATTTTAAAAGAAGTAGTTACTTATTATTTGAGGAAGTAACTTTTATTCTATACTACTTCCCTGTTTATTCTTAATAAATTTTTTCAATGAAAACAGCACAATTAAATAAAGAATAATGATTTTTACATAAATAATAACAATACATAAATAATAAATACTTTGATTTTTATAAATACACAAAAAAAACAAAAACATTTCATTTTAAAAAGTAATTGTTTGAAAAAAAAAGAATATATTACTAGCATAAAATGTAATATATATCTTTTTTTTAATTGTTGTAACCTTTACTCATAGCTAAGACTATGAGTTTAGCACCAAAACCCATTTATTTTAGTGAAGACTAAACTGTTTTATTATTAAAATATGCTTCTTAAATAGAAAACAATATGAGTGAAATTATAATAATAATATAATTATTCATCATAGTTAAATATCTATATTTAAATATTACAATAAATGTCTATGAAAAATTAATAAAAATGCAAATTATCATTCGTATTTTTTATATTCACTATTATATTTGAATAGTAAATGAATGAGTGAACTTCTTTTACTTTAGTTGGTTTTCTTAATTTTGCTAAAAAAATATTTTAGTAATGTTTTCTGGGACAATTATTCAAAGAAAACTTGATAAAATTATTGATGTAAGTTTTTTTTACACATTCCAAAATTACCTTTAAAAAAAACTAATTAATGTCGAAACTTTGATTGGTATAGTGATTTAGTTTACCAATAAAAATTGGTGGATGATGTTAATATTAGTATACAAAAAGCACATTTTTCATAGCAAAGATTTATTATTTAGTCACTCGATCTTCAGATTCAAAATAATGTGGTCACAAAATAAAGTTGCAACGGATGTTAGCTGGACATTTTACGTTGAAATCTATATACAGATTTATAATGGAGTTCAATTACATAAAATTTTTTAGAATGATAATTTGTAAATGAAAGAATAAATCAACATAACAAATAAAAACAATCGTTTTAGACAAAGTAATTTATAATTAAAAAAACTTATGTTTATAGATAATTTTTGACTTATGTGTGATAAATACATATAATACTAGAAAATAAATTAAATTTATAGTTTATCATTAGATAATATAGAATCTTTTTTAATTTTTCCTATACGATTTTTTTATTTTAATTTAAGTCTTCAAAAAGAAACATTTATATTTCAATAAAAAGAATTGATACTATAAAAATTTTCGGAAAATACGATAGTCAATAAAAATTTTAAAGATATGTTAATTAACAAAGAGAAGATGTATATAAATTCTAAGTTCTATTCCAACTAATGTATAATTGACTTGATTTCATTAAAATGTATTCAATTACATTAATTTCCTTAATTCAAATCAGCCATTCGGATTTTCTGTTTCATTATCCTTGTTCAGAGTAAAGGTTACAATGTCATTATCCTTACAATGATAAACTGATCCATGTTCCTCTGAAATACCACTTACAATAGAACTGTAAATATCAAAGCTCTCATTCGATGGGTCTTTTGCATAGTGATCACTACAAGCAATCTCTATGTTATTGTTCATTATTTTGCATATTAACAAAACAAAATATTAGTGAAATAAGCATACATGTCTTTACATAATTTTATGGTTAACTGAGAATTGTAAATTTTCATAATTATTGGCCGAATTTGAATCACATTATAGTTAAGCAATACATTTATTCAAAAAAATTAATCTAGAAATTCATATATATTTTCGATAAATTTTTCCATAACTCGTAAGAAAATAAATGAATAAAAAATTATCAAAAAAATGTAATTATTTAGAAGAAATCAGTTTTGTTATAGAGAATTATATGATATATTAATAATCATAAGTATATGAAATCATTGAATGAGATTATTTCTGATATCATTTAATTGATCAAGTGTCGAACCCCTCACTTAATATATTCTGGGAAATGGAAAAATATAAGATTAATAATTTATTTGTCAATTATAAAGTAGTAAATTAAAAAAGTTATAAAAATACATTTACTTACTTTTTATTATTAGAGCTCATTTTTATAAGTATTTAAATCTTAAAACATTTTAGTTTGACAATTGGTGCCAGAATAATTTAGATTACATAAACAAATTGCATTTTTTGAGGTTCCAATACAGATCCCATTATTGTTACACTGTAAAGCTGAATTACACATTGGTTCAATTTCACAACGTAATCCTTGATATCCTAATTTACATAAACATGTTGAAGTAATTTTGCTTCCAAAACATATTCCATTACCATTACAATCTTTCATTGTACAAAAAGCAGAATCTAATGTTGTCCCAGTGTTACTTACAGTTTCACATCTTTTTCCACTATAACCAATACTACAAAGACAAATGAAACTACTTTTTGTTCCCATACAAATTCCTGCATTATTACAATCCTTCTCATCACATAAACTTTCCCTTACTGTAGCACATTTTTCTCCAGAATATCCTAAATTACATGCGCAAACATATGAATCTATTGTTCCTAAACATAATCCATTATTATTACATTGTTTTGAATCACATAAAGCATAGGGTGCAGTTTGACAACGTTTGCCTAAAAATCCTAATTTACAAATACAACTATAAGCTCCTTTAGTTCCAACGCATACACCATTATTGTTACAATCTGATGATGTACATGGAATTGTAAGTCCAGAACCAGATGAATCGGTAATTACTAAAATTAAACATTTTATGCATATAGATATTTAACTTACTTGTACCTGTAGATTTTTCAGTGCATGTTCTTCCAGTAAATCCAGGATAACATAAACAAACAAATTTGGAGACAGTTCCAATACATGCTCCTTGATTACTACATTGACTTGAAAGGCAAATTGATAAATCATTTATTGGTAACAAATTATCATTTTTGCCAGTAATTAAGTTTGTTTCGCATCTCAATCCAATAAAATTGATATCACAAATACATAAAGGAAGTGATTTACTACCTATACAATTACCATGATTTGAGCAATCAGTCCTATCACACGACATATCACATTTAATAAAACTTCTTGAGAGATAAGCTAATAAGAAGGTAATATAAAAGATATCAAAGAGCGTCATATCAAAAACAAAGGAAAAATAAAATTATAAATTTTATGGTTTTCTTTTATAGTAAAATCTTAAGACAATAAATGTTTATATAGTTTTTATAACATAATTCACATCCATATCTGTCAATAATCTTTTTTAAATAACTTTATTGACATTTTTGACAAAGTATTTTATAAGAATTAGTTTAAAAATTTGCTTTTTGACCATAACGTGAATGTTTTAAAAATTTTTAAATAATATGTTTTGATCGTTTAGCTAGGTGTACAAATAATGTATGTATATAAATATATATTATAAAAGATATTAAAAGAAATCAAAAAGAAATGATGAGTTAATATTTATTAATCAATTACAAATATATCAAATATTAGTTTAATTTTTTTTAAAATAAATCATATATTAAGAATATTAATAATTCATATTATGATTATACAAATATACATTTTAAATTAACAATAAACAGTACCAAAAAATTACTTTTTAATTCTACAAAACATAACAACAGACATATAAACCTTCTATTGTACTGTTACTACAAATGTATCCAAATTTACAAGTATCTTGGTAACCATAATTTGAACAATATTGAGGATTCCCATTTATCAACCCCATATTTTTACCATTTTTACATTCTAAAGTCATTTCTTTTTTACAGCAAATATTTATATTACTCTACAAAATGAACTTATAAATATTTTTATTTTTTTAGCTTACATTTGTACTAGGAAGACAATCATAATCAAATGGACAAGAATTGAGTAGTGACTTAGAGCATAAACGTGGTTGATTATTTAAAAGTAATGTTGAATTTTTTTTTGTACACTCAAAAGACATTGAATAACGACAACAAATGAAAATATTAATAATATTTGATGGTACACAACTATATCCAAATGGGCATGTTGTAGTATCTGATGCGGAATTACAAAAATGATATTTACCTAATGTATAACGATAAGGATTCCAATTTTTTGGGCAAGTTAATGATAATTGTGATGTTGTTGTTGTGGTAGTTGTTGTAGTAGTTGTTGTTATATTTGATATAGGTATTGTTGTTGTAGTTAGAATAATACTAGAACAACATACATTTACAGAAGGATCTGTTGATTGTTCACAAGAATAACCGACCGGACACATTAATTCTGTTTCACATGTATATAATTCTCCAGGATTTGGAGAGTATGGTAATTGACCATTTCTACATATAGGATTTTGTACTTTACTTTTACCACAACAAACCCAATTATTTATTGTTGTTGAGTATTGACAAGTATATCCACTACTTGAACAACTATTTTCTGGTCCATTACACATTTCTAATTGACCATCAGTAATTAAAGCATCTTGATTATTTGGACATATAGTTGGTGGAGTTGTTGATTTGCAGCAAAGATAGACCATTGATTCTGTAGGGGATTGTAAGCATTGGCTTCCACTAACACATACATTATCATTCGTCATCGAACAATAAATATATTGTCCATTTAAATCTAAAACTGGTAAGTAATTTGATGGACATGATGCTTTTAAAGTAGATGTACAGCAAATTTTAATTTGTGGATAATTTAATGTTTCCATACATGATGATCTAAAGGAATTTGAAAAAATGTATTATTTAATGATATAAAAATATCCAAACATACCCACTTGGACAATCAGATGACTGTCTACAAAACTGATTAATTTGATTAGTTAATATAATAGGATTAGAATTGTTTTGCGAACATTGATATATTGTTTGTGGTTTAATAAAAAAATTACTACCAAAAGTAGATAATATAATTAATAATAAAAATAAATAATAATGTAGATATAATAAGAGTTTATGCATATCTCTTTTTGTAATTTAAAGCATTCTAAATAATACAATATTTTCTTTTCTTTATTAAACAAAATAGTTTAGAAAATTCTAAATTTATAAACTTGTTGTCATATACATAAAATGTTAAGGTAAGCACAGTGATAGTAATAATTTTAAGAGCATACTTTTATGTAGATATTCTATAAATCAACTACTCTTTTATTTAAAATACTACTGAATTAACAATTATTTTCTATAGATATTGAAAATCTAATATTTAAATAAATATATGTTAAAATTTTTAATAGGAAAATTTAACCAATATTTGACAATATATAAACACATAATTTTATATAAAGTATTACTTTTCACATCAATTAATTTATTTTAAAACTTTCCTTTTTTTATACTTTAAAAATAATATTAGTTACAATTGTCAGAGTATTGATAAAAAATATTATCATCTTGTGGTCCTTGTTCCATATTAAGGAAATAAAAATTAACACTATTTAGTAAAGACGATGAAGATCTTTCATAAAAACGCAAGTCCCATCTTAGTGACGCATCTTAAAATATTTTTTTAGAATTATAAAAATTAATAAAATTATATATTAGAAGAAGCTTACATGTGTTTTCATCTAAATACAATGTTGAAACAGTTGGATGAGTATCATTATATAAGACACTTAATGGTGGAGTAATTTCATATTCTAATGTTTCAATAATTTGCTTTCCATCATGAATACCAACACTATCTTCTATTTTTCTCATATCAAGTAATCCCATATTTTTAATATAACTATCATACGTAACATTATTAACTTTTGTGCACTTTCCTGGCTCATCAAGATAAGCATGATCTTTGAAAACAAAATATGTATACATCCAATCATCACTCTCAAGTCCAATTCTATGTACAATTCTTTTTTTTATATCGTCCTGATGCCATGATGAACCAATTTTGGTAACTTTAAATTGTTGGGAGTCATTTGAATTTGCCTTTGGTATTTTTTCTTCTATTCTCATATAACCATTTGAACAATTTTGAGATATGTACATTGAATATGTTTCACCAGGTATATTTGGGCCGTGATTACTTTCCCTATTTTTTTCAGCTAAAAATACAAATAAAAATGGAAGCTAATTCAATTTACTTACAACTACTGAATGCATAAATTAATGCTGCAACTGCTATCCCAAGAAAGATAGCTGCTAACACCAAACGAATTAATATTGAACAAAACTATAAATTTTTTTGTTACTAAATATTATTTTATGATAAGACATACAATTTTTTTAAAACTTGTATAATGAACTATAGAAATATTATCATCTTCTATAATAGTATCTTGTCTTTTTTTTGCCTCAAAATTAGAATCCATTTCTATAAAAATAAAGGTTTATGTTAATAAAATAATATAAAATAGTGTAATTTATAGACTTAAAAATTATTAGTTATTAATGAAGTATTTTGATAAATGAATATAGATTATGATCCTATTAGCAAATTTTTTTCTAATACCGTTATTACCTTTTTCTTTCTTAACATTAGAGTCATTTTACTATTTTGTACCAATTGATTTTAATTAATGCATGATAATAATATATTGATAAAAGTAATATCTTTTATTGATAACAAAATTTTGTAATAGTAGTAATTATAATAAGATTATAAATCTTTAAACATTATCGTCTTTTTCCTATTAATTGAAATTTCTTATTTTTATTGTTTCATGCACATAAAAAACCAAAAAGGTATTTGTTTTGATTTATAGTTTTTAAAATACTATAATAAATAAAAGTTTACATTTTATAAAGAATCAATGACTAACAAACAATGTTAAAATTATTATGAAATATGAATTAATGTTATTTATTTGATCATCCATCAAATATCTTGTTGATTTATATATCTAATAAAAATAAAAGTATTGGAAATTTTAACACATTTGTTGTCATTTATATAACAGCAAAAGTACAAAAGTTTTTTTTTAAATATTATGTAATTATTTTAAAAAAAAAGTTTTCATTCATTTAAAACTTATTCAATAATGCATATAATTTCTAAAAATACATATTTAATAAAATTTTTTAAAATAATCTAAAGAGTAAAACTTTTTTATCAACATTTACGTTAAAATTTGTAGGTTTTTTTGCTTTGTTTATATTATATTACAATGTATAAATGAAAAAGATTTTAATAAATTTACTTGTTAATAACAAACAGATAAGTATCAAAATTAACTACATATGATTTTAAATTCTTATATAAAAGTTAACTGATCTTTCATTAGTTATTAAAATTTCCCTTATTGTTACACATTAAATGAATTGTTTATCATTCACTAAATCTAAAAACTATCATCTGTGGATCAAATGTATATATTATATATTGTTTAAAGTTTTTAAAACTTTAACTATTCACGCCTTTTCTCGGAGCATTTTGTCTAACCAATAAGTTGCCCGATTTAGTTAAAAATGGATAGAAAAATTTATTTAAATCTAAAATACCATTAAAATGAATTACAAAAATGATGAATAATTTTTAGGCATTCATATAAATGTATGAAAGAGAACAACATTTTTATAATGTCATTCCTTTTTATAAATATTACCATTTATTTACCTATAGTGTTAATGTACTAAATATTTATATCTTTCGCTTAAACTAAACTATTCAATTAAAAATGTTTTATTTATATTATTTTAAAAAATATTAATTTTTGCAATTGCCTCCCGTAATATTATTAATATACCATGTGTTCACAAGCACACATATATTATATATAAATTATTTTACATACCTATTTAGTTAATACATTTTATTCCTTCAAGATCATTAAAATTTATCTGCTTTTTTAGAATAAATTTTAGAGAATAATTATCTAGAAAAATTTTAATTTCAGTTAAATTTCCAATATTTTCTAGGAGAAGCATTATATTAATAACTAACGTGTGTTAATGATTATAGTATAAAACGATTATTAACAATAATTCTTCAAATAACAAAAAAGTTTTATAAATGATAACTATTTAAAAATATTTACTAATAATTTTTGATATTTTTGCCTTTAACGATGTCAACTCTGTAAGTTTGGAATTTTTTATTTTATAAAATTTTTAACATTAAATATCTTTTTTTTGAATAATTTCTAGAAATATATGTATACAAGAGAAACAAAGCTTGATGACAGGTGATGCTAAAAAGGAAAGTAGTAATATTTTACATTATTTATCATCATCTTTAAAACAAAATAAAATATTTACAAAAATTAAAACATCAAATTGTCGCAAAAATATTTCTATTATATCAAGTATGTATTCGTTAAAGTTATACTTCCGTTTATATGCTGTTGTGTTATCTGTTGGAGTTAGTTCAATGTTTATGTATTCGTTGGATAGTGTAGCTGATAATATTCTTCCATCTGCACTACCATACTTAAAAAAAATGTTAAAATCTCGAAATAAAGGTTATATTTACTGGGAACATATTGTTTCTGCACGTATTTATGGTTTAGCAGTTGGTTGCATCTTAACAATTCTTATTTCAAATAAATTTAGTAGGAAATGGCCTATGTTTTGGGCAACACTTTTGTGTCTTATTGGAGCAATTCTATCAGCATTCATAAAACATGGTCACTTTGGCTTATATCTTGCTGTCTTTGGAAGATTCTTGAATGGTATTGGATCTGGTTTGGCACAAGTTATTGGAAGTGTTATGATAGCTGAAGTACCATCAAAACAAAATCGTGGTACATTACTTGCAACATTGGTATGAATATATATTTATATATATGATATTTCATTGAAATTTTTGTTTAATTTTTTTTCTTGTAGACTGTGTGGGCATGTATTGGAGAGTTATTTGGGATGACAATATCATTAAAAGCATTTTTAGGGACAGCAAAACTTTGGCAATATTCATTATTTTTACCAGCATTAATATTAATTCCCGCCTTAGTATGTATCTATATAGCACCAGACTCACCCAGATATCTTTATGAAATTGGTGACATAATAGAATGTGAAAAATCACTAAGATTTTATCAACATCCACTAGATGTACCTATATCACTTAAAGAAATAAAAAATGAAATTGGTGAGATGAAAGTTCATGAAAAAAAATCTATCTATAATTCTGATGAAGATACAAGTAGTGATAGTTCACTCCTTGAAATGAATATCACTACACAATTTTCATCACAAACTTTTTATCAATATTTAAAATCTAAATTTAATTCTCGTGCATTTTTAAAACCATTAATGATAGCAACATTTGTTCAAACATTTGTTCATGTAAATGATTGGGTAAATTTTTAAATAGTATTTTTATATTTATTTAAATTATATTTAGTTGTGGATGTATTATTCAACAAATGTATTTCAAGCTGTTGGTTTATCTTCAAAGTCTGCTATGAATGCATCTGTTTATATGTCAATTCCACAAGCCATAGTAAGTATTGGCTTATTATTCTTTTTTGAAAATTTTAAAAGAAAGAAA
This sequence comes from Strongyloides papillosus, assembly GCA_005656395.1. Lineage (NCBI taxonomy): Eukaryota > Metazoa > Nematoda > Chromadorea > Rhabditida > Strongyloididae > Strongyloides > Strongyloides papillosus. The sequence continues at coordinate 1,926,504 of SRSI01000078.1, read as the reverse complement.
CTACTAGTTGTTCCAACAATAGGAAGTATCATAATATCACTTTTTGCATCCACTTGCTTATTATTAAAGAATGGCTTTATAAGTAAACATAGTATGAAGTTTTGGATGCCAGTGATTGCATCATTGGATTTAATAACAGCGGCTGTAGCAAGTGAAAGTGCTTATACAATTGTACCAGAATTATTTCGTCAAAATGATCGTGTATTAGGTACAGCCTTTGTTGGTATAACTCAGGTAAGTGTTTTAATTTATTTCTCATATTAGTTAACAATTTTATCAGAATTTATTTGGAGGTTTTGTTTCATCGTATATATTAACAATTTTAAACAAGTATGGGATTCATTATGTTTTATTACCATTCTGTGTAATAAATATATTCTACATAATTATAGTGCAAAGTATTGTTCCTGAAACGTGTAATGCCACTTTCCATGAAATTTATGTAAAAATTCAAAATAAAAAATTATCCATTCCGAAATTTAATGGATTAAAAAAATGCGCACGGTTTATTATCATCAAAAAAGAAAACAATATATTTATTTTATTATTGCAAATAATTATATATTCACTCATTTTCCATTCTCTTCTTAATATACTAAAAAATTTTTTTTAAGAAATATTCATACTAATAAAAGATATTTATGACTGTTATAATGAATTTTATTTAATTTTCTAACATTTTTATAAGTATTACTAATAATGATATTCTCTATAAAGAATGATTAAAGAAGATATGGAATAATGGCTTTGCGCTTCTTTGGATAATCAGAGAATTCTTTTTTATAATTACGGTGTTTTTGAAGAGCCCATATTGACATTTGAATAAATCCAGCAACAGTAAATATAACAGAAGGAAGAGATTGAGTCATAATAGAAAATCCAATCCATGAATAAAATTCATAAGAATAATTTGGACATGAAACGTAATTAAAAAGGAGTGTAAATGGATTTCCATCAGGTTTTGGGATTTTTCTAACTTTACTTCCTTCAGGACGTAAATTACGAAGAAGAATGTGAATTGAAAGATTTCCAAGTTCAGAGAGAATAAATAATGTTAATCCTAAATATACTTGAAATTTACCAAATGTTGGTGCAGTGTATAATGGATGATTGATAAAGTAAGCCATAAAAGCACAGAATCCCCAGTAATATCCACAGTTTTTAAAAAGATTAAATTGTGGCATAGTTCCATTACTGAATCTATGTATAAATTGAGTTTCAAAAAGACGTTTTCCATAGTGGAATGTTGAACAGAGGAGGGCAAGCTTAACAGAACATTCTACAGGAGCGTCACTAGCTCCACCACCATAGATAAATGATGGACGAAGGAAGAAGATTGGATAAATAAAGAATGGTCCAGCATATTCAAGGAGAAAAACTGTCTTCCATGGAATTTGTGGGCCAAGATCACGAAAGAAAAATTGTCTGCTAGCAAAAGTATCAATCTTAACATCATCTTTTATATTTTTTCCCTTAATTTCATTTCTTAAAGCAATTCTCTCAAGTTGAACATTAGCTGCTTTACTATAAGCTTTTTTAACATCACCAATAGTTGATTCATTACTCTTAAAAATTATTATTAATTATTAAAGCCCGTTTCAAGCAACTTACAACATCAACAGTTACTCCATGATTATCCTTTGAAGATACTTTTAATATTTCAACTTTAACCATTTTGATTCAACGTATCCTTAAAAAAAAAATAAAAAAATATTTGGTTACATGAAAATATCAACACGTAAGATCTTAGTTGTAAAAAGAAAATTAAAATAAAATAGCACACAGTTCATTATATACATTATCAACCACCATTGATAAAATAACCAACTATCGCACCACCATTTTATAATGTATTTATATTAAAATTTTATCAATATATCAAAGAAAATTTACTTGATATTGCATATAACACTACTAAAATGAACTGTATCTTTCTGTTATGTCAATGTATCTAGAATAAGAAAAGGCATTATTGGTGACTGAGCACATTTTAACTTACAATTTTTTTTATGTATATATTAAACCAAAGTATGTTTTAAGACAATTTCATCTTAAACATAAAAAGTATTTTATAAAAACTATTTGTCAAATTTTTTAGAAAACGATAATAACAATTATTTCCATGAACTTATAAGATTATTAAATTTGACTTGTAATATATTATAATAAGGAATTGTAGGAAATTAAAAAAAATAATTATACTTTCAAAAGTTTTCTTAGAAAAAAAAATCTTTTATCTACTTTAACAAGTACAAACTACAATCTATCAAGTAAATTGTTTAAAGATCAATATTTATGCAGATGAAAAGAAATTGTAGTTAGAATATAAGAAATTGCCTTATACTTATATGTCTGTTAAAAAATCACACAAGTTCCTTTCATTTCTTTTAAAAGGTTATGTAAACTTATATGTATACACTAGCTTCTTGGATTATTTTTTACTATCTACAGCAGCGCACAAAAGTATTAATATGTAAAAATATTTTATATTCATTTACGTTTCAATATCACTATAAATGATGTTTTACTTAGATGTTTCAAATATTAATTTTTTTTGTGCATTATCACTTTGTGTGTGCTAAACGTAAATTACTGGTTAATTGTATTTTTATTTTAAAGTACTTAATATAGACATGAATAATTTTTGATTTGTATAATAACAGATTGAAAAGAAGTAAAAAAAAACTTAACTGCTAATATTTTTTAAAATTAAAGAAGTTAAAATGCTTTTTTATATTTTCTAGGATCGATTAAAATAATTCTTGAAAGTTTGATTAAAATCTAAAAGCAAAAAAAAATTCTTAACAATTTTAAATTAAATTTATTAATATTTTATTGAAAATGTCAAGTATTAGAAAAAATTATAGATAAATTTTTATTTTTAATTGGATTGTTGGTTTGATCAGTCAGATTTAAATCCACGAATGAATAGTTTGAGATCTCTCTCTTTATGACGCTATATTTTCAATTTTTTAGCCTTTTGAGAAATTATTTAAATTAAAGACATTTTTTTCAAAATTCAATAATAATAAATTTTTTGACTATTTATACATTCTTCAAGAGTTTTTACAAAAAAAATTAGCGCTAACTATGACTTTTCTTTATTGCTTTTAAAATTTTAATAACATATCTTTAGGAGAAATTTTTGTAGCATCGGACTATACAAAAAAGTAGCTTTTTTTATTTAAATAGAAAAGATATTTAAAGAATAGGATGTTTTTAATCGGAAATTTCTAATCAAAGTGATTTATTACAGTTTGTTAATTTTTATAGTATTCTCATTCAAATAAAATGATGCTTCATTTTTCCAGCGTTCAAAAATCTAAAATAAAATATTGCATTTATATAATAGTACATTTTGAATTCCAATTTATTAAATATTTTACTTCAGTTTTGAAAATTTATTATTTTTTAATACATTTTAATGAATTTTCGAGTTAACTAAAGACGAAAAGACCTCCCTATGTTGCTCTGTATATAAAAATATTTTCACCACAACAAATTTTTAAAAAATTCCCACCATTTTTGCACTATAACACTTCTTAGAAAAACATTATTTTAATTTGTTTTCAATATATTACAAAAAATATTTAATTGCATTTTTATTGATAAAATTAATTTTTAATTTATAAATGTGTTTATTATAGAATTAAAAAATTCACCTCAATTTAATGTATGTGTCATTTAAACTATATCACAGAGTGTTTTTTTAGTAAAAAAATATCAAGAAAAAGTACATAATTTTTATTGCATTTAAAATAATAATATAAAACTAATATTTTTTTTCAAAATATTTACCCTCTAAATTTAAATAATTTTCACTTTAACATAGAAATACTGAATACATTTTTACTTTCATGTCAAAAAATAGAAAAAAATAAAAATTCAAATTACATCTAAGTACAAAATAACATATTTTCTATCGTTTTTTTTTAAAAAATTAAACTATAATAGAATAATATGAAATAGTTGTTATAATTATTGAAAGGAATGAACTTTAATGGAAATTTTAAATGTTTATTCACTAAAAATGATCACGCCATTAAGAATAATTGTTTAATTTGATTAATAATAATTTTAATTGTTAATTTGCTGCAATAATATTTGTCAATTTATAAAAAAAAACATTTTTTCAAGACAGTAAAGTTTTATTAGAGATAATTTAATAGTATCATTGAATATAAGTTATAATGTTTTATATATTTTGACATTTTTTTACAAATAGAAAAGTCATAATTCTTATTTAAAAAGAATAAAGAATTGTTTTTGAATTATTAAAAATATCATTTCCCTTAAAATTTTTTGTTGTAAAGTTTTTGAAAAAAAAACTTGAATTAATTAAATTTTTTTTCGTGCTTCAACAATTAAAAATTTTTCTATTTGTGATAAGGATAGATAAACTTTAGACAATATTTTGATAGAACTATAAAAAAACATCCTTTATTATTTCTTTTGTTAATTTTTTTAAATAAATATCTGATGATAATTATATTGTGTAAACTTATGATTAGTTATTGTTTGCTTAAAATACGTGGGATTTAATATAAAAAAATAATATAAGATTATAAATCATTTTATGGCTACTAGTTTTTTTAAAAAAAATTTAAAGTATATTTTTTTATTAAAAATCTTTATTTTAAATTATTAAAATCACAATATTAATTTAGAATTCCATTTGAAAAAAAACAAATACTATTTTTATTAAAATACGTCTAAGAGGAAAAATATTTTTGTAAGAAACGACCAATGATATATGAAAAAGAGAATAGTTTAAGACAATTATTTTTAAATAGTTAATTAAAATTTTTAAAAAATATTTTTATTTCCAATTTTATCAATAAAAACAATCTTATATTTTCATTAGTAAAAATTTAAAAAAAGAGGAAAAAATTTAAAGAATTTACTAATTACATAAAAATTGTTGTATAAATATACCAATTTAAGACAACATCTAATATTTTAAAAATAATCATATATTTATTGTTGAGAAATAATCATACACAAATTCAAATATCCATCGTAATTGTAAAGTTTTAGAAATTTGCTTGAAATCCAATTATATTTAAAGTTATGCCTTTTGTAGACCATAAAAGATTGAACAATTTTTGTTTAATTTGGTTTTTTTTTGTCTAAACATATATTTCTCAAAAATTATAATTAACATGTCTGAGCATATGCTTTACATCCCAAAATTGTTGGTGTTGGATAGCCACCCCAACTTCCTGATTTTGATGACGGAACTCTCGTTGAACACGATGTCTCTGGAACATTTTCTTGATTATTTTTGGATGATGATAATCGTGATCGCAAAGGATTCTGAATATACATTGGCCTTATCAAATTTACAATATGTTGGATTGATGATAAATCATTATTATCAAGAAGATTAAATTCTCTTGCTAAAAATGTTATGTGTGCAAAAATCATCGAACATTGACTTCCTAAATTTAGGCTAACTAAATCATCCCAGTGTTTACAATATAAATGTCCACAGCAATGCCATAATAATTTCATCATTTTTTTACAATGTTGTTTATAAAAGGGAGGAAAATCGTTACCTATTAAAAAAAATTATTTATTTTATATATATAATTAAAATTTACCATGTTTAGTTGGAAAAAGACCTTCATCATTTCTTGACTTTTCACAAAATGACATCACCGTATCAATGTAATTGGGTGCTGTATACACGTATCTTTTGCCACGTTCATCCAACCAATAAGCTTTTTGGCAACCCGGGTAGGTCATAACATTACATCCTGTATTTGTACAAACTTCAGAAACACTACCACATAATGCATTTACATGATCATATAACGGAAGTACTAAAAATTTATTTTATATTTATAATTTTAATTTTATATTTTTAACTTACAATGACTAGCAATCCATTCATTTTTATTCATACCCGGTGGAAGTGTCACCAGCTTTTTTAACATCTATAAATAGATAAATGTAATAATAAGTATTGTTAATTAAAATCTTACATTATTGTCAATAGAATCACAAATGCACAAGTCATTTCTTGAAGTATTTTTATCATTGCGATAGTGTTGTGAAAATGTTTTCGTATGTGTTGACAAACTGACACCCGTTTTCTTATTTCTACACGGAGCAGCACGATTTTCTTTATTTGTGTCACCTTTCCTTCTGGACCGGCTAAAAATAAAATAAAAATAAATAAAACTTGCTAAACAATTTTAATTTTTTTATTATTTTAATTTTATTTACACCACTCTTTTTTTGTTATAAATTTTATTTTAACATTAAAGTTTCATTTTAACAATCACCTATCAATTAACATTAATAATTAGGCAAATTATATATAATTAAAATGTTATAAATTTTATTATCATGGTAAAAAGATACATTTTTGAAAGTGGAAATTAACAACATTAATTTTTAAGGTTTATTTTCTTATGATTATAAAATGCTTTTTGTTGACTTACGAAGCAAAATTTATAATACTGCAAAAGAATACTTTACCGAAACAGCAAGGGGAATCAACATTAGAATCTTGGGAAGGTGAACGTTTTCGTGTACCGGTAGAATATTTATAATATGAATTTGCTGATTGTGATATGTCAGTATGTACTTGTTTATTGGAAGTATATTCAGATTTTGGCATAATAGCCATCTGAAGTATTAAAAGTTGACAATATTGAAATGTTAACACATGTAAAAAGTTATTATAAAGTATAATGTTGAAAATTAAATTAATACCTATTTACTAATTATAGAAATACTACTCAAGATGATCTATATATTACATATATTAAGATATCACTGTAAATCGAGAAAACTAGAATGAAAAATCTATTTATAAAACTTTGTCGAAAGTAATGTTAAAATAAAATAAAAATGATAAAATATATAAGCTAATGTAGATAAATATAGTATTTGATTTATATTACATACACACTATAAAAAGTCGGAATAAAAACATAATTACAACGCTATCTTTTATGTAAATTTCATAAGGTCATTAGAAATACAAAATTGAATGATATTAATAATAAAAAGTAAACAATAAACATATATGCGTAATGGCAAATGTCTATATATCCAATAAGTCACTTTTTCGTCTTATCATTTTATTTTGAATAATTTATAAGAAAAAGATTTTAATTGAATGGAGTTAATTAATAAAATAGGTAAAAGACGAAAGAATTAAATGTTGTCTTAAATTAATTAAATGTCTTATTATAACATTTCATATAACATAATAAGGAATGTACTTTATTCTTTTTTTATCATTTTATTTTAACATACTCTCACGGTAATATAAATATATGTGTACATAATATCGACGATGTAGGGTTGTAAATAAGCTAAATCATTAAACTGTATCTAAAAAAAAATCGCATTTTATTGTAATACAAAATTTTATTATTTGTTCCTTTTTTAACAATTAACTTTAATTAATACAATAAACTATTTGAAATGTCAAAATGTATTATATTATATGTACGTATATTTACAATGTATAACTTTTGATTAAAAATAATGTATATTTTACAGAATTTATAAATTTATATATAATTGAAAAAAAGGTAGTGAAAAAAGTTATTTTTTATAAGAAGTTTTAGGCTTTTTATATTAGAATCACATAATATATATAAAAAGTGTTATTTTTTTTTATTATTTCTTTATATTAAATATTTATTTATTATAAAACGTTAGAAGCTAATAAAGGTGATGTTACATATACAAATAGTGTTATGTAAATTTTTATTAATTATTTTATTGTTTCTCTACAATAAACTCATTAAAAAAATCAATACTTAAATTCATAAAATATATCTTTAAGAAAATTGTTCATGTATGTGTAGACATTTCAATTGTTATATTTTTTAAATACAATAAATAGGAAAGTTTTAATCATGCACTTTCAATTATTAATAAAAGCATATGATTGAATAAGTCACATGTAAAGAAAAGACATAATAATAGATAAAATCAACCTGATTTTGATAGGCTTTTATTAATTTAAAACTTTTAAGTATGATAAAATTTAATATATTTGTTGTACGTATATTTTTTATATATGAATATATATACTTGTTTAATAAAAATTTTACCTTTTTGGAGCTATAAAACCAATTACTAAATTAATTTTACGCCAAATTCTTAATTGCATTATTTTAAGATCGGTCATATTCAACATCCTCAACTTTCACTTTATTCTAAATTTTTTTAAAAAATTTAGTGTCTAGAGTAAGATTTCAAAATAATTATAAGAAATAAATTGTATATAATCTTAAAATACTATAAAAAATATTAAAGCATTTCGATAGGTTGAAAAACAAAAATATGTCAAGAATAATAATTTCAACAAAAAATTATATAATTTAAATTTTAGAAGTTAAATAATAATTAATATATATAAAGTGGATTATAAAATAAAAATATAATAAATATTATATATAATCTATCACTTGGCGCGCATAAATTCACATTATTCATTCACTTCTATCTATATCCTACCACACCGTAAATTTATTACTCTAATGGAAATTTTCAAATGTAGGCACATTTATGGAAAGAAGAGGGTCGTCGTGGATATTTTATAATATTATACTTAGTAAATCATAACATTAAAATTTTATTATTTTTAAAAATGTTTTCTAGATCACTCCATGAGGTTTTAACATATACATATAAGTATTTATTATTAAATAAATCGTAAGTAGCTAATGAATAAAAATATTAATATTGATAAATTTTTACATGGGTAACGTTAAAGACAAATGATGTAATCATTTTTTATTCGTATTACATTAAAATAAATTTTACAATGCGTTTAAATGTCTTATCAAAGCAAGTAAATCATTTAATGGATAATATAGTCATGAAGTAGTATTTACGAATTTTTACTGATTACAATTATTAAAAATAAAAATACTAATTAATTTTTATATTAAAAGAAAAATTTGGTGATTTTGATAAATTTAAAATGCGACTTTTAATAAAACAAACATTCATCTCTATCTAAACAATCATGATATACATTTATAGATGTATTATTATTATGTATTATTCACTAAAGATGGCAAACCAATAAGATTACAATAATTTATTACAATAAAATATACTTTTAAACGTATATGTAAAACTGATTGAAGCATATTTTTAAAACCTTTCAATAATTGCTATCACAAACAAGATAGATACACAATTGTGTATTACAAAATGTTTGCTTTAACATGATAGGCAGTTTTAAATACAATAATAGAGAAGATAAATGTAAAAAATCTATAATATATTAAAAAATTACTAGAACATAATTGTTAAAATACTTTATAATATTTTATCAAAGTCCGAGTTTATAAAATGTACTCAACGTACAAATGATAATATTATAAATTTCAACATTTAAAAAAGTAATTCAAGTATGAAGAAGAGTGACTCATACTCTATAAAGGTATATATATTTTAGGAATTAAAAAAGTTAACACGATTTCTTTAAATAATTTTCTTAATTCAAAAATAGTATTATAGATAGCGTAGTAACAACTTAATTTTATCTAAAACTTGAATTGATAATAAAGTAATGATATCCTTTTGTGTAAGTAAAATTTTTGACGTGACAATGTGTAACTATTTAAAATAAAAGTTGACATATTATTTGTTTAAAAATTGACATATAGCTAAATATAAATTTGCATAAAAGTTTTCACTTTTGATAAAAAGTATATTTAATTTTGTGACACGCAGTGTTAATTAAGAAATTGTTATTGTCACTTATTATACAAAATATAAAACTATTTATTTTTTTAGTTTACTCTAATTTTACTATAATTGAATATTTTAAATTACATTAGAAAAAATTTTGCACACTTCTCTTTTAAAACTACAAACATTTACGTGTATAAGAATACTAAAACTCTTGAATACTTCCTATTATTTTTAGTAAATTACTAAATTAAAAATCAATATTCAAACGTTAGAAGTTATCAGTAAATGTATTTTTCAATGAAAATATTTTTTCTTTCACTCCATCTGTCAACATTTTTGGCTATTATTTTTTCTTATCGGGAGTAATTATATTTCCAGTTAAATTTAGAATAGTTAATTAATAAACAAATATCAATGAGTAGTTGATCTATCAAAAATATACGATTTTGTAATTAATTAATTTTAAAAAAAGTGATACCCCGGTTAAAATAATAACTGAGCTATAATTCAAAGATTGAATATCTATAAAAATGATTTAAATCATAAAAATTTAAACTAACGATTATAAAAATCACTTGAAATATTAAAAAGTATTCCCATAGATGTAAATGTTATTAAAGCAAATCATCTAAAAACCAACATTATCAGAAAAATTCTCTTAGTGTTAATCAAAATAATATTCATATGTTGGATCACAGAAAAAAAAAGTATATACAAATGAAAAATTTTCTTCAATGTTCAAATGAAAATTTTTCATATTGTAATAATAAAAAATAGAAATTAACATTTACATTAATAAGAATGTTTTATAAAAAGTATAATGATGAATTATTTTTAAATATTACTCCCAAATAATATTCGGATCTTATTTTGGCTTTTCTATAAGAAAATAAGTCAATAAAAGTTTATCATATCTAATATTATATAATAAAACTATATTATTTTATTTACCCCTCAAATAACATTTATACATATTAAACAATTAATCAACTATGATATTTTCAAAAAATATTTTTCAAATATCATATATATTAGAGTCTTTTGTCATGAAATCCATCTACAAATAATAAAATAAACAATTTTATAATACAATTTTGTAGATACATTTAAAAATCGCACTACTTAAGAAATTTAAGGATGAGAAAGTGTATTAAAAAGCAAACAAATAAATTCATTGAATGTAACAAAAATAATGAATACCTTTTTAAAATATTTTTGATCACATATATATTTATATTATTTTTTTAACTAATGTTATAGAATGATTCAAATGTTTCATATATTTTTCCATTCTTTTATAAAATATTTTTAAAAAAATGGTAGATGATGGTTTATATAAATGATAGTTAAATATATGTTGCCTGTGAAATTCTGATATATAATAAAATTATTATTATAAAAATTTCAATAGATAATATATATAAATCTATTACGGATATTCACCTTTATATATGTTTATCAATTTTTATATTATTTAAGCTTTGAAATTTAATATTTATACTTTATTAAACAAACTTACCCTATCAGCCGATCCATTGTGCCACGCAAATAATCCGGTAAGCGATCCAGTTTGGAAATTCTACTTTTACCACTTTGGTTCCGGAAAAAAAGAATACGATTCAATGATAGTAAAGCTGAAGGCTTCCTATTATTGTTGAGCTTTGAAATTGTATGATTACTTATATTTGAAGATGAAATAGAAGCTTTTTTTTGTAAGGAAGAAGACTGCTGTTGAATATTTGTAGTAAGTGACGTGAAACTTTTGGCAGTGCTGAGTGCAGTCATCAGCAAATTGCCCAACCTATAAAAAAATAAATGTAAATATTAAATATTTATATTTTAAGATATGTTATATATTAAAAAATATGAAACGTTAGAAAAAAAAAGATGTTTATTTATCATGATTTAGTCCATTTTATAAAATTACTAACAAAAAAGCTTTTATTAAAAAATATCATGGCCTTTAAAAGTAAAAAACTTCATACATTACCAATTGGAAAAGAATTATTTAATAAAATGATAGGAATTAAAAAAATCTAAAGGAATGATTCTTGCTATTTAATAAAAAAAATTGTTTTTTAATCCACTACAACTAAAATAAATAAAAGGGAGTACAAAAATTGCATTTCTAGTGTCAAAGCTTATAAGCTTATGTTGACACTACAATTCATAAAAAGCTGCTTATAAAAATTTTTAATATGACTCATTGTTACATAAATATAATTATCAATTTCTACCATACAAAATTTTTGATTATATAGTTATAATAGTTAAGCATAATATTATCATACATATATATGTATAATAACTACACAAATACACTACGAATGACAATATATAAGAAGTTCTTTACAATATGATATTGAAACAATAACTTCACAACTTTGAGGCATAATATTTATAAATCTATTAATAAAAATATTGTTGTTGTTGTGTCTTTTGGAATATAAAAAATATAATAATTTGGAAAATTAATTTGTGGAATAGAATAAAATAATATGTAGCATAGTATCTGATACTCATTGCAATAAGTGTATATTTATATTATCTCCTGACAGGAAAACGTATTTCTAGGAAAAAAATTAAAGAAAAAAAGATATGAAGCTACGTCAACATCATAAAATTATTATTACTTTTATTGTTAAACTTATTTTATTTTTAAAAGTGACAAAATGAGTGAAAAATATAGTTAGATTGTTTGGTAACATCTAGTAAGACTTTGAAAGGATATATAATATCGTGTGTTTTGTTTATTTAATAAAACAATATATCTTCAATTTGGACGTTTTTAGTTAGAGAGTAATTTTAAATAAATACTTAATAAGTAAATGTTAGAATGCATTGGTTTTTTTACTATTTTTTTGTTTAAAAGAATATCTTTGTAGAATGTCCTGTCATACAATAAACTACCACAAAGAAAAAAGTCAATTTAAAAGAATAAAAAAAACTTAATGGTACACTTAAAGGTTTGAAATTTCACAAGAAAAAAAAAGGAAAGACATATAAATTATACTAGTTGGGCACTTTTTTTACTGTAAAAATACTACCTATTAAGTAGAGTATTTAAAAATTTGTATAGTTTCTGAGTGATTATTATAAAGAAAAAGTATATAGAAGCTATTATTCTTTTTATCTGATTGTTTGCATACTTTATTAGAAAGGTATTATTTATGAATTTATATATTTTATTTAAATATAAGTTAAAATATTATATAGTTGAAAGAAAAGAAGATAATAAAAGAATAAGGTGGGTATCTTTGTATTGTTGGAATGATAATATATAAATATATTTATATGGAAACAATTAATGCATATATCAGCTGAACAAAGGTCATTTTTGTGGAACTACGTATATAAATAATATAAAATGAACAGGTAAAGTTGTTTCAAAAGCATATTGACTGTTTAATCAAGAGGCAAAATAACAAGTAAACAATCAGTCAAAGAGTGTTAAATCACCTGCTGAACTGATTGTTATGCGTTAATATAGTCATTGGTACATCAAGATAGTAAATATAGTCAAATAAAGAAAAACTAGATATAAATGGCATTATTTACAATTATGATAAAAGAATTGCATGCTTTTAAAATATATGTTCTTCATGTTAACTTTTGTTTTGTTCTTTCTAAGGAAAAAAAAAACAAAGAACAAAGATCTTTTTAAATTGTTTGGTATATAACAATTTTGCTAAGTTTTTTTTGACATATAAAGTTATACAATTGATAACATATGCAAAAATAAATTTTTACAAATTGTGTAAGAAGGAATAAAAAGTAAATAAAAAAATTAGATTAAAATTGAAAAGAATTGTTAATACAAAACTCGTTAAATAGCAATCTAAATGATATACATATAGATACATATTATGTACATAGAAAAATAATCTATAAATATTATCAAAAATTTTTGAATTTTTAACATTTTTGTCTTGTTAGTTTACTTATTATTACAAGTATAAAATATGTTAAAATAAAGTTTTATTTTATCCTCTTTCTAAATTTTTTAGTCAGCAGAATTACAAAAAAAAATTAAAATATTAAGACAAACTTTATTGATATTATACTATTACTTGGGTATAAGAGTAAATGATATAATATCTTAAAGGATAAGTAGAATATGATATTGTTACAAAAGATAAAACATCCAAATTACATCAAACATTTTAATGTTTGTGTACTTTAAATTAGCCTTACAAAATATTATGTTTTCAAAGGAAAATGTGATATTTAATTGGTGAGAGCAATGCTTTATTGATGGCAAAAACCATTTATTGATGTTATATATTGAGTATGCCACTTTATGAGAATATTTCTTTAGATGCTTAACATCCTCAAAATAACTTAATATTAATAATTTTCAATTTTTTTTCTAAATAATAATATGGTGACAGGAAAATAAGTAAATTTTAAAAAGTTGTATTAAACACTACCTACTTGTGATAATATTTGCATCTCGTTAAGCACAAATTGTTAAAATATAAAAAATTTGTAATAAACTTTTATTTTCAACTAATTTTTTATTGACAAAACTCATTGAAGTAATACAAAAATTACAAGTATTATAATATTTTGTAAATAAAAATGAGAAAATACATAAAATTAAATATAGTAATATGTTAAATAAAAAGTCTTTAGAATATAATTGTTAATATTATAAAGTAAAAGGAAGAAGATAAGTAAATTTTAAACGTAAAATAAATCTTTCCTTTATTAAAAGGTTCTAAGTTTAAAAATATTTATCCATCAAAATTAAATTGTTATTCTTTGTTTTTCTCTTTTTTTCCCACCCTGTAAAGAAATCTATTTTACGCTCTTAGTTGATATTTAAGGTTATATTAAAAATTTCGTAATAAGTTGTCTTTTTAAAGCTGCAATAGAGAGGAAATCATATTAAAATATGAGGAACAATTATAGTTATTAAAAATGTAGTTGTTGAAAGTAGTGCAAAATTTTAAAAAGGTTTTTATAAGGAGAAGAGAAATCTTTACTCTTTTAAAGATGTTAAAAAAGAAAAATCATGCAAAAATATGTTAAAAAGAACATTTTCAAATAATCCATCAAAATATAAATTAATAATTCTTAAATATTTACCACGCATAAAAATTTCCTTTTTTTTATTAAATAAGATGAATGATAATGCTCATAAGAGCATACAAAATTGTTTCTAAATTAATCTATAATGAAAAATGCTTTATCTTCATTTTTGTATGTCAAAGTGAGAAACAGACAAATTAATCATAAAATTTTTAAAATTTACATAATAACATATGTCAACATACAATGGTAACGATTTTTATAGCTATAATTAAGTTAGGTATACAATATCGGACTAGCTAAAGTTTATTTATATTGCCACTCCTGTCTAGTCAAATATATCTTTATATTTGTACAAATTATCATTTTGTAAATGATGTGAATAGAATAGCTAATTAAAATATAGAAAGAAAAATATATTTTTTAAAGTTCTACAAGTATATTAATAAAGTTTATTTATCATAAATATATAACTATATTTTTCATGATTTTCAAACAAAATCCATCCATCTAAAGTTAGTCTTCTCGTAATTCTCTAACATATTATGTAACTTTTGTTGTTTATTTTAAAATATCTCTTAATCTTGCATTTTCAAATCTATAATATAAAAATTTGAATGTAATAATCTTATAAACAAAAGCTATTTAAGTTAAAAAAGAGATAATTATCTATAAAGATTATTATAATTATATGATTATTTGTAAGAGACAAGAAAGAAGAAATTACTTTTCAGAATCTTATAATTTTTTTTAACTTTCAGAATAAATAGGAGAATAATAAAAGAATATATTTTTAATAAAACTATATATAAAGGGATAAATAAATGTTTTAAGTATGAAGAATGATGACACTCCTAAAATAGTAAATTAGTTGTTTTGACCAAAGATTTAAATTTAAACCTATAAAATGATAAAACATGTAAATATAAGATAGAAGAGATGTAATTGTTTTTACCAAAACCTTAGATAACATAAAACAGAAGGAGGTCTCCATTAGAATTGTAAAAGTTTATAAGATTATTCTTAATAATTATCAATCAAATGACAAATACATGATAAATAATTTGTATAGTAAAATGTCCTTGACAGGGAATTATTACCAAAATTTCTAAATAACAACAAATTATTGGTAAAAGTAACAATTTTATATGAAAGTTGCTTTTAAATATAAAATAAAATAGACACTACAGTGTTAATATACATATATTTTCAAAGTGACTTATCACTCTGTTATTAAGTACACAATATATAACAAAGTAATAAAATGAATTTTAAAGTATAGTTTTAGGTTGTCTTTTAACAATAATTCCATGGCTTAGTGTGACCTTTTTTTAATAAATATATTAAATTTTACACAAACAGAACAAACTGTCTTATTAATGCATCTTCCTAGGTAAATAAAAATAAACTTCCTATTTTTATCATCGTTATAAAATAATAATTCTGTAAAAATGACATCTTCACTTTTATTATAATTGATTTGTTTACTTCAAAAATAAATGTATATATTTTAAAAATAAAATTAATCGTTTTAAATATTATTTTAATATTAACTGACCGAGAAAAATGAATATCTTAATAAACAAATTTTGTATAAAAATTTATTTTTTAGAGTAGAGAGATGGTGGGAAAGATTAAAAATCAATGTTGTCTGATGTATATTATAAGAATTGTTATTATATAACTTGTGAGACTTTTTATTAAGATATTATTTTCTTTTTAAAAACGTTTAGAAATGTGAAAGAACTGATAATCTTTGGTAAATAAACACAAACAAAAATAATATATATATTTTTATTGAACATATGAAATTAAGCTTACTAATAGTTAAAAGATTCAAGTTAAGTATTTTTCAAATATAATGCACTATTTTGTCAAAAAGAAATATGAGGTTAAAATTTTAATAGAGATCAAAATGAAGTGAGGAATAATAAAACACTAACTTTTATTTAGCATAAAATGCTAGTATTAAATATTTGTGTAATAAAAATAAATTAGGTGCATAAACTATATTTTAAAGATATGAATAATATACGTATATTATATTTAAACCGAAAACTTTATATAACATTTAAAAAATAAAAAAATGATATAACAATAATGATTACCAAAGTAAATCATTTTTACTACTTTGTTGATAGAATTAATATTTATTATTAAATTGTTTATTATAACTCCTTTATTTTTCATGTTAATTATTGAATCAAATGTAGCTGAATTAATGTAAACAAAGTAATCTTTAATATGTTTCTAAAATTATTAATTTTATTTGTAAAAATAAACAATATTGATAAATGGAAAGCAGATGGATTTTCAATTCTATCATTTTATATAATTATAAAAAAGTAAATTTAATATGTGACGAGTATAAGCTATTATAAAAAGGTATTGTAATGAAAGAGGTATACCATATCAATATGGGTATATATCGTATGTATTCTTAAAATGTAATTAGGCATACTTTAGTTATTTGTATTATAATATTAATTTAATTAATACAACTCACTATACACGAACGTATAGTCAATGGTCTACAAAAACTTGAAGATGAGAGATTAGAAGAAAAGTATAACGATTAATAAGATTTTAAGAATCTGGTAAAAAGAGCCATATACTTTATACTTTTTCTGTTCATACCTTTTAGTAGTTCATTTCTCACGTCTTCTATTACCCATTAGACTGAGTACTATGTCGGTGAATCAAAAAAATTATATTTTTTACTTTTATTTTAAATCAACCTATAAACATTCATTTTCAAAAAAAATTTAAATCAAAGTTTATCAATATATAGAAATAATTTAAATTAACAAATTTTGAGAAAAATAACTACATTAGAACGGTTCAATAATACGTTATATGCTATCTAATATATTAAAAAGCTTTAAATTTAAATACTATAAAAAGATAAATTGCTTTAATAAATTTTAGCTGTAAAGCTGTAAACTAATTATGTTCAATAATGTATAAGCGACTTTTTAATTAATATATATTAATTAGTTCAACTTTTTAGACATTAAATATGGCCTATTATCAAAGAGGAAGAATAAAAGAGAGTGCTTCTTTTGTTGTCCCTTAAAATATCAGATTATAATTTGTTTTTCCCTTTTTAATTTATAAGTTTATGTTTTTGGTTATTGAAAATAAAAATAACAGTAATTAAAGGATTTTTAGAAGATAAATTTTTTTAGAATAACATTGATAAAGTTACAATACTAAAGTATAAAATATCTAAAACCTAACATTTAAATTATTATATCTTTGATTTAAATTTTATAATTTAATTCATAAAAATGAGGTACCTAGGGTTTAATAAAAATATTAGAATTAACTACTAAGTTATTTGGTAGTTAAATAAATAATTATATTAGAAAAAAAAGTAAATTTAAAATTGTTTAAATAATTTTATGTGGGCTGATTTAGTATTAGTCTAATTTTTGTACTATTTATTTAATAGAGTACTCGTTAAAAATGTCAAAAAGTTAGAGGGAAATAAAAAATTTAAATGATAACTAAAATTCTAGTACTTAAATGTATTTTATAAAAACTAAATGATCATTTAAAAAGTTAAGGTTCTGGTAACGAAAAAAAGTAAATGATTTGGATGTTTAGTAGATTTTTAATACAAAAAATGTCTTTATTCCATTCGAAATCTTTTAATACATATTGATTTTATTTTTTCTGTAGACAATCGTATTAGAGTTATTTTTATAAAAGTAATCAGGTAATTTTTTATTTTAAATGTTTACTGAAAAACAAGATAAAGCATTTCAATTAAATAAATAAGTAAATATAAATATATCAAATGACTCTATTTATTGTTTGCCATGTGTAATGAGAATGTGAATTTTAAATTTGCGCTCATGAAAACATCTGTTTAAGATATAATTTAGACAATAAAGAAGAACAATAAAAGATTAAAACTGCTTAGACCAAATGCTATATCACGTGCATGTCATTTTTTATAAGTTCTTTATATGTTCTTTTTATAGTATTAAAATTATAAATATTTCATTAGAAATAAAATTATTCGATACTAATATTAAGTATGATAAATAACTCTAGACAATTCATATTATAACTTTTATTATATTTCATCTAATATATGAATAGCAAATAAATATTATTTATAGGGATAATATGATAATAAGCATAAAAAATCGAAGATCACAATAGATGGTATTTTTTTATTGTAGATAGAAGTACTTTTAACAACATTATATGAAATTAACATAAATTTTATTTTTACCATTAAAATGGCTGATGTCATTCTTAAAATAATAAATATTCTTATAAAAATCCAGTAGTGGTACATTTAAAAGAGATCTAAAAATAAATTTATCACAGAGAATTTCAAAAAATTATATACACTTTTTTATTATTTAATTATAATTTTCTTGAGTATTTATTTTAATAGGAGTAATTGATCAAAAATTAATCACATTTCAGGGTAAAATTTATAAGAAATGCTTGAATGATTCAATTAAATTAATTAAATAATTGAATATATGTAAATTTTGTTATAAAATAAATATAGAAAAAAAGAGAAAATGATACATTTAAATTATTAATTTCATAGTAAATAAAATAATTACAATACTTAAAGGGAAATAATTTGTATTCAAATGGTATAAATAAAATAACTAAATCGATTATACTTTTTACATTGCTTAAAAATCATTTTTTACCAAACCCTTTACTATACGAAATAGTTAAAATAAAATATAATAAAAATTTTTTCTTCCTTCATGTGAATAATCAGCGACAATCATGATGAAAAGGATAATAATAAAACATGTTACCAAATTATTACCAGAATATTGTATGGATGTATAAAATAAAAAGAACAACTGCATTTATTTTTGTTTGATAAACTCACAAGAATATTTATCCAATTAAAGCTCGTTTCTTTATAAAAAAAGATAAAATAATAAGTAACTAAATACAAATAAACCTAATTTATTTTGTTATTAAAATATTTTTATATTTTTTTACGAGTTTTTAAAAAAATAATCATGTAGCTTAATTTATCCAAAAAATAGTTTTTTTTATTATTTATATTATTTAATAGAGCTGATAAAGTGTATCATGTAAACAAAAACATTTTTTATTAAAATTACAATAACGTTTAACTTAATAGTTATTAAACCTTTTTCATATAACTGATGATGAATCATCCGAATAGTTTTTTAAATTTATAACATTATTTATCTTACAGCAATAATTTTATAAAATTATAACGAAATATTTTTATCATATTGCAAAAATATCTTTAAAAAATTTTTCTCATAATATACATTTTTTGTGTAATTTTTAAAATATTAAGATGTTAAAATATCATTTATCTCTCGATAAGATGTTTGATTGTTATATTATGACTTTAAGATTAGAAAAAGACTAAAAATCTTAAGATTATAGGTTATTTTTTGTTATTAAATGTCACAATTTAATTTTTATTATGAAGAAAAAATAACGTCAAATAGTTTTAAATTTATAATAATGTGACTTCAATATTTCATTGAACATTTAACTTTCTAGTAATACTTTTTTCAAAGCAACAATTTAAGCAAGATTTTAAGAAATCTAAAAATAATCATTTCAAAAGTGCATCAAATTCTAAATAATGAATAAATCAAGAAAAATTGTTTATATTACAATGGAAATTAATTCAATATAAAAAATTAAAGACGGAAGAACGAGTTGAAGTGGTAACAAAATTTGATGACAAAAATTTGATAAAAATGGTTTTAAATAACAAGAAAATTTTTTTTCATTTTAAATATTTTAAGTATTAAAAGTTAAAACTAATAAAAAAATTAAATTACAAATATTTGTGTGGCGTTATAACAATTTGTAATTAAAATTGTACTACTAAATAATAATCTCTTTTTTTGTACAAAACCTAAAAATGATATTTTTAAAAATAAAATAATATTAATCATATCTTTTTAGAGATATCATATTCTAAAATATGGGAAAAAAATTTTGTTAGAAAATTGTTTTCTAAATGTATACATTTTAAAATTTTAGCATATTAAATATAAAAATTTCTTTTATATTTATTTTCATTATAAAATACTAACTTAGTTAAATTAAAAATAATAATATATTGGTATGTATAATTATATTAATTTATCTATCTTTTCCCATAAAATATAAAATTTTAACAATTTTTTTATGAAAAAGCAATTTTTTTATAAATTTATGAAATTGTAAACCTTTTAAGTAAGCTGTTGTAGTTGGCAATTAACAAGTATTATATAAAATGGAATGATTTTATAGAATACTTGTCCACTACAATCCTTTTCCACTAACTCTTTTTGTTTTAATACTCTTCCATACATTGAATAATATTATGGAGTAAAATTGTGGAAAAATTTTTCTCCAAATTGAACTACTTGAGAAGAATGTTATTAATTTCTTACCAAAATGTAATTTAATAACATTTTAATTATTTACATTTATTCTAAAATATTCCTTTATTAGTTTAAAAAAAGAGTAAAAATTTGCTTTTTTATAAAATTATTAATAATAATATTGGTGGTATCCAAAAGTAAATATTAAAAGATCTACAAAAACCTACGCTTTGAAACTAAATACAAATTTTATTTTGAAGATAATTTACCTTTTTAAGTATCATATAATCATTAAAAGCTTATTTCTATTTTAAATTTCAGCCTTATTAAATAATATTTTAATGTAATTTTTAAAATTTTTATGATAATATGATACATTCAAAATGTATATTAATTTAAAATTTGTATATGAAGAGTTTGAAAAAGAGTTTTCTGTATTAATAAGTTACCCAATAAATGTATCAAATTGCTTTAAAAATAATATTTGTTTATTATTTCAATCAAGATACAGTATTTCAGATTCTTATGACTCTTAATTTATGATTATTTAAATATAAAAATAAATTTCTTGATACAAACTTATCACATATTCCTGAAAAGTTAAATAATATTAAATTTCGTTGTAAATGTAAATACCTTTATATTATAACAAAAATATTTTGATTTCATTTAGCATTAAAATAAATATTTTATATTTTTATTTATTTATCAAAATACATACTTTTTTATTATTTTATTTTTAATCTTTTATTTTTTTAACATTTCTACAGTAATTTTATTCTTATTTGTTAAGTAAATTAAAAATCCTTTGAGACTCATTTTTTATATGTACAAAATTATAATTATGTAAGGATTATTACTAAATATATAATAAAATAAATGGGAAAGAAAAAAGTTTACCACTATGGAATTACAAAAATAACTTTATTTAATTTTTATTTTTAAAATTCAAGTTGTTTATAAAAAATTCTTTATTGGTTTTGGTAAAAAAACATATCTATATAATTATCTTATCTATAATAAAATGAAATTTTCAATCTTGTATAAGTGCGATTGACTATTTTAATCAACTTTATTCTTTAATCTTCTTTTAATAAATAATTTTTAATACAATGTCAAATTAAATTATAAAAAAATGAGATTTTGTAATAATAAAAAAGATACCAAGTATAAAAGTTTAATCAGAAACATTCATTGAGAATTGTAATTTTAATAATAAAATCTTCTACGCCTGTTTTAATAGATGGGAGAAAATCTTGCCATATCATTTATATATTTTACCAACAACATTCTTAAAATATTATTTGTAGTAGTTAAATATTTTTACTTTAAATATTCTTCAATTTTCTATCATCCATATGAACTTGTATATTGACATAAACCAGATCTTTTTAATTACCAACAACTTGTATCATTTAAGTGTATTGAAGGAGTTTGCCTAAACCATCCATTAGATGAAATAAGCAAATATCTGTTGAATCAACAAAAATTAGATAGATGAATTTGTTGCTTATAAAATTTCATGAAATTACTTTACTCTTCTACTATAACTTTTTTGTTTGGTTAAAATAAACTGTTATTAGATAATACATTTGTGATTTATGTTTATATAAATATTAAAAAGTGCTTTTATTTTTTTTACCAATGCCATAAACACTCATCTAATAACAGAATTATTTCCTCAATAATATTTCATTTTGTGATTATATGTATATATATATATATTTATGCATTTTTTTCTTCTCTATTTTTAGAACAATGAATAATGGAACAGAAAATTCAATTTACGTGGATAGAATTACTGTGGTTGAGATGTATTTTTACCTATCATGTGGAATTTTAGGTTCAATATTTAATTTAATAGTTTTGTTTATTGGATTTAGACATGTTGATACAAGTGATAAACCAAGACAAGTAATATTTAAAAAATGTTTCTATTTATAAACTTATCAAAAATTCTTTTTTTTCTTTTTATAGATCATAGTTATAAATATGACAATGGCAGATCTTATAACTTGTATTATTTACATTTCCACAAGACCAATACTGTCAAGAGCATCTGAAACTATGTGTTATCCATATTATGTTCTTATATTTGTGTCTCAATTTTGTAGTTGTCTTAATCTCTTGTGGTTAAATGTAGACAAGTTTATTTACATTAAACATCCGTTAAACTATTATTTAATTGTTACAAGAAAGCGTGTTCTAGTTGTTTGTTGGTTAACATGGATTGCTTTGACGTTTCTCGGTGCTTTAACATATAGCACAATGAAAATTGTTGTAAGTAAATATTTTCTTTCATCATTTATAATAAAAATTTTTATTAAGCATCCTTGCAATGCAGTTAAAATAAGTGATTTTATATATCTTTATATTGTTATAATGTATGTTGTAATAATATCAGGATCATTTATTATATCAGCAATTATTTATTGCATTGCAACAAATTCAAGACGAATGGAACCATCAGCAAGATCACAACTTTTTAAACGATTATTTTTTGTTTTTAGTAGTACATTTTGGACATTTATAACATGCATCCCATATCGCTTGCTGTATTTAACATACTTTCTATTAAATGATTTTTTAAGTCAAGATTTTAGTCCATTCTTTTATCAATTAACAGATTTCTTCTTATACTTCATAGTTGTTGGAATTTTGATGAACCCTTTAATTACAATTTTAACGCAAAGATTGTATAGAGAAAAATTATTTTTTTATTTTAAAAGTATTCAAAGTATCTTTCCGTGTTTGAATAATAATAATAATGATTATTTTGATAGAAGGACAGTTATTTATTCAGAACCAAAAAGATTATTAAGTTTAAGTACTACAATGACAAATAACAATTCTAATGATGAAATAAAAGATTGTAATGACAATCGTAGGAGATTTAATTCTTGTATAGATGTTCCTGTTACAAATGATAAAAGAATACTTAAATATGAAGCATTAAGAATACACCGTGGAACATTTAATAGACATCCATCCATACAGGAATGTTGATAGATTTAATTTTTTTTCGTACAAAAACAAAAAATTATAAATATTATGATATTTGAATAACATTTTAAATGGATCTCAGCAATTGGAAGGAAAAAACAAATAAATGCTTGTCATATTTATTTAAAATTTATTCTTTTGTAGAGAAAAAAAATTTAAGCTAAAATGTTCTACTAACAATTAAATTTTATTGTCACAAATATTAGCGTTTTATATTGTACACTAAATGTATATACTCATTGTCAAGTTAAATTATCTTTATAAAAAAGTATATTTTTTTATTTGAAATTTTATTATGTTATCACCAAAAAAATAATTTATTTTTGTAAGTTATCACACCAGATTGACTGTAATCTTTTACCTATAATATTAAAATCTTAGATATCTAGCGGTAAATAAATATAAAAGATATTTATCATTATTATTTTAATATAACTTTAAATAATTCTTTAACACATATTTTAAAATTAAAAAAATTTAATGACAAAAATGAATTTTTTCAGTATTTATTTAGTTGTATAAATAAAAATACATTTATGTGAATGGTATATTTTATCTAAAATGATACAAAAGAGATAGTCGTAAAAGAGGTTATTATTTTCATATATTGTCCCAAAAATAAACAATTTAAACTAAAAATTATCAAAATCTTCTACAATTATAATCTCCAATCTTATTTCAATATCTTTATTCCTTCTTTAAAGGGCTCTTTGTAAATATAAAATTATCTTTTTTACAAAATAAAGTGTATGAAAAATAATTGAAAAGAAAAAATTACATAAAGTCAATATATTTTACGACATTTTAAAGGTAAAAAAACCTTTATGAGATCGTTTATAGGTATTTTAAAATAATGGTAAAAATATTCAATTTTTTTTAAATTACTTCACTTTTAAGCTAACCTTGTAGAGGTATGCAAGGTAGCCGCAAAGGGATTTACAGAATGAAAGGTAGCAAAAGAACTACCATTTAAAAAATTACTGGCTGCAGAAGCATTCGGTACCCCAGTTCCATGATAATTACCTTGATAAACAGCTGAGGGTAATGAGCTAGATACTGCTGCTGATGCTGCAGCTTGATTATAAGCAGAAGCATCAAAATGTGCTGTGTAAGCAGAAGCATAATGTGATAACTGGTCTGCCGGTGTTCTATTATATAAAGCTTCAGCTAATTCAGCAGCTCTCTTTAGTATTAATTCTTTGGGCATTCTTTCTGGATCACCAGGATATTTAGGTAACAATTTTTGTAGTCTTTGAAAACCAAACTCAATAGACGGTTCTGTTAATGAAACATAAACAAATCTTCCTGGATTTCCACGTGAAAATATTTTACTTTTAAAACTAAGTGTAACATCTACAACACCAGGTAATTGTTTTGGTGGTACGGTAACTCTTATAGCATGTTGTGTTATGACCTGTACATTTTCACTCCATACAGTTGTACTTCCAAATGATACTTGGACACCATCAAAGAAATTTTCACCTATTATAATTACTGTATTACCACCTTGTGTCCATCCTTCACTTGGACATATTGCTTTAATTGTTGGACATACTGCAAGAATAGATTCTACAAAAATATATTAATTAGTCAATTATCTGATATACTTTGCAAATTTATTCATATGGGAAATTAATTTTCATAATATTATTTATTAATTATTTATTTTAACTTTATTTATTTTATCTTTAAATATCAAAAAGATATTTAATAGTAATATTTGGGTATGATAAAATGAATGTTTCGAAATTTTCTTTGTCGTTGTGTAGGTTAACTTATAAGTGACTTTTCTAACTTTATCTTTTATAGCTAAAGTATCTTTATCAATTTCCTTTTGATATACTTTCAAAAGTTATCACATCTACTTATCCTATAAATTTTTATCTAAGAGCAGCTGGAAATATAAAACTATAAAGTTTATTATACTGTAATTAGAAGTAACAACTCATTGTTATATAGTTTAAGGATAACTATCTAAATGACAGTTGTTACAATAACAAGCTGATGCAATTATTTGATAGTCAGTGTTCAAACTATTTCAATAATCATACAATGATATGATGTTATTGTAAACAAGAATAATAACAATAATCATAAATGAAAGAGTGTTAAACATCATGTTATTAATACTATTTTATGAGTTTATTAAAGGATTATTAATTAAGAAGATCTTTTTAATTTGTAATTAATTACATTACAAGTCTTTTAATTTTTACTTATTTATTATGAAAATAATTTGATTATCAACATTTTAAAACTTACCATCTATACTTCCACTTCTTTTAACTCTTCTTCCATGTTTTGAATTGTTATGAACAAACATATTTTCTGAGATAGCCAATAAAGGGCCATCAACACGTGGAGTTGTTCCAATAACCACCTGCAAGAAAAAAATTATTTATAAATATGCCAAAGTTCATCATTTTGATTATTTCTAACAGCTGAATTTTTTTAAAAATAATGTATCAATTTAAAATTATGATAAATTATTTCCGTTCCATTGAAAACATCTTTTTTCCCAAAAATGTTTGTTAACAATGATATATTTATGTAAATTTTACAAGACATCTTCATTAACATAAACATACAGAGAAAAATTTAACCTATCAAATATTTAATAACATACTGTCATAACGGATGTATATTTATATATTATACTTATAAGTGTGAGAAATAGATATTCAAGAAGATGGTTGTCATATTTATTATAATACTTCCTCGACATTTAAAGAATAGATGTCCAAAAATATAAAAGAACATGTTGCTTTATTTTTACCACATGATATATGATTTATATCATTTGACAGTTTATATATTAAAAATAATCAAGAAACGTCTGTATATCTATAAAATTTCTTTTGAAAAATGATATGTGTCTAGAGTTGGTATTTTTTTTATTTTTAATGAACTCATTGAAAGATTAATTTTAATGACACATATCTTCTAAATGAATATCTATCTACTCATCCGTAATATAATTTTAAGCACCTGTTAAAAAGTTCAACAAACATCAAATAGTCGATTTTTGATAATTACTCATGAAAGATGAGATATATTTAAATTAATTTTCATTAATTACCTGAAACCGACGCATATCCCTTGGATTTCCAGCATTCTTTAAACAATTTTGATTACATTTTAAGAAAAACTTAAGGAAGTATCTGAAATTAATCATTGGTTAATCTTTATCACATATATATAAATTATTTTTATTTCAATTGTACTCTCAAACTTTAAAAGTGATATATTGTATATTGAAATAAATAACAATATGTAATAATTCCTTTATATATATCACATTAAAAAGAAAAGTTCTGCTGATGATTTTATCTAGAGTTAATAAATATAAATCTGCCAAATTTACTAGGGATATATATGTATATGCCTCAAGAGACAAGTAAAAATAAAATAGAGATATATCTTTTATGCAAATATACCAACTACTTGTTAAATCAAATAAAGTTTTCAAAAAATTTGATGTTATCATTGATAAATGTTTTCCTTTATGAAAACAAACCTATCAATAATTACTGGATCACTAGGTGTTTCATTCCTATTACCGCAACTTTTTTTTTCACAACATCTAGAACACATTACTTCATGTGTCAATAATACACGACACATTTCAGGATTTTTATCTTGTCCTTCATATACAATTGCTGTTTTTGTAACACTATCAATAAGCCTAACATATAGATCCTGTTCTGCTCTTAAACCTATAAATGTTTATAAATTTAAATAATGTACACACAACAAATATATAAGTTATAATTTTATATAACTTTAAAATGAATAAAAATTTATCACTTTTCTACACTTTTTCATTATACATTCAGTTACTTAACTTTATTCTCCATACATTCCCTAATTTATACTTCATTAAAAGCAATTATACAACAACTATTTATTAATCTTTTTCACCAGTTGTTTCTAGTTTTACGATTATGTATGTTTCATTATGTTTTATGGATATAAAAAACCGTCTGTCAAGAAAAAATGTAATAAAAAGTGGTATTAAATTTCCATTAAGATAATAAAATGAAGATTGTGATATTTATTATAAAAAAGTCCCTATTTTTAATAAAGATAATTTATTCTATTGCATAGTAGTTTCCTGTTCCAACAAAAATGTTATTTTTAAAAGTGAGACATTTTATGAAACTTTTAGATCTCAAATATACAAAATTATTACTTTGTTAATGAATTAAAATCATCATCACTGTTGAAAACAAAAACCACCTTATGTCAAGTTGATATAATTAAATTATTGTTAATTAAGACTACTATGTAATTTAGTTTGAGAATCTTGTCTACCGCCAAAGTACATTATAGTATTATGAAATACTCTATCAAGATTAATAAAAAGTTTTTTTGCCTTAGTCATAACGCTAAATCATCTTAATACTATAGTAAATGTCCCAATATTATTTTACTACCACAAAACATTGTTGTTATTTGTCATTTTTATAGTTGTATTTAATATGATGAAATAGAACAAAAAATATCGTAACTTACAAGAATAGCATTATAAATAACAATTATGATATTTTTTTTGTATAACATTAATGTTTATATCATGATTAATGATGATGTTTGAAATATAAAACTAAATGGATAGACCAAATTTGTGCTATATTAGAGATACAGGAAGATTTGTTAAAATAATTTCACAAATAAAAATATAAAATCTGTTTTCATAGGAAAAAAAGCTTAACTCTGTACGGTAAAAAGAATAAAAATTATTCCTTTACATTGTGAGTCAAATATGTTAAAAAAACAACATGGAATTTAGGTGGTGTATATTAATTAAAAAATAATAGGTATCAGGAGAATTAGTTTTATCAAATTAATTAATAAAATATATGTTTTTTTTAATATTATTATTTTGTAAATAAGAAAAGGCAAGAAGAAAACATACCAGATGCATAAGCTAACTGAACTTTATAGTGAATACCATTTCTACTGTTTTCACCATCAACTTCCTTATCTTTCTCAACAAATCCAGCAAATTGTGTTCTTTCAATCTCAACAGGTTGGCCAGTTCTATCGTATAAGGCTATTACAAAGTGAAAAAAATTGCTTTTCCTTAAATTATTCGGAGGATGCTTCTCAAAATGAGCACGTACCAATTGGGCACTAAAAATAAAAATATATTATATATGACTTTTGTAATAACTTAAAAAAGATATCCTCAATATTTTACTTTTTTTCTTTCTCCTCTCAATAGTCATACACTTATTTTAAGAGATAAATTAATTCAAAGAATGGTGTTTTTCAATGATTTCCCATATTGAAACTTACTTTTCTACAGCAGCAGCATCGAGCATAGCTGTAGGCCAATGTTGTCCAAGGATTGATGAAGCTCCTGATACATTTACTTCCTCTTTTACAGATCTAAGTAAAGATGATGTTGGTTCTTGAAATCCAAACATAATTTCGTTAAATACCTTCAAAAATCAGTAAAAAAATTATCTTCTTCTTAATATCTATAAAATAAACATTTTTAGTGATTGGGGACATGATATAGCTTAATGAACAGTCCCATGGACCCACTTGTGGGAATTTATTAAGGAAGCGTATAGTAAAATGAAATTACCTACTAGGAGACTTTTGAATACTATTGGATGCCGTTTGGGATTTTATTTTAAGCCACAATAGGAAAACAAAATTATTGGGAATGATATGTGAAAAGGATATCAATGGTAAATAGATAAAGAAAAGGGAGGATACTTTTTTGTTCTCATAGATAAAATGTTAAAAAAAAAGAAATGGTATTACAATGATAGTTATAGAAAATAGAAATATGGCATTTTCTATATCTATATTTCACTATCACTCTCTAAAACAGGGTGCACTTTTATTTCTTTTTTCACAGTCCTCTGGAGACTAAGTATAAAGAATAGATGGAAAAAGAAAAATATAAAATTGTTAGTTGGTATGTGTTATCAATTCTTAGAATCCACAAGGGAAATCAACACCGCTTCAACTAACCATGATTAATATACAGAAAAGATGTAATGCTTTTATCATTAATAAAAATGAAGAAGGGGTTATATGGTTTCTTTTCTATTTCAAATCTTTATATATTTAGATTGACTCTATTGCCTTTTAAAGATAACTTACGTCTTTACCTATGGAATTGGCCATAACTCCACCTACCATTTTTGTTCAAAACTATTATTTTATCTTTTCAAACAATAACATTAATAGTGTGATGTATATATATTGTTCCGCCTGTTTTTATAACTCTTCATAATTTTCAACAACTCTTAGTCAGCTGCTTCTCATGTAAGGCGTCTAATTTTCCTTATATAGATATATTTATTATAAATCTATACTGTAAATATATATATATTTTTAAACGTTATCAATTTATATTTATACCAGATGGTTAGTTATATCTTTATAAAAAAAACAAATAAAATTATACAAAAATAATAGTTATATGTATATATTTTAAATAATAAATAAATATTTTTATAATTTCAATTAAAAAAAAATAATTATACGACAAAGTATTTGTGAATAGATTAACTTTATTTAAATTAGTTCACTTGATTTTTGTAGCACAAAAAGAGACAAATGAATAATAAATATGTGTAAGACAATATAAAAAATGCCATCCACGGTGAATATAATTATTGTATTTGTAAGATGTTGAATGTAATAATAATTCAAATAAACCGACCGGTATTGCGAACGGTACCGTGAGATTAGTAACCTGGTGGTGTTCTTGGTTCTGGGCAGTGTGTACAATCACCTTTCTTACCGTCTTCACCTTTTGGTCCTTGTGGCCCTGGTGGTCCTTGTTTACCTTCTGGTCCTGGGATACCTGGATCACCTGGTAATCCTTGAATTCCATCGAATGATTGTCCTTTTTCTCCTGGTGGTCCTTTTGGTCCTGCTTCACCCTTTGGTCCTGGTGGCCCTGGTGGTCCTTGTGGTCCAAGAGTTGCAATAAGTCTTCCTGGAGCTCCTGGTGCCCCCTTTGGTCCTGGTCTTCCTGGTGCTCCTTGTTGTCCTGGTTGTCCTGGTAATCCAATTTCTCCTGGAATTCCGTCTTTTGGTGGCTCTCCTGGGGTTCCTTTTGGTCCTGGTGGTCCTCTTGGTCCCATAGCTCCTGGTGGTCCTTGTGGGCCTGGTGGGCAGATGATACATGGTTCATATGCTGGCATTGGAAGAAGAACAGCATCTCTTCCGTTGGTTCCATCTTGACCGTTTTCTCCATCTTTTCCATCTTTTCCGGCATCGCCTTCTGGTCCTGGTGGTCCTGGTGGCCCTTGATGACATGTACAGCAGGTAGCAGCTGGTTCAGCATTAACAACTGGTGCTGGAATTCCATATCCTGACGGAGCTGATGTAGCACCATATCCACCTGATGGTCCGGCATTTTCACTTCCTCCGGATGGAGTACCAGAAGGATTTGAACCACCATATCCAGATTCTGGAATCCATTGACCAAAAAGCCATCCTCTCTTTATTCTGTTTTGTTGTCCTTTTCCAATTTGAAGAGCAGTCATTTCAAGCCACATATCTCTTGATTTAGCTTTACAGAAGTCAGTTTCAACCATTAAATGTGATTGAAGTGATTGAACATAATTGTAAAGCATTGGTAATGTTACAACTGATGCCATAACAGCAACTGTAGAGACAGCAATAGCAACAAATGCAATACGACGCATTTGACGATGTTGGTCAGTTTCTTTAAGATGTTCCATTGTAGAATGTATTATGTTTTTCAACGACCTTTCCTAAGATGTAGAAAGAGAAGTGGACGTCGAATGATGTATTTTCCAGATAAATTGTATCTTTTATACTATATTTTTATGCCACTCCTTCGTAGCTCCTGATCATGATGAAGATTTTTTTAAGTCAGTAGCAAAGCCAGAAATTAACTACTAGAGATATTGCCATTATCCGGGTCAAGAGAAAAAGAGAATCGCGGTAAATTTGACAAAAATTGTTTAAAAAAAAGAGAAAAAGATGAATATAATTAGTTGATCAGGTATATAGTGATGATCAGTATCTCTTAATGAAACAAAATAGTTTTCCACTATATCGACGACTCTTTTAAACAAGTTTTAATTTTTATTATATTGTGTCGCTTATTTTGAGTTGTAAAATTTTTCCTTCTTTCTTTTTCTGAAAATACACAGTGTTTGGTCGGTAAATTTTGATACGTATCAATTTTTGTAAACAGTTACTATTAATATCAAACTTTACTTTGTAGATATATACTATATCCTATTAACAATATTCACGTATCTTTTTGTTACTCTAATTAATTTTTGTTTTAACATTAAAATATTTTGTCTTGATTATTAAACATTCATTTTATCTGTTACCCTAACAATATACCTGAACTTTTTTTACTATTTCACAAATCTCTTACAAATTTAATGCCTCTGGGTATGGTGTAAATTTGTATAAAAAAAAATCTTGATTCAATGGTATTTTAAGAATATTTTGTGAAATGTTATAGTGTCTAAATTATACAAATTGATGAAACAAATAGAGAAAAAAAGAAAAAATTTATGTGATTTATTTTGTGACATATGAAACAAAATTTTATTTTAACTTTAATGAATAACTTATCTTAAAAGGGATAACCATATAATCATTTATAATAGATTGGTGAAATTTTTAAGACTAATTATAAAATAACATATCATCAAAAAAATTATAAAAAAAAAGTAGACATATAAAATTTGGTTACATAATCAATTAACGATTAAAATATTGGTAAATTGGGCATTTTGCAAGAGTCAGCAGTAACAATATCGGTTATATTAATTAATTTACCTTGAAATCTAAGTTCAAGGAATATGGAATCAGGTGAATTTGGACAATTTAAACGTCTACCAATTGGCATTCCTTTTTGAACATATTTACTACCAAATTTAAGGTGTTCATAATATCTTACATTATAAAGTCTAGCTTCGAAATCTAACCATTGTCCAGCTCCTGTTATAAAAATTCCTTCATTGTCACATCCTTCATAGATACCTTGATCAAAATTAAGACGTGTCCTTCCAATAATACTCCCCTCAATTGGTGAGTAAATATCGGGTGATCTAAACTCTACCTCATCACTACCATAGTCATCTTCAATAGCATTTGGACATTCCAATTCCCATCCACGTACTCCATTATATCTTGAATCAGATTTGAAAGCTTCTCCAATAAGATTGTTATTTGGATTTGTTTCGCATACCCATCCTGTACACATACAATCTTGCATATGGTATGTTGGATCAACTGGTTTTCCTTCCTTAAATAATTCAATTCTAATATGATTTTTAGAGCTTCTTTGTATTGTTTCTAAATTACAATCCAAACTTCCTGCTTTTCCTAACTTCTCACCAGCAGTAACTTTGCCACCATATTTGTCTAAGGTAACTGGCCAAACATTAACATAATAGCCTGTCCATTGTCCTGTTCCTTCAATTCTCATTCCATGATCGAGACATTTATATTGTTCCTCACCACCGTAAGGTTTATAATATGATAATTCACCAGATATTGGTGCAAAAACATCATCCTCAATTGGACATTCTAGATCAACAGCTTCAAGAATTGATCCACTTGATCTACAGTATAAAGGAACAAAATAATAATAAATATATAAATTTTTTAAACTTACCTACGACCTTTATATTGTCCACATGGCTCATCTTTATTAAAACATTTATCAATTTCATTACCAACATTTGAGGAACATATTTTTGGTATACATCCATTAGAATCGACTAATGTTATACTAATCAAAGATAGTAAAAATTGACAAAAGACTATGTATAATTTAAGCATTTTTTCTTATGATAGCAGGAAATATATTTTAGAAAATCAATTTATAGTATAGAAAATATAATGTATAAAATCTTTTCTATATACTTCTAACTTAATGCCACTGTTACAACTAAAAGATTGATTGTTCCACTATAATCATACTTTAGGTATGTTGTTAATATAAAGATATATGTTTTATATCTAAGATAATATGCCAATCAATTAATTTATGATATCACTTAATAGTATTTTGATTTTAAATAGCTTTATATTATTGTTTTACTATGACATAGTAGTATGATATTTTCAGAGGCGAATGCCATTAAATTTATGTTTTATGATAAGATTAAGAAATTTAACGCGATAGTAGTAAAATTACTAGAAATAACTAGCATTTTAATGTGCATGAAAAATATTTAAATGTAACAATTTTTTCTCTGCCACCTAAAGATAAGTATTTTCTTCAATTAAAGAAAACCAGATTTTTTTTATGCTCAAGTTGATAATAATATTTTTTTAGTAACTCTGAATTATGTTATTATAAAAATTATTTATAATAGTTAAATGGTGATATACTTAAAAAAATTTAATTCTTTTTTAGAAATAAAGGAGAATTTTTGAAATCCCATAAAATATTTATAACAAATATACAATAAGTGCTCTCAAAAACATTTCAATGATGATTATGTAAGATTATTCAATAGGACATTATAATGTGTAAAGTCACAAAATTTGTACATATATTTTGTAGTAAAATATTTTTTAATATCAAAGATTTTAGTGTCATTTTCAATAATTTGTTCCTTCTTAAAAAAGTTATTTTTTCATTTTATTAAATCAATATGAATAATGGCATTATTTTTAAATACAAAAAATAATAGTTACAATTCAGATGATAAAATTGTAATCTTATAATATTGTATATTTATAAAAAAAGTAGAATAAAATTATTGTATAACTTTTGAGAATTTTTTTTTAACATAATAAATGATATGTAGGAGAAGGAACATTGAGACAAAGAAATATAAAATATTGTATCAATATAATTTTACATTCAAAATTTCTAATTGGAAAAAATATTCAAAACAAAAGCACATAAATTTTTCTACAACACTTGACATATATAGTTATCTTATCAAATAATAGACTTTGGGAAAAGATAAAATTATTCTAAATTTAAAAAATGCCAATGACTAACAAGATAGTATCAAACTTCCAAATCAAATAGCTTTTGGTTCCAATTAATTCACTAGATGATAAATTTTTATAATATATTATTTTTTAAATATTTATCTTTATAATCTTTATTTCTTATACAATTTATCATATTTTTATAATTAATTTTATTTAATTTATTTTGAATTCCTAATTATTGTTAATCTTTTTATAATAAAATTTTCCTTTTATGTAAAAAAATTTTTAAAAATATATAAGTGGGTTTTAAAAGAGCAAAATTCGATGAGTATAACAAAATAAATCTTAAAAAATGTTAACAAAATCTATTTGTATAATTTTGTTTTCATCTCTTTTCAAATGTTGCAAAGATATACATGTGAAAATATACAATTTTTTAAATATATTTTATATAAAATGATATTAAAAGATTTTTTATTATAATATAGACACCTTTGCTTAAGAACAACAACACTTTAAATTATTAGTGTGAACATATGTAAAAAAGAATTAATTTTTAACATTATATATATAAAATTTCTTATGATATTTATTTTTTAATACCTAAAATTAAGGTTATTAGTATATGTTTGTTTTGTGAAAAACATAGTTAAAGACAAAATAATAATTTGGATAAGTGCAGTTTAATATTCATGGAAATATAAGAATTCTAAAATATATTAGTTAGTTTAAATAAGTTTTACTTAAATTGTTTTCTTCTTTTTTAGTATATCTATATAAAAGTAAAATTTTATCTTAACAAATAAAATTTTATTCTGAAATAAGGTTATTTTTTTTAAAGACATAATGTTTTTTTTAAAAGAAAAAAAAAGATTTTCACTATGATATTATACAAATATTTTTAAAATTTTTTTAACATACTACCCCATGATATCATATAATGAAATTTGAAAGAATAGAAATAATTCTAATGATTACCAATTTTAGTTAGTTATTGGAACAAAATTATCATAATTATATTGTTAATAAATTTTTCACTATATTGAAATTTATTTTATGTCAATCTTTCATAATCAATAGAGAGGTCATATTGGTCTTTTTGAGAAAAACTTTTAAAATATGTGTGTTAAAATATTTTTACTGATGTGGATACTTAATGTTGTTAAAATGCAAATACGTTTGTGACTCATAACCTCACTACAAACTACAAAATTTATATTAAATAAACTTTTTATCGTTTTTAGAAGAAACTTAACGATAGTTTTAAGTATTTAATCTTATTTAAATTTTTTTGTCTTTTGCATAACATTTTGCGTATAATTTAGTATAATAATGTAACTTTTTTATAATTTAATAGATTTCTCTATTCTATTGATGTTTTTTTATTCGTTTCTTTAACTTCAAATGTATATAACTTTCTAAAATTTTCCAATATTTTTTATAGCTAAAGTTGTTATCTTCAACTTTTATAGATAACAACTATTTCTTTAAAAATAATTTTAATTATTATTAAATATTTACTATATAATTATTCATATTATTAAAAACAAATTTATCTATTAAACACTAGTATATTTCTATTTTTCATGAAACAAAACATGAGTGCCTATAGGGGAAAATTATAATAAGCTATCCTAATATATATAATTTTATAGAAACAATATAATCTTTGTTTTTAAAAGTTAGTATTTTTTTCAAGAAATATTTGGTAATTTTTGAGCGATCGTATCTTCTAAATTACTACTTAATAATACTTATGACTGTTTTCGGATATACATTTTTTTTATCAGTTAAAAAGTTCTTATATTCCATTATAAACATTACATTTACTATTTTTAGCTTTTATGTTATAACAAATTAAGAACAAACGTTATTGTAGGAGAATTACAAGAGCAATATATTATTCAAACATGGATAGAAATTCCACTTTTGAGATAGTTGAAGGCGATTCAAATATAAATAATAATGAAAGCAATGTTATAATTTGTCTTTTTGGGTGGGCTGGTTGCAAAGACAGGTATTTGAAGAAATATGCTACATTTTACGAAGAAGCCGGATATTCAACATTAAGAGCAACAGCTCCAATAGGAAAAATAAGAAATTTAAGAGATTACAATAAGTATGGGTTAGAGTACTTTAACAAATTTATATCACAACCAAACGTTTACGAAAAGAAGGTCTTTTTCCATATATTTTCAATGAATGGTGCATCAACATTCCTTAAATTTTATGAAAATTTATTAAAACATGAGGAATCAATAG
This sequence comes from Strongyloides papillosus, assembly GCA_005656395.1. Lineage (NCBI taxonomy): Eukaryota > Metazoa > Nematoda > Chromadorea > Rhabditida > Strongyloididae > Strongyloides > Strongyloides papillosus. The sequence goes on along the minus strand of SRSI01000078.1, from coordinate 1,889,251 downwards.
TAATATCTGGAATTATATTTGATAGGTATGTTAATTGTACTATATATTGGAAAATAATATGTTTCTTACAATAATATAATAATTTTATAAATTTAGTTGTCCTGCTGATGTCAAACCAACACAAGGTGCTTTGGCAATTTCATATGCCCTATATCCACCATCAAAATATGGTAATTTAACAACTAAAATAACTAAATTTATCTTAACAATTGGTTTTATGAGTCATAGATATATGATTTATCTTGAATCACTTTTTACTGAAAATGCTTATGAAAGAAATTTTGCCTACTATAAACTTATTACAATGAATTCACTACCAAAACAACAATTATATTTGTTTTCAGAGAAAGATGATATATGTTCCTCATCCTCTATAAAAGAATTTATAAAAAAACAAGAAACAATTAATATGAAAACATTCGAAAAGTTAGAGTTTACTGATTCAGAACACGTTCAACATTTTCGCTCTTATCCCCAGGAATATGCAGATAAATGCTTACGGTTTATTAAAAGTTCACTTTAATCTTTTTTAGTTCACAAAATTAATGATATTGTCATTTGCGTATAAAAATCTTTTACATGTCAATTTTTTAATACTAAAAGTAAATCGGAACTAGAGCTTCAAAGATGACTGACATTTTTATAAAATGTTGAAATTTCACTATTCTATTTTTCTCAAAATAAACACATTTTTATTTTTTTATAACAATATTTTGTTAGTTTAATCTTTATTTAAGTCACTATTTTTATTTATATTTTAAAAAATAAATATAAACTATCTCTGACCTTAAAGTATTTTTAAAAAAATTTAACGTTAAAAAAAATAATTTTACGCTGAATAAGTACTAGTACAAAAGTTAAAGAATTTTATAAAATAACATTTACATTCACACAAATACACATACATTTGCTACCCTTTTTTTATATCTCTCTCGCTTTAATTTACATTGTAAGAAATTCTACCTTTTTTCCTTCCTTAATCCTTATTATTTCTTGTTTGAACATCATTAAAAGTTACAAATTTTAATTATGACAATCTATTAAATAATATAGTTGGTTCCATTACCTTTTAAGTAAATATGAAGTTATGTTTTTAATGGTTGCTTGAAAATTATTGTCATGACAACTTTTCGTCATCATTTTCCAACATTATGTAAAAATATTTAATTTTTTATTCACAATTATAATTAAAAATTTTACAACACTAATTATCATAAACATCGCTTTATCGGTATTCTTCGAGTGATAAACTTTAATACTCATTTAACGTCATATTCGAAATAAAAAAAATAAAACTTAAGAATCATATATAATATATAAACATATTAGCAACTTATTAAATTTTATGAATACGCTATAATATAACAATAATTTCCCTTGATACTACAATGTTAAAAGGTTAACAATAAATTCAACATTTGTATCAGTTTTATAATATTTTTTAAAATATTAGTCATTTTAATATTATACTTTTCTCCCATACTCCATTAGGTATTATAAAATTTTTAAATATAAAATTATTATTTATTCTTATTATCATAAATACAAAGCTTTTTTTCTTCCTGATTTTTACTAAACGTTAACACTTTCACTATAGTGTTTAATGTTAAAAGAATTTTATTTGTATTGTTTTTTTTTCAAAATACCACCGTGTTTATAACATATTTTTTCTTTAATTTACGTAAAATAATTTTAATCTATTTATGATGTATCACCCTTTTTTTATGAAGATACCATAAAAATATAAAATTTATGATTACTGTAATATGTCTAATAAGATATGATTAAGAGAAATGCGCGTCATAAAAGAATAGGTAAAATAATAAAGCTTTTATTTACATTATTTAAAATTTAGAATTTTTTCTTATAAACTATATTCCTTTGAATGCATGTTTTTTTTCTAATAATCTTATAATAAATCATTTTTTCTTTAGAAATTGTTCTATATTATTTGGTTGGAACAATGGCAGAATTGATTTTAATTAATATTGAGAAGTATATTTTTTAGAATTAGTGTAAAGTTTTATAATTTTAAATGTTAAGAAATTTTAATTTTAGATTACTGAGAGCTTTAGTCAACTAATTAGTAAAATGTTATTTTTCCATGGTATTTTAATACTAATTTTTAAAAAAGATTTATATACATGACTACTTCTTTATTATTATTTTATTCTCTTTAACGGTATATTTTTTTGTTTTTCCTTAATCATTGGACTTTATTAAGTATTCGATATTTAAATATTAAACATTGTATTTTTTATCATACCACTTCCTCAAGTCCTATCAAATGTTCCTTCCTATTAATTCAATTATTTATACTATTTTAAAGTAAGGCATATTATTATAATTCTTATTTTAATTTAATATTAATTAATTACTAATTTTTTTACTATTAAAAATTCATATTATATAATTTTTACTCTTTTTCATCTTTTATTTTATAAGAACTTCAAAGTAAATACATTTATGTGATAATTTTAATTAAGAATTTTGCAATCTTTTATACTTCAAATGTTCACAGAGCAGAATATTTGTTTAAACAATAAAAAAATTTTCCTCAATAGTTTATCTATTATTTAACAAAGCTGTTTTCTTTTTCTTAATTGATCTTTAAACAATAATTAAACATTATAAATAAAATAATCTAATTACTTTTTTATTTTCTTGTTAACTACAAACGAAAAATTATTGAGATATATTTGAATAAAATTCTTTTTTTGCTTCTAAAATGGAGATCTTAGAATATTACTTCTCATTATTAAAGATCGTAAAAATGTCATTTATAAATGAATATACTAATTCGTATTTATTTTTTATTTAATAATTTCACATATAAATATCTAAATTTTTTGTTTTATTTAGCACTACATACTAGAAAAAAAAGTGTTTTTTGAAAGTGGTTTATGATTGAAAATCTTATTACACTTTTTCTTATATAATATAAGGAGTAGGAAGTCTTTACCATCTATCTATAAAATATTGTGTATTTGATGGGAAAAAAAAAACAATTGTCTTTCTTGATTAGAGGACAGCAAATATTAGTTTTAAAAAAATTTAAAAGATATAGAAATTTTGTCGATTGCTATTTTAAAGTATACATTATGATGTATAAATCAAAGTTACACAAATTACCAGCATTACGTTTTTATCATTGTCAACTGATAACTTTAATGTTGATTATAAAATGTGTTTGATTCAATGAAGCTTTACCAACCGATAATCAGGTGTTATCTATATTTTAAAAATTGATATACATTTACTATATATAACAGAATAGCATTTACTAATTAGTTTAAACTTTATTAACTTTACATATCTACAAAATCGTTTTTTACCAATACTAACAAAGTTTTTGTTTTATATTTTATTGTATAAAATGTAAAGGAAAATGTATGTGTATATAATTTATATCTATTTATTATTATTAGTTTTTACTGAAAAATTGTTTATATTTAAAAATATATTTTAAAAAAGGTAATTAAGAGGTAAAAGAATTTTTTTTAAATATTTTTATAAGTAGTATTTGATATAAAACAATTTAAGGCAAATCAACTTATCTTAGTCATTAATAAACAAAACTAATTTGTAATTTTATTTACCAATTCAAAATTGTTAATTATTTAGACATTTGAAATGAATGAATTTAAGTAAAAATTTTTTTTTGATGCTGAGAAATTTTTTTATAGTTTTTTGCTAATGACAATTTTATTTAATTGTAGTGAAAAGGGTTATTCTAAAAACTTTCTTATGTAATAATTTTGATAAATTAAAAAAAAATTTTCCTTTTCATGATAAAAATAATAATATTATGATATTAAATTTATATGTCTCCTTCAAATATTCTACGCTACATGCTTTTTAATTTCCTTCTAATGATATATAACTTTAATTGAAAATTAATATTTATTATTTCTATAATATGCAAGTTTTATTAAAAATCTTATAAGCCTGAATGATTAATTTGAAAAATGATCAATTATATAATTGTATGATAAACGCAATATTTTAAATATTGTCGTTTTGTGGGCTATTACTTTTTATAGATTATAGAAAAATCTTTAATTTAATGCAATCAAATAAACAATTTAACCTTTTGTTTATAATCAGTAGTAATGTAATGACGTGTTTATGGTTTTTGTTAATTGAAAAGCAAAAACTTTTTTTATGGTATATTAAAGAGATATTAACTATATAATGTTGCTTTTTTCAACTAATAAGCAACAGAATAAAAATAAAAAAAAATAATATTGAAAACTTAAATATTAGCAATTATTAAAAACCTCCTACGCTTGTTGATTTTTTTATCCAGTTGAGAGTCATCCATACTTCTCGCGTTAACATTCATATTACTTTAAGCTAATTCATATGTTAAATCAAATATCTTTCAATTATCTTAGTATTGACTGTAAACAAATGATATCTATACATCAAGAAATATTCAGATAACGATTTTTATTTTTTACCTATAAAAATTAATCATTACACAAAAAATCTTCATTTTATTTAATTTCCCTAGATTTTTTTAAAATAATTTATAAACTGAAAAATTTTGAAAAGTTAAAATTTAATTAACAAAATTTTATCATTAATGCTAGTATTCCAATGCATGTACTTATTCTATTTATTTTTTTATAATTGTCATAGAAATATATTAAAAATAGAAATTTATTAATATACGTATTATTCTTAAAAAAATTTATGTCTATAGTTTATTATTTTTTCTGCAAACTAACGTCATCAAAAGAAGTAACAACTAATATCACTATAGCTTCACATTAAATTATATTTTTACCTAAAAATTATCTCGTATAAAATTATGTATATTTGAAAAGCTTTCATATCGTGTAAAAATTTGTTTGATTTATTTTGATATATTTCATTGATTATTAAACTTATATTAAATTTTATATATGATATAATTTTAAATTGAATAGGTTTAAAACAACCAATTATAAATTTTTATCCAAAATTTTCATGTCCTGTTACTATGTTTAATTATTGTGAATAATTTATATTTTTATATTACTTCCTTATTTTACTTTTTCTATTCTATTTAAATATCTTTGAGTTATAATATAATCTAACATTTAAACATATAGAAAAAAGTAATTAAAGTGATTAAAATTAATTTTATATTATTAAATTGTTATTGTTTCATTTGATAAAAAAATAAAACTAATTGATTTCTATTGTTTCTACAAAATTTTCCGAATATCTTTTTTTTATTTTGCCATATTTTAATTACACATTAAATAAATATGTATATTGTTATCATTTAAATAGCTATTATTTTATCATTTTAATAGATGAGTCAGTTGAAATACATTTTGTTATGAAGTTGATATTATTTTTATTGAAAGGTTCTTAAAATAATTTTCATAGGTCAATGAAATTGAATTTCTATTACATTATCAACAATAATATATATATTATTTTATTATCATTATTCTACTATATTTTGATAAGGTGTATATTCATTTTGTTAAGTATATATGTATGTATTTTTATGGTAATAATAAGAATCAATTTTTGTAAAATATTTATTAGCATATATGTTTTAATAAATATTTTATTTAAAACTTCTTTTAAAGCGAAATAATGTAGGAGTGAATATTAAACTTATGAGTCAGAGGAATTTTTTTTATCTGATTCATGTTAAATTATATAAATAAATGTTATTAAACATATGACCTTGCTTCAATAACTTATAACTAATTACGTTAACTTTTAAATAATTATTTTTTAAGAATTTGTATATTATCATGTCACATTACGTATTTACTTGTATTTTTCCATATTCTTAAACATATTTTATAATATTTCTTATATAAAATGTATATTTTAATAAAAAAAAACTATATTAAGATATATTTTTTACATACTTACAATTCACCTATAGCATTGTGTTATTTTTTTATATTTTGATAATAAAAAACTACATGTTTAAACAAATAAAATAGTTGATACTTCAAAATAAAACTTATGACTATAAATCATAACAATTGTTAAAAAATTAAAAAATAAAGATTGATTGTTCAAGTCAAATGAGTAATGAAAAAAAAAATAAGATTTTATTTTATATATGGTTAGGTAAAATTATTCATAATTTTAAAAATAATATTTTTTATGTATATATCATCATAAAAACAAAAAAAAAAAGTTTTAAAGTGAATAAACATTTTTATTTTCTTGTATTATTAAATTAAGAAACTATAAATTAAAAGAATTTATAATTATTTTATTATATTAATCCATTAGATTATTTTTAAAATTTATTAAACTCTACCAATTATTAACTTAATTTTAACTGAACGGCATTTAAAAATTCATTAATCTATATTGAGTAAAAGTAAGATTTTAATTATTCTAAAATTGATGTTGTCTATAAATTTTATAATACAAACAGAAATATTAAATATTAATAATTATAGAAATTAGTTATCAATACAACAACAATAGAGGTTAATCATTTTTCTAATGATAAAAAATAATTTTTAAATAAATTACATATGTCATTGAAGGTACTTTTTATACCTGACATTTATATTGTCAATGATATATATATAATTCTAAAAAATATTTTTTTTATGATAATTAACGTAAATGAAGAATTATTTGATTTATTTAGATTGTAAACAGCTTCATTTGCATTTTATGTTGATGGGACGTTCTTTTGATAAAACTAATGTATATTAATTTTACCAAGTGTAATATTTAATAATCCTTATGTTTGTTGTTAATATTTTTTATATACTCTCTACACTTCAAATAATGAGGAAGAAAGTTATTGTTTGGTTGTCATTTCACAGATTATGATGAATAAAAAACTTATTACATAAACAGTCATTAAATAAATGATGATCTAAAATAGGCCGAAATGTAGTAGATTGAATTCCTCTCATGTAATATTTAATGTTTCGTTTTTTTAACTTATATCAATGTTTTAAAAATGCTAACCTAATGTTTTATCTATTTTTATTACACTTTGTTAAATATATTTACTAATCTTTTTTCATACAAATTATTATATTAAATTTTCTTTTAAATTAATTTTTTTAAAACAATACTTCCTGATTTTCGGTTATTAAATATATTATACTTACAATGTTTTAAATAAAATAACCACTTGTCATGATCAAAATTTAATTCTTCATATTGAAACAAATAGTTGATAGCGTATTTCAAACATAGAAGAATCTTCTTATCGCTTAATAAATAGTAGCAATTTAATATAAATTAATATATCATCTCAAATATATTAGGTAAGGCACAATTTTAGGTTAATATATTTTAAAGAAATTTAATTTACTTACTATTTTAGTGATACTTTACAAATTCATAAAGATAGATTATGGGATCTGTAAATGAAAGATTGTGACGTATAACCTTCACGCCATCCGTCATGATAACTTTGGTTATCATTGTTCGTTGTCTATATACATTACATTAATATTTTGTTTTATTTACAATTACTTAGAATCCATATTTTCTGTATTATTTTCTTTGTTTCCTTTAATAATTTTTAACTCCAAATTTCTTTGCTACACCATACACAATACTCTGTTTTTCATTTAATTTTTATTAATTTGTATACGATAATTTTTCTTTTTCAATTATTTAAACTTTCAGAAAATGAATGTCATAATTATTTTATGTTTATTTTTAATTTTCACAATTATCATTATTTATTAAGTACATATTATGATACTTATTAGATTATTTTTATGTTTTCGCAATAAGAAAAACTATATTTTTTAAGCTATTTTGATAACAATTTTTTAATAAATCTTCATATTTGTTGAAAACGTATTTAAAAAACGCTAATCCATTTCTTATTGTAATAAAAAAAATGTTGATATCAGGAATTATATTTATAAGGATAAAAACAATTTACTTAAAACATTCTAAATGTCATAAAACTCTTAAGAAAAGATTGTTTAATTTTTTTCATATTTGCGTTAAATACTTAAAAAATTTAATAAATTAACTTGCCGTTTATTTTTTTAAATACTGCCTTTTAATTTTATAAATTATTAGATAATCTTTACATAAACTACCGTTTTACATAAAAAATTTTTCCTTTATATATATAATTTAAATTTTATAGTAAATATGATTTCTATCACATATCAAAATTATTATCAATATATAAGACAAAAATACTAAATATTTTTTCTAGTAGACATTAAAAGTTGTGAAACATTTTTATATGCACAATAATTAATCTCTTTTACCTTAAAGATTCTAATTTTTTTTCTTTTTCAGTATATCATGATTTTTTATTTTATTACACAGTTGGTAGGTGATTTTATTTTAGTATGATTGATAAAAAGCCATATCATATGAAACAATTCACTGAAAGACAGTATGTATATAATTTTTATCAATTTATTTTATCAAATTTACAAGCATTATTATAATTTGTCATAAAGATAAAATGATTGCTCATATATTTATTTAGATAAGAAGCTATTTATTTTAACCATCTTCAAAAATTTACGTCTGATTCTTGAACTATTCTGGTATATTAACAATCATCTGATAATAAAATATTATTTACTTAAAATTTTTTTTAAAAATTTTTTATTTTGAAAACGTGTAAGGTTTCAAATGTATAATTTTTTAATCAATTTTTTGAAGACAGGTATGCTACAATAAACATTACCATTCTTCCTTACTATTATTTTTTTATGTTTGTTAACAGTTTATCCTTTTAACTTTCTCTTTTAAAATACATATTACCTTATTATTCTGTATGGCATAATATTTATTATCTTGACTCAATTATAATTACTATAATATTTGATTGTATTTCTTGTTTTATATCTTATATACGTTATCTTAAACTTGATCTACATAATGAATCATTTATTTTATATTATAGATATTGTCATCTGGTACAATTTGTCTTCAGGTTATTGCAAGTTATTTGATATATAGCCATATTTAAAATTCCATATACTATATCTTAAAATTACTATAATTCTTTAATCTTGTGGTTTGGCGCATTAATATTAAATTATATCTATGGATTGTAGTAGTAGAAAGACAAATTTAATAACTTATGCAAAGGAAAGTGAAAAAGAAAAAAGTAGTTTAACAAATAATAACCAACTACCAACACTTAATGATTTTGGAAAAAATCTAAGAAATGGTTTAAAATTAGATTTTGACAAGAAAAAAGTAAACGATGAACAAGTAATAGGATGTTATCCATTAGATTTATTTGATAATGCAGCATTAATAAGTAATTTTTTTTCAACACCAAACAAATTTTTAGAAACACCTATTGGAACTGATGAAGATGCAAAAAAATTTGCTCAAGGATTTTTAGGTAAGAAATATAATAAAAGTAAATATAATTGGTAAATGGTGATTATACTACATTATAATGTATAATAAGACATACTATAGTATAAATATAATGTTATAAAATTATTTATAACATTTGTTTTACTAAAATGTCATTGTTTTATATATATGTATAAAATGGTAACATTTACAAATGAATAATATTAAACATTAGCTTGTTTTCTTTAGGAATAATAAATTTAAATAATAAAAAATAAAATATATAAATGACATTTTGAATAGGTGGAAAAAATAATTTATTTTATTGTATTTAGAAAAGTTATCGAAAATTCAAAAAGAGCATAATTTTACACCATCAGATTATCATCCGTCGCCAACATTTATACCTTTAATTCACCAAATAGCCAATACCCCAGTAGAAGAGTTAAAAAAACGTATTACAACATCATCAAATGATCTTGTATTAGGTAGTAATAATGATTATCAAAAAAAACTTGCTACACAAAATCAAACATTCAAAAATCTTGAAGAACAAATTAATGAAGTTATTTTAAAGTCAAACCATAATAACAATGGTGATAATAGAATGCTTCAGGCGACCAATGAAATATTATCTCCAACGAATACTTCTCCAACACTATCATCGGGTTCAAGTGACGATTTAGAATCGTCAAAAGATAAAATGATAACAAATACTGTTTTAAAAAGTATAAATGATATGAATGAGTTATCAAAAAATATGGGAATTCCAACAAGTGAGATAATAAAAAATACAATCTACCGTCCATCAACTTTTGAACGTCTTCAAAATAGGCAAGTTATAACAAATTGTGGATCAAATTCATCAATATCAACACCGATGTCAAATCTTATAATAAATACACCCGTCAAAACACCAACAGAACTGGAGACATCATTAAATAATTTAACTCCTGTTGAAACACTACGTCAATATATAACAAGAGAAATAGACAAACAAAATGTTCTTAAAAACGCAATATCTAATACCTCATCATCTAATAATATTATACCTTCATTCCTTGATAATATCCCAAAATCAGAAGCTAGCGTAAAATTATACAATCAAGTGAAAAATTATCTATCAACAGGAAGTAATGATACTGAGAAAAATGGTTTATCAAAGCATGTTCTATCAGTGAATCATCCTCAACAGTCTGATGCAGAGTAAGTTACAAAATTTTTTTGGGGTATATTTATATTTAATCGTATATACCTTTCAAAACTTAATTTCATAATGTTCTGAAAAGGTATAACTTTATAAAATGATGAGTCATAGTGGTTGGTTGAATGTATGTATATCTTTTATAATAATAATCTTAATATTGATATACATTTTTTTAGTATTTTTTTTATTATTATTCAACGTATTCTTAATAATTAATTTAGTATAGATTTAATCCATTTTCTTAATATAGTTTGATAGATCAATTTATATTCTATTCTTATATTTGCCAAATAATAATAAGTGTCGATTTTATAATTTTGTTCACATATATTTGCATAAAAGACATATAATTGCTATTTTATAAGTCATGTATTAAATAACATAATTACTTATTTTAATACATATACGTAAATATATACTTACATACTAAAAAAATATCTACAAGTGAAACATTATTATTATTGTAGTAAAAAAATTCATAATTTTAAATTAGTGATTGAAAAAAAACTTATAGCCTTTAAAATTTTTTATTTATTATTTAATGACAAATCAAATTTTATTGCTTATAAGTGTCTTATTTTATCAATAGACGATTTCTCATATTTAAATATGCGCATATTCTTCAGGTCCATGTAAAAGTATTTTATACCTGTATCATCTTTAATATTAACAAATATATATACCTATATTTTATCTTTCTTTAAACTCAAATAACATATTCTTTTGTTAAATAAGGTATTAGAAGAGGTACAAGACTTTTCCATATCATAGTATGGCGGGTAGTTGTTAAGCTATTACTAATTTAATCATCTTAAAATCAGGATTAAAAAGTTCAAATATGATCATTTAGAATGTTTTGTTTATTGAATGACTGGAAATATTGTTTAGATGAATAAACTTTGGATTTGTTTCTTTATTTCATGAGAAAAAATGACTCATATAATTTTCCGATTTGCATCCTTGTTTTGTATTTTTTATCATTGATGAACTGATAAGATTTTGTAAGTTTTGTTTACTTTGACAATAAAATGGTCATTGATCTATTTCAAAGTTTACCATTACGACATCCATCTTTTTTATCCATAAGAATTTTTTTACCTTTTTAAAATATCCATCTATTTTTTTTACTATGCCAACATCATTTATTTTAATGTGAAATATAAAATATTATTTTGATACTAAAAAAATATTTATGATAGTCGTCAATAGATTGTTTAACATCTAAAAACATATCTATACCAATCAGTTAAAGATTTTAAATTTTATTTTCAATTTTTCTGTCATGAGACACATACCTAAGAATTGCTCATTCGCTTATTCATCTCTTTTTTATTTTATATATGAGAATTTAATGTTAGCATTCAAAATTTTCCATTTGCGGCCTCCATAAAAATATAGATTTGTCTCCACCTATTTTCAAGATCCATTTCTTCAATCTTACCAACCTCTTTGGTATATACCTCAACTTCAGAGTCTAGTCATTTTCTTACAATGCCAATATCATATAGTCATATTTTCTTATTTTATATGTGTTTTATCATAAAGTTCACCAATTACATTTTCTTCATCACCAATTCTTTTAAGTAATATTAATATTTCTTAGGCCATCTGATAACTCATACCTTATGATAAACGATATATTTTATTATTCATAATTTGAATCATTATTTGTAATTCCAGATTGACTCTCTTGAAAAGTATTTGTAAGCAGATGCAAGACAATCAAAATCTCCATGAATCAAACCTTCATCATCCAGGACAACATACCTTTCATAACGGACTACATACCCTGGCAAATAATAGTAATATGATTAACAATAATTCACTTTCTGGAAACAATCCAATGAATTTTTCACAATCTTCTCCAATAAATCCGCAATTAATGTATAGTTCTTTTTATCACCAAGTCTCATCAGCAGCCAATCATACTCCATTTAACATGGCTTCTTTAAATAGTGGAGATATAAATATGTTTAGTAATATTAAACAAGCAGATATGATAAATAATCATAAAGAATATGCTAGTTTAAGTGCTGTTGGTAAAAATAATCTACTATCTCCATCAATGAATGCTTTGCCACAAGCCATAATTGATCCTCTTCAACATGGAACACATTTAATGACATTAAATTGTATACCAAATCAAAATATGAACCCATTTTCTAATCATACTCAAGGTGATGGGGATAGTGATGGAAATCATAGAATTTATAGTGCTGGGTAATTTTATTTAAAAAAATACTTTAATTTTATAAAAATTTATTTTTAGGTATGATCAAGAAGATCAGGATTTGAAGAAGCTCGAAAGAAAGCGCGCACGTAACCGTTTGGCAGCAACGAGGTGTCGTCAACGAAAATTAGATAGAATAAACCAACTTGAGAATGAGGTTGCTACAGAGAGGAAGAAATATGAGGATTTATACAAAAGATATACAACTTTACAGGATACAGTTAATGATTTAAAATCAAAGTTAGAACAACATCGTACTCATGGATGTAGTATGCAATTTCTTGGAGAGTAATTTATTAAGACAGTGGCGTATTGTCGCAAATAGGCTGTAACTACTGTCCTTTACAATTTTTCTTAAAAAATCTTAGAAACTACAAGTAATATTAAAATTTGTTTTTTTTCACTTTAGTAAAAAAAGAAAATCACCAATATGGAAGAAATCATATTTCTCTTTTATTATTTTTTCTCAAAAATACAAAAGTAGTATACCAAGAATAATTTTTTGGTTAATAATATATTTTTTACCAAATTTTGGTCAACAATATTATTAAAAAAACAATTACAATAAAATTTAAAAAATTTCCTCAGTAAAAGTAATTTAATTTTGGAAAAATCATTATCAAAAATAATCTCATAAGACTGTTTGTTTTTTAACAAAAAAAATATATATATATATGATATTTGTCATTTATTATTAACTATAAATACTTTAACAATAGGATTTTTTGTATGTTTATATGATGTTTCTTAAATATATATGTTCTTTAAATAAAATTTCTGTACAAATTAACAATTTTTATAATTATTTAATTACCTAACCAATCAAAATAACAAAATATCATAAATATTAATTAATATAACTTACTAAAAAAATTACATTTCTTAATTTTATATTAGTTTATCTAATTGTATTAACACAATAAATCGGCATTTTGTTATCCTTTTGAACCTTTACATTATCCGACTATCCCTTATGTATACAAAATATGTACCGATAATCCCACATTTATTGAGAAGATGCCGTTATGAAAATAAATATACATACCTTTTGATACACTAACATACATTTTACATTGTATAAGTTTCATTTTTTTTATATTTTATACAAATGTATTGTAATACATGTAATTGCCCTTTGATAGAAAAATATAAATGCCGATTTGTTAGTAATATTAAAAGTGTACAAATCACATTGACTCATTATATGATATTTTGAGAAATGTATGAGATATAGTAAAAGTAACATGAATTTAATATTCTCATTTTTTTGATATAAAAAAATGTTTGCATATTATAAATCATACTTTTAATTCATTTAAAATAATTGCCGACATTCATTTTTAAATAGAAAAATAATATGTATACATGAGATAAGAATATATAACAATTATATATATGTATAATTCTTTTGTAATGGTTTTCGTAAAAAAATTGTTAGCATGTGTTATGGTAAAATTTCATAAACATAATTTTGGTTGTTATTTGACAAAAAAATCTTATCATATATTTTGTTAAAAGCACGCCTCCATTCATTTGCAAGAATTGCTTATATATAAATATTTTTCTTGTAAATATAATTTATAATATAATATATATTTTTTATCAATTTTTATTGGATACTGTAGTAGAAGGTGGTTTAGTTTGTGAATGTAATTTTTTTGATCCACCAGCCATGAGTTTAAGCATCGGACATATTTTATTAAGCTCACTAAAATGTATAAATAATGAGTAAGTTAGTTAAATAGAGTATTATAATCATAATCTTAAATCGTTTACAATTCTATAAGGTATCATATGATACTTTATAGGTAATAAAGATTATACTCACCTAATACCTGCTTTGATACAACAATCACAAATTTCCGCTAACTCATCCTTCCATTCAAATTCTTTTAAACATTTTTTAATTGTCAAAATTGTTTTTCTTTCAGTTAAGTATGGTTGACAATTAATCCTATCAAAACAGAAACCGTTTGAATTTTCTTTTATCATGCAATCTTTAAGACAATGGGCAAAATTAAGAGTTGTATTAAAGACATTACGTATTGGTTTAATAGCAGCACTTTTCATAATATCATTCTTTCTTGAAGATATCTGTTTTTCTGCTATCTCAAACATCATTGTAATATTATGTTTTGGAATCATTTTTATAGTATTCGATTGATTACATGAGTCTGATCTCCTATGAAAACACCCTAAAAATGACGATATTCTATCTTTCTTTTTATCAAAACATTTCTTGAGATCTCCGGGTGTTTTCGTTACCCTACTAAAAATATTCCAACAATTGCCAGAACATGAATAAATTTGAGTTTTAATATCATTGAGACAATTTTCTTGTTCATTACATCCGCATTGCTTAATTACTTTTCCCGTTTCAATAGTATTTAAGAAGACTGCACTAAACCCAGTTTCTTTTGACACCTTATCAAAGACATCAGAACTTTTTTTACTAAACGTTGAAGAAAATAATTGTAATAATATTAATATATAAAAAAATATAATATTAGAAAAAGATAAATATTTTAAACGAGTCATACTTTAGTTGAAAAAATTTTTAGGATAATGATATATTTTACTTTTCTCTTAACCTTTATTATCTAAAAATTTTTACAGTAGGCTTATAAAATAAGTGAACCAGTTATATATCATGACAACTACGAACAATTTATATTAAAAAAATGTTGTCATAATAACTTAAATTTTTAACTTTTGCTAAAAATTACTATTTGGTAGATATATAGACATTTCAATTGACGAAGGTAACTTGGTGGGGATGTTGTATTGAATGTAACTTGTTGATTATCATTTTAAAAATTTTGAAAGAATTTGGGGTTTTGCTTTGTAATGGTGTTTATTAAAACAAGTTTTAGTTTAATAAAATTATATCAATGGCAAAAGTAGATGTTAATTTTGATATATATTCTAAGATTTTTGCATGGAAATGCACAATTTTCTATATATAGAAATTATATCTTACATAAGAAAAGTACAAAATACAATAGTTTTTGTTAATTTTATAGATTTTAAAATAAATTTAATTATGTTCGAAATAATATAAACAAGATTTTTTCATTAATTGGTTTTAAATTATTTAGCTTTCAGCAAAAGAAATTGTAATTGATCACAAGTTTTTCATTTATAAAAATGACAAAGAAACTTTTTGAAAAATTGAATAAACCTTTAGTGACGTAAATAAACTTTATTTTTTTAATTTAATGAAAACATGTTATCTAAAAAACATATTTTTACAAGAGAATTATATTGATTAAATGGTAAGTTTATTTGAAATTTTTATTTAAATTAAAGACTATTTCACTACATTTTATACTTTTGTCAAAAAAATAAATGAAAACATTCTTTTTGCATTATTACCAGTATACTACATGTTGTTAATTATGTTTATATACTCTATATAAATATATTTAATTAATGTTATTTGATAAATAAATAGACAAAAAACCATTAATTGATAATGAACGATTGTTTAAAATATTAACATAAATGTAATCAATGAGGGAAATTTTTCAATTTTCTGAATATTTTTTTAAATTGTACAACTTTATTGTCACTGAAAAGTTTTGCGACTGTCATCTCAAGATTCTGCCCCACTCTTTTAAATCTTCTTGTTCCACCTAATGGTAAAATTGATGGATCCATTGATGGGTGAACTTGCATATATGTAATATTTAATGTCAGGGCGTTATTTGATAATGTACCTAATTCAACAATATTTAAACCCTCATTACTACTACTTAAGAGGGCTCCTTCCAATGGATTAGAATTTGGTTTTAATGTTAAAAAGCCATGTGATAATCTAACATCATTCCCAACAACTGACATACTTCTAAAATATATTATTATTGATAATTCAATTTAAAAAAAAACAAATCGAACTTACGTAACATTTAAAGATGGTGGACCAAACATTGGCACTTCAGCAGGCATAAAATTGATTGTCTCCTCATATGCTCCATCATACATATCAGTAGGATAACGTAAACCTTTCGATGCTTGTGAATACCAACTACCTAAGATAAATTGTACTGGTTCTAATGCTGGAGCTAATGGAATTGGTGTAAGTTTAATGGAAGGATCTGGTATGCATGTATTACAACTAACCGCACAATTGATATCAAAAAAATTTGTTTGACTTCTTACCACCTCACATTTCTCTTCCATCGCCCACCGATCACAACTTTTATAAATATTTCTACATCTTCCTATAATTTTATGATAAAAAAAAGTATAAATATTTATACTTTAATGCTTTAAACATACTGTGACAATACTTTCCCATCCACCCTTTCGAACATGTACATCCTATATTTCCCGGAACACATTTTCCGCCATTTAAGCATGGATTTTTTTCACATTGTTCTTTGGATAATCTTTTTATAACAACAATAGATTCTTCTAATTAAAAAAGAGATAAAAATAATGATATTTTGATTTTATATACCTGATAAATATGCATATATAAGGAGCCAAATAACAGAATACAGAAGTATAAATTTTAATTTATTAACAATGAACATCTAAATATATGATAAAGGAAATTAAAGATCAAAATAAATTTA
Source organism: Strongyloides papillosus (assembly GCA_005656395.1). Lineage (NCBI taxonomy): Eukaryota > Metazoa > Nematoda > Chromadorea > Rhabditida > Strongyloididae > Strongyloides > Strongyloides papillosus. Next base: position 1,871,943 of record SRSI01000078.1, on the reverse strand, counting down.
ATTATTATAGATATATTGGAAGTAATGTATTATGGATATATATACGTATATATAAGAAAACCAAAAATATATAACATTTCCAATAGAAATCAAAACTTATATAATCAAAGTAAGGAGTGAAATCATTATTAGTTCTCTTTAACCGGTCACTATTTGATTAAATTTTATATATAAATATACGTATATATGAAGATATTATAATAATGGCTGGCTGCAGGGCAACAATATATAATTAATAAAGGCATAATATAATAATTACATGTGGATAAATAAAAATTCTCCTTATGAAAACTAACTTTATATAGTGAATTAATCTTATTTTAACTATAATGTCTACATATTCTTTGAATCGTGAACAATTTTATTTATAAATATGTATTATCACTATAAAAAAGTATTTAATCGTACATTAATGTGTATAACTAATATTATTATTCAAAAAGAAAAAGATATAGAAACATGTTAGTGATTAATGGTCAATCATTCTAATTTAAAATTTTTTTTATCATTTTAAATTGATTCCTACTATCTTTCACACACAATAATATTAAAAATGATTTTTTTCTTTGTTAAAGAAATTTTACTATAATTGTTTTTTTATCACTTTAAATGTATACAAAATATTTTACAAATAAATTAATGATATATTTGTGGAAAAATTAATTATTTAAATTTTATTAACTACAGAAAGAATTTCAATACATGAATTAATTATTTATGACAATTACCTCAAATGTTGTTTCAAAAGAACTAGGTAATTATAAGCATAATAAATCGTTGTTCAGATTATTCCAAATTCAAGAATTCCAAGTATTGCCAAATGATTTTTTCAATTTAGTTTAAAAAATTACTTTATAAAAGCAAAATTTTTTAAAGTTTATTTTAACGTTAAAAAATGCCTTAGGGTTTCTTTCGATTTAAAAAACTATATTTGTTGTTAAAATAAAAAACAAAAATACGTGAAACTCTAGATATAAAGGTAAAAATATTTGTTTAAAAAGGTGATTACTAAATATACTATTTTAACACCTTTTTCCGTTTAACATACATATATAAGGACAATCATAAATCTTTCAGCATTTATAGTTTCATTTATAAGATCATTAGTGATCATATATCTTAATCAAAAGTAAAAAAATTTAAATAAAGTATGTAAAAAATGTACTTACCTAAATTTATATAACCTTTATTAAAATGGATGTATTTTTGTAATTTTATACATATTAGGAAGACAATAATATATATTCCACATAATAATTATTATGAAAACATTTTTAATGTTTATTAAAATATTTCTACTAAACTATTTTTAAAAAACTTTATAATATAATTAAGGAAATAATTAAATTAATTGTAATAAGCATATTAGATATTATTAAATGTCTTCATGAAATTTAGAGTTACAGATTACTTGATTATTTATTTAATTTTAATTATAAAATAAAGTATTTTGCTTTTTAGATAATACTATTGTAGTACGGTGCTATTATTCATAAATGGTTTTTTTTAGAAAATTTTGATAATATTTGCCATTTAATCTTTACAAAAAAAGGCTTTAGATAACTGGTGAAAATATCATCAATGTTGAGAATTAATATTTTTCTATGATTGTTTTAAAATGTTTAAGTATCTAAATCAAGTACATATTGACACAATAATTTATCTAAACATTTAAATTCACATTTATTTATTTTGTAAACCTTTTGCTATCGTTCATCGAAAATTATCTTTAGAAAAGTTTTTTAAAATCCAAAAATACTAATCATAATAAAGATTACTATGTAAAGGAAATTGTCAAAATTAATAACAATGAGGGATCTATTTTAGTCTTCAATATTATAAAAATTTATGATTCTCAACGACTTTTTCACGATCAGTTCAGATAAATTTAATACATTTATGTAGTAAGTTTTAACTATGCATGGGAGTATTTTTTAAAAAACCTTGTGTCTCTTAAAGTTTAAATAAAATCAATTGTCTTTAACTCTAAAATAAAATAAAGAGCGATTTAACTTTCATGTTGGGTTCTAAAACTTTTCACTAAATTTTTTACGTATACTGTAAAGGCTGTTAAAAATTCAAAATCCGGGGGTTGAAATGGCTGCAAATTATTTGATAAGCATTACCAAAAATGTCTGAAATGTCGCTAAGACCTCCAAAGGTTTGTTCGATATATCAAGAGTCTATGATAATAAATGATTTTTCAAAAAAGCAGCTAGTTATCTAAAAAATTTTTTTAAAATCCATTAAAGTTTTTTGATTAATAGAGAATTGATGAAGTCATACCTTTTTTTTATTTATTAAAGAGATCTGTATGAGATTTTGGACAAAAAATAAAAGCTAGCCTGATATTTTGTTTTACAATATATATATTAAAAAATGATTACAATTCTAAAATAACTTTTCATTCTAAAAAGCATGCAGATTACGCACGTGTTTAAGCAAAATTTTAGTAGTTTTTTTAGCAAAAACTTAAAATATAAAACATATTATGTAAAATCTAACTGTCCCACGAACTTTCCAAATTTTAAATCTAGAATTAGTCCTATGCAATGAAAACTTCATTATATTCTATTTATTTTTTAATAATTATTTAACAAAATATTAAGAAGGGATTGAAAATTAATTCACATATGCTTTCATAAATTTTTTAATTTAAAATTAACATATCTGAAGGAGTATTATTTAAAGTTTAATAATACCATTTTTATATAAACCTTTAACAAAATTTACACAAGATTCATAGAAAAATGTTCCAGTAATAACAGATAATACTGAAGTATATAAAAAATTTTGCTATGATTAATTATTATTTACTTTTTAATAGGAAAAAGTAAATTTATTTCAAAATTTAACATAAAGAATGGATTTCATTGTTTAAAAAAATTACTTAATTAAAGCAAATATTTTTTTTCAATCAAAAAACCGCAATTATATAAGTATGTTTAAAAATAGTTAGAAAATCATTTATCCTTTCTTTTTATCAGATATTCAATAGTTAACAATTTAAAATGTAAATTAATAGTCTAAAATAGTAAAGTTTATAAATTAATGACAATATGGAATAAGCGAGTATTGTTTTTTGTTTATTTGTTTGATATTTTATCCAAAACCTTCTTTTCAATATTCACTGATAGATTGTATGAAATAGTCATTATTTATATTTGAAGTCTACTTAAGATTATATGTATTTTCACTAAAAAGGCGATAAATCAAAATTAATTATTTTAATATTGTTTCTTCGATTGTGTAAATTGAAACTTTAAAAATTAAACAAATATTTTTTAATCGAATTATCTCTTTATATACCTTTCAAGTTTGCTATAAAGTAATTGATAATATTTTTATATATAAAAACCATGGTTATAAAAATTTTAATGTTTTTCACATTTAAAAACTTTTTTTAGAAATAAATTTAAATTTTTCAAAAATCACTATAGAGCTTCAATTAAATAATACTTTTAAAGGATATTGTGAATGTATGATTGCTTTTGAATACAAAATGCAAAAGTAATATATATGTATTCATCAATGTCTGTTGCCTACCAAGTTACAAAATAATGTACTATCATTTTATTTGAATTTGTTATAGTTTCTCTTTTTACACTATAATTTAATCACTTTTTTTAATGTATATTATTATTTGGATCAAATCGTTTTTAAAACATCCAAATTTTATCTTACACCTTGTAAGAAATTATCATTTATTATCTTAGTTTTTAAGTTAATAACCTCTATGTAATAGTTTTTTTAAACCTTTGTTTTCTTACTATGGTCAGTCTTATGATATTGTATTTAAAAAAGATAAATCTATATCCTTTTAATGATATACATGGAAACACTTAATTAAAATGGGTACATAGAAATTTGGGGATTCAAAAATTGAATTATATAGTAGATACTCTTTATAATAAGTATTAGATGAATTTTTCAATTGGAATATCAAGAGATTACAAAATTTTTATTATTGCTAAGTTACTTTATTATATATTAAAAATTTAAAATGTTGATTGTAAATGTAAAAAATATGATGTTTCACTATATTTTGTGGAAAAAAATATAAATTTCCGATAAAAATTAAATAATTATTAATTCTTATTAATTTCTTGAAACCATTATACGGTATTTTGATTAATGAACGAAAGCAATTACATTCCTTTAAACAAAGCGATTAGCGTGTAAAAATAGGATAACTAATTTAAAACAATTGAAAGTTGGTTTATTGTTTAAAAAAAATGTGTTATGACGTAATCATGAAAGTCAATAAATGTTGGAATTTTTTATTAGAAGTGATGAATGCTATGTTTTGTTATAACAGTTAGATCACATGAATGATTTGAATGACTTATTTGAATTAACAAATTATAGTATACAATTTATCATAAAATTATGAAAAAATAAATTTGTTTCTTGTCCAAGATGAAAAATAGTTTGTTTTTTATTGTAAGGCGTCACATAAAAAATTTACGTTAATTTTGGAATATAAATATTAATTTAAAAATCTAAAATGATGTAATAGTTTTTTGTCATAAAGTACTTTAGAATATTAACGTATTTAATTTAGAGATAAAAATGGCGTTATACACATGTAGCTATAAGCATTTTTAAAACTTGAAATCTAATCCTACACATTATAGTAAAACAATACACGAGATGAAAGAATACTTTTAATTATAAAGTTAATATTCCAGCTGATGAATTAGGATGAAAAGTCCAACCCTTGGAAATCTTTCTTGAGCAAATAGAATGTTTGTTCATTATTTAACGTTAATGATATTGAAAGTCAAAAATGTAGCCAAATATCCCATTATAGAATTATAATTTTTATTTTATATAATGTTTTTAACAGAAATCGTAAAAGGTAATTTATATTAGCATGGTTAAAAGTATTTATATAATATGTTTTTATGGCCTCAAAACATGATAGAATTAATAGATTAAGTAATTCAAAGAATAATAAATATATTATTACTAATAAAATCACTATAATCGAATTGTATGATATGTTTTGTTTAACTTTTTCTAAAATAAAAAAACAAAGCTATCAAAAAATGTAAATATCCTTTAGATATGCTCGGACATTTTTTACCTACATTTATTTCCCATATTCGTGCGAATAAACTATTAATTTGTCTTTTTAATGCATCAAAATATTATATTCATCATAAAATATAAGAAAATTAGTAAAAATACATAGATGTCCCAAAAGTAATATGAATGATCTATTTATGGTCTTCACAAACACTAAGTTAAAAAGGTGAAGATAGGTTTTTGTAGAGAAAATTCTTCTCTACAAAATAACATAATTTCCAATTTTAAGCTGAATCCTCCAAGCCCTTTTACGCTAAAAAAAGTATAGTCACGTTTTTCACTCTCATCACGGCAAAAATATCATTCACGTCACAATGAAAATTGGCAACACGTTGTTACACCAATAGTTTATATTGAAATTATTAACAAGCTCTAAAGCCCATTTTGCATTTTTCGACATCCGTTTTAACACTATAATATAAAACAATATGGAGTAAAGTTAATTCGTATTATATATAATAGTGTATAAAAAAGCAAAATAGATGTATAGGAGGTTAATGAAATTAATAAGTCGTTTTTTATGGTACTACTGATAACTTTATGTAAATAATAATAAGCAAAGTATAATTAATTAATATTTTAATAAAGTTACATAGATTACTATACTGGAAATCATTTATATACCTTATTTTAAACTTACATTAATGATAACGATAAAGATTACATTAGTACATTATAATTACTAATAACATACATTTATTCTTATTTGATATTGTTTTGTGAATGATAGTAATTAAGAAATTCATTTTATTTAGGCTTAAATATTATTTTTCAAATTCTAAAAAAACAATTGTGTATTCTAAATATGATTTTATTAGTATAAAAATTTCTAAATAACAAGTATGTTCAAAGTCAATAATTAAAAACTAATTTTACAAGTTTAATGTAAAGTAATTATCTAGAGCGTGATTGTATATTTGTAAAACTTAAAAAAATTGATAAGAGTTACAATAATTTTAACAGATAGGTTATTTTTAAACTTTATTTATATACTAGACAAATAAATTTTTGGAATTTTAATAGTAGTTATGCTATAAAGATAAAAATAGAAAGAATTTTATTAATATTAATGTTTATTATTGTTTATTATTTTAATTATTACTCAAAATTATCTTTTATCAATGATTAACTATTTATTATTTTAAATAATATTTGTATCATAGAAAAATTGCCACTATGAAAGTTTGCATCATTTTTATGATTCCGTGTTATTGCATTATTCATATATAATAAAAGGTTATATGTGTTAACAAGATAAAAAAAATGTGCCATAACTATAAGGTTTATACAATTAAGACACATTACGACACAGAAAACTCATTGTTAATACATATTTTACCAATGTCGAAAAATGCAAAATAGCAGTTGTGAATCGACGGGTCGCCACTATATATCATATTTAATAAATCACATGATATTACGCTAACATTTTTTAATTTCTTTAACAATGAACATTCAAAAGAATGTTTAACAGTGTTGACTAATTAAATTTTGTGCCGAACATAGAAACAAATACTACAGAAGCAAAAAATACAAAAAGAAAATTTTTTTGTTCTCAGTCCAAAAGTATTCATGTATACGACTGTTTAAAACACTCGACAAGGCTAATTGTACATTTTTAAATCCTTTAAATGGGCTTCCATAATATATTTTTTAATTTTGAAGAATATAAAGAAGTTCTGCGGTGCAGGTTGGGACTATAGAAGGCATTGGGCAAATTAGGAATAACTATCGAACATAAAAACTCTCCAACAGGCAATGATGAGTGATCCAATGCGTAATCATGATATTCGGTTAATAGGTTTTTTATTTTTAACGTATTGTTTTATTTTTTGAAATCTTTTTACCACAAAAAAAATTAGATTTCTGCGCGTGACGAAAGCGCAAGTCATGACTATACTTCTTTTAACGTTACATGTTTTGTAGGACTCAAATTCAAATGAAAATAATGCCAGTTTGTAGAAAAGAATTTTCTCTACAAAACCATATCCTCAACTTTTCAACTCAATATTTATGATGACCATAAATAGATCATTCCCACTACTTATGGGACAAACAACGTACTTATCAATTTATTTCAAATTTGAAATAGTCATTTTCATACAGTTGTAACAAAAATATTTGCAAAATTAATCTATTTTTTAAAAGTATAAATAGAGTGTCAGCTTATAATAATTATGTTAATTACTAAAATAATTTTTGTGATTCAAAATTTTTTACATTAAATTCTCATAAATACAGTTACTGTTTCAAAGAAGATATTTCAATCTTGATTATTATTTTTAATACATCCTCAAGCTTCTATTTTACTAAATACGATATTTTAAATAATTTTTTAAATTCATTGTTTTGCACAGTTTTTATATATTTATAGTAATTTCATCTACACTATAAATAAGCTTTCAATGTAGTCTTTTAAAAATTATTAAAATCATATGCATCAAGCTAAATTTTTGTCATAATAGATGTGTGATTTTAAATAATATTTATATCTAACTAATGAAATAGTACTTCAACAAGATGAATAAAATTCTTTTTTTTTTCATAGAATAATTATTATATAAAATTTTATAACTTAAGTAAATGTATTTTACATTACCGTTAAAAAATTTTTATATGTGCAAATTCAATATTATAATACTTTTATAAATATTCTATAAAAAATATGTAGAAAAATTTTAATGTTTAAATATTAATTGTCTATAATAAACAATTTCATGCTTTTCTTTTTAATATCTACAAGCAAACATAAATATTTAAAATGAGATTTTATCATATTTATAAATTGTAATAATATTAATTTTTATGATGAAATCATTCGAACTAGCACGTATGATATAAAAGAATATGTTATTTTTAGATATTTACTAATTTACATAACATCTTTTAATTAAAATTTATCTTCAAGAAATTTTTTGATTTACTTCAAATACATACTGGCTAAGTTTCATATTTAAGAACAATAATAGATTTTTTATCTTTATACATTGCTGTTACGCATGACATTAAAATTATTTCACAGTTTTGATCCGGTATTTAAAATATTATTAAAATCTCATTTTAAAAGCATAATATTTATAAAAAGTATTTTAAAAATTCTACAATTTAATATATCGCAGTTGCATCACCAACCAAAATACGTGGTATAAAAGTTATTGTTTTTATGATTTAGTGTTTGTTATTAAAGTTGAAATTTTAATAAACGGTGTTTCAGGTATACAGATATAATTAAATATGGTTCTTCAAACTTACATACTAACAAATTTAATTATTTTTAAGCTGCACATATGATATTAAGTCATTTTTTAGTCAAAAAACTTTTGATTTATTATAGATTGTTAAAAAGTTTGAATTCCAGGCACTTGTATATATCTTAAATTCTAGGTAGACTATTAGAATTAATGCATTTTTTTTATAAAAAAAATTTATTATTGCAATTTTTGTTAATATTGAAAATTCAAACTCTTATCTACCTATTCCTTTAATACTATAAACATTGACGTCCATAAAATTATTAAGAAATACTTAAAAAATTTAAATATTTGATTTTATAATTTTAAAACTTTTTCTCAAAACGTGTTATTCTTAATTTGTAAATATACAGATCATTTTCAAATTTTTTTATTTAGTATTAAAAAGTATTCGACGTAAGCAACTTTTAAAAATTTGAGAAGTATAGTTTACAATTCCTGCAAACAGAAAATAATAATCACATTTTTCTTGATTAAATGTTCTAAAATTTTAAAGATTATTAAATTTCAAAATGTTTAAAATATTCGAATATTTAGAATGTTAAAATTTGAATATAATGTCTCTTCTTACAACTGAAACATTTTTTCTTTATTTCAACCCAAGTGGTCGACATTTCTTTTTTTTTGCGTATGGGAAGAACACGAAAATTCAAGCATTAATTAGATTTCCTCATTGAAATTTAGAAAAAAATTATAACTCTGTGGAAAACAGTCAGAAAGTCATAAAATATTCTTCAATTGTAAGAAAAATATACTGTATATTAGAATTTACCAATAACTCAGGAGATCTACTACAAACATTTCATGAAAGCACATGAAAAATTATGCATAATATAATTACTTTTAAGTAAATTCTTCACCGAATTGCCTAAATTTAGAATAGAAATGTTCTGAATTCTTTTAAATTATTTCGATTCAATGGAACGTAAAAAAATTATATAAGAAACTTTCAATTAATAAAGTGTCTTACACGTAAATATCTGTAATAAAAATAGTTGAGTGTGAAAATTTTCTTTTTTTACAATGTAATATATTGATTATAAGTGGATAAAAACAAATTGGTCTAGTTCCATACAAATAAAAGTATTTGGTTTATGAAACTGATATCCAAATCACTTGACTACTTAATGAACATAACACGAATTTAGTAAGTAGTATTCTGGGCTTGGTAGCTTATGTTACATGTCGTCGTAAGATTTTTTGCTCTAACGGGACATTCTGGAAACTGATACTGGACAGTATCCTATAATAAAAACAATTTTAAGTGTTATAAAAACTACTTTTGTACTCCTTTTTATTTTTAGACTATGTTTCTTGTCTCTTTACAGGGGGTACTAGACAGACAATCTTAAAAGAGCAGATTCCTACAGATGGTAGATGTTTCAGACGGCGAATAATTTGTTTTCTAATAGTGTAACTTATAGAGTCTAATAGATGCTTAGTATTTAGAAAATAGAGATTTTTAATGGAACAGAATTTTATAGGTTAAGATTATTTTAGTTCATTAAAATCCACTTTTAGAGTAATGTGTGGTATGTTTATAAGAAAAAAAAAGTACTATTAAGATAATAAATATTTAATATAGTATTATTTGTATGTTGTTAAATTGGGCTGCCAACTCAAGATTCTTCATACTTTCATATTAACAATTTTGTTCATTATTAAAAATACAATTGTGATATTAAATTCATCTTGCAGCCAAGAAACATGGCACTATTTCTTATAAGTCTCACAAAAATCTTTATTTTACTTAGAGTATAAATCTTCAAATATCCATAAAACAAGCCATCTAAGACTTTACCACTGTTTTGACTAAACACTTCTTTATATAAATTCAAAACCTTCTGCAGTGAATCTCATCAATAAAATAAATTTGTGAACTATCAAAAAAATTATAGTTAATGATTTTTGGAATCGCATAAATGGTTTATATATTGCCTAAAAACATTTTGATATTTTGAATTCTGTCCTATTACCATTTACTAATGTAAAGTTTAGAAATGTAAAGATAGTCTAGAGGCAGACAACAGATTTAGAATTCTCTTCAAATGGCATCTACAATGACGGAAGTCGTACGTAAGTGTCGGATTCTGTCTGTAGACACTTTTTGGGTGTGTTTACTATAATTTTTAAATATAGGTGTAGAATTGCATTTCATGATTCAATTGCTCTACTGGTGACTTTTCAAAGATTCCATTACATTGTTTTCTAATATTAATAGTAAGTTATTCATAGAATAATATATTATTTTCATTTTAAATTTGTTATTGTCATCGTAGAAAAGAGAAAAAATTCACAGTACATACTTAAACTTTTAATATATTTAAGACATAAAGAAATATGTAGTTCTATTTTGTGATCTTGAAATTAATTTATCAAACATATTTTTTAATTAAATTTATATATAAAGTTTTTTTGTGAGACAACCATAAATAATACTATCAACTCGCACAAAAAAAAACACCTTTTGAATGGTTTTATGAAAGAATAATTCTAAAATCATTGTTTTCTTTTTTGAATATTCATTGGCAATTAAAGAATTTATACCTTAGCCAAAAAGTTTTTTCGCTAAAAGGATAAAGTAATTTTATTTAGGTCGTTCCTTTTGATTTTAACTAAAAATTGTTATTACTTAAGAAATTATATGACATTGTAATAACGAAGTTAAATTTTTTTTCTTGTTGAGAATTACGAATAAATAAAAAATAAATTATTTTCAATTAAAAATGAGCGTACATTTTTATTATATCAAAATATGTTATGTTTACCTATTTGTTTTTAGTATGAAAAATGTTTATTAAAAAAGATGAATTATAATATTCATTTTAGTGAGTAAATATATGTGTAAATTTATAAAAACAAACTACATTTATATACCTTTTAAAGCTTTATTTGTATTTATATATTTTAATATAAAAAATTTCCCTTTTGATTGTTTTTTATTAAATTTATAATTTAATAGAAATTACATTTATGTAAGTAGATTTAATTTATATTGTAAAATTTATTGCATATAAGATTTATATAATTGATAAAAAGTTAATTTAATAGATATAATTCATATTTCTTAGGTACTCTTAATTTTATTATCTTTATAGTGTACTATATTTTATTGAAAGGAATATTAATTATTTAAAATAATAGAATAACAACCACAAATGATTATTTTTCATTGAATCATTTTATTATAATTCTAAGCATTTTTTTTGCAACCAAAAACAAATTTAAGATAGTTTTGGTGTAGTAAAAAAAGTATTTAGCTAAACTATATCAAATCAAATATATATAAGGAAGTGGTTTTTGATAAACAATATGACAGTTACACAAAACAAAATAATCTTAAAAATGAAGACTAATATATAGGGACTAAAAATTTATAACACAAAGTACAATATATTTAAAGAATTTGTTTTTATGTAAACAACCACCAAATTTGAAATAATTTGTTTTTGATAGATTAACTCAAAATCTCCTTCATTCATTGAAATTTTTTGTTAGAAATATATATATCTTCAAAATTCGTTTATATAGTACTTATAGTTTATTATATGTCAAACTATTTTACAATTATATTTTTATCGCTAGGCCAAATTAAAAATCATAATACTGTTTTTAATAAAACTTATTTTTATAAACATTCCCTATATATTATTTTAATGATAAGTTTTACTGATATAAATTATTTAAAATTTGATTAAATTTTTCTCTTTCTAATGGTAAAAAAGATAATTTTGAAAGTGAAAAAGAAATATTTTAAAGTGTTTATTTATCTTTTGAAACTATAAAATATGTCGCAAGTTAGAATAAATTATTTTTGTAACGAAATTTAATTAAACTTTGTTGTTAAAAAATTGTTATTTTAACACATATTATACGGAAACAAATTAATTTATGTTTCTTTGTTATTTATACTTCTACATATAAAATTTGCCGTTATTAAACAATAAATAAAAATAATTGATCACATAATATTACGAAAATCAAATAGTATAAAACTTAATAACTTTTTTGTGTATTCTTAATTATATTGTATATCTATAAAATCTTTTTACTTATCTTAAAATGGTTGTCATTTTGAATTTTAAAAAGAATAGAACTGTTCATAAAACATCATATCTATATTCTTTCCAAATTTTTGAAATTTTATTATATAACATATTTATTTCTTTAACATATTTTTTCCAATAAAAATTAAAAATATAAAATTTCCAGACTTTTATATTATGAAGTTATTTAAAAAAATTTATATTTATGTTTGTTAATTTCAATCCATTTTTCTATAGTATAAATAATCTGTTTTTGGTAAATTATTAACTTATAAATCTTTTGAAGTTTTTATTATAAAGTAAATTTTTTTTGTAATGCATCATTAAAAACTTAAACTGCTAAATTTAAAAGATTTTTAAACATGATTTTCTTTTTGTGGACATGTTTATAATAAAGTAAATTCAAAATTTGTTCAAAATATTATATTATACCATTGAAATTTAAAATATTATAAAAAATATTAACAAAAGATTACTTTAATTGCCATTTATAAAGAAGTAATGACAAAATATAACTTTAATAGTATACCGCATCTTTTTTATTTTAATGTTTTATATTTTTGTAAAGAAAACAATTTTTTTTTCTTGTTTCACATTTTTTTTGTATATTTAAAAATATTTGTAAACAATACTAACACATGACAACTTTTCTTAAGTGATTGTTAGTACACATCTGTTCGTTAAAACTTTACTGCCTCACATTTCAATGGCCTCAAGAGATCTTTTTCTATATGCATAGGGTGAGCTCGTTTTACTATCATCATTATTTCTCTTGTTACTAATACAGCAATTCAAAAAGGTTTTTAGTGGACTCAATATTAATACTTGTTTATCATTTTATTTTTTCTTCATATATTATAGTTTATCCATCTTAGATCTTTAAAATACTAAGTTATCTTTTTTATCACCATAATGGTCAAATAAATAATATCATGAAAGGAAAACTTAAGGCATAATATATAACAGTATTTTTTTCTATTTAGTTAATAAAAAAAGATTTATAACTTTTTTGAACAGTTTTTTTATATTATATCAAATTTATCATAGATATCAATAATTATTTAAAACAAAACCAATTATTTCTTTCGCAATAAAATATACAAATGTTCTTTCATTTATATAAAATATGAAGTTCTACAAATGTTAATATGGTATAACTTTTTTTATGCATATTTATCTCTTCAATTTCTTTTGTGCACTTTATTTATTATAAGAAAAATTTGTAAACGGTTTTGCCTTGAAAATGATGTTTCTTTAACCACTACTTATACAAATTTATTCTTTTTATATTAAAAATTTTTTTTTATTTATGATTCTGGGGAAATAGAATATTTGATTTTATCTTTATCTTACAAAATTTTAATTATTATTTTAAATTCAATTAATTCTGAAAAATTGATGCTAATATATATAAATAATAAAAAAATATTAATATGAACAATAAAAAAAATATATTTTTATATATAATAGTAAACTATTGTAGTGGTAAATTAAAAATACACTACATTAACTCTGGTATTTCTTAATATAGCTTCTAATATAATATTCTCAGTCATGTTTTTAATTTAAAATATGTCATTTTGTTTTATTTTTTATCCTTCATCTTTGCTTTTACAATATTATTCAAAAAATTATTTAGATATTTTATATTTTCATTTTAATTTATTTTCTATCTTCAATGTTAACAACATATATATAACCGTATTTTAAAAGTATCTATAAAGTCCACAATGATTGTATCATTTATTTTTATATATAACTTAATATTTTTCAACATTTATAACCAACAATCTGCTTATCAGCAATTATTTTTGGTTAATTTCAGCTTTTACTTTTCTATGCTTTCATTCTAATTACAAGTCATAAACTTGAGAAATACTAACTTTGCCAAATTTATTTTATACTTGTGTATGTGCATGATGAATAGAAACCGGAAAACTATTTTTATTGGCCATTATTATATCAGTGTAGATATATACCAAATAGGTTCTTTATCAGACCTTTTGAGTACTTTTTATGACGATTTGTTAATTTCATACCAAGATGTTATTTTGGTCATTTTCGGTACTCTTCTTAATTTTAAGATAAAAAAATAGATAATTTCTTTATTAAATTTAGACACAACAGAGGGTTTGATGATATAAAATTTTTCTACCAGAATTATATAATATTATTACATAGGTTAAGATTAATTGATCACATTTGAGTAAAAAATATCTTTTCTGTAATCAACTTATATCTTTATGGATGAAATAAAACCTATTTTATGTTATGCATTATTAACTAAGTACACACTATTAAGAGAGTAAAAATATTTAAATGTCTTAACGAAAAGCAGAATAAATAAACTTTTTATTACCAATTTTGTATTGCATTTTCTACTTTTAGCATTAGAGGTGCCTTAAATATGTGTTGATATCTTTATTAAAAATGATATTTTACACATATGACTATATTAAAACTCCATTTTTTTCCTTTATAAATGATTTAAAAAACTATTTTGCTCTTATATTTTTTCTACCTTCCAGATATGAATGTACAATTATCATTTTATATATCTAAACAATAATATGAATAAAGTATAGTTAATTATTAATATTTTTGATGTAAAAATAAATTTATATGTAAAATGCTATTTATCTAAAATTTATTTACACTTTTATAACATCATTCTTCATTATAATTTCTGATTTTTATAATTTCAAAAATTAAAAAATTAATTTATCCTATATTAGTGATATTCAAAAGATTTATTCAATCGTAGTATATTTCTTTTAATATTAATAAAAATGTTTAAAATAGAGTGTAATTATTATTTGTGACCTTTTCGATTTTATTAATATTCAAAATGTATAAAATTGAGTAAGTATATGGGATAGAAAAGTTATTCACAAAGTATAAGCAATACACGTTTATTATTGCTTAAGCTTTTCCTTTGAATCTTTTATTGTTCACGATAGACAACTATAGTATGAACTTTTTATATGAAAAATTTTAAAAATCTTTATAGTTTAGTTAATGTCCTATCATTTTATTTAATCTAACCGCCCTTTAATTATAATTTATTTATATTATCTTTTACTTCATTTATCTATTTTTACGATTACTTTAATTTGCTACTTTATATATATTAAAATTATCACAAATTTATATCATTTTTTTAATGCAAACATTCAAGCTCATTTTTATTATGTATAATGTATTTGATAAAATATTACCTATAAAAAATATCCTAAAATACTTTGATTGAAAGATAATTTTTATTACAATTACATTTTTCGTAAAGATAAAAGATTTTTTTTTAAAAAAACGAACTTATAAATATCATTATTTGTTTTAATAAAACACATACTTTATTGACATCATATAAAATTCTAATTATTTCGTTAAGTAGGTGATTGTTAGATAAAACAAGATTAGATAAATATAAAACGTCATGAAATAATCTTTTACTAAGAATCTTATAGACTTTTTAGAGAAAACTTATGTCAACTTTAAGCACAGTATCTTATTTTTATAACAGAATCATTAGATTATTTGGTACAAAAATCAAACTGAAGGTATTTATCAAATCTTAAATAAGTAATGATAAATTGTTCTGAGAATATAATGATAAAATTTTAACAATTCTTCATATTAAATGTTTTTGGTTTTTGATTCTTTTTCCGAAGCTTTCCCAAGCGATACCTATTTAAAATTTACTTTATAAAACTTCTAAGAAGCTCAATGTTTATTTTCTAAAAATAATCGCTAGAAAGATCTTTATTTTTTTGAAATTTAAAATGTTTGTAATATCAAATGACATGGACATTTTTTGTGATATAAATAGTTTAAAATATTAAAATTTTTGTTTTTAAAAGTATGTCTCCTTGATACATTGCTTTTAAAAAGTTTTTTATGTCTAAAAAAGACAAAAACATCGTTTTAAAGTATTTGAATTCAAAGAAAATATTTCTAACATCTGATAGATTTTATTTCATAATTTTTTATGTAAAAAATTATCAATAATATCTATATTTGGTTAACACGAAAAATTATTTGAGTAATTTGTATTTCTATACTTACATTATTTAATGTCAAACAATGATAAAATTTTAAAAATTAAAGTTCATAAAATTGCCAATAATTTGTTTACAATTATTTTTTAACAATTTCAAGAAAGATAAAATAAAATATGTTAATATTCAATTCAACTTTATTAAATAATAATAAAAGTATTTAGTAAATTTTGGCGATAAAAAAATAACATTCCCACTCGATTTACCAAATATTTATTTAACGTTTATTTTCATATGGTCATTTAATTGCATTTTTATCTAAATTTTTAACAGCTTTTTAAAATTCTATCTATCGATATTGCCTATATTATCAGAATACATAATTTGTTTTAAATTTTATTTATACTATATGATAAAAATTCTTTTATTCAATTTCTATCTATCAATCTGGATTCTAACTTGAATCTGGTACCTATTTCGTTCTTATCATATGGACGAACAATTCAGAGAAATAGAAGGTCTACTTGAATGTACTGACCATGTTCAATCTCGATCATTTAAGAAGGTAAAATAATATTTCATTTTAATAAATTAATTAATACACTGTTTGTTTTAGTATGCCAAAATAATAATACCACATGTAGTTCTTGTTTTAACTGTCTGTTTATATGCAATTATTGGATCCCTCATATTTTATCATTTTGAGGCACCCCATGAAGAAAAATTAAAAAATAATGGTGTAAGGCATATTGATAATCTGCGGAGAGATCTTATTCAAACTATGTGGTCATTTAAAACAGTTAGTACAAATTCCTACATAACATCTGAAGCAATACATGATTTTTATATTAATATGGAAAGAAAATTAGAAGAATTTAATTCAGATGTTTTTAAAGCTTTTAAAGATCAATATGTTAGATATGATAATGTTAAAGTAACAAGTAATTATACAAATCAACTTAACTCAAGATCTCGTAAATATCGTAAAACTAATTCAAAGAGTGATAAAAGTGGTCAGTTATGGACACATTCTAGTTCTTTATTTTTTGCTGCAACAACTATGGCCACAATAGGTATGATTATTTTCAAGAAACAATAAATTTAAATTATTTTTATAGGTTATGGAAATATTGTACCTGTTACACCACAGGGAAGAATAGCTTGTGTAATATTTGCTTTATTTGGAGCACCCTTAGCTATCATAACAATTGGTGATTTAGGAAAATTTCTTTCAGAATGCACAATATGGTTATATAAAAATATTATAAAAGTTCGCAAAACTATAAATCTTTATTATACTCGTTGGTCTAAAATTAGAAGTAAGGTTTTTTTATTATAATAACTTTTACAAGTATTTTCATTTTTCAGAAGGTGTAACAACAGAAATAGATGAGACAGTATCTACAAATGAGTCTGCTGGACATTCAAATATAGATTGGGATGATTTAGATAAAACTGAAGTGCCTGTTTTACTTGTTTTTGCAATTTTGCTTTTATATATTGCCTTAGGAGGAATTTTATTTGCAATTCTTGAGTCATGGACTTATATGGATGCATTTTATTATTGTTTTGTTTCTTTAACAACAATTGGTTTTGGTGATTTTGTTCCAGAAAGGCATGAATATATTGTAATTATGTTAGCTTATTTATTTGTTGGATTAGCTGTTACAACAATGTGTATTGATCTCGTTGGTATACAATACATCCAAAAAATCCATTATTTTGGAAGAAAATTCAGAGGAACAGATATTCTGCAATTACTAAAAAGAAAAAGAATGATTGAGAGGAGGATAGCATTAGGACAAGGTGAAGAAATTTTACAAATGTGTTTAACTCAAATGACAAAAGAACAAAACCAACAACAAATACCTTTAAAAAATATGATCCCATATGTTAAACCAGATATTCCTAAAAAATATGCTAATACATCATTTTTAAGTTCAAATAACTCTTTTGTCTCATCAATCTCAAATAATATTACAAATCCATCATGTAAAGGTGATATTGCTATTATAAGTGAAAAAGATTGTTTTTCAATTGCAATTTCATGCTCAATACCAACAATCTTTACTGGTAGCCTACCTGATTCTCCATATACAATTTCATCAGCGTCTAGAAGATCAATGTTAGTTAATACATAATAATTTATTTATAATATTTCTTTAGGATGTATGAACGTTTTAGAGATAGAGAAAATTCATGGATTGAGTCAGGTCCAGATATTTCATTTCATTGTTCTATTTCTACTTCACCATCTGTTTATGAACGCCAATTTCAGTATGACAATAGACATTCTCTAAGTCCTTCATTAGATTCATTTAAATATACATTTCCACCTGACCCTATTCCATCCCCAGATTTAAAGGATCTCATTGGAAGTGAAAATAAAATAAGACGTTCTTTTAGTTGCGGAGAAATTGGTGGATATATAAAAACAGTAGTACCATCAGAAGAAAGTTTAAATACACAATCATCCACTAGTGTAAGAAAATCACTATCTATTTGTGGAAATATGAATATGTGCTTTCATGCAATGGAATGTTTTAACTCAACATCTCCATTGTATTGTTATTGTATGCCCCTTAATTTGCATGCTTCAAGTCCAAATTTTTTGTTAATGTTTAAAGGTGTACCTGAAAATACTGCATTAAGTAGTTGTGAGCTTGAAACATCATTAAATTTAGTTAATTTTTTAAATTCTCCTAAATTATTTGATGCTATAAGGTGTATTGAGGAGAAACCTCAAATGAAACCATCAATAGTATTATATAATGGGGAGAATGAAACTAATATATTATGTAGCAATTTAGAAGAGGTAAGTTACCATGAACATACTCACTTGGATGGTGGTTTAATTCAAAGTCTTAAAAAGTGGCTTTTACTACCAAAACAAGAAAGAAAACAAAGTTATTGTATTGGAGATAGTATAATACAACCATTAGATATCCGTAGAGGTGAACCAATATTAAAACGTAAAAAACATGAAAGAAATGCAAGAAAAAAAAATGAAAAACATAAAATAGATTGGTTAAATATATCACCGAGGACACCATTGTTAGGCAGTATAAGTTCAACATCAAGTGCAATATATTCGAGAAGGACATCAATTGTTCTACATTCCCCAAATCAAATGCATGGCCTATCACAAATATCAATGAACAATAACAAAAATATTGTATCAATACCTGAATAATTTTTAATTTTATATTTAAAAATTTTTTTTATTATTTATTTTATTTGTTTGTTTGCATGTCTCCAAATGTTTTGTAAGTGCTATATTTTTATGTATTTGCTTAATTTATAATATGTTGAAATATTATTTTATTTAATTAGTTATTTACACTCAATATCCATAATATAATATTAATTATTTAGACAACTGGATTACATTGTATGATTAATTGGGAACAACCAATTCAAAATGTAGAAAATAAATCATTAGAAAATGTATTTTATTCACCAGTAAAATCACTAGAAAATTTAGAGGAACCAGAAGTACAAAGAATACTAGAAGAAAAAAGATCTGACACATGGAGAGAAGCAAATATATCAGATATAAGTGAACCATCACATATCATATTTTCACCAATGCCTGATGCAATTGAATTGACACCATCAATTTATAGTGATGATTTTGAGTTAGAATTAAAGACAATTGTTGAACAAGTATCACCAGAACCAGCTTTATCATCATATGTTAGTATTGATGAAGAAAGTAGCACATTTTTTGAAGATGAATCCTCATCTAGTTCAAATTCTCCAGCATTTGACATTGATTTAGGGGCATTTGAATTAGTTAATAGTGGTATGACAGCAGAAAGTTTATTAAATCAAGAGGAACCAGTTATCTATCATAAAGATATGCCTGTACACTCTGTGCATCATGATACTGTACAAACAGAAGCTGCATTAGAAAATTTAATGAATGCACCAAAAAGCATGCTTAGTAGTGTTGTTCCACCAACAATGGTTGCTGATAATTATTGTTTTGTCGTTGATGGTGATAAAGTTAAATTTGGTGATATAATGGGTGATGATCAATGGTGGAGGCACACATCAAGGCCAACAAAATATTTTTATAGTGATGATATGAAAAAGTTTACTCGGGTAAATTGTATTACAGCTAAAGGAAAAATCATATCGGCAAGGCTTGCTGTATCAAGTTCTTCACATTCAGTTCCTAATTCAGCAACATCAATGATAGCCTCAGCAACATCATCAACATTAAATGCCGGTGGTAGTGGTTCAATACACTCATCAACAACACCTAGAGCATCAATATCTATTTCAGCTCGTTCTTCAGCTGGTTTTTTAAGTGGTAGAGGTGAAAAAGTTAGCTTAAATAATGTATATAAAGTTATAAGATTTTACTCATTTTGGAAGACCTGTACTTCATTTCATCGAATATGTACAATGATTGATAAAGTAACAGATAATAAAGAAAGTCCATCTCCGGGTTTCAAACGTCGGCTATTTGTGCAATATCTATGGAGGAACGCAAAGCCAAGTGATAAAATTAGAGTACAAAAAGAATTTGATCCTAGAAGACAACGCCTTCTTCGTTTTGTCACAGCAGAAAATGCGCAAAAAAAAAGATCAAGTGTAAGAGGAAATAAATTTTAACCATTTTACTATTTTTTTTAGGTTGTACGTAGTGAAAAGTCAGAACAATTACTTTCTAGGTCTTCATCCGTAGCGAAAAGAAATTCCTAATAATTGAATTTAAAAAAAATGAAAATGCTTTAATTTCTATGATTCCCTTTTGATATCAAATGTCATTTCATGCTACATTTCAGTTACTTATTATGATTCAAATAATTATATACTTTTTAATAAACTATATTTAAGCGGCTTAATTATATTTTTGACTTCCAAGAAATGATTTTTCATTTTAATACAAACTGTCTATATATTAATTGCCTTCTTCGAAAACTTTTAATGCAACGTAATTATTTTAAAACTAACAATTAAATAACAAAATTATAAATATATGTTTTAAAAAAAAGACATGGTAGTATATATTTAATATAAGGAATTAAATAAAAAATAAAATCATAAAAATTATAACACTTGCTTGTCCCTCATGGTTCATAATTTTTATTTTAAAATATTGTTCACAATGTTTTATAAAATTTCAAAGGTGAGAATAAAAGAAGTATGATTAAATCTTTTTCTAAAAATGCTACAATATATGGAAACAATGGCGGCTTTCGTGAGTAACAATTTATAAAAAATTAGTTATATTATTTTTAAATAGATGTAAAGTATCATTGTTTCTTATGTATTCCGCATTTATTGAATAGTGATATTTAATAAAAATAATAATGAGTGGATTTCTTTATACATTTCATATTACAACGTGACTTATAAAAATTCTTTCTTAAATTGTTTTATTATCAATATTTTGTTTAAGAAATGTTAAGAAAAGTAGTAAGCTTGATGAGTAAGAATTTTTTTTCAATTTTTTTCCAACTATATTCAAATACTTTATTTTAGAAGTTTCTTTTAATGTTCCAGTTACAGTACTATTTTTTAGAGATGTTATAGAAGAAAAATGACAATCCTTTAATGCTATGTAAAAAATAATATCTTTTGCGCATTTCTTTTTTATCTTAATGTTATTCTAAACTTTGCATACAATATTGAAATTTACATCATAATGATGAATGGTTGTAACAGTATATAATTTTTTATTAGTGTAAGTAAATGAAAATTCTATTTTTCCACTATAATGATAGTTATGAATAAATATTCACAATACATAGATTGCATTAATATATTATAAAGTAATATATTTTATTTGTAATCATAATTTTGAATATTATATACATAACTTCATGAAAAGCAAATACATTAATATGTTACACTAGTTTTTTAGTGCACAATAAATAAATGAATTTTTTTTGTTACTATAAAGTAATGTAAGTATTTGAATAAATTTAGCAACACATTTACAAGTTATTAACTTTATGTTTTTTAATGAATAACTTTGATATACAAATGGATAATATGAGGATAAGAAATTTATTTTTTTCATTTTATATGAATTATAAAGATAAGTATAAATAAATAATAATATGTATTTCCAAGTGATGTAACAATTTTAAATATAATTTTTTAATTTTATTGATTATTTTATTCCTTATTTTTTTCGATCCCTAAACCATTGTAAAATAGATAATTTAAAATTATAATATTTTTTAATCTTTTCTTCTCTAGACTTTTTGTTATTTATAACAATACCTAGAAATGATTAAATTATGGTTTCGATTATATGATAAAAAATAAACGTTTCAATAAAATAGTCAGTACATTTAAGAAAATGATTGAACACATTAATGACTATAAAAATAAAGTTGATTAAAAATAACAAGTTTTCAATGGCAAGTGATAGTCATGGTGTAAAAAAACAGACAATTAGTTCATTATATTTTTTAGGAATGAAAAAGCGTTAATAGGAAAGGTCATTAAAATTATTAAATTTTTATGTTAAGTGTATTTTATATAAAAATGTTAAATATGAGTAAGTATTTTTTTTTAATTTTAAATAACTTCACTCAATACAATGAACGGGTAATAAAAAATTACAATTCAATGTAAATATGTTTTTTTTCTCCCAAAGTACTTATATTTTCCTTTATTACTGTTGATTAAGGTTATTTCATTTATAATTTTCAAAAATTGATTAAAAAAATTTTCCTATTTGAATAGCTTTTTTTTCAATTTTGTATTATGTTTAATTTTATAAAATAGATATTTGAAAATTATTACGTAAACTATAATTGTACAAAGTATAACAATAAAAATGAATGCAAAAAATTTGAATTATCATTGAACATTTCATCAATGCACTTTATTTTTCATTGAATAATAGTAGTTAAATTGTTTGAATTAATTTAGTATTATTTTTGTTCTTTTTTGTAAAGTAAGTTATATAAGAAATTTATGCAAAAACTGGTAAGTTTCTTTATATTAAGCAATATTATTCATTTATATATTCATATATATTGATATACGTATATTTTTTACTTTTATTCATAATAAAGAATATATGAAAACTATCTTTTAACTAAAAAAACCGACTAAAATAATTTATTTTACATAAATAATATTTTCATTTATCAATATACTTATAACACAGACTGTCACATAAGAAGAAATATAATATGTACGAACAATAAACATAATTATATTAGCATTATTTTATTGTACTTTAACAAAAAGTAAAAAAGCTGTTTAAAATTAGAAATATATTTGAAAGCTATAACGACTAGACTTTACATAAGTATATATCAAATTTTCTTTAAAGAAAGTTTAAAGTGTTTAAAGTTGATATTTGTTTACATAAAAAAAATGAACTGATACGTAATAATAAAAGGTTTTTCAGAAGTCACTTAAATTGTGTTCAATATGTTACGTTTCCAAAATTTATTTAAAAAACAATAAAATGAAATTTAATATGCAAATGTTGTTATTAAAGGAAACATATATAGTGAAGTGATATGTTTTGAAGTATGAATTACAAGAAACTTTTTATCTCGTCTTTTTTATTTTGTCATTTGTAGTTTAGTTATTATAATGCATAATGATAAAAATTATTTGTAATGTGCTATTTGTGCACTTTTTTTAAAAAGTACCAATTGAGTTTAATCAAATGTGAAATTGTAAACAAAAATATTTGCTAAATATACTTCCTTATTTCAAGTAAAAACAGAATAATAAAGTTATATTATTATTGACATAAAACTTATACTTTCCCTTAAAATTTTTATATTCCTTATACTCTTGTCTAATAGGCAATCTTCTATATCTTATTAATAAATGTCAAATATTAAAAAAACTGCTTTTTATGTCTAGTTTTTATTTCAAATTTTTCATTATTTTAATTAAAGTCTTCATTATATATACATATATAAAGGATTATCCGTTCTGTCTATTCTAGGCCACCAATTAAATTCTGTCTGAAGATTTGTTCAACCAAACACTATTTATCTCATGTTACTTTTTCATTTCCCCCAATACTATGTGAAATTTATTTTTTCAACAAGAGAGAGATAAAGAAAAAAAGAGAAATAATTTATATTTCCTATTACTAGTAGCCATCTAATTTTATGTTGATAGAAAATGAAAGAAAAAATTTTAAAATAGCACGAATACTGCTTACTAATGAATGCCAACAGACACGACAATTAAAAGAGTCTAATTAATTGATAAGTATACATTTTTACTTTTTGGTCTACTCTTAATATGCATATAAAAATATATTATTTTTAAATGTAAATGATATCATATTGACAATATTATTATAAGATATACATATATAAAATTTTATCTTTAATGTTCGAAGATGCCAACCACAAAAGTTCATTTTGCTAGAAATTTTTAATAATATTACACTTTTAAAATGAAATTCTCAAGTCTGTATTTTAAAAAAGGAAATGAAAGAAACAAAAAGCACTAAAATCATAACTTTTTTCTTTTGTGTTTAGATAAAATATTTGAAGAAGTATAAAAAAAAGCAAAAGGGAATAATTTTTTTTGTCATCTAAAAAGAAAGCATTGATAAATTCCCTATTATAAATTTAGAAAAAAAAACTATATAATATCAAATGAAAATGTTAAACCGTAAAAAAGTCAACTTTTCACTGATAATTAGAAATTTTTTTAAAATTATTTGATGGTAAAAGTGAAAATAATATGGTATTCAATAAAGTCAATCTTTCCAGTTCATACAACAAAAAATTTTTGATTATTACTTGCATTAAAAAAAAAGCAGCTTAACGAGTATACTCTTTTCATTTCAATTATCATATACATTTATACATCAAAAAATAATTTAAAAAAGATCAAATGATAGATAGTTGTTAACAAACCAATTTATATTTACTTAAAGTGACAAAATAAAATGTATTAAACTGCTTAAATAATTGACATTAAAAAAATATTTTACATACGAACCCCCAATAGTAAAACAAAAATTTTTATCTTCGATTTTATTCGCTGAATCGTCCTTCACTATTTAACACATTGCAAGTAAGTACATGCTAAAAAACTAAATAAAATCTTCTTCGTCAAATTATCCAATGTTTGCAAAGCTGTTTTTTATACAAAAGCATTGAATGTTTAACTAAACTTTTTTGCTTAATATTAAGTGCTAAGCTTTATAAAGATTCTTGTATTTCAAACAAATATTATATTCGACTTTTGCATATACTTTTAACGAGAAAAATTTCTTTCAATTTTTTATATATAACTTTAAAAGCATAAATATAAATGATTTATAATTCTTTTAATAAATAAATACTTATAATTTTGTATATTTTTTAGTGTAAATTGCATTATTTTAAAACCAAACTATTAATTTTTTTTAAAAAGTATAAAAAAAGGGTAAGTAAAGTTAAAAAAGTCTGTGCGATGTTTGATATTAAATTATTGTCAATCAAATACCATTAAAAATTATTTTTTCTGGGTAAACAATGGAAGTAAAAATGTTATTTATTTATAATTAAAATAAATATTAAAAAACGATAGAAAATTTTTCGATAGGAATGATCAAGATATTTATAAATATTATAATTTAATAATATTAAAAATACAATAATAAAATTTTATACCCATGAAGTAATCAAAAATTTAATTATATTAAATGATATATATTAATAAAATGTTTTAAAAATCAAAGATATTTAAAATATTATTGTATATAAAAATTCCAACTTTAAAAAACAAAAAAATATTACTTATTAATAAAATGAAATTTATTTTAATATATTACATTGTTGCAACAAATGTATTTGTCAATATGATAAATATACAAATATTATTAATGTACTTTTAAATATTTACATTATTAATAAAAAAATTCTTAATGTTAAATTTAGAATCAAAATAATATTGTTAATTTAAAATATTCGAATATTATTATATACGGCAAGACATGTCTCGAAAGTTGAGTCCCTTACATTAGTGTATCCGGTTAACTTACACAATTTCTTTTACACTAACCAATTGTCCCACACGACTGAAGTTTAAATAAAAAGTGCAATCCTAATATATGTTCAATTACATTAACAGAATATGCTTAACAAAGAAATTCATTATGGCATCTGATATCACGATTCATTCTATGTTAAAAAAAAGGAAATTAATATCATAAACCAATAAAGACATTAATTAACAGAAACTGTATAACCATATCCTATTTACAAATTGCTTCAACTTTAATTATCCATTATTAATTATTCTTTAATTCAGGTTCTTTTATTTTATAGACACAGATGTTGGTTATTAAAAAAAGATATCTTTTGTGGAAAATCTTTCTGCAAAAAAAGAAGATAAATTATGGTATATAGTTACAATGTATACTAACAACGCAAGACTCAAAATATGTTCGTAAGTTCCTTATTTTAAAACAAATTTAACATGACAATTGAAATATTTAAAAAAAATGTCCTTGAAATGTTGGACTTTTTTTACAGTTTTTTTTTATTTTTCAAGGTACAAATATATTGTAATGTGTTCCCATTTACTAACTATCTGCAGGATGGGTAATTAATCAAATTTAAAAAACAGCCTTTTGAAAATTATTATACATCTGAAACTCATACATAACAATTAAACATCATTTTTAAAATAATAAAAAAGCCATAAAATAATTTAAAATGATAACTTTTCTTTATTTCTTCTACCACTTTTTATTTTATCATGACAAGAAAGATTGTTATAATAAACAAACAAAGATAATGTTTCTTATGAATTTTTATTACATATATTATAAAAGAGTCAATTTAATTGATATAGTTTCCAACGTATAAATTGACTAAGGAGCATTATTTTAGAATTTGACCGATTATTCAACACTGATAATAAAATAAAGAGAAATTGATAGCGCTTGGCTTATCAAGGTACATTTGAGTGTTCTTTTTATAAAGTCGTATTAATTTTCTACTATTAACAAGAGACATATATATATTTATATAATCATTTTTACATAGACATTTATCAGGGAAATTTTTATTCAACTTTATATATAATTTTTTTTATATCATTGATAAAATTCCGTTTTCTTTAAAGACGATTACAATGATAAATGAATAGTTGTCTATGTAAATTTTATCTCATCTCAGTATATTAAAAAATATACTAGCCATTACAAGGGACAGACTTGGATGGGAAAAAAAAGAAATATAAGAGCATTAAAAATTAAAATGTCTGGACGTTTTGATACTGAATTATTTGTAAACTAATAGTAAAAAAGCTTTTTTGATGAATGTTGATATGTCTTTTATTTATACTTACTCATATACATAAAATATATACATACATTTATTAATGCCAACCATTTGATATTTTTTTGAATTTTCAAAATAAAAAAAGGAAGGGAAAAAAGTTTCTTTTTGATATGACCATTTCAAATAAACTTTTTAATGTGAAATATTAAAGTAGACTATAAACTGGAGGACATATACTTTTAAAAGTAGTGCATGAAAAAATGTTTCAAAAGTATTGTGTGTATATATTTGTCAATCGGCTGGTACCAACGTGCACATATTCATTCCTCGAAAAAAATGACTTTAAAAAAATGACTCCACGCAATCACCTGCCAATCGTCCATCCATTTAATACTTGGTATATATATAATATTAATATATATATATATATATATATATATATATATATATATATATATATATATATATATATATATAAATATAAAATACATATTATATATATAATTTTTATTCTTTACTTACAAAGAAATTTCTGTGCATAAAAATTTATAAAAAGGTTACTACAGGAACGCGACCCAGTCAGCCGCTAGTGTTCCTTCTGTCTAACCATTTATATGTTAAATGAATAATTTTGATGGTTCTAAAGGCCGTCATATCATTAATGGAACGTGCCTCAATGATTGGGATTATAAGATGAAAGTCAGAGAAAAGGACACAAGTAGTACAAAAAAAAAACTATTGTGCCTAGATATAAAGTGCACTCATTTTCCGACATATTTTAAAGCTTTGAAACATAACAGATAGAATACGGACATGTATATGTAAAATGAGAGATTGGGGTGAGACAGGATGTACAGGAAAAGGAGATCATATAATTGTGACGATGTAATGGCGACGAATGTCTTTTTGCAGGCTTTAACTGCCAAGTCTCTTTCAAAAAGTACACTAATAAAAAAATATCTGGGTTGGATTATATAAGAGAGAGCAAAATTTAACTAAAAATCATAAAGAAAATGTAGTAATAGAAAAATAGAGTTGTATTGCGAGTGTTCGTGAGGCTTCTTCTTTACACTCAAAAGACAAAATTTATAAGAGCTAGAAGGATGAAATAAAAAGACTTGGGATGAGTAATATTATACGGAAGCCTTGATTTTTTTGACCAATATATATAATATAATATAGTATATATAACTATATATATATATATATATATATATCTTGATTATAAAATCACTTTGAAAAAAAGAGGACAGCCATATTTGAGAAAATTTAGTGATATGTGCAATATTTAGTCTCCATATTATAGTTCTTATTTTTGTATCTTTTTATAACGATGCTTTTTATGTATTATACTTTCTTACATATTTCAAGAGTCTAATATATGACGAACGAAGTAGAGTGTAGACCTTTTAAAAATGAAACTAGATAATTGTGATAATATGCACTCTATTTTTCTCTAACATACATATTAAGATTGACATTGCCTTAGTTATATTCTTAAGAAATCAGTAGAACAGTTACATAATGCAGACATTGGGCCGTCTTCAATGCCGGCAGGTCTTTTTTCAGAACTGCACTAATGTTTAACTATTAAAAAACTAATTTTTTATTTTCAGTCGTTGACTTTTTCCATAACTACTACATGTTCTACAATTTAAAATGCGTTTTTTGTCAATGTATGTACTTTTTTCATGCACTTTTTAGAGATTTTTTGTTCGCATTCTTTTTTCTCTTTAAATATTAGATTGAAATAAAGTGCAACCAAAAAAGGCAATTACACTGACCATTTGTATAATCGTCAATCTGTATTGTCATGTCGGCTGAATAAACGTTCTTACTCTATTTTTTATTCTAACTTTTTTTTTGCATAACTAAAAATAATTTTTCAATGTTGTTTTATCACATCTGCTATATTATTTAAAATTTATTTTTATACAAGTTATAGTTTATCAATAATTTTTTAATCATTTGTATAATATTTTGTTTCTTTCTATCTGTTATAATATGATCGTCCTCTAAATACACTTAATATTTTATCTTTATTGAATTGATCTTTATTATAAATATGTTATTTCTAGTTAAATCTTTCGTAATTTTTTCGACTGCACAGGAACTTCGATAAATACTATGTAGCCAATGAGAGTGATATTTGTTATTGTCGGGGGTTTTTTCTCTGCACGTATAATTGTCTAAAACCCTTCTTTCTGCCCCGTTTAAATTTACAGTATAAAAAAACAAAATAAATAAATATCTTATATTAGTTGATTTGAGGCATTAGATTTATAATTTACATCACACATTTTTATCATGATTTAATTATTTATTATAATTTTATCCTTTCTCTTGTACGAAAGATCAGGCGTGTAAAATAGTATGTAATGTCTAAGTACTTATATCTTTTTTGAATAAACATTTGCCTGTCTTTTAGTTTGATAACAGTTATCAGTCATTTTTTATCTTTTTTACTTTTCTTTTCTCAGCCTCTGTAAAGTAGCTTCTTGCATGTATACATTTTTATGTACTTTTTTAGCTATGATGCTGACATATGCATTTTAAAGTTTAAAGTTATAACTGAATTGAAAAAGACAAAATCATAAATATATGTAGGCATATGAACCTCCTTTTTAGAAGATTCCTTGACACCTCCTATACGAATAATATACTTAATTAACTCATAAAGCTTTATACTTATATGTCTATGCATGTCTGGAATAACTTTTTTTTTTATAATATTAATCTTTAGCAATGCAAAAAAAAAGAATTTTATTATAAATAGTAAATGAATTTTCACATTTTAATGAAGTTAATGCAACTGAATCATATATTTTTTTTAAATTCATTTTAATTTTAGACGTATCATTATTTTATATATTGCCACCAAACTCTATATGTAGCATAAATACACATAAATATAAATATACATATATAAATTATATATTTTATATAAAACTATTCTATTTCAAACCTAAACAATCTATGAAAGCAGTTATAAAATTGTATAACGAACATCAAGTCATTGTTAAATATTTAGCGACAAGTTTACCATAAAACTTTTGTTCAAGAAGAACTCAAAAAAGCCACTTCACAGATATATATGAAAGCTCATTTACAAAAATTTATTGATACTTTGCGCACACAAAATTACAAGCGAAAAGAATAATATTTTGATCTTTTTTTTAACAATTATATCTATTTTTTTATTTTAATATTTTAACTTATTGACTAGACAATAAGTTCTTCTAATGTTCTACTATTATTCACTATTTTATTTCTACGACTTCCTATATTCATTATATTAAAATATTTTTTTTAATTAATATATAATTTTATAATGGACAATTTATTGTCACATATAAATTTTTCTTCCTTATTTTTAGAAGTATTATATTATCATTTAACATTAATCATTTGCATATTGATAATATTTTCAATTACATTAATCTTTTTTTTATAAATAGAGCCTTATCTATTCATTCAAATATTTATTTTCTTGTATTTCCTGTTTTCCTATTTGTTGTTATGTTTATACTCACCTGTACAGTATTGGTCGGGGTTGAAAGGTAGGCCGTACCATTTGCATAAAAATTTCAAACACATCATGTGCATTGAACATAAAATATTTAAACCTGGGTGTTCGTTTAAACTTATACAAAAGGTTTGAACTCCTTATCAACATATTTATCTACTTATGTCCTTCCTTTTTTAATTTGCCATAACAACTCATAGATTTGCGAAAAGGTGGGACGCCTCATAACCTGGTTGTTATTGTGCCAGCCTATTCTTTTTAGAATCTTGGTTTTTTGGTATAGCTATACAGCCTTTTTTGGTATATGCTTTTGTTTCTATGTTGTGATGTCAACGACGACCATGAGATGACGATACATATATAGAAACATTTACTCCACCTTTAACTCTTTTATATGTCCTTCATATATTCTTTTTCCTAACTTTTATTTATGTATCATCATGTTTTATCCATAGCCTAAGCTGGAATTTTCTTTTTCATATGTCTAATTTTTTTAGTATAATCTAAAAGATCAAAAGAAAATAAAAAGATATGCTTCTATTTATAATGTTATATATAATTAATATATAAATAATAAATATCCTCGTTTTAAAATATATTGATATTTGTATATAAAAATATATATATATATCCTGCAAAAATATATAATATTATATTAATTATAAAGTTATCCTGTTTTTTAGACTATGTTTATCTTTGATCACATTGTATTACCATAACTTCCTTAAATTCCGTAGATATATACATTTATATAAATATAGATAAATATATACTTTAATTTTAATATCTTTATATGTACATGATTTTGTAGTTATATTATAAGTATAAATTTAAATACTTTTATAGAACTACAATAATATCGTAATCCAAATTTATAAATGAGCCTTATAAATCTATAGATATAGATATATTACGTTTTTCACGATTATTATTTTTTACCACAATTGATTATATAACAAAATATTTTTTTAAACAAAAAAATTAATGATTTTGCGTGTCTTTTTTTGCGAAACCAATTTTCGTCATGTCGACATACATTATTGCATATCATCAAACAGTTTTAATTACAGCTCTTTAATATCGCACACGAGGAGATCACCCTAGAAGGTAATTACAAGAAAACAAAAAACTTCTCGGTGAACTGATCTCCTCTGTACAGCATACAGTTTTTAGAACACTGTTAAAAATTACAAATCACAGAACTAACGTCGCATTGCGAAAATCTGTGGCATCTAAAAGTAATATTCCCAGATAATATATTTCGGGAGAAGATAACATTTCACTAAAAACCATCAAACAGTATATGTTATCTAACTTTAAATTCATAATTTATCACACTGCCTAACTATTTTTAATTTGCTGCCAGCTACATAATGTCTCAAACGGTAGATCCATTCTTCTGTTTTCAACTGGTAAGCTTTTGATGATTTTCTTCATCTTTGATACTACAACTTATCAGAATATAAAGAAAAAAAATTGATAATAATATAATAATAATATTAATATATAGTATCGATAAATTAAATAATAGACATAATTAGAATATTTATGTTTTCTTGATAAATTTAATAGTATTCTATGTTGAGTGTAACAAAGAACTCCAATGTCGATTTTATATCATTAAAAATATTTGCGGAATTATAGAACCTAGAAAAAGGACCAATCATACGAGATGTGCGTAAATTTTTATGTGTTCGGTTAATTTCTCAATACTTTTTTAAAAACCATTTTCTGACTGTCTTGTTATCAATATTAAGAAGAGACATTTACACCGGCCACCTTTTGTATAAATAGATAGATAGAAAAAGGTTTGACATATTTGAGCGAGCTAAGCTAGAATTTAAATAATATTTGTTATTAATTGTCATCAAAGTATAAAAAATTATTTTTAATGATACATGTTTTACTAAGAATATACATCTATTCACAGACAAAGGACGTTCGATTTACCAAAGTTAATTAGTTTCTTTATCATTTATCATTTAATAGTTTTTTATGTATATTAATGAGATATCAATATAAATTAAGTAAAAAATATATTTAACAAAAATATTTTTTTTTAATTTTAGCCCTTTGATCGTCCGAAACAAGAGAATCAACCAACAATGAGAGAAGCTAAACCATATAAATGTCAACAGTGTACAAAATCATTTGCTAATAATTCATATTTATCACAACATTTACGAATTCATTCTGGAGTAAAACCGTTTGGTCCTTGCAAATTTTGTGGCAAAAGTGTAGGTTATCAAATTTTAAAATTACTATTAATTAATTTTTTTCCAATTATTATATTTTTTCATAACTTTCTTTTATTTTTAGTTTACACAACTATCCCATCTACAGCAACATCTTCGCACACATACAGGTGAAAAACCTTATAGATGTAAAATTGAAGGGTGTGGAAAAGCATTTAGTCAATTGTCAAATTTGCAATCGCATTCGCGATGTCATGAACAAAATAAACCATTCAGATGTAACAGGTTTGTTAAAAAAAACAATTAGATAATATAAATATACTTTTACAGTTGTTATAAATGTTTCTCAGAGGAAAGTCAATTATTAGAGCATATTCCAAAACATCAAGATTCTAAACATCTAAAGGTAAATACAAATATAAATAATTAATACTACATTTAATTAATAAAAAAAATAAAAAATATTTATATTTGACATATTTTAGAAACATCTTTGTCGGTTTTGTGGGAAATCTTATGCACAGGCAGTGTATTTAGAAAAACATATGGCAAAACATTCAGATAGGAGAGGAAATATTACTGGTCAAGTAG
Organism: Strongyloides papillosus; assembly: GCA_005656395.1. Classification (NCBI taxonomy): domain Eukaryota; kingdom Metazoa; phylum Nematoda; class Chromadorea; order Rhabditida; family Strongyloididae; genus Strongyloides; species Strongyloides papillosus. Next base: position 1,838,014 of record SRSI01000078.1, on the reverse strand, counting down.
ATCATGTACACAGTTGGAGTCAACAATTCAATAATGCAGGTGATTTTTTAAGTAAGTCTAACTAAATATAAAAAAAGAATTTTTTTTAATAAAAATATAAAATTATTTAAGGATTAGGGCAGTCAGCAAATGCTGCATTTAATCGAACACAAGAACAATTAGCACATGCTACAGCATCGCAAAGTAATCTTGGGAGTGCAAATTTAGGTGGGCCCTCGATTGCTTCATCAACATATAATACTTACCAAACAACAACGCCGACATTAGTTGCTGCTGCAGCCGCAAATTCTGCGATGATGAATCAACCTACCATACCATTAGATCTTTTTAATGGGCCTGCTTTTAATATAATAACACCATTAGAAAAAATTAATCAAACATACAACAATGGGGGATTTAGATCATGAAATGAGATGAATCCTTATAGTGATACGTTGTAATTTCCAGTTATTCTATAAAATCATAATATTCGTTTCACTCATTCCCAATGCCGATACTTTATCAAATACCCAACATTATATAATATATTATGAACTACCAAAATTAGATATATATAATATATATAACAAGACTAACACTAATTAGAACATAATGATTTTGCTTACGGAATTTTAAAATAATGGCTTATGTGTAAAGGATCTGATTTATATATATGTATATGAATCAATCACATATAGCTCTGTTTTTTGATATGTGTAAATTTTTATAAACATTGTATTAATATTTAGGGCATATCTTGTATCATATATTTGTTTTAACTATATATTATGCTTTTTTTACAGAATTATCATTGTTCTAATTACAACGATCTCTATTAACATTGCCATTGATGGCTAACTCCAGTTATATATTATAATTAGATGTCTTGTCTATTCCCAAGAATAATCGTTTGACTTTTTTTATATTTTATTGAATTTATTTACAACATCTTACTACTTTAAATTTTCATTCCTTCTCCGTATATTTTTAATGTTGAATATGCCTATTACTTCACAGATGTTTGTTAATAAGTGTCCCAAAGTGCCTTCCATATTGACTTTCATCTCTTGCCCTAAACAGTAATGGTTATTTTGATTTTTGTTTTATATTATAAAATTCTATATTATTATATATATTTCTGCCAAGAAACTGCCGGTCTTTTTAGTATCATTTTTTTTCAAATTCGGCTAACCAATGTATTTTTTGTCATTTAAAATTAATATAAATTTTCTTTACGATACATCCCTTTTATTTCGGGTTCTTCAGCGCATAGATTCCAATAATTTTTATTGTAAATATTATCTACTTGTTTTTATTGAATTATAAATAACAATAATTTTTATTGATCACAAATTGTAGGTCTTTAATGGCCTTAATTTACCAACTATTGTTTTACAAATTTTTGGCATCTTTAGTGCGTCTTGACTTTCTGAGATAATAATAATAATAATTTATATGTATTATCATAGAAATGATGGTAATATTGATAATCTCAAGTTAGCATTTAGGTTTTCTTAAAATAATCATTGCCTAACAAATCTACAAAACGTTTCAAGGCTCATTTTTAATTTTGGTTTACTCTCTAGGATATATAGAAATATATACATTTACGTTGGAAAGTTTTTTTGAATTACAAAATAAGCTAAGGAGCGAAAAAATGTCAAAATGTTTAAGTGATCATACATTTACATTATTTCCTTTGTAGAATAGATGAAACACGCATTTATTGCTTTCTTTTCGCAATTAAGAAGTTAGACATTAATAATGTTCTTAAACGTTTGTGATTAAGATTATTCACAAGATTTATTTTTTTTAAATATATTTAATATTGTTTTATATATTATATATCTTTTATTCTTTATGTTAATCCACTTATGTTGTCACGTAGATCGTGAAACATTGCTGTTTATATTAAATATTTATATATATTATTTTTTTTAAATAAAGCTTTTTAAAATAATTATCTCTTTTTAAAATTAAGTTTTAAATTATGGTAATTTTTGTCTTAAATTTAATAAATATCCCATAAATAATGTTTAAAGTCTATAAAGTTAACTGATGAAAAGAGTTCCTAAATGTACGTTTAAAAATATTATTTTACAATTTTTCTTTTTATGTTAATAAAATTAATTTTAAATAATATGTGTTAACAAATTTATAAAAAAAAATTTTTATGTAAAAAATACCTTTACCAGCTTAAATCAGTAATTTTTAGTCCAAGTTATAGATAAGAATAAATTAAAATAATTTAGAAATATAGAAAAATAACCATAGCGATAAAAAATATAATAAAAAACAACAGTATTTTTACAGTACCTTTTGTAAATAAAAAACTGGCTGTTACGTGTTGTTATGTTATTTAAAAATAATCGATGATAATGACTTTACCCATTTGTCAGAAGTAGGAAAAAAAGACACTGACCTAGTTTTTTCTCCCTTTTTTTACAAAAACGTGTTTCAATTTTTTTGATACTTGATTTCTTATATGTATTACAATTTAATCTACTTTTTATTTAATTTCATTAAAGGCAATTACATTTTCATAGATAAAAACATTAATATTATACTGATTGATACTTATTAAAAAGTATAATAAATAAATGTTTACAATGATACAAATAAACGGAAAATTAATAAGAACTTTAAATATAAATTTTTCAATAATAAAATAATCATTTACCTATGATAGGAAAAGAAAACAGAATGTAAAATTTAAATCTATTATTATTAATGCAATTGAAAAGTTTCCTATTACTCATTAAAATAATAAGGATTAGATTAATTCTTTTTATCACATAATAACGCTTATTTCATCATAAAAAGAAAATTAATAATAATTTTAAAAATAAACTTCCTATTAATACTTAAATTTAGATAATGGAAAGTCCATTATATGTATATCTATATAATTTTTTTCTCTGTATTTTTTTTCAAAAATTGTTATGTTACTACAGTGATCTCATGATTTGATCCCTATTTTACTAATCTTATTTGCTATCAATAAGCTAAAATTTATTACACTTTTATTTTGTTTGTAAATTTTAATATTACATTCTCAAACAAAAAAATATAAAATTTTCATAGTGTGAGTGCATTAACATATAATGATAGTGTAAAAAAAGGGGTTAAAAAGAAAGAATATTTTTAAAAAAAATGTATTACTTTGAAACAGTTAAATTAAAAAAGGTAATGAGAAGATGATAAAAAAATGTATCAGTTTAATACTAGTTTAAAGTTATAATATCAACTTGACATGTTTTAATTTATAATGTTAAATTAAAATGAACATTTTTAGAAGTTTTTGTAATATCAAAAAAAATTATCGCATCTCATTAAAATTTTTTTAGAAACTATGTTACTTTGTACAATGGTTTTTGTTACTTCTTTTTCGGATAGTAATCAAATTTGGTGACACATTTTTTGAAAATTAGATAGAAACTAAAGCATTATGTCAATCAATTTCTAATAGACTTTATCTTATTATAATAATCAGTATTTCAAAACATTTTAATGGTATCATCACAAACAAAATAATGCTTGGGTAATAATGGGATAAAGGTTAAAATTCTGTATGCATAAATTTCTAGGGATCAAAAGTAAAATTAAAAAGAATTTATTTAAAAAAATGTAGAAATTACTTTTCTATATAGAATTATTTTTTTTACATAATAAAAAAATTTTCTTTCAATAGAGGTAATAATTTTGTAATAAAAAATTTGTATAAATAAAGTTGTTTAAAAATTACTTTAAATTTTATTTAATATTTAATGTAGCTATAAAATTTGATATTTAATCAATTTTTTTCATGTTGTAGAATTGTTATGAGATTGGTTTTTGATATTAATCAGTAGTTGGATAAAATCATAATCTTGAGCTAAAATAAATTATCTAAAATAAGAAAAAATTTATGATGAACTATATTAATAAATTTTGTTATTATACTCTATTTCCTTTATCTACTTTTTAAGTTAGCTATACAACGATGTTAATGTTGAAGTTTTATTGTGATAATAAATATTACAGCTAAAATATATGTATATTTTAAATGATTTTTCTAATGTAAAACAAATATTATCAAAAAATCTTAATTTTTTTACAATATACTTCTTAACACAACATTTTGTTATTGAAAATGTTTTCTTATCAGCTAATAAACAAATACTTGTGATTTAGAGCATAAACATTTATTATTTTATATTACAAATAAACTTCACTGTTATTAAATTTCAAAGATTTTTAAAAATTTTGCTATTATATTTTAATTTCTTTAAACCTCTTTAAAATATATCCCTGTATTAATAAAAAATACTTTCCTTTAAAAGTTTATGTATAATGTATCAGGTGAAATATAAAAACAACCACAAAGTATACGATATAAGCACTTTTTTTTAAAAAGAAAATTAATCGTAAAATTAAAAAATTGTTTTACATATGTTAATATGTAAGTTTCACTTATATTTTAAAAATAATATAAAATGAAGATTTTTATACCAATATAGTAGTCGTACTTTGTAACAATAGCTGCAATTTTATAAATAAAAGTCATATCAATTTATATTCTATAGAAAAATTAAATTTTTACTTATTTTTTTATAACAAGAGGAAAAAAATTATTTTTTAACGTAAAATCATTTTTCTTATAAATTTAAAATAACATTAATTTTATTATCAAAGATCTTTTTTAAAATTTTGCAATTAAAAATAATAAACCCATTTATTGAAGATTAAAAATGATTATTTAAAAAATGACTATTGTTGTTTGTGTGTTGGTATTTAAAACACCGTATATACTACGGAAAACTAAGCTGAATGTAATAAGTGTAAAAATATGTACATTGATCTACTAGTTACAATAAAAAGTTGTATTATTTTTCTTTGTTAATGGTAAAATATGGTAAAAACTTTATATTTGAAGTTGTTGATGTTAATATTTCGAAACATTTTTTGAGATATATGAGTATTGTAATTTAATTTAAAAACTAAGTAAACTTTTGAATACATTTTGACAATTTAACCTGGTTTAATTTAAAATAATTTTGAATTTTGTTCATAATAAATTTTAATTCAACTAAAAAGTTTTCATTTAAGAATGGAAATATATATAGTAAAAAATAAATTTTTTTATGGTAAATTAATGATTCAGTGTTCCTGGTATGACAAATAAAAACTTTTCTGCAGTTCTTATAAAAAAATTTTCTTACTAAACTAATGAAATTTTTAACATATAATGATTACCGAGATTAAAAAAATATTTTTTAATTGAACATTTGTATAAAGTTAAATAACAATGTTATCATTGATGTATTTATATAAAAATAAACATAAACTAATGTAAACTATAAAAAAATGTTGCTCAAATACCACTTTTGTCAAATATTCAATTATTGTAAATTATTATGTAAAAAATGATTATTTATGATTTTAAAAATTATAATATTTCTTTTTGTTACAAGATCATTTGATTGCTACTTGTTGAACTATTCTCAATATTAAAAACATTTTATCTTTAAATTTCCAATTTTAAAAATAATTTTTTTTTAAAATTCTTTATAAATATAATAAAATTATTTTTATGTGACAAATAGTAAAGTTATTTATAAAACGTCAATATATGTATAGATTTCAATTTTTTTAGCCATTAAAAAATTATTTCGCTAAAATGTAACAAGAATTATTATTATTCATTTATATTGATTATTTAACATTCCTATTTTTGTGTTAGAGAAACTAAAGCATAAAGTGCATATGATAGTTTTATGTGTTACTTGCTGCCATTGAATGGTAAAAAAAACGATAAAAAAGGAAGAATAATAAAGGAAGTAAATACAAAATAACTTATTGTAATTTTAACGAAAACATATAAACGTACTTTTTTTCAAATGATTTTGTAAAAATATTTTAATGTATTTTTACCTTTTTAAAAGAAATGAAATAATATCAATACAACATATATTTTCTTTTGACACGTATGCTTTAATAATTTCAAACAACTTATGTTAGTTAGAAAAAATTAAATAAACCCATCAACTATCTTTGAAGAACAATTTAAAACAAATAAATTTTAATCTAAAGATAATGTAAAAAAAAACTCCCACATATCTAATATTTATGCAGCATTTGTTGAAAATTATCTTATAACATAAATAAAATAAAATAGAGATTTTAGGATAATTATTAAACATTTTAACATCTAAAAGTAAACATGATATTTTAAAATAAATGATATATTTAACTTAAATTATTCTGATTTATCAATAAATTATATAAAAGGATTTTTATGTAATAAACAAAGAAAATTACAGACGATTATTTGTTTTGGAGATAAATAATTATACTTTAAAAAGAGATATATTCAATTTAAAAATAATTTCATTTAGTTTTTTTTGAGCATTTGATAGTTTACATAAATTGGTGTTTAAAAACAGGTGCAAAATTTGTGTAAATTTGATAGTTGTTTTACAAGAATATAAAATGAGCTTATAATAAAAAAATATCCTTGTTAATGTTTAAGCAGTTGCTAGTACATGATAATAATTGTTTCTTTTAAGGATATTAAAAGATATATTAAATAAAAGTCTGTTCCTTTTTAAAAATTATCATTTGTAAATTTAACTCTTCGTTTTATTTAACATTACTTAATTTTCTATGTGTTTAAAAGAATTATTTTATTATTATTCAAGAAAACAGTTTATTTAATTACATTTATTTTTATCCTTTGACAATAGATCATGTCAAATGTAGATTACTTTATATCAGATGTTAAAAAAAATTTAATACTTTTTTATAAACATCTAGAAAATCACGTTGAATGGTATAGTAAATTAACAAATATAGGCTATACACTTTTATGATATAAAAATATTTGATTTATTATAGTTTTAATGTAATTTCACTTTTTATATTAAAAAAATAACAACTAAAATTGTTAATATAGAATGATACAGTAATGAAATTTATTATAAAACCAAACTCTTAACGGTTTAAAAAGTATATTATTTTAACAAATAAAATAAATGTAACATTTTATAGTAATAATTTTAATAAACCATGACTGTAAGGTGTAAACTACTAAAACTTAAAATTAAAACGTTAACGAATATTGTAATATTTTTCACCTTAATAAGGATTGCAAGCAGTAATTATGAAAGTTATATTAATAATAAATATACATTACATCGTAGTAAAAGACAAGCAGGAAGTAAGAAATAAGCAATTTAATTTTTTTAATCAAAAACTTTAGCTTGTGGAACATCATGTAATGATTTTCAAGAAACAGATCAATTATTTATCTTTGAAAGAGGAAATCTTGTTGTTAATTATGGAAAAGATTCTAAAGGATGTAAGACAGCAGATATATCATGTAAAGGAACGGGACCAGCTGAAGCAATAACAATGACATTGTTATTTACAGTTGACGGAATTAGTGGAGAATTTAAAGAATTGGTAATTTAATATAAAGGTGTTTAAAAATATATTTTTATTTAGGGACTTACTGATCCAACAGCTATACCTGAGGAAATCACAACACAATTGCAATGTACCGCTAATGGATCTTGGATATTAGATGGTTTGGCATATTCGAATGTACTTTCGTGTGAATCATTATATATTCTTGATTGTCAACAACTTACACAAGTAAATATAGAAGATACAAATGCTCTTTTACCATTTCCTCATTCCAATTCTATAAAAGGTACCACTCAATTATCAACTAATGCAAATGATATTGGTGAAGAGATTCAAAGTGTAGAAATATGTAAAGCATCGATAAAAACAAATTATGTTGCTATATTAGCAGAAACAACTGAAGGTCAATATATTGTAGGTTTATCATTTAATTAAGCATAATAGAATATTGTATATAAAGGTTGTTGCTAATGAAGTATCTTATACATATGCTGAATTTGTTTGTCATAAAGGACAGCTTACATCAAATGAAAATATTCCAGGAAGTTTTACTGGAAATTTTATATGTCAAGGTAATTCAAGGATAATGAGATAAAAAAGTAAACATTTTTTAGAATATGAACCTGTTACCGATTGTACACCATTAGATGTAAAACAAATATCCATTAGTGATACTTCATTGAGTGTTCCAAGTGAAATTAATTATCAGTATGAAATAAATCAAGGAAGTATGGAAAAAAAAGAAATTGTACTAAGTACAGGATTTAAAGACATTCAAATAACATGTCAAGGTATCGATACTACAAAATATGTCATTTTCGCTGTAAAATCGACGGATGATCAAAATACAGTAAGTTTCTATAGACTTATTTACATTTTTTATATTAAATAATTTAAGAATATTCAATCAGGCCAATATGCACATTCAGCATTAATTTCATGCAAAAATAATACATGGGTAACTGTAACTGGTGCAGAAGTAACAGGAGAAATTGTTTGTGATGGTAAGTTATTTATATAACTACTAAATAAAAAGTCTTAAGAAATTAAAAAAATTGAGGAAATAACAACAGCTTTAGTGGATGTAACAACAACTGAAGCATGTATTAAATGTCCTGATCCTAATATTGGAAGTGTTGTAACAGAAGGATACACAAAAGCAGATCTTAATATAACAGTAACTAATGATTTAACTTACAATTGTGATGTATTGATACTTTCTTGCACCAGCAAAAATGGTAATAATAATGTTGCACTACTTGCTACAAAACAGGATGGTACAAAACTCGTAAGTTTTTTTTATGTTTAATTTAATCTTATTTAGGATTTAAAATATGGACCATACAATAATCAAGTAAAAGTTTATTGTGACCAGACAGGTACATATAAATCAGAAGCCGTTGGTGGAACTGAATTAACTGGTGAATTCGTTTGTGAAGGTATGTGTAGTTATTATAATATAAAAGTCAAATCATACTTTTAGAACCATCACTTATAGCAACAACATCGTCACTTGAAACTACAGAAAATAATTTGTGTAACAAATGTAAAACAATTGAAGAAGGAGTACCAATAACAAGTGGAGCAAATGCTGGAATATTTTCTTTTACTGAAACAACAGATAGTAGTGGATGTTTAGTACTTACATTAAGCTGCAAAGCCAATAATGAAAATGATATATCAGCATTATTGGTTCAGAAATTAGACAATACATATCATGTAATTTTTAAAAATATTTTAAATTATATAAAAGGTTTAGATGCTTCAAAGGGGAACACATGAAATAGAGGGACAAATGATTTGTAATAATGATAAACAATGGGAAGATAAAAATAAAGTTTTATTGTTAGAGACAGTTGTATGTGAACGTAAGTACAAAATCAATAATAGAATAGGAAAATAATTAATTAATTTGTTTTATAGAATATAATGTTCAAAAAACTGAAGAAGTCACAACTGTAAAATCAACAGTGCCAACTACAGAAAAAGATTTAACAAAAACAGAAGAATCTACTTTAAAATATACAATGTCCAGTAAATTAACAACAGTAGTTTCAACTTCAAATGATATAACCACAGAAACTAGCACTGATTCAAGTACAGTAATAGTTTCAACTTTAACGCCTGAATTAAGTGAAATTGTTACTTTTACAGATGAATTCAAAACATCAGAAGAGTTAAGCACTATGTTGACTTCAACTTTAGCTACAACAACATCCGAAAACATAAGCGAAATTGTAATATCAACACTAGTTACAACGACATCTGAAGAATTAACCACAATAGTGACTTCAACTCTAACTCCAACAACAACTGAAGAAATAAGTACAATTGTAACTTCAACTCCAATCCCCACAACATCTGAAGAATTAACTACAATTGAAACATCTACTTTAGCTCCAACAACATCTGAAGAATTAACTACAATTGTAACTTCAATTCCAACAACATCTGAAGATATAAGTACGATTGAATCTTCAACTCCAACAACATCCGAAGAATTAACTACAATTGTAACATCAATTCCAACAACATCTGAAGACATAACTACAATTGAAACATCTACTTTAGCTCCAACAACATCTGAAGATATAAGTACAATTGAATCTTCAACTCCAATTCCCACAACATCTGAAGAATTAACTACAATTGTAACTTCAATTCCAACAACATCTGAAGAATTAACTACAATTGTAACTTCAATTCCAACAACATCTGAAGATATAAGTACAATTGAATCTTCAACTCCAACAACATCCGAAGAATTAACTACAATTGTAACTTCAATTCCAACAACATCTGAAGAATTAACTACAATTGAAACATCTACTTTAGCTCCAACAACATCTGAAGAATTAACTACAATTGAATCTTCAACTCCAACAACATCCGAAGAATTAACTACAATTGAATCTTCAACTCCAGTTCCAACAACATCTGAAGATATAAGTACAATTGAATCTTCAACTCCAACAACATCCGAAGAATTAACTACAATTGTAACTTCAATTCCAACAACATCTGAAGACATAAGTACAATTGAAACTTCAATTCCAACAACATCCGAAGAATTAACTACAATTGAAACATCTACTTTAGCTCCAACAACATCTGAAGAATTAACTACAATTGTAACTTCAATTCCAACAACATCTGAAGAATTAACTACAATTGAAACTTCAATTCCAACAACATCCGAAGAATTAACTACAATTGTAACTTCAATTCCAACAACATCTGAAGAATTAACTACAATTGAAACTTCAATTCCAACAACATCCGAAGAATTAACTACAATTGAAACATCTACTTTAGCTCCAACAACATCCGAAGAATTAACTACAATTGTAACTTCAATTCCAACAACATCTGAAGACATAAGTACAATTGAAACTTCAATTCCAACAACATCCGAAGAATTAACTACAATTGAAACATCTACTTTAGCTCCAACAACATCTGAAGAATTAACTACAATTGTAACTTCAATTCCAACAACATCTGAAGATATAAGTACAATTGAATCTTCAACTCCAACAACATCCGAAGAATTAACTACAATTGAATCTTCAACTCCAACAACATCCGAAGAATTAACTACAATTGTAACTTCAATTCCAACAACATCTGAAGATATAAGTACAATTGAATCTTCAACTCCAACAACATCCGAAGAATTAACTACAATTGTAACTTCAATTCCAACAACATCTGAAGAATTAACTACAATTGAAACTTCAATTCCAACAACATCCGAAGAATTAACTACAATTGAAACATCTACTTTAGCTCCAACAACATCCGAAGAATTAACTACAATTGAATCTTCAACTCCAGTTCCAACAACATCTGAAGATATAAGTACAATTGAATCTTCAACTCCAACAACATCCGAAGAATTAACTACAATTGTAACTTCAATTCCAACAACATCTGAAGAATTAACTACAATTGAAACATCTACTTTAGCTCCAACAACATCCGAAGAATTAACTACAATTGAATCTTCAACTCCAGTTCCAACAACATCTGAAGATATAAGTACAATTGAATCTTCAACTCCAACAACATCCGAAGAATTAACTACAATTGAAACATCTACTTTAGCTCCAACAACATCTGAAGAATTAACTACAACTGTTACTTCAATTCCAACAACATCTGAAGACATAAGTACAATTGAAACTTCAATTCCAACAACATCCGAAGAATTAACTACAATTGAAACATCTACTTTAGCTCCAACAACATCTGAAGAATTAACTACAATTGTAACTTCAATTCCAACAACATCCGAAGAATTAACTACAATTGTAACTTCAATTCCAACAACATCTGAAGACATAAGTACAATTGAAACTTCAATTCCAACAACATCCGAAGAATTAACTACAATTGTAACTTCAATTCCAACAACATCTGAAGAATTAACTACAATTGTAACTTCAATTCCAACAACATCTGAAGATATAAGTACAATTGAATCTTCAACTCCAACAACATCCGAAGAATTAACTACAATTGTAACTTCAACTTCAGTTCCAACAACATCTGAAGATATAAGTACAATTGAATCTTCAATTCCAACAACATCCGAAGAATTAACTACAATTGTAACTTCAACTCCAGTTCCAACAACATCTGAAGATATAAGTACAATTGAAACTTCAACTCTATTTCCAACAACATCCGAAGAATTAACAACAATCGTAACTTCAACTCTATTTCCAACAACATCCGAAGAAACTACTTCTATATCACCTCTATGTGATGTAAAAAATGGTGTTTGGAGTAGTTGGAAGACAATTCGTGAATGTTCTGATACTTGTGGATCATGTGGACATACAATAAAACGAAGAACATGTCTCAGTTTACAATTTAATATTCCATGTTTAGGAGACAGTGAAAAAGTTGATAGATGTAATCATAAACCATGTACTTTCCCAAGACCATCATGCTGCCATGGATTAAAAGCAACTGTTATAAACAAAGAAATTGTTTGTGACTCACTACCGGCAGATGAAAAACCAGTTTTACCATCTAGTTGTTGTCCACCTGGAGGTATATGGGGGAATTGGGAAAATTGGAGTTCTTGCAATGGTAAGAATTTATTAACATTTCTCTTTATTTTTTTAAGGTAATTCCTGTGAAAGCTGTGGTAAAAGTACTAGAACAAGAGAGTGTTTGACAGATAGTAATAAGTGTCCTTGTCAAGGTGATAGTTCTGAAACAAAATCATGTAAATATATTGGAAGTTGGAGTGAATGGAGCGAGACTATCCCATGTACTGATGATTGTGGTCAATGTGGAGTTAGAACATTGGAAAGGAAATGCTTAACAACAGGGACATGTGCTTGTAAAGGAGCATCTAAAAAAACAGAAATCTGTGGCTTCTCACCATGTGTTTTCCCAAGAGATTCGTGCTGTAACGGTATTGCAACAGTTTTATCAAAACAAATTTTATGTGGACCTTTACCAGAACCTACTATTGAAGAAGAACCCCCATGTGTATCCTGCTGTGTTGTGGGTGGTGTTTGGTCTGAGTGGGTTTCTGAACCATGTACTGATACGTGTGGTTCATGTGGGAAACAAAAGAAGACGAGAACATGTTTAAGTAGTCCCCAATGTCCTTGTACAGGAGATAGTGCTAGGAGTGATCCTTGTAATATAGAACGTAAGTTTGATTATATAATATATTTATAGCATAATTATTAGCATGTACTTTTCCAAGGGATAGTTGTTGTAATGGTCTTAGTGCTATGGCATCTACTGATGGTACAAATAAAATTATTTGTGGACCACAGCCAATCATTTTTGATCCAAAACCTTCAACAGTTTGTATGCCTGCTTGTTGTCCAAAATATGGAGTTTGGAGTGAATGGTCTTCACAGACTTCATGTGATGATACATGTGGTGAGTTAATGCTTTTTGTCTAAATAATTTTAACTTTAAAGGTACATCTAAACGTAAACAAATAAGAACTTGTTTATCAGAGGGAAATGGATGTCCTTGTGTAGGTTCATATACAAAGGAAGAATACTGTTCAACAATTCCATGTGTCTTTCCAAGACAATCTTGCAATGAAGGGTACAAAGCAATGGTAATAAATTCCAATATAACATGTGGTCCATTACCTTCTCTTGAAGTTGAAGAAAAAAAAGGCAACACTAGAATGCAATAGCATATGTTGCCCAAAATATGGTAAGGAGTTAACGATAAGTTTAATCTATATATTTTTGAGGTACTTGGAGTGAATGGCAAATAACAAAACCTTGTGAAGATGTATGTGGTTCATGTTCAACAGAAACTAGATCAAGAACATGCCTTAATGAAGATGAATGCCCTTGTGTTGGTGATAAAACTCAGACATATGTTTGTAAGACAAATCCATGTGTATTTCCCAGGTTGGTAAAAATAATTTCTATCAGTAAATTTTCTATTTTCTGATATTTTTAGAGATAGTTGTTGTGGTAATTATAAAGCCATGGTTGTAAATAACGAACTAATTTGTGGACCTTTAGAAAATATTAAAGAAGAAAATCCATTCGTAAATTCATGTGACAATACTTGTTGTCCTAACGGTGGTATGTGGACTGATTGGTATGATGTTACAGTTTGTGGAGATACTTGTGGTAGCTATTCTAATGTTACACAAAGTCGACTCTGTATATCGGAATATTTTGGATGCTCTTGTACTGGTAATAGTGAAAGGTAATTTAATTTTTTTAAGTTTACTAATTTTATTTTCTGTTTTAAGTTATTCTTTATTAAATCATAACTTTTGCATAAATCGTGTGAATCAAACTAAAAATATCAATTTTGTATTTATTCGTATAATTATAATAGTTCATAGAAATAATAAATTACTACAATTATATATATTTTTTTAGAACTATTCCATGTAATACTCAACCATGTACCTTCCCAAGAGATAGTTGTTCACCTGGTTTAAAAGCAGGAGTTTACGATGGGAAAATACAATGTGGACCATTAAATTTACCTGCTGCTGAAATAATTCAAAAAACAACATGTTGTCCACCTGATGGACTTGGAATATGGGGTAAATGGGGTGAATGGTCTAAATGTGATGCAAATTCATGCGGTGGATGTAATGAGAAAAAAAGAACACGAATTTGTGAATCTGAGAAATATGGATGTCCATGTACTGGAACGAGTGAAGAGACAGAATATTGTAGTCAACAACCATGTATCGATTATGTAGGTAAAAAAATATGTTGTTCACCATTTTCAAAATCAATAGGGCCAACTAAGGATATTATTTGTATAGTTGGTGGAACATTACCGTGCCCAGAGGAAGGTCAATGGAGTGAATGGTCTTCTGGTACATGTACAGATACTTGTGGTATGTGTGGAATTATAAAAAAAGAGCGAACATGCTTAACTACTAGCCAAGGTTGTGATTGTATTGGAAATAATGTTTTAAATACAACACAAGCATGTGGCGAATTAGTTTGTCCATATCCAAGATCACTTTGTTGTGAAGGTTATTCAAGAAAAATTGTTAATAGGAAATTTGTATGTGCTAAGTAATTAGTTTGAGCAAATATCATATGCAATAATATAAAAAATTTTCTTTTGATTCTGTAAAGTACTTCACATTATAAAAGACAAATAATAACGCAAAAAAATCTTTTTAATTTTCAACTTTCAAATAAATTATGTAGCATAAAAATAAATTGCTAATAATGAAGCTTTTCTTGAAAAAAGATGATCGGGTTATTCTTAGGAAATTCGTTTTGTACAAAATGAAAAATTATTACAATAAATATTACTCCGCCGATAGACACATGAGTTAAACTATTTATCATTCCATCAGCTTTTGCAAAAATCTTTAAATAAAATATTTTACTTTTGTGATTTAGTAACTTACCATAAATGAAAGTTGTGTCGCAAAGAATCCAAAAATTAATAATACAATACCACTCAATGATGGTAGAAATGTAGATATTGGGATCAAAAAATTTTGTTCTACTGCGTATATTTGATAAAAACTACAATTTATAATTTTTCAAAATGTTTTTTGATTATAAACTTACTTTATTGTTATATAAATTAATGTTAAAATTATATTAACAATATATAAACCTATATTTCTGGTATAAAGGAATGCAACATAATATAAAGTTACTCTAATTATGAATATATGATAAAAGAATTTCTTATACATAGTATCCTTAAAAAATAAATAAAAGAAATTTTAAGAATTTACTTACATTATTTCTTTTTAGAAGATTTAACTTTAAGTATTCCAAAATGTCGTTGATTGATAGAATTATTAAATGATTAATATAAAGAACTAATAATTGATGTCCATTATTATATATTAAAAAATCGCTATCAATTAATTTAGTTACAGCATATGAATAAGGGGAAATAAATATACTTAAAATGATTCCAAGCAATACAAAATATTTAAATACATCTTTAAAAACTACAATTCCATTATTGTTGTTACTTTCGGAACTTATATGAGAAGTGTTTAAAATTTTCTTCCCTATTTTTATTGTCGGTTCGAATAATATATCTGATAAAAAAATCCCAGTTTTTTCAATAATAGCAATTAGCGCTTGTTCAGATAAAGAAATTTGATTTGTACATGTAATTATGCATTTTATAGAAAATAATGAATTATTATCTTTAAAGATATTTCTAACGTTATTATCTTCATGATGTTTACTTTTTGTCCAATGTTCTGATTCGTCATAATGTATCTCATTTTGGTTTATTAATTTTACGATTTCTTGAAATATTTTTAACATAAAAAAATGTAATAGGAAGCCTAATAAATAACCAGTAAATAATGAATATTGAGGTGTTAGTATTTTAAAAAATAAAATCACAAATGTTGTTAAATGTTGAGATAAGAGTAAAATGTCATTTATTAAAAATTGACTCCATTTAGGTGTAACACCAAAAATTACTTTACCATAATTTTGGAAAATCTTTTCAATAAATATAGATGAGGAAAAAATAAGAAATAGATATTTATAATTATCTTCCGAAATATTTTTTGGTAACTTGGCTACTAGACACCATGACCATAATACAGATAATTCTAGTATAAATATAATTATAATTCTTAAAAAATATTAATTATTATTACAAGTAAATAAGTTACCTTAAATTAAGATAATTTTTATAGTTACTAAAATATCTATTTAAAGGAATTTTTTCTGTACTGGATAAATTTTGATGTATACACATAACAATTTTTTTAAGTAAAACTATTTGAAAGTAGAAATAGGCATACAATTCCTTATCTAATATTTTAAAAAAATATACGTTTGTAACAAAAACTAAGAATTTTACAAATATCTAAAACAAAAAAAAACAATAAATTATGATTTGTAAAATTAATTACCTGAATATTATAAAGGTGTTTAAAAACAGTCATAATTATAAATATATTGATATTTTTATACTATTAATTTTTTATAATATTATAATACTTGGATATAGAGAATACACATATAATTTAAAGAAACCTTCTAATTTACAATAAGTAAAATATAGTAGTATTTATTTTGGATAAGCAGAACTTATAAATAGCTTTTTTTAATGCTAATACAATCAATGACAGATGTTCACTAAAGAGCTCATTTAGATATCGATGTATACATAATTTAAATTTTTTATAGTGCCATTGTTTGTATCATAGTGCCATTTTAATGTATAAGAAAACAGACAAAGTTTTGCTCGTCATTCAATAGTTTTAATTAAAATACTCATTACCATTCAAATTTTAAGAAATTATTTTATTATTCTTAATAGATATTTCATTTTTCCTTGCAATAATTCATATTATTAAAATACATAATATTTTTTATAAATATAAATTTTTCTTTCAAAACTTTAAAGATTAAAGAGCAAAGAGAATATAATTTTTTATGATTCACACATAAAAATTAAGTACTCATAAATAAATATCAATAATTTGACAAAAACAGTAAATTCCAAAAGATATTAATTATAGGAGAGAAACATTTTTCGTCATTTAGAATATTTTCTTGGTTTGCAAGCATTTTTACCTGTTCTTTTTATATAAGGATTAAAGGAGTATCTAAAAATTAGATAACTTTTACAAATTATATCTCAAATTAAACTAAAAGTGTTGAATTTTTACAACTTAAATATTCTTAAGTTGAAAAGTAGTCACAAATATTAAAGAACAAATTTTTTATAAATCAAAATTTTAAAGTAAAAGTTAATTATTTAATAATATTAAAAAATTATTTGTCTGATAGTGATGAAATTATATTGTCATCAAAATAATAATATATAAAAAGTGGAAATTATACTTACCGACAGTTGTTTTAGTCGGAGACCCAGGAGAACACTGGGGTAAGTGTACAAATTATTTATATATGTTTAAATTTATCATTGTATTATTATAGTTTCTTTTTTACCCGTTAAACTAACTCAGTAAAGGTATTAATTTACCAATTTTAAATATTATTAAAATTAAATTTGATCTACAATATAATGTAAGCATTAAAGAAATAATTTATATTATTTTTCTAAATACCTATTGATATTTTTGCACTAGAAATTTTAAAATTTAAATATACCATCATTTTCTGCACACGTAGTGCATTTCTTTAAATTCTACTTTAAGATATTAAAATTATCCTGCTTTTTGAATGTATTAGGTTGTCCCATAAGTTGTATCGTTTTTTTTACTGAAATTCTAGAACGCTAAAATTTTAATAAGACAATTAGCTAATTTACAATATACTATTCGTTATTATCTACAACTTGTCTCCATTTAGTAGCCACCTTATCGATTTCAGATGTAAATAATTTTCTAATCTTTTTGAAGAAAGCGTTTAAAAATCAACATTTACTCCATAAACTTTACTGAAGCTTCTACCATCCAAGAAGTAATACAAAGAAAAAAGCAGGTATTAATTAGATAGAGACACATCTGGAGAGTATGTTAAATGAGAAAGATTTTTACACCTTTTCTCATCTAGAATTTTTCTAGTCTTCAATGTCATATGTCGTCATATTAAGAAACAATCTTTTCGTCATTTTTAAAATTTTGCCATTTATTTTAAATTCTCTTGTTTATTTATGATAAAATTTTAAAATAGAGGTATTTAAAAGTAGTTTGATGTGATGAAATTTCAAAAAAGTTCCATTAGAGGTAGAAGGCCTACAAATACATGCTTCATCTTCAGGATTCATTTTTTTGTTCCGGAACTTTAAGAACAATCTTCTCATTGTTCTAAAATCTACTACACTTTTTCTTAACTCTTTACATAAATTTTTAGGAACTTAGGCTGTGTTATATCTTAGTTGAAGTTAGTTGAACTTACAATATCAAAAATGTCTTCTGACTACATCCAAGTTTTATCAAAAGAAATGTAGCATATATAGCATACAAAATCTAATTTTGGAGATTAGAAAGTTAAGAAATGGTGCTATCTAATTATTATAGTAGCTTAATACTACATCAATTGTAATCATATTTTTTGACGATATAAAGTGACATTGAAAAAAATGATACAACTTATGCGACCACCTAATATGACTACGTATTTGATTTATTAACATTTTGAAAAATGTGAATTAACTATAATAAAGTTGAAATTTAAAAGAAACATTAACAATCTAGGATTTAAACAATATAAAGTTTTAAAATTTTTTTCCAAGGATTAAAAATATTGTTTCGACTAATGAACAAAAAAATTAACTCAAATATATATTTAAAGACCTTTATAATGTGATAATGATATGAATTTAAAAATACAAGTATGGTTTTCATGAACTAGTGAAATAAGCTAATGTATTGAATATTAGTAGATGATATTACTCCCTGGAATCTATTCGCCATTAAAATTTTGTCCCATGGATCAACAATTAAAGATGAATGTCTAGTTAACAATTTTTCATCGAATCTGCTCTTTTTCTTTATTAACTTTTTGAAGTTTTTTATCTCTGGAATTAGTGCCTTTTTGATTTTCCATATCATGGTATCTGAATGATAGACAAGTGTTATAATTTTATCATTTTTGGAAAATTCCATTTTCTTATTTAAATATACTATCCATTTTAACTCATTTCGATATAAAACAAATGTTTTCCTCTTCGTAAGTAGTTTTTAATCTTTTTTTTTCAATTCAATAAATTTTTTTTTCATTATGTTTGTTAAGTGGAATCTTATAGATTGATACATTTCGGCACCAAACTGGATTCTACTATCATCATCCCGTCGATTTAAAATTTATTTTTATCAAAAGATTTAAGAACTTTAATATTCTCCTGATCTGTTTCTTCTGCATAAAATTTTCTTATTGGTGATTTGTCCTTACAGTTGGATAGCTCATTTCCTTCCCTTTAGTCATTCCTTTTGCCGATGCTAAAAAATAAAGCAATAAAAAAGTTTTTTTTAATAACTTACCCTTTCAATTTCTTCTCCATCAACAATATTTTCATTATCAAGACAGAATGGGAAAGGTTGATTAAACTCTTTGTTAGATAATAATAAGTTAGCACTTTTTTGTTATTTTCATTGTTTTATAGTAGGCAAAAGTAACTAATAAAATTATAGAAAAAATGTGGTTGTTATATGATATTAATTTAAATATTGTAATTCATTAAAATTAAGTTAGTAAAGATGCTATAATTTTTACAATAAACTTTATAATAATTTGATGAAATTAAGAAAATTTTAAAATTGCGTTTTGTATAATGTTAAATAGTTTATTTTATATAATATATTTTTATCAATAAGATGATTTTAAAGATATACTCATAAATTTTTTAATTTTGCAAGATTGTAATAAAAAAGTTATGACAAATTATTTAAATCATTAATCGATCAATTTTGTTATTAAATAAATTTTTTATTTCATAATCAAACATTTCATTAATGGTACAATACTTCGGAATTTATCGTTAAAACCAATTTTTCTTAAAATATACAAATTTTTAAACCTCACAAGTTTTTTTTAAATAGATATATTGCTCTTTATTTAACATGTCTTCATATTTTTTAATTCGAATATATGTAAAAAATATAGAAATTTATAAACTTAAAATGTTAAATTATGAATTATTTTTTACAATAAAGATGGAAATTTCAATTTTGTATAGTGATATTATTGCTGACTAATTTAGTTGTTACGAATCAAACTGCTTTATATATTTCATCGATCTATTAAATAATTTATATAACAAAAAATAACTGTAATACTATAAATAAAAAATGGTAACAAAGCATCAAAATTTTAACTCAATTGATGTCTACTTTTTTCTTCCATATTATGTTTACACCATATTATAGTGTTATTGTTTAAGTTAATATCATTTTTAACACAGAAGAATGAAATAAAATTTTAACTTTTATGAAATGTTTAGTAATTTTGCTGAAAAATTCAATACATATAATAGCACATTTACAATTAAATAGTAGAAAAAATTATATAAATTATATGTTTTCTATACAAAACAAGTGCCTTGATTGTATTAGTGCCTTTTACAAATACCGTTTGATTTTTGTACTACTATACTCAATACATTCTAAAGATGTATAACATTAGAAAATGCTTTTACTGGTTCTTCGAAATATAATTGTAATGATTAAAAAATTAAATTTATTATATATAAAAACTAGAATAATATAATAAAATAACATATTTAGATAATTTAATAAACAGTAGTGGTTTAATCCTATGTTACTTTAAAAATTCATGCTTATATATAATATATATATTTATTACAATCAATCTTGTACTATGTATCATAATAGCAATAACGGAAATGCGTTTAAATCTAATTTGAATATTAAACTATATTTGGTATAATTGTCTTAAAATATGTGTACAAAAAACATAACTTTACAGAAAATGATGACGGCATACTCCAAATTTCAAAATATCTTTCAATTCTGAAATATTTATTTAGACATTTAAAACCAAAATTACACCTGATTCTTCAAACAAAATATGTAGGGAATTTTATCATAAATTATATCTCAATGATTTTAAAGATGACTATGGAAATTTTATTATAAGTTTGAAAAATCCCTCGATATTTAAAAAAATAATAAACCAATAAAAATTAACTATTTATATTAATCAGATTCACTTTAACTGCAGCAATATTACTCGGTAAGTTGAAATTCCGTCATTTTTTCAATAAAAAAGTAAAAAATATACTCTTTGATTAATAAAAATATTTATTCATATATTTAAAATTTAAAACAATAATAAATAAACTATTTATTGAAATTTGGCGGCAAAAATTCTGCAATTTTATTGTAGTAAGTAATGTAAAATTTTGGAGCATCAAAAAGGGTTTTCTCTTCTGTAAAATATTCTTTAAATGTATTACCATCCAATGTTTTATTCTTATATGTTATTGGACTTGATTTTAATAATATTTGAAAATCAGTATACCTTGATTTATATATTTTATCAGAAGTTTTCAATCGTACATCATTTTTTAATTTCTGATTTTTAATAAATAATATGACACCTTTGATAAACGTAGATATTGGAAATTGATTTTCAGCACCTGTTGATACAAATTTCTTAAACATATTACTAAAACTCGAAATAATATAATTTGATGAAAATTTGTTTTCAAATTGTTCTAAAAGATTGATGGTTGATTTTAAATGTGTTAATCTTCTTGATTTTACATCAACTGATTGAAGATGAATAGTTAAATTTTGTAAATAATAATAAATAATAACACAAAATTCAATTGTTATCTCCGCGTTTAATTTTAAACACCGTAAGCAATAGTTTTCTAATGACATAAAAAATTCTGAATGTTTTTCATTTGAAGTTTGTCTATCAATTAACCCATCTAATATTGAACCTAAAATCCATTCAATGTTTGTATACTCGTTATATGAACCAAAATTTTGCAAAATATGTGACAATATTGAATCGTCTACAACAAAGTATATATCACATTCTGGAAATAGATAAATATCTTTTTGCAGATATTCACGTTTGAACAATTCATTAATTAAAGTCATCTCATATCTTAAAGAAATAGATGAATGATAGGTAATTAAAATTTGTTGGAAACCAGGAAGTATTGGTTTTGTTTTAATTTCCTTATAATTTAAAATATAATCATTGACACTCTTTAAAACCCGCTTTAATATATCCTCATTTTGAACTGAAGATAAGTCAATCAAATTTGTTGCAACTAATCCATAGTAGCATGAGTGGTTATTGTGTTCATAAACTTTTCTTAACCACGAACTAGCATTATCAAATAATGTAATATATTCCTTTTCAACAATATAACCTTCTGATTTTTTACGAGAAAATATAAGTTTGTTCATTATCTTAACATATATAGAAATTTTCTTAACTCTTTCTTCAAACTCTGTTTGTGATCTCTCCTCTAAATCATTCGTAACTTCTATTTGAGATATTTTCTTTAAGATATCTAACAATTCGGGATATAAAACAGTATCTGATTTATCAAAAAAGTTG
This sequence comes from Strongyloides papillosus, assembly GCA_005656395.1. Classification (NCBI taxonomy): domain Eukaryota; kingdom Metazoa; phylum Nematoda; class Chromadorea; order Rhabditida; family Strongyloididae; genus Strongyloides; species Strongyloides papillosus. The sequence continues at coordinate 1,815,146 of SRSI01000078.1, read as the reverse complement.
CGATACCTTTCAATTGAAGCATTGTTAAAAATAGTTTCACTTATATCTTCAAACTGTTTTGAAGTTAATTCATACCAGTTTGGAAGATTTAACAAGCATCTCATTGACCTTATAAAGGAGGAAAAAATATCATTACTTGACAAAGGATAGATTGAAAGAGAGTAAAATAATTTAAATACACTAACCATACAATTGGAATCATCACATACATATGTCCAATTAATTTTAACTGATATGTCACCAATAATGCCACTAATCTCATGATCATTATTGTATATCATATTTTGAAATATTGAATAATTTTCTATGGATGGTTTGTACTGTTCCCACCTTAATTGACGAAAAGCTAATCTTAAGACACTCGTTATATGCCTTTGTTGTATTCCATGACTCATTTTAGAAATTTTGGGAAATGTAACTTCAACAATATTCTTTATAATATCAGAATTATTATTATGTTTTCCACAAACAAATGAGAAGTATGTAACATCTGATATTGCTTTTTCAAAAACATCAACTACAAAATTTCCAAATTGTTGTTCATTTACCTCCCATACTAAAATGTCCCTATTATCACTATCTACTGGAAATAGCAAAAAATCCCATGTTTCATTTAAAAGATATAGCATTTTCTCACCAACTTTTGAAATATATAACGGATTTCTAATGTAGTGATGTCCCATAATAATGGTTAAAAATCTAATTATATCACTGATCATGCAAATATTTTTCTTTAAAATACCAAAAAATTTTTCTTTATGATATAATCTTTTTTTCTGACACGTATATTTGATATGATTCAATATATCTAAAGTCGTTAACTCATTTATTATTGATGTATCAACTGTACTGATATCTCTATTTATAAGTACATTAGGAATATTCAATTTTTCGTATAAAGCAATTCCCAAAGAATCCGGGAAAATTATTTCATCACTCGAGTTTACCAGGTCTTTAATAATAGCTGATATTGACCCTGGGAGTGTTCTTCTAACTATTATTGCGAGATGATCAGAGAATAAAATTAAAAGACTATGCTCTTCCGTTCCTTCTCCACAATTTTTACATTTTCTTGCGAATTTAACAATTACTGGAATAAGATTATACAATGTCTCCTCTGATTCTTTTGATAAAATTTCACTAAATCTTAACAAGCATTGTCTAGCATCATATGCCTTTCCAAATGTATTTAATTGTTCGCATATTGTTTGATACGTAGTCGTAATACTTTGATTATTAAACATTCCAGGTTGAAATATTTTATGTAAAACATGATTAAGTAATCCTGAACCACCAAAAATAAAAAATAAAAGTTGTTCCTGGAATCTTTGTTTTCCTCTATCATCAGTGCATATAATTTCAGCAGAATATTTAATTGCATCAGAAACAAATTGATTAAATAACTCGAACAACATTTCTTCAGCCAACGTATCACACATTACTCTTTCAAAAATATTTTGCCCTATGTAACGTAAATTGTCACACAAAGGATCACTATTGTTAAATATTTTAAATCTATTAATTGTTTGATAAATATGTAAAACAAAATCATTTAACTGAGCATAATTCATAGCAATATCATTAAAAAGTTTTGATTTCATACAATTTATCTCAGAAGTTTTTTGACTGCGTATTTGGTTAATTTGTGAAAAAATATTTGAAACATCTTTGTGAGTACTAACAACTATTGTTACATTAACAGGACGATCACATTTTTTAAATGGTTGTTTTTTACAATATAATAATCCTTGAACACTTTGACTTGTAAGTTGCATCCTTTGTGGAATTAAAGTTTTATACTTTATAAGTAGCTCTTCAATTTTTTCCTTATTACTAAAGTATTCATGAACATGATTCTTTAATTTGTTAAAAGATGAATTAAACATTGTATTGTTTGCCATAACATAATTTTCTTGTTTTTCAGAGCCAATAAATGTATATGTAGGAAGGGATGTACGAAATTGTAAGATTGAGAAATCCACTACTAGGTGAGACGCATCATAATTATTATATTGATTAAATAATCCAATCCAATTATTTTTAAATTTTAACCATTTTGGTTCATTTCCTTTTACTTGTCTATTTTGGTAATTTAGCTCGAAACGTTTTAAAGAATAATCAAACATACTTGATGTTTCGTCAAAATAATCTTTCAAATCAATATTTGTCATAATTGATTGTGATTTATCATTCAATTTCCATATATTAACAAGATGTAAGTCCGAATACTCCCCTCTTACAATAAATTTCTTTTCTAAAAATGATTGTAAATATAATTCATATTGGCATTTTAACTTTTTATCATCTGTATTTTTGATGATTTTTGGTAAAACTAATTCTGTAAGATTTCTGTATAATTGTGCTACGAAAACATTCTTAGATAAGATAATAAAAAATTTCTGATATTCAAATATTTGATATAATAATGTTTGCAATATCCAAGGATAAATAAAATTTTCATCTGATTTCTCAACAGCCATTTGTAGCCATTGTATAATAGATAGATGAAATAATGTTATATCAACCTTAAGTCTACTTTTAACCTTTGATATAGCACTTTCTGGTGATTTCCCTTTCGAGATGTATTCAAAAAACAGATCTTGCCATTCTTGAGAACACCTCGTATATATTGATAATAAGATAAACTCGGAAATATCACAATTAGGAGTTTTTGTATAAAATGGCGGTAATTCATAAGTTTTCATGAAACCAAACATTGAACTTTCAATTTTTTTTTTACTATCAGATGCTTTGTCTAGATAGATATTAAAAATTTCTTTTTGGAATTCATCATCAAAAGAAAAGTCATTTAAACCAATTGTTATATAGTAACGAACAAAACAATCAAATATATATGTAAATTCCATGGTATTGTAGTAATCAACTTGCGTTCTGAGACTCATTAATTTTATAACTGATATAAGATATTTATAAATCTCAGTTTTCGATGAATTTTTTGTCATCAATAAATGTAAGTACAATAAAACTATATTTCTAAAAAAATGAACTATATTTGTAGGGAATTTTGCTCCTAGGCCAATCATAGAAAAAGCAAGGTAAGAATCATTCGATGTAATCATTGCTTCAAATATTCCCATAAACTCTTTGTTATTAAGATTTGTAATAACTTGAGTATTAAATTCATATAATAATCTACCAATAATTACAGCTATGGCCTGGTGACAACCCTGTTTTGAGAGTTCTTCCAAATAAAAATAACCGTATGTCTTAAAATTTTCCATCGTATCCATACAATTTCTCATTATATGTAAGAAATGACTAATTGGTGTATTTAATATATCATCTGAATCATTGTATGGGAATGGAACATGTAATTGGGGTAAACGTAAACATATATCCCATAGAAAATTATTAAATTCTAGATATACATTATGTTCTCCTTGTTTAACAAGATTCAATGAACCCTTAGCAATTTTTTTATTTATTGCACTACATTTAGTTTGTTGAAGTTGTCCAAGGAGTTTACCTACAATATCATATAACTCAAATTCTTCATTCTTATAACAATTTCTCCAATTGACAGATTTTAAAAGTGAAATAGATACTCTAGCAACTGGATGCGTTATATCAAATAATAATAACCATTTTCCAAGTTGATTTACAATACTAATACTTGGAATAACACCAGACAAATTTGAACACTTAAAAATATCCAAAGCATATGAATTTAAATCAGCATGCCTTCTACCAATAAAATCTAGTATTCTTTTCAAGCATTCTGGTTTATTCATTAACATCGAACATATCATTTCTGATCCTGTCTTTGAAAATAACTCTCTTTTTCTACTATCGATCATAAATGATTCAAGAATTTGTTCAACAAAACTTAAATCAAGAAAATCTAGGTGACTAACAACTTCAGCAAGAGCATTGAAATAACAAGAATCATGAACTGTTATTTCTTTATTCATCTCTAAAAATAAATTGTCCCATTTTTTTTGTCTTCTTTCTTGCATTAAATTACTTATTGATGGTTCAAAAAGTTGGTTAAAATCTAAATTTCTCGTATCTTTTGTAAGTATAAAATTAAGTTTATAAATATCAACAGTAAACATTCCATCTAGAGGTAAGCCAACTAAAACTTGTCCTATTATTGGACAATCAGTATTTACTATTTTATAGAAAAAATAAACCATTAATTTTGATAAATCTGCTTTAAGCAAATTACAATACTCAATATTTTCTTGTCTTTGTGTTGCACCATATAAACTATATAGCAAGCAAATTATTTCCTTTTGCATATGAGCTATTCTTATCATAAAATCTTTAAATACGTGTTTTCCAGAATAATTATCTAATCCTTCTGATAATATCATTATTAAATGAGAAAATTTCGTAAAAATACTTAAATGAAAAGAAGGATCACCATATCTCGTGGTGAATGATTTTTGATGACAACCAATTAAATCATTAATATTAAATCTATCAAATATTGCAGAAACAACCAATGGTTGCAATTTTATTGGATTTTCAATATTTGAATCCTCATTAACAACTAGAAAATCATCTTCATCAGAGTGAGATGTATTAACTTCAGATAAAAATTCTTCCCTATTATTTATGGCTTTCATTAATGTTGAGATAAGTAATCCAAAATATGATATTGATTGATCAAATGTACAATTTGTTAAACATGGTATAATAAGATCAGTAGCACCAGCATATAAGTCACCAGGTAAACGTAAAAGATGAATAATAATTGCGATTTGATCTGATACATGTATACATTTATTTAATATTGCGACAGTCATTTTTATCCATTTTTTAATAAACTCTGAAAATTCTTTACTTACTATTGGTTTACGTAATTGTGAAAAAAGGCAGGCTAAGATTTTACGAATCTCTTTTCTTATACTTCCATTCATTTCATTATTGTCTTCGTTAATTGTATGTTCAATTACCCGTCTCATTTTAATTTCCTCATCAAAACTCTTCATAACACGATGCAAACACCATTCTATTTGAATTATCAAACTTTGACAACCAATTTCTAATGGATATAATTTGTTGAATTCATGGTTAAATGTTTCATTAACAACATTACAAAATTTATTGTAAGATTCGTTTTGAAATTTAAAATTTGTGAACGTTATAATACCACTACATTTACTACCATGTCCACATACTCCTGTAACATCATTGTTAATTATCTCTTCAGTCCAAACATCTTTTTCTGAATTTTGTAAATTTAAAACATTCATTTGGTTATCGACTGTTGCATTTATTTTACTTACACTATACTCGCGAAACTTTTTTAACAGATCTTCAATATATATACTATGAGGGAACATATCACTATCCATTATTTTATTCATATGTTGGTTAAGATGAACTATACCCTCAATTCCTTTAATTTTATAACGATTTCTTAAAATTTCCATATCTTTATAGGCAGTAGATATATAATTAATTTCATTAACTATATTGCATTCAAACCTCCTCTCACTATATAAATTTATTTCATGAATCTTAGGTTGATATGGAAATGTCTTCTCAATTCCCCTTTCATCAATCACAAATCCAATATTTCCAATTATCTTATCACTAATTACTTCATTTTGCAATTGCGGATAAAGTTGGGTTGTTGTTGCAATATTATCCACATATCCAATATTATATTTTGGTTTGTAACGATCTCCTACTTTATCAGGTGATTTTTCAATAACATATTCCTCTATAAAATACATTTATATGCATCATGAATTAATTAATAATACCTTCGTCTATTACGGGTGCAGAAGCAGTTACGTTCTCATGTTCCACTTCATGTTGTTTGACTTTAAATTAATAAAATAAGCAAAAATATAGTTAAAATATTTATTTACCTGAGTCATCAACTTTACTTTCATTATCAGGAACTGCCTTTGGAACATAACTTTGTATCCCGCGTGGTGGTAATGGAGCAGGTCCTAATTCCTCCACAACTTCCCTAGTCTTAGTTTTATTTTTCTTTGTTTTTGGAGCTATTTCCATATGTCTATATTATATTATATCCTGAAAAAATATATTGCGTAATTTAAATTAATAACACCCGAAACATATGCTAATTATAGATTCTGTCTATCTAATAACTTTCTAAATTATTAATATCATCAATAACAAAAAACATTTGTCTTAACATTGTGAAATATAACTTTTTAAGAGCGGTGTCTTAAAACGAAGTTGTAAAAATGTTACTACAAAAATAATAACTATATGGAGTTTTATATATCGAAACTAAGATGGTACTTTGATATTGTGATAATAAAATGCATTGTTCGATCGTGTTAAATAAGAATTTTATTATCTTTATCGAACACTACATCATTATCATTTTTTTAAAATTTATTTATGAGTCACGCGCTTAGTATCAATGTCAAGAGATTAAAATTAATAACTACCGAATGATAGTAGATTTTTATCAATTATTTAAAATAAAAAAGTTTTAATATTTAAAGTAAAATACAATTATGTGGTTATAAAAATTAACAACTGTTTAAAAAATTGTTCATTCTATATTATTAAAAAATGAATAATGGAAATTTTATGCTTCTTTACTTATATTTTCTTCTACCTGAGACGATCCAATAATTATTGGTGAATCACTTTGAAGAGTTAATTTTGCTACAATTTCCTCACATGACTTGGTAATACGCCTTCCATTATTAATGATGCGGCTCAAAAGTGATTCCTCTGTTCCTTGACATTTCTGAATATTTCGTAATATTTTTCTCCATAAAACATCAATATTAACACCAAGTAGTGACGATGTTTCAATAAAAGAAGAATTATAAATTCTAGCTATAGTTTTTCCTTCTAAAAATTATATGCTGTAATTATATATTTTTCTTTAAAAAATTAAAACAAACCTAATTTGGATATTTTTCTTATTCTCTGAAGGTCAATTTTATTACCAACTAGAATTATTTGCGTAAAAGTACTGTCACGATTATTCTCAACCAAACGTCTAATTGTTTGAATAGCGGCATTAAAAGAATCTTTATTATCAATGCTATAAACAACCATATATAAATTTGATATTTTTTGAAATGGTTCAGATTCCAAAGCTGACCCTTGAATTATCTCTAATTCATGTAATTTTGCATTCAAAAGAAATTGTAACTTTCTTGAAAAGTAATCTTTTTTAAAACTTAAACATTTAGGTTCGTCAACTGGAGGGTATTTGTTTGGATAGGCATAATTTGCTAATTTATTTGTTAATGCATGTTTTCCAACATTTTTAATACCATAAATTCTTAAGATAGTTTTATTAATGTCATGAACATCACTCTCAGAACTAAGAAATATCTCGGGGCATGTGGCACGACGATTTTTATCTATAAATAATTTGAAATATTTATATAAGTATTTTTGACAAACCATTATCAGGAGAACTTTTATTTTCAACGATTTTTCCTTTCTTAGAGATTATAAAGTTTTTTAAATTTAAACCCTTTTGTTTTTCATTTTTAGATTTGTTTATAACTCCACGAGAACCATAAATTCTTTCACTTCTCTTGTTTTCGGAAAAAGAAGAATCGAATACTTCATCAAAATCATCATTATAATCGTGCATTCGTTCAATATTGAGATGCTTACTGAAAAGGAAAATAGTTTTAGAATAATTTTTTTATTATCTTCAGTAAAAAAAACAAGTAATGACAAAGGAAAGTTTTTTATTAGTCTATTTTTAAAATTATTCTAAAAACGACGTACCGATATATTCTGGCAGATAGTGGTCTTGTAGAACCAGGACTTGAAATGCTTGGTGATGTTTCAGCGCTAAAAATATATTTAATAAATATAGTAAAATTTTCAATTTTAAAATGAGTACAAATTCTTAAAATGCTTTCATATATATATGCTTATTTTAATAATACCCTAATGATGTAATTGGACATTTATATGACATTATGTAAATTACGAAAAAAAGGATTAGAATAATTTCTTTTTAATTTTTTTTTTCAATTAGCCATAATTGATATATTAAAGATTGAGAATTGTACATTTTTAATATAGATAATTAAATTTCATTATTTCCTATAGAACAATAACAAAGTAATAACTCATAGCTTTAATTAAATAATTATTTAATGTTACCTTGAGCTAGTTTGTTGGGATATATACGGTGGCTCTAATTCAAACTCTGCTACATCTTCTAACAATGTTGGTGTATTAAAAGATGTTTGAGGAATTATAAGTCTATTTGAAGCTCTCGATCTACTGCTTAGAGCGGGTAATGAAGCTCTTCTAGATTCTCCACTATTTGATTCCATATAAATACTTTTCTTAAAAATTAATTTTATAAAACTGTAAACAAAAATTAAAATAAAAAATAAAATACTGTTTGTCAGTTTAAAAAAATAGTTAAGCGTTTAATTAGTAGATTGTTTAGATGAAATTTTCTTGCAATATTTGTAATGAATCTAATTTAATAAAGTGTTTTATTATTTTTGCATCGCATATTTTCTTATTTAATATCTATTTTTAGTCAAAATATTAAGAAAATTTAGATATTTCTTGGATTATTTAGTAAAAACATTTATTATATATATTATAATATACATATCTAGGATGCCGCTTCAAATGTAGAAAAATAGAAATGTATTATTAAACTAGTTTAATTTAATGAGATTCAAGCACTTATATTCACAGAAGTTTTGCCCATCATTATATAAAATAAATGTTATCACTAAGCAAATATCGTTTTTTTATATTATTAAAAAAATTCCAATTGAAAATGATTTATTTTAATATTAAATAAGATTATCATGAGTTTAGGAAATAAAAATGAAAATAAAATTTTACTAAGAAAAAAGTACATTAAAAGATTAACATTTTAGGAATCATAAAAAATTTATTATTTACAAAATCAATGGAAATATTTTTTATGAAACAATTAAGTATCTATTAAGACTAATCTCTCTTATTTATTAAACAATGTTTATCAATTGATATTACTACTTATTTAATATATTATTTCAACCAAAGCTTTTTATATCTCTTATCTAACACATGTAAAAAAATACTTTTATAAATATATTTGAAAAAACAAAAATGTTTTAGAAAATGAATAGAAACTCTAGAGACAAATGTTAAATAAAAATTATTAACTCAACGGAAGTATTTCTTTTTTGAAAATACCATACTTAAAATATTATTTCAATTTAAATAAATTAAATTAATAATATTTCCTTATATTCAAAAATAGGTTTGTAAATATGTAAAATAACATTAATTCTTAAAAGTATGCTAATATTAAACTACAATCTTCCCACCTGGAAATATGATACAAAATAATATAGAAAATAAGTTTTATAAGAAAATGGCGTGTATTTATTGAGATTATACAAATTATTAGTAATACAAAATGAAAAATTATTTTCAATTATAGGATAATGAACTGTAATATTATGTTATATGAGATAGGAAGCATACCTTTTAAGGATTAAAAATAAACAACTTTTTATATATATTCATTTCTTGGCTTCACCAACTTCTACAATAGACGTCTTAAATAAAAGCAACAAAACAATATGAATATGTTAGATTATATATGTCTTTTCCTTTTTAAAAAATATATATATATTATATTTATTGAATAAATTTTTAATAATAATAAAGCATTTATAAAACTAGTATAAAAAAAAGAGAGAATATCAAAACTATTTAAGATAAGGAAAAACTAAATAGCATAAAAGATTTTTGTTTTAAAAAAAGTTCCAATAAATTATTAAACACGTTTTAATATATTAATTTAAAAATGTATTGTAAATTGAATTTTAAAAATTTTTATACTTTATATGTACTTATAAAGTTTATAAAATTTAGAATTTATTATTCATGAAACAATAACCATATTAAATGTCTTTTTAAACTTAAAATGAATAAATTGGAACCCTTGAGGAATTTATAATGATAACAGGGTTGTTAGTTTTTAAATGATAATTTTTCTAAAAATGACACTATTATAAATTTTATATTTCGTGTCATAAAATAATTTAAAAATTTTCTGTTCATCTTTTATAGCTAAGTATAATATGAGTATCTTTTAAAATTCTAAATTTTTCATACCTTTATCTCTTTGTGAATAGTGCTTTTTAATGACATAAAATACTCTATGAACCATAACTATTTATTATTAAATTGTAATTTTTTTAAAGTGATAAATAACTTTCATTTACATTATAATAAAGCACCAAATTTTGTTACATCATAAGGGATGAAGATTATACTTTGATTTTAATAATAGAAGAAAAAAAATATTGAAATTATACCTTTGTTGTCGTATTTAATTTTTTGAATAATAATAATTAAGACACTTTAAAATACGTAAAAATAGATAAATTAATTTTCTATTAATTAGTTTATCTTAACAAAAATGATTATCAGAAGTGATTATTTTAATGATATTCAAAATACAAAAGTTCGTCTAAAAAATGAGTTCACCAGGCTAATAAAAAGATTTTAAAAAAAAGCATATAAATTTCGTTGTACTATAAATGATCATAAAATTAAGCTTTAAAGAAGATTTTATACCAATTTTCTATAACATTGCTTAAACAAATATCTTTAAACGTTGTTGTAATACTATAATGTTGAATGAGAATAATTTGAAAACAAATTTTTACAATAAAATAATGAATGCATAATATTAAAAATAATTTAGTTAAATCTTGATAACTCAAAACCTTTTTAATTCTCTTAAAGTTTAATTAAAATAGTACGTTAATTGTAAATTAAATTTATAACTGTCAAAATTACTTTTGTACCATAAGCGTCAACTACTGAAGTCTCATATTATAGATATAACTGATACATTCTTTAATTTATTTTTATCTTAATAAAAAATTAGTTATTCAGTAAGAACAATAATATAGCTTTACATATTTTTTACTTTTTTTATAAAAGTACAAAACACATGAATTTTAATATCCTTAACAATAATTAAAATGTATATTAAAGAATGAACCAAAAAAATATAATTTATAGATATATTGTATTTATTTAAAATATAAATGAAGGTTTTTGTCTTTCATGTGCTATGAATAATAAATTTTATTTCTACTTTATCAATTACTATTATCGAAATTAATTTTTTACTCATAAATAATACATTTTATAGTAGAATAACATTTAAGAAATAAATATTTTATCTTCAAAAATTGTTTTTCGAATATAATTATTACTAATTGACTAATGACTGATAATTTACTTCCGTATCTACAATTTTTTTATTTAAATAAATACAAAAAGAGCAATATTTTAATTACAGGAAATATACTAAGGTTAATAATAATACTATTTCATTTGTCAAAACATTCAAAATACATTAATTTACTGTTAAAAAAAAAACTTTGAAAAAAAATTAAATGTCTAAATAAAATATTTTCTATACTTTTATATCCAAACAAATTCAGGACTCAGTTAAATTAATAGCTAATATACAAATAGTTTCTTTAAATACTACACTATTATAAAGTGTATAAAATATGACACTATTTTATTCGCACTTTCAGATAATTACTAAAATTCTTAAAAAAAAGTTATAAAAGTATAGATTTGAATCACAAAACATTAATAAAAACTGTATGAATAATGTAATTCTTTAAAAGAAAAAATCAAATAATTTAATTAGCAAAAAAAATTATCATTTAAAATATATTTGTATCTAATATTATATTTTACCAAACAGTATATAAAATGTTAGTTACACAATAGTACATTTTTTTAAAGTATAACTAAAGTTAATTAACTATTTTTTTTATTCCATAATAAAACTGAAAAAAATGAAAGAAATAAAATAGTACATCAAAAAAGTGACTTATATAAATAAGAAATATATATATTTAAACTAAAACTTCATTGCCACACATAATTGCTTCACATGGCGTATCAATATGACGTATGTATAATTTTCCTTTATTCCATGGTAAACTTAAGTTTAAAGGTTGAAATTCGTTACGTAACCTCCTTTCCCTTCCACCTAATATAACAACTAGACAAAAATCTTCCTCCTGATATAATGCCTTTCTTATTTCCTTTTTTTCCTCTTCCTCTGAAGTATTAGGAAATGTTTCATTTATTACTTTTGGTTTAACATGATTTAATTGTTTTACAATTAAAGTAATAACCTCTTTACATGTTGTATTTTTTGTAACTCTTAATCTAATTGAAGCACCAATATTTTGACAATAATTAAAAGCTATATGAACACGAAGTAAACCAAATCCCATAATTTCTTTTGATGATATATCATTATTATCATTAGACTCATGGTCATTAACGACACTTGCTGTATCATTTCTCATAAGACGTCCTTTTCTTGATATATAAGTATCACTTTTAGAAAATTTATTACGAAATTTAAAAAAATGAGATCCTTGTGATGCAGATCGTATACGTAAAGATGACTCATCTTTTTTATTTTTTTTCGATGATTGTGAAGTGTATTTTGATCTATCAATATTACAATTCCGATAAACATTTGACTTTGTACCATTGATTTTTTTTTCATTAATAAAAAGTCTATCAAAGTTAAAAATAGCATTACTTTTTGTTTTAAAAGATTTTTTTTTTCTTTTAGTTGAAACATTATTTAAATAAATGTTAGAATTTGATGAACATTCATTTTGCATTCCATTAAACATTGAATTACTAATAACTTTTTTGGAAATCTAAATAAAAAAAATGTATATTCGAAAAGAAGGAATACTTTAAAATATTAACTTACTAAATCACCATAGTAGTCATTATTTTTCGTATTAGAATTCAAATCATATTCTTGACATTTTTCTGACCTACTATATATAGGTATTTTTGAAAAATCAATAAAACAATTACTTTTTTTAGAATCACGTGCTATTGTTGCAATATTTGAGACCCATCTAGCATTTCTCCATATAACTTCAAGTTGATTTTTAAATTCATTTAATTTATCAAGTAATTCTCTATAAACTTTTTCATCCCTATCAACAATACATTTGCGACATTCATATTGTGTTACAGTAAGGTAATGCTCAATAAAAATTGATAATTGACAAAAAGAATTCATAAATTCTGGTTGGTATGCCGATAGATGAAGCATTTCGAAAATAGGTATTGGAATAGTTTGACAACTTTTTAATAATTCCATATTTTCAATGAATCGTTTGTCATCTGTAACCATTGAACATACCTCATCTATATTTGGAACAATTAATATCATTGAAACGTCTGGATTTAGTCGAAAAACACGTAGACGATATAATCGATGGTCTATCATTTTGGTTGATGAAACTCCTAGGTCTTTTAAAAACATTTGAATTGAACGGTATATTTTTTTTTGAAAATGTCTTTGTGCATAAGTTGGTAATATTTTTTGTGAATCACTATTATTGCTATTTTTATTAACTTTTTCATCATCACTATTTTCTCTACTATCATCGTCTTGTAAAAGTTTTTTATCATTGTTTGAAAAATTTATCTCATTACTCTCTTTATATAAATCAATTTCATTTAGCATTTGTATCCATTCCCATTCCTCTTTAGAAACGTGAGGATTATCTCTTACACAAATGAATGGTAGCGAATTTGGAAGATTTTCAGGAACAAGTAAATTTATAGATGATAATGTTGAAAAGGTTTTTAAATAACATAAATAGAGTCCTCTATCTAATGGTATTTGATAAGATTCATAAAAATTTAAAATATTAATTACTTCATTGTTTAAGAAATCTATAGCAGGACAATTAGTTTTCTTACGAATTAATTTGCTAAGAGTTGTCCATTTAGTAGCTAATCCTTGTGATAATTGACCTTCAAAAGTAAATCTTACAGTAACAATAAAAATAATTCCTTTTTTTTCAAACATAATAGGAGCATAATGGACTGTTCCAATATCTTTAATACCTAATGCATTAATCATAGAATTAACGCTATCAATGATAGATGTTCTAAATTGAAAATTAGTTGATTGTATACTATTGGTATCTTGTAAAATATGTAATTGTTCCCAGCATCTTGATAATTTTATTAACCACTTCATATCATCTTTTGACATATTTAACTCATTTTCTTCAACTGCAATTATTGGTAAGCCATCATCAACAGTACATAAAACTTTATCTGTTGTATAAATAATACTTGTTAAATATATTCCTTTTTGAACATTTTTTACAAATTTTTTACTGGCAGAAAACAAATAACGTAATCTTGATGGTTTCTTTTTTGCGATTCCTTCTATATTTGTGGGAAATACTATAATAAAAAAATATTTAAAATTTTATTAAAATAAATGTCATCCTACTTCTTTGCCAGACAATAGAATTTTTAAATTTTTCAACGTCTCGAGATAATGATGTTATTGCTTCTTGGTGAGACTCAATTTCATTACCAACAATAACATTATCAACATCCTCCCAACTACTTATAGTTATAGGGTATGGATGAGCAATTATAGGAATCCCGTCACCATATATAGAACCTCCAGTAATTCTAAAATAGTAGGAATTTCCATGGATAAGATTATCAATTTCAGTACAATTTTGACGTACATCATAAATCATTTTAAAATCAATTATTTTATCAAATTCTTCAGATAAACTCCATTCTACTAAAGTTATAAATTTTAAAATATAATAAAAAATTAATATTTTTTAAATTTACTTTTATATTTAATAATAGTATTTCCTATACTAGTTGGTGGAGGAAAAAATTCAAATAAAACGGTGTTTGATGAGCTTACATATACTCTAGCATCAATAACATGACCTGTAGTTTCGTTTTTTTTAATAACTACTTCCATTTTTTTAATAATATTTGACTGTTGGATAACATTATTTATTCCTCTTTGATCTTCCTTAAATATATAAACGATTAAATTATTATATTTACAAACTTACGTTATTTTTATCATTATCCATTTCCAAAAGGTATACTGTTTTCTCCTCATAAACTTTTTTAACTTCATTTACAATTTTCCTACGATTTATTATGTCAACTAATAAAAAATTAATTATTACTTTATAAGTATTTTTTTCAATAACCTACTATCTTGTTTAATCGTTGCTCCTTTATCCAACAATAAATTTGCGCATTTATAATGTCCCAACATCAATGCAATATCTAATAAACCCATTTTATACCTAAATTCACGGTAAAGACCACTATTTATTAAAGCATTAACATCAAAATCATTATTTGAGATTAATGTATTCAAGGTAACAACGTCATCAACTTCAACAGCAGTAATCGCTTCTAAAAAAAGTTTAATTTTTTTATTATATTAATTTATATTGATAATGATGACTAACCTATTAATATTAAAATATTTTGTTGTATATTATTAAATGGTTCAGAAAATTTTAATGATTTAACATATCTAAATGGTGATGTATGCCGTAATTTTTCATTATAAGCATTTTGTGAATCATATTGACGACCTAAAAAAATAAATATAATTTTGTTACTATTTAAGAGTGAAGTAAAAATTTACTTAACAAAGAAGAATTATGTGACCCAGAAATACTATCTATACTGCTAAAAATAAAATAAAAGATTATTTAAGTTATATAATAATATTATCATACCAATTGCTGCCATTTTTTAAATCTTCAAAACGTTCTAACTTTTGAGCTAAGACTTCAGTAGCCAATGCATGTGTTATACTTGGTTTTACAGTAACAACCTCTTTACCTCCTTGATTTTTTTCTATATTTATCATGTAAGGTTTTATCAAACTCGAGAATACAGCTAAAAATATGAAAATTATAATAAAATTCTAAACACACTTCATATTAATATGTTTACAATAATATTTTTATCTTTCTACCACTGTCATAATAATATTAAAAGTGTTCTTTTTTAGAAAAAAATGAAGTAGGATAAAAAATAACAAATGATAGAATAACTAATTGAATTATTATTAAAAATTTATAAAAGATTACATGATTGAGAAAATGTTTATTGATATCAAGATAGTGTTCAAAGTTTTAAAAGATAGTTATTTGGATGATTCCAAGTATAACAATAGTTTATGAATATGAAAAGTTTTATCTCATACATTATCTCTTTTTCTTCGAGGTCATTTGATCAATTATAGGCAACATATACATTTATTCTTATTAAATTTAATGTTTCTCTATATATATTTGAAAAATTAAAGTGTTTATTAAACTTAGGATAAAAATTAAATTAAATATTACTAATATTAGTAAAATAAGTAAAAATATAGTGTTATTTATAAGAAACTTATTTAAAAATAGTATATCGACAAAAAGAAAAGAATATTTTTGTGGTAAAATTCCTAAAAAGTTAGTAGTTTAAATTATTTAGTAATTTACTAACAAGTTTTACTTTTTAACAAATCATCAGTAAATTATTTTATTTGTTAGTTGTATAGAAATAATTTGTTTTATTATATGGACATCTTACATCAATATTGTTTTATTTGTTGTTATTTAAACAATAAATAATAAAAGAATAAAGAAGGTGCGATTAGTTAAATTACGGTGTTAAAAGTAGTTTTAATAATTATAAAAAAAACTTAACTATTACATTTTACAAACACAAAGGTAGAAAGAATAGTAAATCACCTGGAGTACTTGGTGCTTGAGAATGCAAGGTATTGCAATTACGATTTGAATAAAATTTGTTTGGAAACTGCCATGACAAGGACATTCTAAAATGATATTTTTTTACATATATATTATAATGAATAATATTAATGTAATATACCTTGTTATTGAAAATATGGATTCTTTTGGTATATAAATTAAAATATGATGGAATTTTTTTAAAAAAATTATAGTAAAAGTGTCTATTTTATCGTAAATGATAAAATATAGTAGTACTAATATTTCTAATATACAATATTAATATTTAAAAATATTTTTTCAATATTTTATAAAATGTAAACGTTATATATGGTACTGAAAAATGTAAATACAAGATTAATTGAAAATACCTTTTTATTAAATAGTTTTTGTTATGTAATCATTAATATATGTGCTTAGATTGCTTCACCTAATCCTCTCAAACATTTAATAAAAGATGTTAGTAATGGAAAAAGAAATCTTAAATAGGAATGTTTAAAAATTATGATATATTTTCTCGATTTAATAAATAAATAAAAGGAGTAAAAAATTTTTCTAATAAAATGAAAAGCTTTAAAAATTTCAATAAAGCAATACCGATAAAATACATTTAATTTTTTTCGATTTGAATTATGGAAATGAATTTGAATTTGTTTTACAAACATTTTTAAATAGTTTTTGTTTTATGAAAAGGATTACCTACCAAAAAAATGATAATTATGATATTCATCAAAAATTTTATCAGACTCTATCACTTTACGCTTCTTGCTTATAAAAGATTTATTCATAATTTCAGGAGCACTTCCTCTATGATGAGTTAATTGGATATCCATTTCCTTAATGTATGAACAAATATATGTCTCTTTCAATGAATATCTTGGATTAGACAGCTTTTTTAGGTTTCTAAATAATATTATGATAAAAAATGTAAGTATCGTGAGGAAAACATTATAGTTTACCTTGTTGTTGTGTCCTCATTATGATAATGAATATTCTTACATTGTTTAAAGGACATTATTCTTCTAATTGCTTTTCGCTGAGCATTAACAGATTTAGAGACAAAATATTTAAATGACCCTTTTCTTTGAACTAATGAATTTTGAATTTTCATTTCATCATATAATTTTTTTTCCATCATTATTATTATAATTTATAGAAGAAAACGATTTTTTTATACAAAAAAAGATGTTGATAGATGAAACAATATATGTCAAAAACATCTTTTTCCACAATTTTTATCTACACTCATTTTTTAAATGAACCTAATTTTAATTCTATAAATATTATGCCTTTTTAAATGAAGGCTATTATAATAATAATTTAACTGTCGATGAATGAAAGAAAAGACAAATACACTAATGTAAAACATGAAAAAATTAAAGCTTTTAGTAAACCTTATAACAGCTTTTTTAAAATAATTATCTTTAAAAAATAATATAAACAATATTTTTTTGATCGTTTTAGAAAAATTTTCAAATTTAATTAGCTAATTTTGGCATTCTTATTTCATCTTAATTTATTCATTAAGTTAATTCATTTATTATTTCTATATATATAGGAAGAAATATTAAGTTAGTAAATTCAACAAATTTCTTTTATATTTAATAAGAATGTGCAAATAAATTTTGATAATAAACATAAATACAATATTTAATTTAAGTGTCAATTGATTGAAATATTTGAATATATTTTTATTGTAAAAAATGAATCTTATTATATTATGTGAGAAAGTTTCAACAAGAACATCCTTTAATAGATTATGGAACATATTGAAGTATTTGTAATCATTAAACAGAAAAAATATCAATGAGTTTTATATGTTATTCAAAAGACACATTGAATTTAAATGGGAAAAACATAAATATATATCATTTTTTAAGTTTTTAAAAGGATTTTTTTCGAAACGTTTTAAAAAACTAATATAATCTTATGGAGTTATTAATATTCTATAAATAAGGTAACTTTAATTAAAAATCATTTTAAAGGTTTGTGAAATACATCGCCTGTTGCATTATGTATTTAAAAGTTTATTTTTATAAAAAACTTCATGAGAGACAAATAAGCTTGTAAAAAGAAATTTGTCATTTTGAAACAAACTTACTTTATTTAAATTATATTAAAGGATTATGTAGATTTAGAGAGTAGGAAATAATATTATTACAATTTTTATGTATTTTTTGCAGTTCATTTTGTTTTATGATTTGTTACACTTTTTTATCAACAACTGAAAGTATTTTCAGAAGATTACAAGATATGCTTAAACATTCTATTCACTAGGACTCTTACACTTCATAATTGTTTATTATATCACTCTAATCTAATAAATCCGCTTTTTTATATAAATTATTTTAAAACATTACGTAAGAGGGAGTTTAAGTTATCAGATATAGACCATTGTGTAATTATGTCTTTTGTAAAAAACAAAAATAAGGGGGACACGTGAACTCACCACCGCTATTTTGCTTTTTTCGACATTGAAAAAACATGTCTTAACAATGAGTTTTTTGTATTGTAATGTGTCTTAATTGTATGAATATTATAGTTATGCGACATTTTCTTATTTTATTAACTTTTATAACCTTTTATTGTATATGAATTATGCAATAACGCGAAATTTTAAAAGTGATGCGAATTTTCAAGAATGGCAATATTTTATGATACAAATATATATGAATATATTATGAAGACATTATTAGAAATAAATATTAATTAATTGATCATTGATAAGAGATAATTTTGAGTAATGATTAAGATAATAGTAACAATAAACATTAATATTATTAAAATTTCTTCTATCTTTTATTTTTATAGTATGAACATTATTAAAATCACAAGAACTCAAATATTTAGTATATAGAGTTTAGAAATAAGCTATCTGTTAAAATTATTGCAACTTCTATCAATTTTTTTAAAAATTTTACAAATATACAATCATGCCCTAAATAATTAATTTATATTTAACTTGTAAAATTGATTTTTTATTTATTATCTTTGAACATGCTTAAAATTTAAAAACCTTTAAATTATAAAATCTTTTTCATAATAAATTAATGTTTTTATAGAATTTGAAAAATTAATATTTGACAAAAAATAAAGTGAATTTGTTAATTACTATCACTCACAAACAATGTCAAGTAAGAATAAATGCTTATTATTAGTACTTATATGTACTAATGTAATTTTTATTGTTATCAATAGTGTAAATTTCAAATAAGATATATAAAATATTTTCAGTATAGTAATTTATGTAACTTTATTAAAATATTCATTAATTATACTTTGTTTACTCTTATTTACTTAATGATATCAGTAGTACTATAAAAAACAATTTAATAATACATTAACCTCTTATACTTCTATTTTGCTTTTTATCCACTGTAAAATGTCTATTTTGCTTTTTTATACATTACTATATGTGATACAAAGTAACTTTATTCCAATATGTCATATATTGTAGTGTTAAAACAGGTGTCGAAAAAAGCAAAATAGGCTTTTTAACTTGTTAATAATTTCCATACAAACTAGTGGTGACTTTACGTGCTCCCAAAATAAGTAACATGATAGAGTTTAACCATCTTATAACGAAAAGAACTTTTGATGATATATTAAATAGAAATAGCATATTTTTCATTATATTATTTCATTGTAATTTTATTGTCATATTGTATCTCGTTTGCCTGTTAATAAGAAAGGTAAAAGAATATATTAATTAGTAAGTTAATAATTAATATATATAATTTTCCTATTTTAAGGTGGCTACTAATTATTTAATAAATATAGACATAAAAAAATTGTTATTAATAATTCAAAATATACAACCCGTAAATTACTTATAATGAATAAAAGACAAATATTGCATAATATATTCAATTAATTTTTTTTATAGAATTAAATGTTTACTTTAATTTGCCATGATAGTTATTTAAATTATCTATTCACAAAACTTATTTTTTGTAGATTGTTTAATAAAATGTGCTACATAAGTTTAAACTTTTGCTTAATATTGGCTATCAAGAATAATTCTGAAATTTGTTGTAAGAAATACGTTACGTTTTCTTAGATTAATGTAATCTTAGAAATATAGTATTAAAAAAGATTAAAATTGTCGAATGTTTAAAAATGCTTCAAGATACACTGTATATATATTTGATTTTATATCTATAAAGCCCTATATACCCCAGCTTAATATCATTATTTTGTTCCACCATTAATTAAATAATATTAAAAAAATTATGTATAAGAAAAAAATACATCACATTTTATTATTAAAATTTTATGGAACTAAGATAATTCTTTAATACTTTGTAGTAAACAAATTAAAATAATTATGTTTATTATATATTAATCAAAATGATAGAGAAATGTCATAAGAATATGTATAATAATTTTATACTTTTAATAATTAGAACTAAATTACTTTAAATTAAAATAATTCTGCTTAACTTTAGGTAATCTAAAAAACCTAGACATCCTCCTTATGTGAATACTAAAATTAAGATATCTTTTTTATAATAAAATAAACATTTTAATTCTCACCTCGAAAATATAAGAAAATAAAAATCTTCATAATATATTAAATCAAACGATAAAGGTAAATACATATACGAACAAGTGATTGAGTTATATATTGGTAAACTATAGTTCTACAAACAAAAAAGCTCCAACAAACTATTAGTTTATAAAAGCAAAAATAGAATATGCAAGTTATATTAATTCTCTTTTACTTTTAGAACCATTTTGTCTAAGTTTCATTAAATTGTAAATTAAAAGTGTATTAAAGTTACGTGTCAAAAAAGAAATCATTCCAAATAAAAATATTGTATAAAAAAGTTGGTGATAAAGCAATCTCCTGAATATAGAGTGTGGGGCAAAGTAACCAAAAAAATCAAATTTTGTGTATGATATATGAAAAGGAAGAGCTCCAAATCCAATTACAGTTGACATGACATTGAAACTGATTAGTATATTGACTGAATTTGATGTTGAAAAATAACTCTTATATTCTGTGGCATACTTAACGGCTATATATCTATATACTAATCAAAAGCGATATTAAAAACTTAAAAGTAGCTTGTTGTGACGATAAAAAGTAATAGATTTTTCCCATCCGGTCATTCTCCACAAAAAATTCCTTCTAATACCTCGCTATGGGTAAACTAATAAATATAACTTTAGTTATTGCATAAATAATATCATTTAAAAATTTAGAAGCGATAATCACATAAAATTGTTTGTTAAAATAGAGATTATATTTTTGAATTCTTTTATTATTACATATATTGAAAGGATCATTAAAAAATTGTTAGTACTGAATAGATAAGTTGAATAATTTCTATAGTGAAAATTTTATCGGTTATTTAAAAATATAGTTTTTAAATGTATTTTTAGAAATAATTTTCTACATATTGTATAGAAATAATCTAAATTTAAAATAATTTCTTTAATTATTTACCAAAAGAATTAATTTTATATATATGGTACTATACAAAAATAATAAAATTTCCTTTTTTTATAAATATAAATTACTATCTATAAAAATTATTTACAGGATGGCCCATCTAATTTTCTCTAGACATTTGAATATATATCTCCGCGCATACATAAGCTACAAATATGGTAGTATAATTTTTTTGTAGCTGAGATACATACCATCTTAAATATATAGATTCTATAACGAAATATAGATTCAGGACCGAGTTATTGGCTTCCAAAATTTAAGTACATTTTTCGACTTTCATCAACTGTAACTTTTTTATTTGAAAAATTTGTTTAACAATTAATGCAGATTCTGAAAGTACAAAGTCTTTTGTACTAACCCTCAAAATTACGTAAAAATTGAAGTCCGGAAACTATGGTTTATTTTTAAATTAAAGTTAAAAATCTTGATTTTCTCCAAAAATCGATGTTTTTTAAGAATAACATTTTAAGCGGGTTATTTTTTGAAAAGGTTTATTAATATTCTGATAGAGTAAGCAAAGGTCTATCGAATAAGTATAGTACCACTAAATTTGATTGAGTTTGAAGAATGTTATGAATAGTCAAAAATTGAGTTTTTTTACAGTAATTTTAGTAAAAAAAGGAAATATGTCAATTCTTTTCAAATTTTCAGGTACGGATTATTTTTTATTTTCAAACGTACTTAAAATATTGTTCTATTTTGATTATTACTCGCTTATATTTTAAAAATAAAGGGTATGAGATTATGAGTGGATATACGAAAAATTTAAAAGACACATTCTAAATGTTCTTACAGGGTAATATCTAAACAAAATAGTAAAACATGATAGTAAATGGTGTGAAAATATTGAAAAAATTATTTTTTTCTTGAATTTGGATGATAAAGAATATTTCAGTTCTTCAGACAATGTATGAACAAACAAGTAATAATCTGTAAACTGATATAAATAAGTATTGTATTATTGCTATTAGGATACCATAAAGATCGAGGAAAGTATTTTTTGTATTTTAACTTTCAAATGAAAGTGTCAAAAAGTCGACTTTGGCAAAACATAACTTCTTTCAAAGGCAACCATCCTGAACGGTCATATACTTATCCGATAGAGCTTTGCTTACTCTATCAGAATATTAATAAACCTTTTTAAAAAATAACCCGCTTAAAATGTTATTCTTAAAAAACATCGATTTTTTGACAAAAATCAAGATTTTTAACTTTTTTTTTAAAAATTTAACATAGTTACCGGAATTCAATTTTTACGTAATTTTAGGGGTTAGTACAAAAGACTTTGTACTTTCAGAATCTGCATTAATTGTTAGACAAATTTTTCAAATAAAAAAGTTACAGTTGACGAAAGTCGAAAAATGTATCTAAATTTTGGAAGCCAATAACTCGGCCCAGAATCCATATTTCGTTATAGAATCTATATATTTAAGATGGTATGTATCTCAGCTACAAAAAAATTATATTACCATATTTGTAGCTTATATATGCGCGGAGATATATATGCAAATGTCTGAGGAAAATTAGATGGGCCACCCTGTATATATAAATTTGTGAACAAAAACAAATCGAAAATATTTTTACTTTAAAAATTGCACTTTGTCAAGTTGTAATGATTAGAAATGCTTTATATTGCATAAATAAACAATTAAATGTCATCAACTAATAATAAATTTGAGATATTTGCTGGAAAAAATATTTCACATTCAAAGAAACATAACTACTTTATTAAGAATTTATCGAACTGAAAGTACTAAATATTAAGTTGTTCAACTGAAAATGTCGCCTTTACTGTTAGAGCTAGAGATATAAAAGATACATTTTTAGTCGAACGATATAATATTTATGGCTTTTAAGTGATTAGATACAGTTTCCACACTGACATCCAATTCATCTGCGAGCATCTGAACAGTTATTCTTAAATTTTGGTTCCACCATTCTCGTTTTCAAGAACATTTACTTCGCGAGAATTCCCCTTTCATTGAAGACTCATATCTCCATTCTGAAATTTTTGGAACCAACGTTGTATGATCCGTTTGTTAGTAGACCCTTGGCCAATGCTTCACTAACTTTCATTGAAGTTTTGGCTTCTGCTTGGCCAAGTTTGAACTTGTACAAGTAGATTGATCGAAAATCTATTTTTGACACAACATCTTTTTAAGATAATAACAACTTTATAATAGTTGAGAACAAAATGCAAAATATATGGTACTGATAGTCCTTGTTTTGCTCTACAAAATGGTATATATTTTGCAGCAATATGTGAACGTATAAGGAAATTATCATCGTTTAAAAATTGACTATCATAAAAGCGACATTTTCAGTTGAACAACCTAATATATTGTGATCTACTATAACTTAGGCAACATATACGATATTATGCAAAACGTGGATAAGAAAAGCTTAGAATAATACTGGAAATTAAAACTTAAAAATTTGACAAAGATATCTAATATAAATAGACAGGACAGACATAGAAAATAATATTATAAAATTAAAAAAGCAAGAAATGTTGTTTGGAATTGTTCATAATATTTTAATCAAAATATATAAAAGAATCGAAATTCTTCTTAAGATATACCAATATCTTATTACCTTATTAAAAATATGGCTCTTTTTTAGTTTAAATTAAAACATTCAATTTCGGCACCTACCCTTTTTGCCTGAACGTTTGAATTTGGGCAGACTGTCATTTTGCCTGAACGTTCAGGTAAAAAAGGTATTTTAAAAAAATAAACGTTTACCCAAAACGTACTTTATTAAAGATGTTTTGCCCGAACGTTCAGGCAAAACGTTTTTTTTAAAATACCCTTTTTACCTGAACGTTCAGGCAAAATGACAGTCTGCCTTCAATTTCATATTTTTTCATTCATTGTTAAAGCTCTTTTGCGAAAATACTAAATTTAAAATAGACTTTTTAAATAGGTTAAGATTCTCAAGATAGGAATTGCAGATGTAAAATGGGTTTCATTTTAAAGGTCAACGGAAAGTCTCTGCCGACGAACAATCCGCGTTTCGACATCAAATAATTTTCCGACTTCGAAAAGGCGGATAATTCGTTGGTAGAGATTTCCGCAAAATATTAAGATAATAAAAGAAATTCTCTTGCGTACTTCAATGAATATAATTTATAATTTTATTAATACTAAAAAGATATTATTTGTCCAAAATTTAAAGCTATACTTGATTCCAAAAAGAAGTGATTACTAGAATTTTAACTAATTTTCATTAGTTTAATGATAAAAAGAGTAATTGACAGAGAGACTGTCGCATGATATTATATCATGCTCATATAAAAGACAAATACGGCTTCCAAAATTTCTCTTCTCGCCTTTTTCCAGCGTCCTAATAATTTTGAAGCCATTTCTTCGTAAAATAATTGGCTATTTAGTAAAAAATAAACATACCGGAGGGTTTATCAGTCCTACTTGAGAAACATAAAATTCATTGCCTTACTTCCATTTCATCAAATTCATGCATATTTGATCATCTACAATTGATTCTGAACTAATTATCCACTTTGGTATGGCTTTTTATTCATTTTTATCTTCTTTTAATTTCTCTTTACTATCTTTTATAACCACGTCCTGGCCACAAATTGCACGATTAATTTTATACACCTTTTAATGTTTCTTTACTAACTCATTCACTTATTTAAAGACAGTCTTGTAGAAATTTAGAAAATTCAAAACTAGTTATTAAATTATTATTAATAAAATGATATTTAAATACACTCTTTTGTAATATAAATTTGAAGCATTACTTAAAAAAAATTTAAACTATATTAATAAAATATTTTTATGATAATTAAAAAAAATTATGGAGCATAAAAATTTAAATAGTCTAAAAATATATTTTAAAGTTTAATTTATTATTTTATGTATTGGAAATACTATAACATACAGTAGACATTATTTATATTGATTTTATTTTTTTTTTTTAGCTAAAAAAAATATTTTTTCATATGAATGTTATATTAAACACATTTAAATATAACCAAATTTAAATGTTCATTGAAGATATTGGAGATTTTTTTTTCTAATTTCTGTTTTAGCAGTCAGTATTTAACTGTACTATTAATATATATATTAATTTTAAACCAAAATAATAAATAACTTATACAATTTTCTCATCTTTCGATCTTTTCATTGTAGTTGGATTTAAGATACCAATAAATTATATACACGAAAGACATTATGTAACAGAAGTTCCAATTGAAATGATTATGATCTAATTACAATATAGTAATAAATCATAAAATTCTTGTTACAAATTAAAGATGCTTATTGAAAACTTCACTAATGTTGGAGGAATTTAAAAATAAATTTTTCCCACTTCCAATATAATTTCATTAATTTTTAGTATTTTATCATTTAGTAAGAAAGAGAAGGTAAAAGTCCAAAAATTAAAGTCTGGATAAGTTTTTATATAAAAATAAGAGTTTTTTAATATTTTACCATTCATCCCTTTATTTATTTATTGTAATAATCATCTTATATATTGTAAACCGTAAGTCATTATTTTTTATATGTAAAGTTTTTATTATTAATGTAGGTGGCCACGGTGTTGTATCTTATATTGTTATTATTACTGTATCTTTTCTTAAGATTCCAATAAAAGTTTATAAAATTAGTATAGTCATCACTTATAAAATTTACTATTTTTTAAGAAAAATTTACTACTATTGGTAAATCTAGTTTATGTTTAAAACTTTTATGTTTTCAAAGTAGTACCTAATTTCTAATTAACATGTATCGACAGGAATTTATCCGACACCCGACCCAGCAAAGAAAAAAATTAAATTTTTTTT
The DNA here is from genome assembly GCA_005656395.1 of Strongyloides papillosus. Lineage (NCBI taxonomy): Eukaryota > Metazoa > Nematoda > Chromadorea > Rhabditida > Strongyloididae > Strongyloides > Strongyloides papillosus. Next base: position 1,788,304 of record SRSI01000078.1, on the reverse strand, counting down.
TCCACCCGGCATGAGTTAAATTTTCTGCCTGGTAGACTTTTTTATTTCTTCACACGAATTACAGGGAAAATTTTATAGAGAATTGAATTATTTATACCATAATGTTTTTGGTCCTAGATTTTAGTAACCACTAAAATAAAAAAGTAGGTTAGTACTTTCTAAATGATTAAATATCATTGATACATTTGAAACAACTAGCCGTGAAAATTTTTACATGTCAAGATACAAGTTTATCTTGTGAACGTTAAATTCATTTTTTAAAAGAAGATTATTATCTAGGCCATGACTATTAAACAACTAATTACGTTCTGAAACTCTTGTATCACGAAATATTTTTTAATTATGCTTAAATTTTTTTATACTATTATAAAACAAACTCTATTAAATTATTTGTTGAAAAATTACATACATTGAAGTTTTTTTTGCATTATTTTAACATAAATTCTATTAAATAATTTGTTAAAAAAGTACATATAGTTAAGTTTAGTTAGCAATAAATATTTCAGGAAAAACATTTTTTATTACCCGACCCGGCACTAAAATTTTTTATTTTGATGCATGCTATTTCTAGTAAATATATTTCTATGAAATTGTTTTGCACTATCTATTTTATTATTAAAAATTTTATATTTATATTTTTTATAATTTTACATATATTCGAATTAAAAAATATGAAGAAATGTTAAATAAAGAACAATATATCTATTTTAAAAAAAACTATTACACACACAGCTTTGACACTGAAAAACAATTCGATTTTCGGGCAGTATCTTTAGACAAAGAAAAGTATGTATATCAAACAGTATAATGAATAGTTACTGTAAATTATTTTGATGAATACTTTCACTTAAAAAAATGAAAAATATGATTCTAAAACGAAAAAATTTATTAATTCGAATATAAGAAGATAAATAAATTAATATTGCAAATTAAAGCAAAACTTTTTAGCTATAATAAATATATTAAACATCGTTATTATAAGTGAAATTGTGTAATAATGAGTATTATAAAAAATTCCATTATTTTAAGATTAGATATTTGTTCTTAAAAGTATATATTACATTTTCAAAACAATTCATAAATAACAACAAGTAAAATTAAATGAATTCATAAATAATTATACCTCATTTTATATTTAGTTCTCAAGAAGATAAAGATTAATAAGCTAAACTGATTAATTATTTTGTTTGTCTGTTTTCTTAAAAAACAAAAATTTAACCCTATTTGTTATTTGAATTTTACTGAATCATGGAAAGTAAAGTATGTGTACTGTGCTCTGAAATTTATTTTACTATGGTTGTTACCAACATTTATACTTTTAAAACAATAAACAAATAATAAATTCCAACAAAAATAATCAAATTCGTTATGAGAAAATAATTTCTTCTTACATGGTCAAAGTCATATATTTAAAATAGTGTATGTAAGTAAAAAAAAAATTTATTTTTTCTTTGTCTAAAGGTACTGCCCGAAAATCGAATTGTTTTTCAGTGTCAGAGCTGTGTGTGTAAGGTTTAAAAATTTGTATATTTTAAGAAAAATTGGTTTTAACGATAAATTCCGAAGTATTGTACCATTAATGAAATGTTTGATTATGGAATAAAAAATTTATTTAATAACAAAATTGATCGATTAATGATTTAAATAATTTGTCATAACTTTTTTATTACAATCTTGCAAAATTAAAAAATTTATGAGTATATCTTTAAAATCATCTTATTGATAAAAATATATTATATAAAATAAACTATTTAACATTATACAAAACGCAATTTTAAAATTTTCTTAATTTCATCAAATTACTATAAGGTTTATTGTAAAAATTATAGCATCTTTACTAACTTAATTTTAATGAATTACAATATTTAAATTAATATCATATAACAACCACATTTTTTCTATAATTTTATTAGTTACTTTTGCCTACTATAAAACAATGAAAATAACAAAAAAGTGCTAACTTATTATTATCTAACAAAGAGTTTAATCAACCTTTCCCATTCTGTCTTGATAATGAAAATATTGTTGATGGAGAAGAAATTGAAAGGGTAAGTTACTAAAAAAAACTTTTTTATTGCTTTATTTTTTAGCATCGGCAAAAGGAATTACTAAAGGGAAGGAAATGAGCTATCCAACTGTAAGAACAAATCACCAATAAGAAAATTTTATGCAGAAGAAACAGATCAGGAGAATATTAAAGTTCTTAAATCTTTTGATAAAAATAAATTTTAAATCGACGGGATGATGATAGTAGAATCCAGTTTGGTGCCGAAATGTATCAATCTATAAGATTCCACTTAACAAACATAATGAAAAAAAAATTTATTGAATTGAAAAAAAAAGATTAAAAACTACTTACGAAGAGGATAACATTTGTTTTATATCGAAATGAGTTAAAATGGATAGTAGATTTAAATAAGAAAATGGAATTTTCCAAAAATGATAAAATTATAACACTTGTCTATCATTCAGATACCATGATATGGAAAATCAAAAAGGCACTAATTCCAGAGATAAAAAACTTCAAAAAGTTAATAAAGAAAAAGAGCAGATTCGATGAAAAATTGTTAACTAGACATTCACCTTTAATTGTCGATCCATTGGACAAAATTTGAATGGCGAATAGATTCCATGGAGTAATATCATCTACTAATATTCAATACATTAGCTTATTTCACTAGTTCATGAAAAACTATACTTGTATTTTTAAATTCATATCATTATCACATTATAAAGGTCTTTAAATATATATTTGAGTTAATTTTTTTGTTCATTAGTCGAAACAATATTTTTAATTCTTGGAAAAAAAATTTTAAAACATTATATTGTTTAAATACTAGATTGTTAATATTTCTTTTGAATTTCAACTTTATTATAGTTAATTCACATTTTTCAAAATGTTAATAAATCAAATACGTAGTCATATTAGGTGGTCGCATAAGTTGTATCATTTTTTTCAATGTCACTTTATATCGTCAAAAAATATGATTACAATTGATGTAGTATTAAGCTACTATAATATTTAGATAGCACCATTTCTTAACTTTATAATCTCCAAAATTAGATTTTGTATGCTATATTATGTTACATTTTCTTTTGATAAAACTTGGATGTAGTCAGAAGACATTTTTGATATTGTAAGTTCAACTAACTTCAACTAAGATATAACACAGCCTAAGTTCCTAAAAATTTATGTAAAGAGTTAAGAAAAAGTGTAGTAGATTTTAGAACAATGAGAAGATTGTTCTTAAAGTTCCGGAACAAAAAAATGAATCCTGAAGATGAAGCATGTATTTGTAGGCCTTCTACCTCTAATGGAACTTTTTTGAAATTTCATCACATCAAACTACTTTTAAATACCTCTATTTTAAAATTTTATCATAAATAAACAAGAGAATTTAAAATAAATGGCAAAATTTTAAAAATGACGAAAAGATTGTTTCTTAATATGACGACATATGACATTGAAGACTAGAAAAATTCTAGATGAGAAAAGGTGTAAAAATCTTTCTCATTTAACATACTCTCCAGATGTGTCTCTATCTAATTAATACCTGCTTTTTTCTTTGTATTACTTCTTGGATGGTAGAAGCTTCAGTAAAGTTTATGGAGTAAATGTTGATTTTTAAACGCTTTCTTCAAAAAGATTAGAAAATTATTTACATCTGAAATCGATAAGGTGGCTACTAAATGGAGACAAGTTGTAGATAATAACGAATAGTATATTGTAAATTAGCTAATTGTCTTATTAAAATTTTAGCGTTCTAGAATTTCAGTAAAAATAACCACACAACTTTTGCAAAAACATAATACTTTTAAATTATCATATTTTATATTGTAAAATGAGACGACAAGTCAATGAAAATATTTAAAAAATTATTTGCATAGATATTTTAAGTTTATAACTAATAACAGATAAAAAAATAAATAATAAAAATTTAATAAATTATTTTTTTTTATGATACGATTGGATGTTGAAAAATAGATATTACAAATATCATCAAATGGATTATAAATAATTGTTTTTTAAAAAAGCTTCTTTATATGTTCCCTTTTTATACTAATTATTTTAATAAATGAAAGTTTATTGGTAAATCATTTTTAGGAAACAGTATCACATGTTTCACAACTCTTATTTTCTGATTTCACATTTCTTTATACAAATTAAATAATAGTAAAACGATGTCAAAAATTTTTTTTACTTTTTAAAATAACAAATTTTTAGGATTTTAGTTCTCTTTATTAAAAACTCTAACATGATTAGGAGACGGATAATAAGTTTAATTGGCATAGGTCCATACTTATAGAATTGTAACACATGAAATTAAACTTCTAAGTTTTTAATATGAAACTACATAAACATATATACCAAACTTTATACTTTATATTTTATTTCTATTGTTTTTCTCTTAAACTACATAGTATTTAAATATTTTTTAATTACTGCAATGTATAAAATTCTATTGGCATTTATAAAGATTAAAAAAGTGTACAATCTTAATAATTTTTTAATATGACTACTTTATATTTACAAGTAAATTTACACTTATTCATTTGTAATTATTAATAAAAATTTTAATATATTTGTAGAAAAATATGTAAAAACATTGAAATGTGATTCTGGTTAGTGATTTACATTTATTTTAAAAACATTTTCGTTTATAAGACATTACACAAAGATACCTAAATTGATAAATTATTTCATTCTATGTACTTTTTCGTTTATTATAATTTCAAAAGTATTTTGACAGTGTTCTATATTTGACTCATCAATTATTATTGGAGTTATATAAAAAGAATATTTTATAAATATAATTTTAAAATAACAAGCAGGTAATGCAAACACTTTTTAAAAATTTGCCTAACAATTAAATATAATTAAAGTGATATAGTTAATTGACAATAAATTTTAAAAAAAATTATAAATAAATTTATTTACTCTAACACATTTCTTAAAGCTTATTTTAATATTAAGCGGTACCTCTTTTACATTTATATTTCTTAAAAATCTGATACAGATATTAAATTAGTTGTTAAATTTTAAAGTATATCAATAAATTTAATTAAACATTTGGTGATATGAAAAATCGCTATTCTAACTTTTAAATATATCTTATAATAAACTAAAGTTCATAGAGAAAAAATTCCCATTTTATTTTCCATTGTGCCACTTTCTATGCTACAATTACTCTCTTTTATAGAAAAACATTTAAAATCGAGTTTATTTTTATTTTTTTTATATTTAACTTCTAAGTTGTAATTTGTTAAGTACAAATCGAAATATGTAATTCCAAATTTATGTTATACAATATATTTATTTTTAATTTGCATAATAATTTTTTTATTATTAAAGTGTAAACAAATCACATTTTTTTAAAAAAATAGATTATTTTCATATTAGAATTTTTTAGTCAGAAAAATAATCTTTATTTTCGTGCATTATTATAAAGTTAAGAAAACAATTATTACCGTTAATAACATATGTATTGAATATATTCTTTCACTTTTATTACTTTATGTATAAAATCCACGTCAAAAAATTAACGCAAGTTACTTTTAGATCTATTGTATACTATACAGCAAATTGAAGGAGTTAAAAAAACAGTTTATCGCGAAATTACACTATTTAAAAAAATTTTAAAGAGTGGGAACAATGGAAAATATCTATTCGATAGTAATAAAAAATTTTTCCTTTTGCTTCAATAACTTTAAAAACACTTTATTCTTCTTATTAATTATAATTTTGCTCAATATTAATATAATTGTACGTTTGTTTTTTGTCATTAATTTTTTTAAATTTTAGAACTTTATAACTAATTCTAATACGTACAAATGGTTATTTAATAATCTTTCATATCAAAAAGAAGAAGAGTTAACATATAAACCTTGGAATTTTAATTCAACAAAAGGAAGAACTTTTAATTTCTCATTATATAAATATCTTGAAGAATTTAAATTAAGAAGTATTGATATTGATTATATAAATATTACTCCGTCAACTAATCTAGAACCCATTATTGTTACGGCTTTTTCACAAAATCATTTTATTGAATCATTGGGTTTATTTAAATCTATTCGTAGATATCTTCCAAATACTAAAGTCATTGTTTATGATTTAGGATTAGATGATGAAACTATAAAGAAAGTGAAAACAATTTGTAATGTAAAATACAGAAAATTTAATTTTGACAAATATCCTTCTCACGTAAGAAGTTTGTCTTTATATTCATGGAAATCTATAATAATAGCGGTAAGTAAGACAACTTTTTATTACTGAATTTTTTCATATTTAATTAGGAAACACTACGTGATTTTAAATCCATATGGTATGCGGATTCAAGTGTCAGATTTAAAAGTTCTGATCTTTCACGAATTCATTCTCTAGTTACATGTCGTGGTAGACATCCTAACTATAATAGATCATTAGAACGATTAAAAAGATATCTGAAAAATGATAATAATAAGAAATCAGAACTTTTTGATTGGAAATTAAATGTTGAACATTGCCAAAAATCATCATATCTTCTTCATAGTTATTCTGGACATGGAATATTACCTGCAACACATAATGGTATTTTTAAATATCTTCCCAGTAACTTAACTTTAATTGGGACAGAAAAAAACAAAATGTATGAAGCTGGGTTAGTTTTTGCTGTTAAAACAAAAGATACAGTAGATAATGTATTAAAATGGTATTTATTGTGTTCTTTAGAAAAAGATTGTATTTCTCCACCAAATTCACGTTTAACACCTTGTAATTTAAACAATGCTGAATACGATAAAATAAGCTATGGCTGTCATAGATATGATCAAAGTGTTGTAAATGTTTTGTTATCAAATGCAAACAATTTCGATGCTTCTAACTATATAAGTCAACTTACGAATTTTTTTGAAATAAAACGTGAAAGAAAAAGAGAATGGAGTGTAGATCTTAAATGTTCAGTTGGTAATTCTTCACAAATAGATGTTTAAAAATACGCTGACTTCTAAATTACAAAATTTCTACTCATGCATCGACTACTAAATTTCTAATTAGTATAAAATTCACCAAGCTATTGTTAAAATGTCAGGGAAAAATGAACAGTTTTTTTAATTGCGTCATCATAAAGCGAACAATCTATTCAAAAAAGTAATCTGTTATAATATACTTCTTCAACCATAGAAAATATCTGCAAAATGTTATATGAATTTTAATTATTCCTCAAGTCGTTAATAATTCTTAACTTTCTTAACTTATAAATTTAATATTCTTAACAAGCAGCAACGAACGAAGCGAGTTGCTACTTGCCCGCAAGACCAGTTTTTTTAAAGTATTTAAAATTTAAAAAAAAAACCTTTTAAAACATTTGTTTTATAATAGCACACATATAACTAATATTCGAATAAATAGTTCTGTATTTTATAATATTAATAATTATTATTAAAATTTTGTAGGTTTTTGAATTTTAGAAATTTATAAAACATATTGTATCCAAATTGTTTTATTACATATCCTCATGAATTTAAACTCACTTGGGCTCTAAGTTTGAATAATTTTTTACAAATTCCTAACTAGTATTAAAGTACAAATTTTAAGTTATTAAAAATGATAGAAATTAAAAATACAGATTACTTTAAAGTTTGACTACTTTTTAAATATTAATAATATTATAGGTTGGTCATAAATATTTTATAATTATTTAACCTAAAAAAATCCAATTTTGGCGATTATTATTTTATCATTTCGCATTTTGGTAACATAATAAATAATACTTTTAAAATTTAATGATACTTTATATTTTGTTTTATATTTTTTTAAAAAGAAACTTTTTAAAATGTATTATGAAAAATAAAATACAGTTTTTTAATGTATTTAAAATGATAAAAATTGTTTAAAATTTTTATTGGTAAGTAGGGAAAAACTAAACAAAAATAATAGTAATCAAAAATTTAAAAACTTACCCTCTCGTTTTGTTAGAGGTTTATAACAATAGAGAGATAAGTTTAATTTTCTATTCTTATATAGGAAAAATATTGTCATCATTATTTTCAAAGCATAATGATTGTTTACAAACAAAAATATTTTTCTAAGTTGATAAGATTAAATATAAATCAAAACAATTATTTTGACACTTTTCGTATTGAAGAAATTTATATAGGTTTTAAAAAGCTACAAATATACTTAAATCAAAGTATTGGTGACTTTTTAAAAAAAATATTATAAAATTTACTTTTAAAATTATTTGATGAATAGTTTCGACTTAGAAATTTAGGTTAATTTTTTTGTGATTTTTACAAAGCACAGTAAAACTTTTAAATATTTTTATATTTGTTTTTAAAATAAATATGTGCGTCGCTAAATTATAAATTTTTAAAGATTTTTTTGAAAACTTTTAATATGCGTAGCTAGATTGCAGTATTTTGAAACGATTTAGTTTAGATAATTTTAACATAAAAAGATTTGGAGGACAAAACCTATCATATTCTAGAATAAATGGTATTTAGTAAAAATTTTGTTAAATCTCAAAAGCCAAATATAATATGATTTTAATTTTTTTAATCATATCTTAATAATTGCCATATATTGCACTGATTTAAAAAAATCCTAATTGACACAAAAATTACATATAATTAGATAAAAACCAATTTTTTCATCTATCCTATCTACTATATTCTTAGGAATATAAATTAATATTTAAAATTGTTTAAAACAATTAATCCAATGACTTTTATGAATTGTTGTTTTTTGATTTTCTTTAAAAGAATCAGTTGTTCATGTAATTTTTTATTTTAGGGAGTTCACAAATTTCATGATTACTTTCACTTAAATAGATGTATCTCAAGAACTAAATTCAGATGAAGCTATTATTTATTTTTTCTATTCAGCATGTTAAAATGCACTTTTTATTTTAATAAAAAGAAGTACAGGGTGTCAACAAAGTTACCATAAAAATTTGACTGAATATACTTTTTTTCAATGTAAACGTATTTTTAAAATATTATATCCATCTGAAACCTCACTTCTTACTTAAATAAGGCTTTAAGATGGATAAAAAAGTATAAATTTTAAATAAAATTATGGTCATTTAAGTGATCTCCATTTTTTTTCATGATTTTTAGGAATTTTTAACTTTTTCAAAATGATGTAATTTTTTCGAAACTTATTATTTTTTTAAACTTTTATATGTATCTGATAGCTTAACTTCTTTTCTACAAAATAGTGGAAAACTTACTATTATAAATTTATTTTAGGTAAAAATATGAAACATAATATACTTTTCATTTTTCAAACAGTAAAAATAATTTTTCAACCCTTTTAACTACTTTTGAAAAAATTAAACGTAAATACACAATTACTATCGCAAATTAGTAATATTTTTATATGATTAAAGATTTTTTGCTCTTTATTATCATAAATATGAATATTTTTTAATACTTTGTTTTACTAGTTAGAAAATTGTTTTAAAATGTTTCTTACAAAAGTATGTTCATATCTTTACTTAAAATAAATTTATAATAATAATTCTTCTACTATTTTGTAGAAAAGAAGATGGGCTTTCAGATGAATATAAAAGTGAAAAAAAATAACAAGTTTTGAAAAAATTATATCGTATTGAAAAAGTTAAAAATCCTAGAAATCATGAAAAAAAATAGAAGTCACCAAAATAGCCGTAATTTCATTTAAAACTTATATTTTTTTATCCATCTTAAAGGATTATCTAAGTTAGAAGTGAGGCTTTCAAATGGCTATAATCTCATAAAAATACATGTTCATTAAAGAGAGTTATATTAAAACAAACTATTATGGTAACTTTGTTGAAACCCTGTATATAGGGATGTAGTATTAGCAATTATTTTTTAAACCTTTATTAAAATATTTATACATACATTATATTTAAAAATTAATAGAAATAAAAATATTACAAATATTTTATTAAATCTGATTTTTTTTATAATATATTAGATTAAATTTAAGATTATTTGTGGAGTAATAGTACCATCAAAAATTTTTATTTTTGGTTTAATTATATATTTGTAAACTGCAATGTTTATTGACACTCTTTTTGTGAAAAACATTTGTAAATAATTTTTTGTAACAGTTAAATATAAAAAAATTTGTTGTACTTGCGAGGACGATGATAAAATTACTTATATCTATAAGTAATGTCGCATAGTAATAGTCATTGTTAAATGAATCAGCACCTAATAAACATTCAACAACATCTAAAATTGTCGGCATTAACCGTGAAATAAGAAATTTTGCCATTACAGCTAGAAGAATTCTATTAGATTCCGATGTACCAGCAGAGATTCTATATCTTGGTGAGGAATTTGAAAACATTTTTTGTCTTTTTTTTGCTGTCTTATGAAGCTCTATTGATATTTTAGTTGATGCCCCAAATAAGAGAATATATGGTATAAGACTATAAAAAAGAAATCCACCAACTACACGATATCCAATCATATAAAAAGAGTTTCTAACTAAATCAGTTTGTACAGGAATTGGAACAAGTTGTGCTTGATTTTCATCAAACACATAATTAGTAAAACTATTATTATATTCAACTTCTTGATATACAACTTTTAATTCAAAAAAACGTGGTAAAGTATAGATAAGTGCCGAAATAAATACTAAAGCTAACATTTTATGAATATCTTTTTCTCTGACAGATTTAAGTGACAATGCCACAGTTAAATTTGGTGATAATGCTCTATACCTGTCATACATTAGAGCACACATTAACCATACAGAAGCAACCATTGTTGTATTACAAAAAGTATATGTTATAGGTGTCCATGGTGCATTAAGATATTCATATTCTTGGCTTCCAATCGTTGGTGCTCCATACATTAAAAATGCAAAAATTAATAATCCTGTATCACATAAGATTATCCATGTAAAATAAATATAAATCTTAGGCCTCGTTACACAAGTTATTATAATAGGACTAATTGCTGTAGATTGACTTGGTAAATTAATAAGCGTATTTGTTTTTCTGATTAATTTAGAAGTAGTAGTATTTTGTTGGGGATAGTACAATTTATTATCAGAGGGCGATTTCGAAAAATTATTGGATGATAGTACATTTTGTTCGTGTTCCGTACTTGTCTTCCTTTTGATTGTTCGGTTTTTTTTAAAACTATTTTTCAATACAATTATCGAAATTATATTTAAGATAACACCAACAAAAACAAAAATAGCTGTTAGGTATCCATTTATTATAATATGAAAATTTAACATATCTATAAAGTAAATAATAAAATTTGAAGTCTTTGTTTAACCTTTTGTATGGAAAATATGACAATGTTTTGAATATAAATGATTATTTATCATCTATAGAGGCTACTTATACTCTTTCAAAATTTTATCTAATGTTTTTGCCTTAAAGTATCCGTAAACTTTCTTAAAAAAATATTTAATTACATTGTTTATAATTGAGATGTTGAAAGCAATAGTATTTTTTCTATAAGAAATATACAAAAAATGTATACATAAAATATAAAAATAACAGATATAAAAAATATAGAATTTGTAAGTTACAAAAATGAAAAATAATGAAACAACGAAAAAACCCATTTACATTATAAATTAATTTTACCATATTTATGAAATCTTACTATTCTAATATTATTTATAAAATTAATATTGGCTTTTACGAAAAAACAAAGCAAACATGTTATTGCAAGAAGTTCACACATTTTAATATTATCAACCTTAATTTAAATAAATATTGTATTGTTGTATATATAAATTATTTTTTCAAATTTAATAAAAAACTTTTTTCTTTAAAAACATATTTTGTACTTAATTAGATGTTACAAACATTCTTTCTGAAAATAAAAATATATTGTACAATAATATTAGCAATATACAACACTTTAATAGATAAGTCCTTAAAGAAGATAAAAACAAAATGTAGAAGATTAAAATTATTTTTATAAATGAGTATGTAACAATATGAATTATCAATATTAAATAATAATTATCTTAATTAACAGCGAGATAAAAACTAATAAATAAATATTGAGATTAGATGAAAACTTTTATGGTTTAAAATAATTCAAGGGTAACAAAATTTAAATACCCTCTAAAATATTTTTTTTACAGTCTTATGGTATAAATATTTATACTAATAATAAAGTTCAAAAACATTTAGATTCTTTAATGGATACTTCTTTCGTAACTTTGTTTTTTAGCTTGAAAAATACCTACACACTTCGGAATTATGTTTATTTTGCCGTCATTTAATAAATATAAGTATATCTTTTTTATTAGACTCTACTTAAATCTTCGTTAAATAAGAAAAAAATAGTATTTAATAAGAACAGTTATGATATTAATTTATTTTACAAAAAAATAATATAATATTTTAAAAAGTTTTTGAAGATTTTTAAACGATTTACACTTATATTAACAAAAAAAGCAGATTATTAGTATAAAAAAATATTAAAATATAGATGTATAATGGTACATTATTAGATTTTCTATATTCTCTAAAGATAGACATTCTTATATTTTATGGAAATTTTACAAAATAATAAATTTATAGTGTAAAAAAATGATTTTTAATACACTTTTATTTAAAAGTATTATATTTCATTAGAAATTGTGGCAATTTCATTTTTAATAATTGATTAGACTCAAGATAAATAAAATAGTAATAAGGAAGAAGTAGATAGTAAATGTAATATTAGAAACCTTAAATTGCATTTTCTTAATGTTTCATTGTAAGTGACTTATAAAAACATTAAGAAAATAATACAAAATTATTTTTTATATGCACAATAATTTGTAAGAATCTAAAGTTAACATACCTTTTTATCACAAAATCTTTACAATATTATTACCAATTCAAGCTTTATTTTACCAACGAATTATAAAGGAAAAGTAACTCTTTTTAAAATAAAATAAATTCTAATAATAATCATAAAATTTTGGTATTGCAATATCCTTATTAATATAAAAAAAAACATTGATAATAAAAATTAAATTTAACAGTATTAGTAAGTTTTTACTAATATATTTATCTTTTAAATTTAACAAAATAATAAAACTAAAAAAAATAACTAACAAGAAAACATATTTTAATAATAAAAGTTGGACTGTAAACATTTCTAATGCTATTTTCTTAATACATTACCAATAAAATTATAAGAAAAAATTTTTTTTACCTATTTTTAACGTAACAAAGCTAAAATTAAATAAATTCAAATACTTGTTTTATAAGACGAAATACTAAAATATAATTTTTTAATATTTTTTAAAACATTTATATAATAAAGACAAAAGAATATATATTAAAGCTATGTTTGTTATAAAAAACTTTAAAAAATTTTAAATATTATTTTAAAGGTATATGTCATATTTAGAGTTAAAAAAATTTATTTATAAATAAAATATAAAGTGTTGTATTTTGAAGAAAAAAAGAAATTGTCAAAAAAAATTTTTAATTAATTTTTCAGTATCATTTTGTCATCTACACACAAACTTTTATGATTCATTACTCTTAAATATTTATGAAGATGATTAAAAAGTATCTTATAATTAACCATTATATTTACACCATCCTCCCACCAAAAAAAAGGCAAAAATTATGTAATACAATAACAATATTTTATCTAAAAACAACTTTAGAACTTTCAAAATAGTTATAATTTTGGATCAAATATCATATTTAGTACTACTTATGAATGAGTTTTAACGAAAAAAAGTTATTTTAGAGAGTTATTTATAGAAAAAGAAGGGCTTATACTTATCGGAAAATAAAAATAAAATTTGTTAATAAATTAATCTATCCAATTTAATTACATAGAAAAAAAAAGAAAAAATCTTTTAAAGATGTTAAATAATTGTATAACAAAATACATTCATGCATTAGCTGAAAGTAAAGTAGAACAATATGTACAGTTTATAAAATGTGTTGATGAATTTCTTCACATTAAACAAACTTTCTTTTCTAAAATTTTGAAGAATAATGTTAACTTTAAAAACATTTTTATAACATCTTTTGAAAATTGATAACTATCCAAAAAGGAAATTAGCTTCATTAAAGATATCTAATTTTTTCATTAATTTTATCTTTAGAATAAAAGTTTTCTTTGTTGCATAATATTATTTAGTCAAAATTACAAATTTTTAATATTTGTTTTTAAATATATTATTATTAACTTTATAAATATACCAAGAAAAAGTGAAATAATCTTAAAAGTGTTTCCACACTTTCAATATACTAAAAAATTGGTAAAAAACTTTATGATTTCAATATTATTCCTTTAAAGTTATATAAACTGTCATCAGAAAGTATTTTTTAACATTTGCACTTTATTCATTATTTCAGAAAAAATGCTTTTTAAAAGTTTTAGAAGAAATTAACAAGTATAGATATTTTGGTTAAAATTAAGTATATTATCAATGTTCGAATAATTGTATTAATTTTAATCAAAGTATAATCTTAATTTTTTTCTAGTCTTTCTGAAATTATAAGCGTTGATTTATGATTATCTATGATAAAGATTTTTCTTTCTAACAATTTTATATTAACATATTTTTAACGGAAAGATAAAATTGAGGTCATTATAAAAACGTCCCACAATTACATTGTAAATAATTTTTGCTATTCTACTTTTACAAATTAAATATATTTATGTCTATATAAATATAATAGAATTTGGATATGGGATTCAATTGGTTTTAAATGCAACTTCATTTTTATATCAAATATAATACGCCATTTTAAATTCAAAACCGGTATTTTGTAAATCCAAAATTTGACACAAAAGATAAATCTCCGTTTTTAGTGATAGTATTTTGATTTTCCTCTTCATAATCTATAAATGTTTTGTCCATATTTTCTAAGTTAACCAAAAATTAATCATTCTACATTTTTTATAGATATTAAAAACTAAATTATAATATTAATGACAGATTTTAGTAATTAAAATTTCATTTATTTAAACAAAACCAAGTTTTTTACAAAAAAAAAAAAAAAAACAAAAATAAACATTGAGAAAAAGGATGTGGGTGATAAGGTATACATTTATTGTAACTATCCTCCAAACTAGTATTTTACTAACAAAAAAAAATTTTTTTGTTTCTCCTCAACAAACAGGTATTTTATTAATATTTAATTAACATATATAAATATTTTTTTTCCAGATATAGTACAAACAGCTGGAGATGGGGCACGACTTGTTGGAGATATTTTAAAATTACTTGCCGAGAAGCAACAATCAAATAATAAAAATAATAATGATGAAATTATATCATCATCAAAAAATGATAATATACTTCCATCATTCAATAATTTGTTCATACCAACACCTCAAGCAAAAGGTACTGACAAACATTCATTAGGAATCGAAAATAACATTAATTTGTTATCCAGCCAACAGACACCTCTTGAATCTGAGACATGGAAAGTTTTTGCAAATGAAATGATGAATATGTTTGGATTAACAACAACAACACAACCACCACCGAAATCATCAAATTTTTTTTCTAATACAATTGGCAAATACTTTAATACTATTAATGAAAAATCTCCTGAAAAAGATACAAAAACACTATTTCCAATGACAGCAGAAACACAAGAAACACTTTTTGGAAGTTGGGCTAAATTTTTTAACGTAGATAATAGTTATAAGGGAAAACAAAAAATTGATACAGGAAATGGAAATTTTGACAGAATAGTTGTTAGAGAAAAATCTGACGGCGGAAATTTTTTTGAAAATTTAGTTGGTACAAAATGGAATGAACGTGGTTTAC
Source organism: Strongyloides papillosus (assembly GCA_005656395.1). Taxonomy (NCBI): domain Eukaryota; kingdom Metazoa; phylum Nematoda; class Chromadorea; order Rhabditida; family Strongyloididae; genus Strongyloides; species Strongyloides papillosus. The sequence continues at coordinate 1,772,559 of SRSI01000078.1, read as the reverse complement.
AGTGGACTAATGGAAATTTAAGACTAGTTAATAAAAATGGTAAAGATGTTCTTGGTTCTGAGGTTGCTGTTCATGATAAGAGTATTGATATACCCGTTCAACAGTGGCTAAATATTGCTGAAAATTTATTAGGTAATGTTAGAGGTCAATAATATATGTTTTTAAATAATTTATCATAACTCTTTGTATGTTTTCTATAAAAAAATGGCATTTTAAATATTTTGGCAAATAATAATAAATAATGAATATGTTCTTTTAAAATAAAAAATTTCTCTTTTTTTGTTAAATCCACCACTGATTTACCTAATTCGATAATTTTACTACTATTTTTTATATTTTTGTTCCAGTACGATTTATTTATATTACTAATACTATAGAAGAACGACCTTGAAAATCATTGTTTGTAAAAACATATATTTATCTATTTACAAGAAAAAAAGTGTGTATATTATTAACAATAAAGTACTTATCATAATGGTAACTTATCAAAATACAATCAGTCAATTCTAAGATATTATAATATAATTAAATAACAATCATAAGAGATTCATGACATTTGTTTTTCTTAAATTAAATTTGTTCATTATACACATATTAACCTTTAAATAGTCCTTCATGATATAATTTTTCAAACTACATAGGTGTACAAATAAATTTATATATATCAAATGATATTAATTTGCCAACATTTATTTACTTTTTACAACAATTTGTAATCTTCTCATTGTCTTCAATATCATTGCATTTTTAACAATATAATAAATTATATTCAGTTTTTCAATTATCTATTATGTGTCACCTATATCAAAAAGTATCTTGACATATTCTCATTCATTTTTTTTCATACATTACACTTATAATAATCCTTTTGATACCATGATATTGAACTATCATCGTATCACTTTCCTTTATTCGATAAAGACAAGCCGATGAATTGAAGGGGTATGAGTTTTACTGAAACAAAAAACTAAAAATCACTTAACATCTATAAATGGGTATTGAAAACTTTAATATATATCAGATCATCTCTCTGTATTCACTTACCTACCGCTTCCCTTTTCTATTTTTTATAATGAACTTAAAACACTCGACAATATATTGTAAAGAAGTAGTATATATTTGATCTAACCGAAATTGCGAAAGAAGCTTACATTATTCAGGTATATAATAATGATACTGATTAAATGAACTACTAAATATCCATACTCGGCATATATCATAAAAACGAAACATGAAAAAGAAAATCATATGAAAAGATAAATACGATAATCCTTATGAAATTGATAGAGTTGAAATATGAATACTTCCACCTGACAAATATTTTTTAAATTGTTAACATAGATAATTACTATTATGCCGAATTATTTTAATTGTATATATATAATAAATTATAACATTTCTATCAATATTTTTTGGATATCCTTATTCATGTTAAAATAACATAAACTTGTTAAAATTTTTCGCATATAAGCATATATAAAAGTTCAAAAGTGTATGGTTAATAGTTTTTACGTCACCCAATTAACATAAGCATAATAACTTTTTAATGTTTATTCTAATTTGTTACCAAATTAGCAGGCTTTATTAGGCCAGAAAATTTCTATACCTGCTGTTTTTTACTACTATCTGGTTGGTATTGCGTAAAATAGAGTTCTCAAAATTATTCTCCAATTAATGTATAATAATTGATTTAAATAAGAAAAGGCAAATTTTTCTAACAAGAACAATCATAAAAGTCTTAAAAAAATATCATATTTATAATTTTACATTTATTTAAATTAATGTGTTTAAAGGTTAATATATTTATATATATATGAGTTTTGCGAAAAACGCTAAATAATTATGATCAAATGTATGAAATTTGTCCGCCATCCAGTTAAAAAAGTTATAAAATGTGTATACTGTAAAATAACTATTACATGTATTGTTTTGTATTTGTTCAAAATCGGGTGGTTTTATCTTAAACCATATTATCTTTAGAGTAAATTGAATATTTCTTCTATTAGGATTAATTCATTAAAAAGGTTCCTTCAGAGATATTTTTGAAAGAAGTAATGTAATTAATCTTTCTCTAAACCAAAAGACAAACATATTGATAATAGTATTGTGTAATATTGGTGAAACAGATTTTCATGTTATCATATAACTATATATATAATATATCTAAAATCCTCGTCTAATAAAAAAAATATTTATTCGTCATTTGAGAGATTTGTAAAACATGATGATGTTGGTAGTGATACGGTAACTTTAACGGCTTTATTTTTTTCTTTACTTTCTACAAGATTTACATCATCATTATCATTTTCATCATCCCCATCAGTTTCAACTTCCGAGTGTTGACTATGACAATCATTGGTAGAGGTATTAGAGTCTGTTGCTGCTAAGTGAAGATTACTCTCTGAATTGATTGAGGATGAAGCCATTAATTCGTTAATAAGACCGGATATTGTGAAACTTGAAGAATTATTAGTTGTTGGTGATGAAAATTTATTTGAATCAGTGTGTTTTGTTGAAGGCAACATTTTATCGCCACTACCACAAATTACTTGATTGTTTGACAAATTGACATTAGCCGACAATAATCTCGATATAATAGGCTCAAAACAATTGACTGAATCTAACAACAGCATTGTATGAATATATCGTAATGGTTGAAATTGATAAAGTATCTGTTGGTGGTGTGCAAGATTTACTGATAAAAATTGTTCCATTGGTGAGGTACGCTCTAAATTAAGTAATTAAAATATTAAAAACGAGTTGATACCTTTTAATGTCAATAACATTTTTAATATTCCCAATTCATTATTGTCCAATTGTAAGTTTTCGATGTGTTTAATTGTTGTATCAAATTTTTCACACAAAACATATCCCTCTGGATCATCTTGTTTCTTATAATTTATGTTAACTAAATTTTTAATAACTTTCTCTTCATATGCCGTTAAAATAAATAACCCGCTCCAACATTTATTTATTATTTTATGCTATAAAGAAAATTTTATAATATAACTATTATGTTAAGTTAAATTTTTATTTAAAGATTAACAAATTAAAGTCATGAATTAAGATTTTCAAAAATAAAGTACTCCTACTCCAGCAATATGTCATATATTAAAAGCTTCAAGTTTAAGGACTTTTTTTCGACATCCTTACTACAATTGCCATATTGTATTTGCGCAAAATGTGTTGACCTTGCATGACACTATCTCTTCTTGAACTCCTTTCTCTATTATCATTTAATTTAAGAGATACTTATATAAAATATTATAAATAAAAAAATTTAGCTTATATGTTACTGTTAGAGAATTACAGTTTAATAATCTAATAAAGTAGTTACAATCACTTGTAATAATCATATGTTTTTTAACTAATAGTATCATGTTACTAAAACATGTTAACACATCCTTACCTGTTCTTGAACTGGTACTTGGGATAATTGAAGAAACGATTGTGCCCAGTTAAGTGCATGGATTAAAGTACTTTTGAATAAAACACCATTTTGTAGATTAACTTCATTAATTAAGTTTGCGAATGCTTTAAATGCTTGAAAATGATTTGGAATATTAATAAGTGATTGATGTGGAAGTACTGACATTTGTGGTACTAATGGTAGCATTCGCGATGTTGGTGACGATACTGTAACTTGAGAATTTTTTATTTCGTGTATCCCCGAAAATAGTGCCATTTGCCTTCTAATCGTTGAATTTCTTGGTCCACGTTCATGTTGGACAGCTTCTTTATTCATTCCAATATCAAGGCATCTTTTTAGACGACAAGCACGACATTGATTCCTATGTGTCTTGTCAACAACACACTTTCCTTCCTCACCCCTACCTCTATTTTTACAAACATACTGACGATGTCTTCTTACAGAACGTTTAAAAAATCCTGCACATCCATCACAACTGAATATACCGTAGTGTTTTCCTGAAGAATGGTCTTGGCAAACTTTACATGGAATGTCGAGTAATATACGGCCTGAAAAATTATTAATTTTTAATAAATATTTGCCTATCCTTTAGGGTAACCACATCATATTATGCTTAATCTTTTTTAATTTTAAATCCAATATTAATGAATGTGTGATATTATATAATTTTATTTTTCATATCCTAATAATCATGTCAACAACTTTATAACATTTAATTTCATTTGCAAAATAGTAAATATATTATTATTTGATAATTTTTAATATACTTTTTAATTTTTAAAAACATATATAGAGGATAATAAAAAATGAGGGAGAAGATTAATTGTGGGGGTATTGAAAATTTAAAATAACTCTAATTAAAGGATACTTAATATTTTTATAAATAGCCAACTTAATAATTGTTATTTTTAAAGATTAAACTTACTTGAGTTGGATGCAGCCATCTTGAATTATAATTTCAATATAACTCTTTTATAAAGAAGTAAGTTTTCAATGAACTTGAATGGATATTAAAAATAAGAATGATAAAAATTATTTTAAGATTTTAATATATAGAAAACTTATAAAATCTATAAGTGTGAATAAAATTTTGACAAAGTGACTGATTGCCTTATTTTGAAAAATTACTATATTTGACTATTCTGTCTAAAGATATTAATGGGAGTTACTATTAACAAGGGGAGGAGATAAACAGATTTATGGGATGTCAAATTGTCGTTTAGTCGCAGTCGTATTCTATTGGTTCTTAAATAGAAAAATTCATGTGTCAATTAAGTCTTTAATAGTCATAGTGTCATGACATGTACAAAATCATTTTTAAATTTCTTTTTAATTATTACTTTAAGGAGGAGTAACATGAGAAAAATATTAAATATTCTTTATATCTTTAAAAAATCCACTAACATAAATTAATAAAAGGAAAATAAAGATTTCTTTTTTTTCAACAAAAATAAAACAATAACAAGAATTTTTATGAGAATTTCTCTTGTAAAAAAATAATAATAATTATGATTTAACAATATATGATGTGCCAAATTGCTTTTTTTTAAAGATCTGTACTTACATAAAATTTAAAATATGTAAATAATTTTATTTTTTAACTAATTTTTATTCATGTATAGTTATAAAGATATAAAGATTTAATTTAAACTGTAATACATAATAATATGTTACATAAATGATTGCCTTTGGTAAGATGACAAGTGATGATTTCTTTAAATTATGTAAACATTAAAAATGAATAATATTTTATTTACTTTGAGTTAAAGAGGTTATATTTATTAAAATCATGAAAAATATTGTACATATATTTTATAATGAACTTTAAAATAAACTGTTATAATATTTTGAGATATTGTTCAATTGCCTTTACTATTCATACTTAAACAAATAATTAGGATACCTTATTTAAAGTAACGATTGTCTCTTTTTACCACCTCTTATGCATTGATATCGGAAGTCATTTGCCAAAAAGTTTTAAAGCTTTTTATTCAAATTTAACACATATTTGGGTAGTTAATTTTAATAGTTTGACAAAGTTCGTTTTTCAACAACCTTTCTCTACATTATTTAGTCATGTTTTAAAGTGTGATTTTGTAAATTGAGGAAGTAATTGATATTTGGATAAAATGCAGTTATAATGTGTTATTTTTCAATTTTATGCTTTTTTGTTATAAATTTTTTAATAACCCTTTTACTTTTTTCTACGTTTCATATAAAATGATTTTTATTAAATTAATTAAACTTACTTATATAATTTCTGTTAAAATTAACAACAATTGTGACATTGTACAAAATAAAGCTAAAACAATTATCCTGTATATTCAATTTAAAAGGAAAAAAGATTAACTTTGGTAAACGGAAGCCGAAATTGATCTGTTTTAGGAGTCGGTAACGCTTATTCAAAAAAGAAGAAGCAATCAACTTACAATTCGTTAAGGGTTATGTACTGTCAGATGATCTTGCATCATTTAGTAATATATTAAGTAAGGACAAGCTTTATTATGTAGTCAATACATAAAGATAATCTCTTAATTAACAACAACGGATGTGTTTTTGAATTTTAATAAAAAGAAGTTACATCTATTTACAAGTATGAAATTGTAACAATCAAATAATTACTTTATTACTGTAAAAGCTAAGAAAAAATCTATACATAATGTTAGTTTATATAATTATCAAAATAAGTAGTAAGTAAATCATAGGAGGCACCCAATGCCCAAGACATCTCCATTCCTCTTAATTTTTTTGCTAACTAAAAAAAAAGATATCTTTTTATTTATAGAACATATATTCAAACTTACGTAAATTTTTTTGCTATCTGGAAGTCCATACCCATAGTGAAGAAGAGTATAGATATATGTTAAATCATGACATTGCCATGGTTTCCAATGTTCTGGTCCCAATTCTTCTTTCTTAATTAAACAAGCTTTTTCAGCAGCCGTTCTGTAATCTGAAACTTTCACGTATCCACCTAATTGTTTACTACAACGAGGAACCAATCCAGCTTGTAAACCACGATCATAAAAATATGAGAAACCAAAAATGTCTTTTTCACTCAATTCTTTCATCGGTTTTACCTCAGTAATCTCTTGAACGTATATCTTGTTAAATTCTAGGCATTTATCAAAACCTGAATCATGGATTCCATTAACTGTCCAATTATTATCAGCATAACTCCATCCTTTAATATGTAAATCATGCGGTAAACATGGTGTCTTCAAATAATTATCATCTGACTCATTATGTAACAATGAAACCCCTAACCTTGATGCAACAAGACCATTTCCCAAATAACTATGTGAATAAAGTTTTATATTTTTACCGAAAAATTTTGTCTTATAAACACTGTTAATCTTAATATCCTCAAAAATGGATAAGTCATTTGGCATAAAAGTTAATTGTGTTGAACCACCACCTAAATCCATTGATGCAGCAGTTTCATTAATATCAATTTTTGGCAACTTTTCAGCATTCTTATTAAAAACAACACCATCGACACGATTAGTTAGAAAATTAAGTGTTATCCATGCATAGACACCTTCATTTATACCCGGCATAATACTAACAGCATCAGTAAACATTATAAAACCAGAATTTCTTAGAACATCAGAAACTTTCGCTAAAATATCATTTGCTTTATTATCTTTAAGCAACCTTAATCCAGCTGTTGCTTTTAATGTTACTGGAGTATGCCTCCATAAATGTTTTGGTATTGTTTGTTGAGCTTTATCAATAAGTATTTGAACTTTAAGTGCAGCCTCCTCTGGGTTGTTGGCAAAATTTGATAAACCAGGTTTAACTTCTAAAAATGTTTCAGATTCAATTTTAAATGCATGTGGGTTGATGGCTGATCCTTGGTGAATTGAATGAAAAAGATGTAATCTTGTACCTGTTGAACCAGCATCTATTACAACAGCAAAGAAATTCGTTATCTCATTTTCATCATAAAAATTAGATATATCTTTAAATGCAACATTTGTATTAGTATTTTTGCCATATGTATTTTTCTTAACTTCACTATCATCATCAGGTAGTAGGATGAATGCGACTATAATACCAAAAATTGAACATAATATACTAAATTTTATAGGAAAAAATCCCTTAGATAAAGGATAATTTATCTTTTCTTTATTACTCATTGATATGTTTCAAAAAAAGAATATAAGTGATAGATTGTTAGGATTAATATAGTTTTAGACTTTTTGAAATGTTAAAGTATTACAATAACATTTCTTTATCTAAAAATGAAAAAATATTTTTAAATTAACCCTTAAATTAAATTTATTAGGTACAAAAGAATAATACATCGTTTTCATTATATATTTATACACAATATTATTCACGCAATGACTGCTTCTTCTTTTTTTTGTCACATAAACCAATAGAGATTGATTTTTGTTTGATAATTGATAATATAGTGACGCAAATGTAATTGTGAAATTTGAATTAAAACCTTTCTTAATGATTATAATAGTGATAAAAACGTGGCATGCATTGAAGAAATAAAATTTAATAACTAACGATAGTAGTACTTCAGATTATAGCTTATCAAATAAGAGTATAGGAAATTATTAAAAAAGTAGGAAATAAAAAGTTTTTTCGTTGACATAGGTGAGGGGATAATATTTCTCGGTAATAGAGCAATATTTTCCGGTAAAATATTACAATACCGCAACATTGTTCCACAGATCATCGTTTAAAAACTTTAGATTTAAAATGACATTGAAGATGAAATAACTTTTGTGTAAACTGATTCGATAGTATTAACTAAAAAGTTTACATAATAACAGATATTTTAAAAATTTTCACTTTTTAAATTACAATGTTGTTATGCGTTTTACTCAAAAACACATATATTTATTACTTTACGAAACGGTTATTTATTTTAATATCTAAAATTCAATTTAGTTATTAAATAAATGTTTTTTTTTAAAAATAAACATATACAGATTGATAATTTGTATTTTTGTGTTTAATAATTTGTTTAATAGAAATATTAATTAAATATGTTAGATATTTGTTTACAATAAGTGTTTGTCTATAGTTGTTTTTTAAATAAAAGATAACTTTTATCTTAAGCTAATATCAAAAAAGATATTCGTTAATGTTGATATAATAAAATTCTAGTTATTATTATTGTTTCAGAATAATAATAAAAAAATTTTATATTTAAAAATTAATAATGTAAAAATGATATTTTTTTAAAGATTAGTCTACTGTATTGTTTTTCTAAAGATTTAAATACATACTACACTTTATTATAATGCTCATCACGCAAATTATTTTTATCAATTATTGAAAGTATCCTTAATTGTTTTGGAATCATAATGAAAATACATACCCCAAGGGTAAATAAAATAATGTTTGATTTTCCTTTTCATCATCTTTTTATAAAATATGGTATGATTATTATTATTTAAAAAGTTTGAGATGATGATAATAACAATAATTTTATATTAATACAATAAAATATTTATTTTATAAAAGACGATTATTGTGTATTGAAAGTAGCAACAAAGATCTTTGGTTAAAATTGAATGATTAAAAGATAACTCAGAATAATTTATTAAATAAGTAAAAGAACGTTTATTTTCTGTGAAAAGCGTATCAAATTTATTTGCGCAAATCAATTGGTGTTGGTAGTTTTAATTGAATGATCATCTGATCATACATCGTGCTTTGTTTCATAATTTGTTGTTCCCTCGTCCACCAAAAGAACTTTTAAGATTATTAAAATCAATTGATATATATAAATTATATGTATTCATAAATGTATCTAACTGCAATACGGATGTATATATATAAATTTTATGGGGTAATGGAGAAACAACAATTCATTATTATCTTAGAAACTGAAAAAGGGGATGGATTATAGATATTCTCCTAAAAAGATCGACCTATTTTGGAATAAAATAGGCATATTCCTGACGTTAAAATGTAATAATTATGTCTAATTATCATTGACATGCTTTCTTATCGTTCTTCATTGGCACTTAACAATTACTATCACTATCATGAAGATAAAAAATATTACAATTACTATAGACATAGGGATAGTGGAAAATGTTTAATTAAATTAATATATGCATCCGGTGCTTTAACAATTATCATTTTTTCAATATCATTTTTTATTTATTATTCACAATATTTGTCTGTTCTGTCATATGAACCAATTCCTCAAAATGATAATATTCATAAAAGATTTAAGAGAGATTTTATGTTTGTTAGTGATAAAAATGTCTCTGATCCTGGTTGTTTTAAAGTAAGTTTGTTATTCTTTTATTGTATATATACTAAAAAATTTTTAAAGAGTTGTAATGATGAATGGATAAAGGATTTTGAGAAATCTTTTAGTATAAATCACACCGAATTTTATGACTTTCCATTTCATCCAACATTACTTGATTATCAAAAATTTTTAAAATATTGTGAGTTGGCAGATAAACAGACGAATTGTTTTATAAATAAATGTGATGATCAATCTGCTGACAAAGTATTCTCCCCCTCCAATTATATATGCCAATTTAAGAGAGCACAATTTGTTCAAGCAAGACCTTGCCTTGAAGAGACTGAACCTTTAACATTTTTAAAATGTGATCAAGAATGTCATAAAAAGGCACTAAAAGGAATAAATTTATCAGATCGTGATACTATGGGAACAGTTTATTCTAGTAACAATTTAGATAGATATGAGAAAGAACTAAATTTTCTTTGTGGTTTCCAAGAATGCTATAAAGACTGTCACAAGGACATTGTCAGAGAATTTTGTTCACCATCATTATCAAATACAGTCTATACACTTGTAGATCAATACATAAAATGGCATGCGACAGATATATATGATTGGCATATATTAACAAATAATCTAGAAAAATTACCATATACTTGTTTAAGGCTTACAGGATATGCACCAGAATCAGATCAAGTCGCCAAATTAATCACCATGTCTTAAACATTATTAATCTTTAAATTGTTATTGATACTCTATATATCTATTTTATCTCTTTTTCTCTATATATCTTTATTATTATATTCAATATATTTAATTTACTTTTTCAAATATTTTTAATACGTCACCGGTTAATGTTTATCTTTCATCTTTAATGGAAGAAATATTAAAGGCGTACATATTGTAATTAATAAAATTATAATAAAAATTTTTCTACAATATCACCTATTATTTTACGTTTTATCCTCAACTCAATTACCACATTATTTTTATATTACCCTCAATCGCCATATACACATTAAGTCTTTTTAAAAAATCTATGTTACTATCATTAGATGTGTACTCTCTAATGACTCATAATTTACTTATACTTCACCACTACTCTTACCACGAAAAATAATAATTTTGGAGTAACATAAAGTTAATATATTGAGAACTACATAGTGTAACCTCTTCTCTAATATTCTACGCATTACTTATGGGGTGTTTTGGTATTTCTATTCTTTTGTATTTTTATAAATTTTTATTTACATAATAAGATCAATCATTTTATAGTATATAATATTAACTTTCATGTATTTTAAAGTTAGCTTACATAAATTTATTCCTTCGTAACTATTTTTTATTTTAACACATGCTTGATTGTAGTATATAAAGTATTTTTCTAATCGAGAATTTCAAAGATTGATAAAATATTTGTGACTTCATATTTATTCGCGTATATATTTTTCGACACCTACGATTTACAAAAATATAACGTTTTAGAAGTTATTTTAATTAATTTTACAATTTATAATCTGTAATTGTATCTTATTTTTAGAGTAGGAAAAAAATTTAAAAAATTGTGATCCAGCAAATTTATGTACATATATTTTTGCAATATATATTCTTACTGACATTAACTTTATATTCTCAATTTATAAAATAATAGGAAGGAAAAATTATATTTATTCAATATGGGGAAAAAGTTATCTAAATTATTTGGTAAAAAAGAGATGAGAATTTTAATGCTTGGATTGGATGCTGCCGGTAAAACTACTATTTTGTACAAATTAAAACTTGGACAATCTGTTACAACTATCCCAACTGTTGGATTTAATGTTGAAACAGTTACATATCGTAATATAAAATTTAGTGTTTGGGTATGTTATTAGATTTTTAGTATTTCTATACGATATTTAACATATTTAAGGATGTTGGTGGACAGGATAAAATAAGGCCACTATGGAGACATTATTATGCTGGATCACATGGCCTTGTTTTTGTAGTTGATTCCGGTGATAGAGATAGAATCGATGAAGCACGGCAAGAACTCCATCGAATTATAAACGATAGAGAGATGAAAGAAGCTGTTATCCTTGTTTTTGCCAATAAACAGGATACAATTGACGGTAACTTTTTCTATTACAACATATTGATTAATCATAATTTTTAGCAATGAAACCAAATGAAATTCAGGATAAATTAGGGTTAACTAGATTAAGAGATAGGAATTGGTATGTGCAGCCATGTTGTGCAAATGCTTCTGAAGGCTTATTTGAGGGTTTAACGTGGCTTTCATCAAATTATAAAGCCTAAAATGAAGTGAATTGTCTTAAACACACACCATAGCAACAGTAAAATTGCGTTTCGCAAAAAAATATGCTCTTTATTTATAATATTGCCTAGAGATGGTGCGATAGGTAATGCAAAGTGTTGCCAAAGTTTAACCATAAATTATTAAACCTTTTTTATAATCTTTAAAATTTATAATAATTTTAAAGATCGTATTAGTTTTTTTATTCACAGTCTTTTTCAAATACATAATGATACATTTGTTTTTCAATCAATGTATAGATAGATTTTATTTTTTGATATATTGCTTCTTTTTTTATAACATCTGTATTACTTAATTAAATGAAATTTAAAAAGTTTGCTTCTAATATTATAAGTATTTATTATAATTCCCTTTTTCTTTCTTTATTTAATTTTATTTATTAAAAAATTTTTTTTATAAAAAAAGTTTTATTTTTTTAAAAGAATATGATACAGCATTCATTAAAAGGTAATTATAAAAAAAAGAAAAATATTTTATTTGTCATCTAGCTTGTCATTCTGTTAGAAATTTCTCTAGAAACAATTTGATTGAAAGGACAGGAATCATCATTAGTAAAAAAAAGTAAACAAGTATGTAACCATTTTTGTATTGAAATTATGTCTCTCTTATTACATGTATTCCTATTAATCATATTATTTATTTCTACAAATTTTTGTATTACAAACGTATACGACAATTTAGATAATAGTTTAGAAAAAAAGTATTTAGAAGTTGGGGTGTATAAAGACTATGATTTAGACATTCGAGATTATCAAATTGTATGTTAAAAAATTTATTTTTAACGTATGTTTTCTAGGATCTTGTTATAGAGAAGACAAATGAATTTTTAGAGAAAGCAATTTTAAGGGAAGAAAATTCAACAAAATCATTTATAATTCAATTGTCTTATGATGAAATTAAGACAATTAAATTTTTTTCCAAAATTCAAATAATAAGCCAAATTTCTGGAGGTTATAAGAGTGGAAATATACTTTTCACTAATAAAAATTTTGCAAAAAATAGTCATGAGGTTGTTGGGTTTAGTTTTGGTTTATTTTGTAATTCTCTTCCTTTTAACATTATCGGCATATTGGTTGACGTTACAGAATCAACAGTTTCGTTTGAAAATGTTTTAGCAAGAAGAATTCTACATGAAATTGGTCATTCTCTAACAGCAATCCATGATGATAATGATGATTATAGTTATAATATAATGGCACCACTTGAAATTATTGTTGAACATGAAAATAATACATTATTTTCAAATCCATCACTTAAAGCTATGTCAAGATATGTTTTTAAATCATGCAAAAATTATCTTGTTGATATTAATGTAAAAAACTGTGGGAATGGTATTTTAGACAAAGGGGAGGAATGTGATGAAGGTCATAAAAATTTTAATGTTAACTTCAAATGTTGTAATAAGTTTTGTAAATTAAAACAATCTGCTAAATGTTGTGATAATAATCATGATTGTTGTTTTCAATGTAAAATTGCTCCATCAAATATTTCATGCTACCCTAAAGTACTTTATCAGTGTATTGATGAAAGTTTTTGTGATGGCATAAATCCAGTCTGTCCCAAACCAAAAATCTCCCAGATAACACAAAATGTTTAAAAAATGGTGGTAGATGTTTTAATGGTAAATGTGTTGATAAGTGTAAATATGTTGATGAAAATTATGTACATTGTTTATGTGAAGAAGATAACTTTCGTTGTTATCAATGTTGTAAGGAAACAAATGATGGAGTTTGTAAACCACTATCTAAAAAAATTCCTCTAGAAGAAGGTTCGGTGTGTAGTATGGTGAATAAAAATTTCCGTTGTAACAATGAATCAAAATGCGTTTATAATTTATCTTCAAATTACCCAACAAATTATGATTCTAAAAGAAAAAAATGGAGTAACTACTACTTTCAAAATACAATTACTATAATTTTTATGATATTTTTACCAATATTGGTTTTTTGTAAAGCACGAAATGTAAGTTTTTAAAATTCTTATTTTATATAATTTTTATTTCAGAATTATTCTCAGTTTAAAATATCTCTTAACAATGAAGAAATAGTGAAAACCTATAGACAAAATAATTGATAGTTTATCCTATATATAATACATACATTTAATAATGAAATAATTTTTAAATTTATATTGCTTCTCCTTTACAAAATAATTTTAAATTCTTACATCCTCCCTTGCTAAGTAAAAATTTAACTCTTTCTTGCGACCCTTTTTGACCAATATATGAATATTTGTAAGCGTTTAATCTTTCGTTCGTTGTCAATTTATTAGCAATCTAAAATAATATCTTAAAGGTAAGGAAAGAAAAGATAACATACTTGATATATTTGAAAATATGTCATAATGCATATCCAAATAAAAATAATACTTGAAAGTAAAAGAACATATAATATCCATGTATTATATAATAATATATCAAAAAATACATTGTAAGATTCCTTAGTTGATAAGATATCTAAAATACATTTAAAAAGAATAAAAAAATTGATAACTTACTACAGATACAACCGTAAATAATTATTAAAAGTTCACAAATTAATGAAATAAGGTACATTAAAAAGTGAAAATGATTATTTGCTCCAACACAATTTCCAATCCAAGGACAATGATGATCAAATCTTAATATACATTTATCACAAAATTTGCAATGTTTTGATCTGTGAGGACGTATTAAAAGGCATGTTGTACAAAATTTATCAGAAAAATTTTCTTCCTCAAATGTTTTTGATATCATACTATATGTTTCCTTCAAAAGAATGAAGTAGAAAAATTATTTATTTTTGTAACTTACTGTAATTGAAACATTATATACACCAGGATCAGTAAAAACCAGTGCAATATAGATGTATGAAATAAATGATAACAATACATAGAAGGATGTATTTACGTACCATGGAACAAGTCCATGAATATAACAAATCCAACTAAAGATCATTAAAAATTTCAATGCTACAGCCACACCAAATGGTAGATATAAAAAATGTTTCGTATTATCAATTATTTTTAATAACCATCTAACAAATATTCCTAAACTTAAAATGGCAATCAAAGTAGCTATATGAGATTCAAAGAAAAAATTAATAATTATTAAGGATGTTAATATAAATGTTGGTAACAAAAAATATATTTTCTTAATAACTTCATCATTATCTTTTATATCTTTAAAATATGAATGTTTTAGTATCCCACGTTTTTTTAATCCTTTTTCTATAATTTTTACAATATTCATATTACCTTTTCTCTTAGCTATAATTAAAGGTGTCTCTCGTTGTTTATTATCCTTATTAATATCTATATCTAATGAAACTAAAAGTTCAACTGCACTTGTATTTCCTTGTATTACAGCCCAATGTAAGCATGTATTACCATATGATATATCAGCCATATTAACATCAGCCTTCAATGTTGTTAACATCTTTAATAAATCTAATGAATGAACTTTATATGCAGCCCACATAGCTGGTGTCATTGAAGAGGCATCTTTCTCATCAGGTGAGACGCCTTTTGAAATTAAATATGCAACAACTGGTGTACAACCAAATTGTGCTGCTACATGAATAGCCCCAAATCCTTCAACATTTCTTAAATATGGATCAGCATTATGTTTCATAAGCAAAGCTACCATTTTTGTATGTCCATGACGGGATGCCCAATGTAACGGGGTAGAACATAATACCCCACCAATAGCATTAACATTGCAGTTATAATCAATAAGCAATTTAGCAATCTAAAGTATGAAAAAAAGAAATAAAATTAAAATAAATATATTTTATACCTTTAGTCGATTATTAATTGCCGCCCAGTGAAGAAGAGAACAATCATCAGAATCTGTACAGTCAGGTGATATGATACCTCTATCAAGCATATCTTTTAATGTATCATAATCTCCGAATTGAGCTGCTTGTCTAGCATCAATCACATAAGCAGCCATATTATCTTTGTGCTGCTCATCATTATTCTGCATATTGCTTATTTTTTTCTAAATATATTTTTATATATTTATAAAAAAATGTATATCTAGATAGTATTGTTTATTTGTTTTTTCACTTTCTATAATTATAAAATTTTAAAGAAATAAGATAGTTGTTTTGTGAAATATTATTTAGATAATAGCAACGATAACTATATACAAACTAACATTATAAAAATGTAACTTTAAAAATGAAAAGTAAGAAAAGAAAATATATATTTATATATCAAAAATTAATGAAGAATATAATCGCAATTTTATTTTCTACAAAGAAATGATATTTTGTAAATTTAAATATAAATGATTTTTATATAAGGTAATAGTATTATATAACGTTTATAGTTTATAATATTATAAAAACTCAAAGGCATTAACCCTCAGCTGTCACAGTTTGAATAATTTTTTTGTGTGCAATATTAAGATGGTCTATATTTAAAATCTATACAACATATATAGTCATTCATTAGAAAAGTTGAGCTATCTAATTCAACTTTCAATTTTATTTAAAAAAATTGATTAAAAAGAATTTCAATAAAAATTTACCATATGCTTTTATAATTTTACTATAAATACTTTATATAAATATCCATTCGAAAAAGAATATTATTATAATTGACATAGAAAAATTTTTTGTACACAAATAAATTCAGTAAATAATCTTTAATTCTAAAAGGAAGTTTGGACATATGTATCTCGAAAAGTCCAATAAAGTTATGAAGAATACTTCAATACACTCTTTAAACATATATTTATTGTAGCAATTTATATAATACATATTTTTCAAATAAGTATGATATATGAAATTAATAAAAAATACAAACATTATCATTTAAAAGTTTATTTTTCAAATTTTTCTACCTATGTTCTATTAATAAAAAGGCTAAGTGAGGCAACAGAAAAAAAATACTTTATATTTGATTGAATAATTACTCTTGATTATTATCAAAAGAAGAACCACGCTTTCCTTTTATTTGCGCTACGAAACTATCAAAAGATGACTGTCTTTCTTTAAATTGAAACAACTAAAAAATTACTTAAAAAAAATAAAGTGTTTTAAGTACCTGATCTTCAATATTTAATGATGTCTCTGATGTAAATGAAGGTAATACGTCTGGAGCTAATCGACATTCCCTTTCAAATTCTCGTAAATTATCACCTAAACTTTCCATACTAGAGAGTGGAAATAAATTAATATAAGATTCATCATCATCTCTTTTTTTATCTTTATTTTTCTTGTCGATATCTGAAATGCATTCATCTATGTAATCTTCATCCTCCCGATATGTTATGGAATTTTTAAATTGCCTCCTACTTGATAAGGGTAAGTTTAACGGAAGATTTTTTGCGTAATTATTGTCTTTTAAATTATCAACACTCGATGGTATAGTTAAAGAGTGTCTAATCGGCCTAGCTGATGATGTTGATTTTAATGGCATTAGGGATATTGTACTTTTACTACCACACATAAAATTTTCTAAAAAAAAAGTTAGATATTATAAAAAATGATTTTTAAAAAACAACAACCTTCAGTTAATATTGGAAGGTGACTAGTACTATGTTGTGAATTAGTTAACGGATTATCATTTAAAAGTGCTTCAAATGGTAATGAATTATGTCTAACACGAGGTCTTAGTGATAAATTATATGAAATAGGACTACCATGGAGGTATGTGGTACTTGGCAAAAATATAGCAGATGCCAACGCTTCATCAGACATATATTCATTGGGTTTCATAAATGAATGAATTGAACTGTCATCAGAACTGGAGTGAGACCTTCCCAACATAAAACGTGGATGATCTTTTGGCGAATTTCTTGTAATGTCTATCGAGGCAGGTGATGTTCCGAAATTATTTCCAAAGTCAGACATTGGTGATGGAGTAATTGTTTGACTTCCTATTTTTGGAACAATACTAATAGGTTTTGTCTTATTAATATATGTTGTTTCTGTTCCCTCAATAACACTCTTCTCCATCGTCTCCTCTTTTTTCTCCTTTACTTCATCATTATATACTGATATCTTCATACTCGTTCTATACCTTACATCTAAACAAACATACCCAAAAGGAGATGGTATTTCACCTAATTTGACAAATTTATGATTCTCACCAAAGGCTTTTTCATCCACAGGTCCATTATAAATTCTGTACAATATAACATATGTTTCTGAACTTTGCTTTCTAACATAATACCTATATGAAGGAAGTACTCTGGATGAAGAATAAGCACTTTTAAGTAATGTTCCCATTCTGTGATAAAGATCTGTTCTTACATTTATTGAATTATCCACATTTGAACTATCCACATATAATGACCATGTTTCTAATGGTAAAGTTTCTCTATCAGATGTATATAGATAAAAATCAATATTTACAGAATCTATTTTAGGTGGATAACTAAAAAAGTACATTTAAGTCAAAGTAAAATATTAGTAACATACTGTAATACATTCTTCTTTAAATATTTTGCAACCTCTCCAATTTCATCAATTTTCAAGTTAAACCAATCTGATAAATGGGGCTCTGGTGTGCATTTATGTGACAGCTTTTCTCCCATTCGTGCTTGAACAACAATTTGTATCAATCTCGTTGATAGAAACTTCACAAATTTGGCAAAATCATTATATTGGGTTTGTGTAACTTCATCAGGCATCTATAAAAAAAAGAATAGTGAAATATTCACAAAATAAAATATTTATACTAATGACTAATTAATAAAAAAGAATTCATGTGGATTAAAATTTCTATGTTAAATAGTAATCAAAATTCAAAGATTATTATCTTAAACATTTTTTTAGTTTAAATACCATGATTAAAAGTGTATACATACTATATCATACTAACATTTTTATAATGATATGTAAACCTGTATCTAGATAGGTTATTTTATGTAATCAACATATTTCAAAAAAAAAGTTTAAAGAAAAATCGTCTTGTGATTTACTAAAACATATAAGTGTTATAAAACTTGCACCATGTGATTAACGAATTTACAATGTGTTGTCTATTATCAAGTATGCATTTCAGGTGATTTTATGATACATTTCTTTTCGTTATAAGACATATGAATTATTTAAGTGGAGATATGTTTTTATGGTATTATTTTAAACAATAGTGCATTTTTATCACCCACCAGACGACTTCCTCCACCCAAAACATTAATAATAGATATTACATCAATACATCTTTTTTCGTTATTTTAATTTATCTATCAGAATAAATATTATTTAGAAAAAATTAAAAATTAGAAAGATATAATCGACATTTAAGTGCGCTTTTATTTTTACATGTATTTATATCACATACACAAAGATAAAACAAATTTAAGAAGTGAAGTAGCACACATCATCGCGACGTATTAATTGATATAATGTTACAAAAAAATATTATATTTAATCATTTTAACCACTTTTATTGGGTTAAAATGATCACATTATAATGAGTGGTTAGATATAATTACTTTCAAATCTCAATACAATTACAAAAAAAAAATAAAAATATGTTAGTTTAGCTATAAAGAAAATAGAAAAAAAATCTCTAAAGATACTATCATATTCATACAGTGAACATTTTTTTGTGGTCAATAACTAATTATTACTCTTTGAAATTGATAACGATTTGCTTAGCTTTTGGGTCGTCAAAACGATCCATTGTTTGTACTGAATTAAGCATAAGGAACCCAAATAATAATACAGAAGCCAAAATGAGGGCTGAAATTATACTCATCCATGATCCAACACTAAACGTTGGTACACAATCATTCATATTATGTACAAAACCATAAAAATTCTTACCATCGGTCTTTGGACCAATCATTTGAATTTGAAAACCATTTAATGTCATACCAATTTTATTTTCACCATCTGATGGAGCAAAGACAGCCGATGTTTGACTACAAGCATATCCATAATCACTGTACATATAAGCATCTAAAAATTTTATTCCTGCTTGAGCAGTATTTGTACTATTTGTTACTGAATGTTTATTTCCATCAACGGTTACTTCAGCTTTTACAATTGTAAATTCCGTTATAGCCCATGTATAATAACCAACTGGTGATACTTTTATTCTAAATGTAATATCTTGACTACCAATTGATACTTGATCCTTATCCATTTGAATACCTTTAGTTTTAACTGTAACATCAAAAGTAGAATCTCCTTGCATACCATTACAAGCATACTTAACTGTATATGGATCACTAGAATTTGTAAAATCAAGGAATGTTGCTTTGTATGGAGTTTTTCCAGAATGTTCAAAATAAATTAATGATAATCCTTCGAGGTAGAAGAGGCATGAAGCGTTAGTTGATGAGTCAGTTGGAGCAATTACTGGACCTTTACCATTAACTTCTCCTGTAATTGGTGCAGGAGTAGAAGCTGCAGCACGTTTTGAACGAACGGAGTTCTAAAAAGTGTAATTATGATTATAATTTTTAGTAATGTACCTTTTCAACATAACTTCCATCAACAATAGCTGCAGTAAAAGAATTTCTTCCAATTTCAGCAATAAATTTTTCGAACTTCTTTTCAAGTTCATCCCATGTTGAAACTTCAATAATATTTGTATTATCACTAACTTCTAATGGTGATGGTAAACTTTCTTGTTTGTACTCACCATCCTTTATATTTTTAATTATTCCAGATGATTCAGGATTATTAGAGTACACACCTGCTTTTTTACTAAACTCTGCTAAGGTAAAACCGCTTAAAGCAAAAATTGTAATATCATCAGATTCTGTTAGTGATAACAAAGATGTTTGCCTATAATAAACAAAAAAATTTCTAACTATGATATATTTTTAAGTAACTTACGAAATATCTTTATTTGACCAAATAATTGCGTCTTTGGCAAAGGTACTAGCAACTAAAAAAAGTAACGATACCAGTAACTTCATTCCTAAACAAAACTATTATTATTATATAATCAACACTAAAAATGAGAATAAAAAATAAACGTTAATATAAAAATATAAATATTAAACTTGATCATTCTAACTTATAGCATATTTTTTAGTAATTTAATGTATTGTTATATCTATTTATTGGCTTTCTCCCATGCATAATGTATTAACACGCTGTCCAAAGATAAGTATTGCAGTCTCTAAATTGATTTTTGGAAAACACTATTCGCTCTTTGGTCGCCGGTAGAAATTGTTCTTCGTTATAAGACAGATGTTGATCTGTTTTGAATAGTATAACCCCTTTTTATAATATCAATTTAATGTATAATATTGGTTGTCAAATATCCAGTTATTACAAATAATTTTCATTTAAATTATAAGTAAACTGATGGTAATAGTTGAAGAAATCATCTACAGTTATAAGTTTTTGTCAAAAAATTTATTGAACATAAAACAAAATTATTTTTGTGAGAAGAATTAACATAATGATTATAAATATTAATTAACTGTAAATATCGTTTAATATCATATTTATGCTAAGCGTTTTTTCTTTGGAATACTTGAAGAAATGTCTTTCAAAGCTTTCCTTCTATTAACAGCCCAATTATCAAACAATTTCAATGTCTCTTCATCTAACATTGATACAGCTAACATGTGTAACTTATGGTCTCTTAAACTTTCTGATGGAATATCTGGATCATAAAATAATCGAAGAAACATATCCCTTGTTTGGGGTGTAACATTTCTTAAGAATGTCGCTTGTTCTGTATTTAAATAAGGACCAGGAGCATCTTCACCTGTTGTAGCTATTGGAGATGTCGGTCCTTTAGAATCAAAATTTCCTGAGTTACTGAAAAAGTAAGATTGTTCTGGTTGGGTATGGTAATCAGGTTTTTCAACAATTGCCATACTTTTTGAACCAAATGCTTGAGGTGTTTTTGCAGGTATTATATAACTTGGTGTTGCGGTATCTATGGATGCTACTTCATTTTGTTCAGAAAGATGATCAATTATATCATTGTGTAATCTTAAAACATTTTGTGTAAGTAAATATTTTGTATCACAATTTGATGATGGAACATAATTTTTCCTAGAAAAAATTTAGAAAATTATTTTTTTTATAATCTTACCATATAACTTGCAATTCTTCAATAATATAATTAGGATATATACTAATATTATCTGGTAAACTACAAACTTTATTATGTGGTTTGGATAAAGTTAATGTAGCAGGTATTAAAAAAAATTTAATAAGCCTTATTAAATTCATTTAGAATATTTTGTATATGAAACTCATTTATCCCAAATTTATCTTAAATATATTGACATTTTAAGGCGGAATATTGCTTGATGATAATGCTACGTCTTTTTTATCTAGTTTAGTGTTCTTTTATATTTTATTTTCAAAAATCTTATTGTATTTAATAAATAGTGTATCAATTTGAAAAGCAATCATTTATGGCGAATTCTGGCTATATGTGTGCTTTTACCAAACAAGTTTAAAAGAGAAATCATGAAAGGTCGTTTTGGTATTATCTATAATGTCCAGTTTAGATATTAAATACCATTAAAAGTCTTTTGATTATAAGAAGGAAAATTATGGGAGGCTTCATATTTTACGCTATATCATTTATATTTTTAAAGTTTAAAAACAGAAAAAAGAAGCAATTATAAATTTTAATCCTTAAAATTGGAAAGAAAAAAAATTGATACTTAGTCATTAATTGTTATTTATATTATGTAGTAGTTATAAGTAATTATACCAATGATAACACTCTAGGAGTTCCTTATTTTTAACATAATTTTAATTGGCTTAACTGGACACAATAATACAATCATATGTAATTATCTTTTAATTGTTTATATCTTCATTCATATGCATTTTGTCATGTGAAATTTTACTTTTTGTAATCAAACATAGTAATGCGAATATTAAAATTTATTATATTAATTAAAAATTTTTAAAAGACTTTTTTTAATAGTTGTCATAAGTAAAAAGAGAATAAATTTAATTCCCATTGTCTTTTACCAAAAAAACCAATGGTATACTTCTTTTCATGAATCCATGTGTGTAAAATATCATTCTTGTGGAAATAAAACAATCTTTAAAATAGTCTTAAAAATAATAAATATTTATTTTGAGATTTTGTTTTGCTAATGCATATTGGCAATGAGTTCTATTTACTATTGTTAAAAATAAAACTATGATTTTTCGACTGAAATTGTTGTCGTTTCGGGACGGATATTTGGATATTTATCAAAAAGAGCACTTCTACTAGGTTTTAACAATATTGTTGAAAGAAGAGATACGATAAATGATTCAAATACAATTAAAGCATTTTTCCAAACTACAAGAAGGTGAAATAAATAAATGATAATTGCGAACAATAAACTTACAAAAAGCTGATTCAAGAGGCGGTAATACATCACCACATCCGAAAACTCCAACTCTAGCAATAAAGTCAAAGATTGGTTGTTGCATACCAAAGAACATAAGAAATATATCTAATATTCTAAAAACTGCTACATATCTAAATGGCATTATTTCATCAAGTTTTGATATTGTTGTAACTAATATATGGCAACCATAAATTCCAATCAATAAGGATGGAGTTGTTAACATATCAATTAATTTTAATGATAATCCAGAACCCTGAGGATCTTCAAAAACTAGGGCTAGAGAAAGTAATGTTGCAATAAGGCGGATACACATTGATTGAAAAACCATTCCTTCTAATATTTTAATTTTTTTAGTTTCCATTGCAAATTTAGGCAAACATGGAAATACACAACAGAATGGTGGTGTTTGAAGGTTAATTTTTGAGTTTGTCTCTGACATTTTTTTTACAACAGCTTGTCTACCCTCGACAATATTCATCATCAAACAAATAATTATCCATAATCCAATGGAGAAGTAGAAGAAACTTAAAAGATGTGATAAAAACCATATTCTTGGAGCGATCATTGCACCTAATGCTGATATTGAAACAAACTAAATAATATAAACATGATTACTATAAACTCATTAAAACACACCGGAGCTGTTCCAGCTAAAAATAGTATGAAAAATCTTCTGTTAGAATTGGTTACATATATATGGACATATGATATGTGTATAATACACATAATTACAGTAGCAAAACATATTACAGAAGATGTAATTAATGTTAATAAATGTGTCATGTCAATTTTGGATAAAAATTCTCCACTTTTTGGAATTTCTATTGGATCATGTGAACAATTTAAAAAGGTCCCAGATATCAATTTCAGTATATTTTCATATAAAAAGGTAGTTAAATAATTTTTATTGTTAATTGAAGTTGAATTCTCTATGTTAACTGCCATTTTTTTACAGTAAATGCCTGTAATTAATTAATATTTATCACAGTGAAATAAGAAAACAAAAATCAGATT
This sequence comes from Strongyloides papillosus, assembly GCA_005656395.1. NCBI lineage: Eukaryota > Metazoa > Nematoda > Chromadorea > Rhabditida > Strongyloididae > Strongyloides > Strongyloides papillosus. The sequence goes on along the minus strand of SRSI01000078.1, from coordinate 1,748,294 downwards.
AAAAAATGATTAATTTTTAATTCTTCTAAAGAAAGAAGTTTTTTTTAATTTTTTAGAACGATAGAATATTTAGGGGTATAATTAAAATTTTTTACATTAAAGTATGATCACAAATATTATTTTTAAACATTTACCAAAAATGAAAACTTTGATTGTAAATTATACTTTATCAAACAAATTTCAAGGCAACATGTTTTATTTAACTGTTTTATATGAAGTTAATCAAATTGGTATGTTAATGATCAAATAAAAAAATAACACTTTAAGAAATTTATATTGTTAAAAGTAAAAGTTATAATTATCAATAACTTTTATTGACAATATATTATTGATAGGGGGAAAACAATTTATTTAAATGAGTTTCAAAGTTATCTTGTCAATTTAAATTAATATAAATATATACCTATTTGAGTTAGTTTAAAATATGACTTGTTTGTATAAATATGCATACTATTATGAGTAAATACTCTATATATTAAAACGACTGTTTCAAGTTAATATCTATTGTCATAGAGAACATTTTAATAAATTCCATTTATTAAAAATCTATTTTTTGGATAATATCACATTTATACATATTGGTATTTTTGTTGCATTGATATAAATACTAATAGTAAATATATACACATATGTTGTTATAGAAATACATTAAAAAAATAAAAATAGTTTTATCTAATATTCTTAGAGATCATGTACTTATCATAAATATTAGAGATGTAAAAATAGTTGTTTTTGAAAAAAAAATTAGTTTATAAATGATAAAGATAATCATTTGAAAAATATTAATAGTATATCTTCTTAACAAAAAAAATCTAATTTAGTAGAAATATTTAAGAATTATGTCTTAAATATACAATAATATTTTCATTAAAATATAAATTTTTTTTACTACTAGCATTATTTTTTTTTACTTTAACTTATTGTAAAATCGTATTAATATATATTATATATATAAACATATAGTATTAACCATAAATAGTATAAATATTACCATTTAAATACATTTATTATTAGATTACTCTAAAAATTAAATATTCAAAGTAGTAAAGTTTTACTGTAAGATCTTAAAAGTTTAATTGTATAAAAAGGAATAGTAAAGAGTCGTGATAATGATGTATCAATAAATAGATTATACTATAATTATAATATTTTATTTTTAATATTTAGAATTTCTAAAACGTTAATTAAAAAATAAATTAGTATAAAAATTTGTTTAACTTGTTTTATTAACTTCTATGCATAACTAAAAGACATCATATAAATTGAAGATAACACAAAGGCGTTAATGGTATAAAATTTTGCTTATCTTTTTTATACATAAGAAACTTTTCGAATATTTATAAAAATATTTTTATTATCGTTTTTATATTATGATTATTCTTTATATAACATACCTTTTCAATATATATTTAAATCATATAAGGTAAATTTATACAATAAGATGGTCTTTAACAAAGAAGATCGTGTTTATTTTGTAAGAAGTATTTCAAAGACGATTAAAATTAAATAACTATTATATATTCCTCTATAATATTATACTTTCTCATTATTTTTAAAATACTTTTTTATTTATATACAGTAGAGAAATAATAACATTAGAATTTTATATTTTCTACTAGTAATATCAAACTGAAAAAACTTTTAATTTTTAAATATCCTAAATAATATTTTACGTTGACCAATAAAAATATATAAAAATGGTTTATATAGAAATATGTTAAAATAGAATATATGATATGATATTGTTTTGATAGTTTCTAATTCTTATGAATATCTTGATAATAAAATCAGTTTGTCAAATTTATAAATATCAAAGTGTTTTTTGATAGTTTAATGAGAATAACAGTAATAAAAGATAAATTATTATATACATCCCGCATATTGTTTAATTTTGAAGTAGTTTGAAATAACTTATAAGGATATAGTAGAATAATTTATAATTTGATAATAATCATTAAATTTACAAAAAAAATAACCATAAAATAAAGTTAGTTAAAATGTCAATGCAATTTTAATAGGAATGTTTATCGAAATAAATATAGATTTGAAAAAAAAGATTTGATATACTTTAGTCACACATATGCAATAAAAATTAACTGTTCAATATCCAAAATATTTAAAGAACATGTAGAATGTAAAACTAACAAATAAATATTTTATTTTGGTAAAAGTCATGATGAATGTACTTTTCTTACAAGACAGGGTTTTATAAAGAATATTGTTATATCAAATTAAAGCTAGATTTTTATAAGATTACCAATACATTGAAACAACTACAATAACACGTTGTATACAGATCTTTTACATAAAATTTTAAATATAATTTTTCTTTTTATCTGCAAAATCTAATTCTTTATATTATTCAATTTTTACCACCTCTTTTTAAAAGTCTTTTTGTGAAAATTTAAAATATTAACGACTCTTCTTAAAGTAATTATTGTGACCGGATGTCATGTTAATAAATGCTAAGATATTCATTTTCAATAATCTAATTCTTTTCTTTTTTTTGTAACCCTCTTTGTTACAATGTACGGAGATGGTTTTTTACTTTTATATACATTTGAAATATCAAGGAGTTATATAACTATTTACAAACATTTTCAAAAGGGCAAATTTAGATAGATACAAATCTTTATTTCAAAATTTGAACAATATTGCACAAAAAGATTAAGAAAGAAAGTTTATTTTCTATTGTCTTTTTTATTCTAATATAAATATAACCGGATATCTAAAAGTAGTAAAAAAGAAACGGAGTAACAGACTGGTCATTTTTATTAATGTAAATGTACTTAAAATTCATTTTGTGGGACTCATTTTAAAGGGTAAAAAAATTGAATATATAAATAAGAGTAAATATTCGGTATATATAATTATATGATCTGCTAAAAAAGATGATTAAAAATATGAAGTATAAATATACACATATCGTGGTTAGATGATTAGATCAAATGAACAATAAAAATCCTTAAAAATGCTAAACTGATATTTTTCATTATTTAAAAATCTAACAATTTTAAATGTTAAAAATTTTTAGCATATAATTGTTTCCATAAAAAATGATGCATTTATAAAAATTACGAAAAAAAATCTATAGCAAAAGAAAAGGTTATTGATATAATAACATTAAAGTCTCCAAACTTTGTTATTAATAAAGGAATTCTATTTGTCTATTTTTATATTTATGGAGGCGAATGATTAGTATTAAATTTTTAAAAATTAATTTCATTTTTATGTATTTTCTAACAATTATTATATTTTATGTACATTTCGTTTCAAATGTGTTTGGAGATAAATCGAAAACACCAATAGAAATAAAAAGACCAACAGAAGAAAGTTCTACCAATAACTCAACAAGTGATAAAACACAGGTTAATAAATTTGTTACTGAATGTTATACATCTCGTACTTATGCTTATTTTTTTTATGATTTTATAACATCAACATGTGTACCACCAACAAAATATTGCATTTCTATTGATGGCTATACTCATATGAAACCATATCATTTTGGAAGAGGATGTTCAAATGAAGAGTTCTCTCAAAAGTGTGATGTATGTTTAATATTATAAAATTATTGTTTTTTTTAGAAAATATCATATAATGGTACATTAAGTCAAGCATCTCAAGAAATTGATGAACCAAAAATTATGAAGGGAATGTTAAATTGTTGTACGGAGAATTTGTGTAATTTTAAAGTGACACCCAAATTTCAATACCTTTTAATTATACCAATATTATATTTTATTTTTAGTTATTTTTAAATATTTTTATTACTGATTATTTTACAACTTACTATATTAAAAATATTAAGTTGTAAAATGTTAATGATATTAAATAATGATAAGATAACAACTTTTTTGTTTTTTAGTTAATCTTTTTCTCTCTCTTCTTTAATAAATGTTTTTGATTTTTCATAAAATTAGAACAATGTACTAAATCTTTATATTATTAAAATTGATATAAAAATACTATAATTTTAATAAGAGATTGATTAAAATTTTGCACGCTCAAAAATTCTTTCTTTCAATATGTAAATTATCTCTTTAACTATTACTAAATTGTAATAATAATCATTTTGTGAACAATGATACATTATCAAATACTCTTTAAATTAAAAAAAAATTATTTTGACAAACTAATAAATCATTTATTTTAATTTTGGTTTTTTTAATAATTTTTATTTGGCACATAGTATTTGGTAAATTACTTTTTTCTTTGATTGGAACTTTACTTACCAATAATATAGTTTTGAATAAGAAATGTTTAAACAAGTTGCTATCACGAGTTGCATCATTTAAATTTCTTATTTGAATGTCATTCATCATTACATTATAATTTTTAGACTAACAAATTTCATATACTAAATTATATATAAACGATACTTCCTCAAGAGTATAATTATACTTTATCTTTAATAATTATATTTTGAATGGCAATTTATTTTATCACTTAACCTATTGACAATCAACTTATATCTTTTAGTAATTGACATTATTAATTTAAAATTATAATTTTCTGTTATTTTTTGTCAAAAAATAATTTTAACATTTGTTCAGTGTTACATAATTATCTTTCACAATATAAATATTAAGATTCTTATCATTATGTCACTTAGATGTATATGTAAAAAAATTATATATAAATTATTTGATCATTTTCTATTCTCATTAAACTATTTTTAATATAAAAAGTGTTTTATATTATTTGATTTATTTTAAAAACAAAACAACACAACCTAATGATGGTAATTATTTTTCAATTATAAATATTTTTTTTATATCACTAGTGTAATATAGATTGCAAATAAAAATTATAAATTTTATTAAAAATCACGTTTTACTTATAATAGGGTAATCATTACATTTATAATGGTGTTATTGCAGTTTACTTTTATTATATCCATGTTTCTTTATTTTGTTAATGACAAACTCATTTTTATAGTATTTTTAGGTGATAAAAAGTGTACTTATGAAAAAAATTGAAGTTACAAACAAAGCTCCAATAGAACGACCATTTCAAAGGAATAAGAAAAAAGAGTCCGGAGAGGCAACTATAGAAAGTGCCATTAATGATGTTAAACGACTTTTAAGTATTATTGAAGAAAAAAAATCGGAGGAAGATTTGTCAAATGGTGATTTTTTCAAAAATTCACTTTCTGTTTTTGTCTCAGTTTGGCGAGGAAAAGGAAAAGACTCTGAGGTTGCTTTTGAAGTATGTCATATTAATCTTTTATATAAATTATTTTTATTTTCCCTAGGGTCTATTAGTTATACTTGAATTATGCCTCCAAAATACCAATGAACATCAAAAAATTTTTAATTGCCTTGTTGAAACATTAGGTTACCATTCTGTTCAATTCTGGAAATCAGCAACACCCATTGTCTTCAATTCTGACCTAACATATGGTACAAAATATCGTGACGCATTGTTATTTAATTTAACGTTGTACGATGTAAATTATGGTAGAAGTAAATTAAAAGAACTTTTTGCTGCTGATCCATATTTACAAAAGAGTCTTCTTGGTGTTAATGCAAAAAGGTTTTGTGAACAATTTCATAGTTTACAAAGAAGAAGAAGTAAAAGTTCCCTTCTCCAATCTGAAGATTCTCAATCTGAGATGAGTGAAGATGAGATTGACAATAATTGTATGTTTGTTATTATTTATTAAATCCTAACAAATCTGTAAATATACTAATTTTTTTAGTAAGAAATTGTAGAGAAAGAAAAGTACAACGCCGTCGATCTATTAACATCAATTCGTCAAATGAGTCTCTTGATAAACATAGAGACAGTGGTGATGATAGTAATGTTAATACAACCTTTTCAACTGGAGGCCTAACATCTCAATATTTAAAAAAAAGGGTAATTAATGTTTCTAATGCTCCTCCCGTATCATTGAAGAAGGAAAAGACAGGTGAATGGGAAATAAAACAAGGTAGTGGTGGTTTAGTTTCTTGCGTTGATCCAGTAATGGCTAAAGATCATGAAAATATGTGGCTTGCTAATTTAGGAATGAATATTAATAAAAAAAATAATCAATCAGAAGGTAAAAACAAAAGTCTTCTTGTTGATAATGCACCAACAACAAATACATTGGGTTTACCTTTGATACGCCAACAATTAGCTGATGTTCTTTTTCATGTGTTAGCTGATGATGAAGAAGTAGAAGATGCTTGTGGCAAAGGAAAAGGCATGAAAGATGATTTATCACTCCTTGGTGTTCTTAACAATTATAACAAGGAAAATTATAAATTAAATCCCGTAATTGTTCAGGAGGATGATTATAACGTTTACTATGGTGGTATAAGTAACGGACTAATTTGGCCAGCATTCCATAATTTGGAAGAGTATATTGTTAAGACTTATGATGATCCTGTAGTATTAAATGATCATTGGTGTGCATATGTTCGTGTTAATTATCAATTTGCTATAGATGCCGTTAGAAACAGTAGACCACAAGATTTTATATGGATCCATGATTATCATCTTATGTTAACAGGATTAATCATGCAAAATCTTGATCCCCATCTCGAAGTTGGTTTCTTCTTACATATCCCATTTCAACCAACTAATGAATTTTTCATTAAATATAAAATTTGTAGTTTACCAGTCTTAAGAGGATTATTAAAATTTTCTAAAGTTGGTTTCCAAACTCACCGTGATAGATCATCATTCATTAACTATATCAAACAATACCTCCCTTCAGCTCAAATTTTATTTGATAAAAAAACTGACACATACACAATTGCTCATGAAGGAACAACTGCTTCATTAGGAGTATTTCCTGTCAGTATAAAAAACGAAGATTTTTTAAAAATTGCTAATGATCCTGAGACAAAAGAAAAATCCATTGAAAAAAGAAAATTAATAATGGGTGAAAATCCACCGGAAGGTAGTAATTTAATTTTTTCTGTTGAAAGATTTGATTACACAAAAGGAATAAAAGAAAAATTAAATGCATGGATGCATTATTTTAAAAAATACCCTGAAAGGATAGGGAAAGATGTTCTTTTACAAGTTGCTGTAACAAATAGAAGATCTGTTGATACATATAGAATGTATCAAGATGAATGTCTTGAGATAGCTAAGTTAATTAATCAAACCTACAAATGTAATGAATTTCCAAATTGGAAACCATTAATATTTTCAACTGATGGATTGTCACGAAATGAATTAGTTGCAACATATCTTGCTATGGATATTGGACTTGTAACACCAAAAAAAGATGGAATGAATTTGGTTGTTAAAGAGATGCTTGTATGTAATCAAAATGCTGGACTAGTTATATCAACAGGAGCAGGAAGTGAGATACAATTCACAAATGCTGGTCTATATAGTGATGAAGAAAAGACATATAAAAGAGTTGTAAATCTTTTTGATGTTGATGAATTTGCAGATGCTATATATAATGCAACTATGGAAGATAAAGAGACACGCTCAAAACATGGAAAGAAATTAAATGAATTTATTTTAGCTAATGATATTGAGAGATGGAGTACATCATTTTTAGATCCTGCTTGGTCACACCAAGTAATTAAACTTAGTGATATAAAAACATTAGATGATTTTTATAAACTAATGATGAGAACAAGAGATATAAGAAGACAAATTGTTGAAAGAGTTTTAAAAGGTATTCCAATTAGTGAACATTTTTCAATTTCGTTAATTAATGCTAAAGAATCATTAATTCATGCGTGTAAGCCAGGAACAACACAAATTATCCTTCAAACAGATGGGAAAGAAAATACTAATGCTGAATTAGATATTGCAACTGAAATAAAGGAATTCGAAAGAGATATAAGCTTTTTAGAGTTTGCTTTAAGTGACGATGTTTATAATGTTGAACAATTTATAGATGTAAGTAAAAAAATAATATAGTAATAATTATCATAATTTATTTTAAGAGTTTAAAAAGTTCTCATACAGAAGGTTCAGAACAGTTTCGTCAAGAAGTTATCAATGTATCAGATCTTTTTTATGATGCCGATCATTTTGAATATTTCTTTACTGATCGTGATGGTACATTAAAATCATATAGTTGCACTTATCAAGGTAGCGTACAACCTGCATATTCTGGAGTTATTCAAGCACAATTTGCTCGAAGATGTGCTCAGACATGTTGTATTGTAACAACTTCACCAATGTTACAAATTGGTGTCTTGGATGTTTCAACAATCCCAGAAGGGTATTACTATTTTGGAGCATCTGTTGGTAGAGATTGGTATTTAGATCCAAGTAATAAATTTAGAGATACAACAATCTCTCCTAATGACCTACATCTTCTGGATCTTATATTTGATGATATTAATACAATACTTTTCCAAACAAAATGGAGACGTTTTACATGGATTGGTTCAGGTTTACAAAAACATTATGGACATATTACATTGGCCCATCAAGATGTTTATAATACCGTAGAAAATGAACTTGTTTTGCTTTTAGATAAAGAAATTAAAAATATTGTCAAAAAACATGATGCATCAGGTGAACATATTATGATAAAATTAACTGATACCGATATTAAAATATTTTTAAAGGTAATATAATTTTATTATTATTTTTTTTATTATATATTTAGACATCACCAACTGGAAAAATTTTTACGAAGGGAGATGGTATAACACTTTTCGCAAAGAAAATGGGCTTTGATTTAAGTAAAGGACGTATTCTTGTTTGTGGAGATTCAGAAAGTGACATACCAATGCTTGAGACATGCTTAAAATTTAATAATGAACATGTTTATACAGTTTGGGTTTCCAAAAATAATGAATTGAGGAAGAAAGTTTCTGAAGTTTGCAATAGATATAACAACAATAATTATGCCTTTGTTTCCTGTCCCGAGGTATTACTAGGAGGAATGGCACAGGCAACAATAAGAGAAATAAATATTAACAGATCCAATGCACATTAAAAATATTATTTACTATAAAATAATTTACATTTATATTATAAAATACTACATCTCTTTATGAGTATTAAAAACATTTATTATTTGTTATTTTTATATATATCTTTTATCTAATAAATGTTTTATATGGATAAGAATTAGTTGTTATAGTACTACGACTACTACATTTTCGGCATAAGACCGCTAAAAAATTGAATTTGGAATGGTGTGATTTTATTTATATTAACTTTGGCAAAAGGCAGAATCGGCACAAATATAATTTTATCAATAACCAGGTTATAATTGACACGTGATTATATTCAATGAAATATATAATTGTCATTTTTACTATTACCATTAAAAATTCTACATAAAAGTACATATTTCTAAGTTTTTTATATTATTTAATACTTTTTTAAATAGATCTATTTAAGAATGGTCTCAACACTAGATGACACATTTGACTATCTTTTTAAAATTGTCCTTATTGGAGATATGGGTGTTGGTAAAACATGTGTCGTACAACGCTTTAAAAGTGGGACATTTATTGAACAACAAGGCACAACTATTGGTGTGGATTTTACAATGAAAACAATGATAGTTGATGGTAAAAAAATTAAATTACAAATTTGGGATACTGGTGGACAAGAAAGATTTCGAACAATTACTCAAAGTTATTACCGTAGTGCGAATGGTATCATACTATGTTACGACATGACATGCAAGCAAAGTTATGAATCTTTACAAAGATGGATAGATGATGTTGTTAAATATGCTGTCCCAAATGTATCTAAGATTTTAATAGCAACTAAAGCTGATAAGGAAGATGAGCGCGTTGTTGGATATGATGAAGGATTACACTTGTCATCAACTCATAGTATGTGTGGATTTTTCGAAGTTTCCTCAAAAAGTAATGCCAATATTGAAAAAGTTTTTTATAAAATGGCTGTAAGATTAAAAAATCAATACGAAAGTGGACTTTTGTTGGATGAAGCAGGAAATTCTTTTTCGATTAAGACAAATGAAACATCAGCTTTACCAACGACATTTAATAATTGCTGCAAATTTTAAATTACTCTCTCATAATTTAATCTTTCTTTTTTTATACCATTTAATGATACTTTTTTTTCTAAGGAAGAAAATTTTTTTTATTCTTTAAAAAGTCTATTGTCCACTTTAAAAATGGAATTAAAAAAATGTGAAAGATAAATTCAATTCATGAATTAAATAAAAAAGCATTTTTTACTATCTTAATAATTATATGTGAGGACAATAACAGTTGTACTGGAAGAATGTTGTCCATATGAAAGTAACTGCATATATTAATTCAATAATAAATTTAAAAATTTGTGCAATTTTATGAGCTTCGTTATAAGCCAATAAATATCATTTATATTATTATCATGCATAGAATATTACAATTAATTCTAACTAAAAAAGGAAAAAAAAACAATTCTACAAAATTTAAAGCTATATATTTTCTATTTTTTAAATGAAGATTGAATAGGAGGTTGGGAATAGAAAAACTAAGATTTTCTTTGTCTATAAAAAAAATTTACCCACTCATATTTCATATATTTTTACCAATCAGCTTTAAATTGAATTATGAAATATTTTTCCTTCACTTAAATTTCTCATTAGTTATTGGTTGGGTGATTTTTCAGACATTTTAACAAATCTTAAGCTTAAAAACTGTTCGGTTATTTAAATTTTAACAAATCCTTTTGTTTGATAATAAGCATACTAAAAGTGATATTAAAAAGTGTTAACGATAATGAAACTCTCCAAAGTCATTGGCTATTTATTTATGCATATTAGATAAAAATAGTACAAACAACCATTTATGTGGCATAATTTTCTCACGAGAATTAATTTAATACTTGGGGGCTTTTTAATATTATTTACTTTGACATGTGTTAAAAATTTCATTATTTATTGTACTGATTCATTTTCTTAATTCATTTTCAATTAAATATTGAAAATCATTTTTGAAAACTATTACTAAAGAGTTTTTTGATTATACAATTTTTATCTAAATAAGGAGGAGTCGATTTAATAAGGAATGGTAAAAAAACTAAAAATATGAATAAAATAAAGATTTTATTATTACCTTATTGTCTCTTATATACATATTATAAACTATAATAATTTTTCACAAATTTTTTTTTGTGAACAATTATACTTTTTAGTGCTTTTATTATGTGATAAGCAAACAATTTATAAAAGTACTAAAAAAATTTTTCATTTATTCCTAATTCAAAGAATATATTATTAAAAATGCGACCATAATTTTTATAATATAAATTGCGTTATATTTTTTTATATAAAAATTAACTATTTTTTTGTTTCCAAAAACTATTTTTTAATATAATTAAAGGTTAGAAAAAATTCAAAAATTAGACTTTTTGACAATAATTAAGAACTATAAGAAAGGTGAGAATAATTTTTCTTTTTATTTCTACTATAAATTGACCCATAATTTAACTAAAACTATAAGCATTCCATCTTTTTAAGATATATCCCTTAATACTATGCAAAATATTAATTTTATCTAATGTAACTAATATAAATTCAAATGTTTAACTTTTAAATTTACATTTATTTTTTTCCAATTTAAATGCTTTAACGAATTTTTAAAACTTATTAAAATTTAATACTATAATTTTTAGATGTTAAGCGCAATCTTAAATATTGGTAAAGATTCTTCAAATACCACAAAATTGACATCACAACCAGAAGGTAGAGAAACACAAATAAATATTTTTAATTTTTATTATATTTAGGTTCATCTAGAGATGAATTGATATATACTGTTTTTAAACAATTTTGCACTAAAGGAAGAATTCTTGATGCATATAAACGTTTAAAAAATGGATTAAAAACAATGCAAGATAGTTATCTTCAATCAAAAGATGAAAATATCTTCACACGTTATCCAAAATTACAGAATATGGTTCATGAGGTATAAAATTATGTAAAAAATAAAATAAATAAAAGATATGAAAATTTTCAAGATATTTTTTGTTATTAGAAATAACTTGTACAATAAGAAAATAAAATGAAGATAAAGCTTATTTTTTTTATTATTGTTTACACATTATAGGTTGTCTTACTTGAAAAACAATATTGGCAGCTTTTGGATATTCCTAATTATGAAGTTTCTGAATCACCAAATGAATATGTTTTAAGGTATGTTTTTTATATACCTTTAAGATATTTTTTTTAAAGAATAATAAGTATACTTGATCAAAAAAATACAGCTCCACAAAAATCTATTGGTATTTCAAGTTTACTAGGAGCAACAATTGGAAATGTTGATAAGACGAAAGACATGGCTCTATCTCAAAATTTAAGGAGTAAGTTTTTAATTAAATACTTCTTTTAAATATTTATATATTTGTAGATAAATCTACTGAAGACTTACGCAAAGAATGTGAACGTCTTTACATAGATATTTTTAAAATTTCAAAGAAGTACTTAGGTCTTCGCAAAATATTAAAAGAACTTGCTAAAAGCTACCAACACTCAAGATTTTATCCTATTATACCTCGTTATCAATTACTAAAGTCAATGATCAAACAAATTTTGAGAGCACCAGAATTTTCTGAAATCTGTCACGAAGTTGATGAATTTTGAATTTTTATTTTCTAGTAATTTTTTATAAAGCAAATAACACTAAAATATAAAAATTTTTTTATTAGATATAGGTATATATATATTTGTGAAAGTTATTTAATTTTGAGATCATAACATCATTGGAGTAGGCCTTGATCCTGGTGATGAAGTACTACCAATTGTTAAAATATAATCTTCAGGCATTGCCGAGCCTCGCCTTGATGAGCTTTGCATTGAAGATGTATCAAAACTATGAGAAACAGTCAAATAACATTTTGTATTCCTTCTGTTATCATTTAATCTTAAAAGTTTTTCTTCTGTACTGTCACAGGAACTAAAATCAGCCTCTGAATCACCAACATCATCATCTTCATCCTTTACAATTATATAGTAAGCGGTTAGTAATGCTCCAAGATTAGCAAGAATTGTAATTGCTCCAAATGTAGGTTGAAGATGACCAATAAGGCGTCCCAGAAATATAACTAAAAAAGAAATTATTATTGTTATAAAATACTTACCCAATTTACTTTCAGAAATTCCCTGATTAACCCACAATGAAAAAAGGCTTACAATGAGTGTTGGTACCTGAGCTAAAGCAAAACTTATTGTTACAGTTGTAATTAAAATTTTAGTTTGATCTCTTGGTGTTCTTCCAAATCTATTGTGACAATGCGAGGAATCAATAACAGGTTCACGAGTAAATCCAAGATGAATTAATGAAAGCATTACTCCAGGAATTACAAATTGAAATATTAAAACAGCAAACGGTAATGTTATCTTCCAAAAACGACGTCCCATAAAATTATATAATGAACCATCTCTGAGCATACATCTATGTACCCATGTAGGACCCTCCTCAGCATCTAAAATGTAATACAAACTAAGAAAAAATTAATTTGATACTTTTACTACCTAAACAAAAAGGATAAACAGCTACATCATGTTCTAGATGGTGTAAAATTCCTATCATAACACCACAAAAGATAATAGTCCATATAATTCGTGCAAACCTTTCAACAGTTCTTAATTTTAAATTATTTCTATGATATTGTGTTAAAAATCTCGCTGCTGTCAATAACATACTAAATAGTACCATCATTGTATCAACAGCATGGGGAATTGATTGCATTGTATATCTATATAAATGACACATAAAGATAGATTGATTTGGAGATCTTATTCCGTCACCAATAATATAATACCATAAGCTAAATGGTAATGGAGCCAATAAACTAACCCATCCACAAAATGACAGTAACCAAATCATTTGATACAAAGGATTTGGAAAACGTTTGTCACCTTCCTTCTTTTCACGTTTTCCCATTCCAAGCATGACAGCTGATAATGGTGCTATCATTGTTACTACAAGCATTGGATATACAAAACCGTATATCACTAAGTGACTCCAACTATTATTTAATTCACCAAACATAAAAGACACGTTCTCCGATATAATACATTTTTTTTTCGTAAAATCAAATATGAATCCTGTACCACAACAACATTTTGCAGCCTTTAAAAAATAGTTATAATTAAAAGTTTGTCCAAAAGAGTGATATAAACAGAAAGGTAAATAACTTACTCTTTGATCTTCAGTTGCACATTGATCTGAAGGAAGTAATGAAATGTTATGTATGGTAAAATCAATAACAGGATCCAATACATAAAGTTGCATTATTAAAAATAATTTGTTTAATACTATTTTTCTTATTTGTAAGTAGAAATGTTATTTTGGTATATCTCTTTATACATGATTATTAGCTATAAAAAGCCTAAAGATAAAATTCATTAAATTATGATAAATTGTATCTTAATAGTATAACTTATATGAATAATAACTATTAGTAGAATTAAACATTAAAATATCTTTTACATAAAAATATTAAAGCCAAACAATCTTATATTAAAATTGCTAATTTATACAACTAGAGTACCAACTAAAAATGATAAATAATAAATCTTTCAAAAATTTTATATATTATATACCATAGCTATTTATAAAATTCACTTCGTTTTTGGAAAAATTTAAAGCTAATTAAATAACCATTGTTTGGTGCACTTCAATCAAAAAATAATTCTTTCTTAAATATAAAGTTTTATCTATTTATTTGTGGCTAATAGTATTGGACAATAAAAATTTTTTTGTACATATAAAAATACTTAAAATTGGAGAAGATATTAAATTTCTTGAAAATAAATGTGATATTATGTGGTTTAAAATTTATAATAATTAAAACATTTATCATAGTTATGGAATCAAATAAATAAAAAACAATTTACATAAATAATCATTTTACGTCATTCACTTATTTAAAAGAAATATAGAAGAAATAAGCCTTTTAACGATATATTTTATATTCAAGAAAAAAATCATTTTCCGGAGAATTAAGCTAAATAACTCGTTAGGTAAAAGTAAAATATATATCTTATTTTGTGGAAAAAAACAAAAAAAAAATAATTCTTTTAAAAGATTATAAAAAAAGGGAAGCTTTGATAAAAGAAAAACGCGCATAATTTAAATTCTAAATACAATTATTTAACACACTTGTTATATTTAATGGATAAAAAATATAATAATAAAAAGCATTAACAAATCATTTAAATTTAATTATAAGTAACTGCTTTATTTGTAGTATAATAATAATTTAATCTGTAATATTTAATCCTATTACACAACTAGACATTGATACATTGATGGCTCTTTTGGTCCAACAAAACATTTAATCAATGTATCATCATTTAAGAATTTTCCTTTATCTTTTTTATCACATAAAAATATATGTATGTTTTAGTAATTTTATGATTTGTTATAACAAAGTTAAGTTATCAAAAGTGTATAGCATTAGCTTAAAAGTAAATATCAAATTGCTATTTAAAGCTAAGAAATATGAATCTACTACAATAATTTAATGAAATGAAGACTTTCAAAAATATTATAATCATTTTAAAAAGACATGAATAAGTCTCTCTCCCTTATTATATCATTTCCGTAGATTATCATTCATTTCTCCATACTATCATTTAATAATATGTATATTAAAAAAACAAAAAAGTGTAAGAAAATATTTTAATATTTTCAACGACATATAAATAAATTGCACAAACGCTACAACATAAATTATATATTATATAAATTCTTTTATTAAACTACGCATATGAAATTACCAACCATGATACGGCTAAGAAATAAAGAAGAATTGGATAAAGGATCAGTAATCTCTTTGATGATAGACTTTCATCAACAAAGAAATGTGTTGAACATATTGCGCTCCAAATAAAACAGGCAAATGTTATTAGTAAACGAATGAAGAACATAAATTTTTGTCCCATAACTTGACCTGTCAATACTTTGAATGTTAAAGCTGCTACACACTGTGGAACTAAACAATATCCCATTATACATATAGCTTGGAAAAATGAAATTTTACCACCAAGAAATTTAATATTCCATGTAACAATCCACGATCCAAAGAATGTCAATATAAAAAGCTGCGTGAAATCGGGGCCTTTGTTTTCGCCAAGGAGTAATAATGCTAAAGTTACACAGATAAATAACGGTGCCCATAAATTCCAATTTTTCATTATTTCACGAGTATCACCTTTTGGATATAAGACTTGTTTAAATGTATCAACAATGGAATTAACATCCCTCATCTAAAAAATATACGTAAAATTTTTTACATCTAAATTACATACTATTGAATCTCTAATACTTTCGTTAAGTGTATCCATTCCTTCAGCTTTTGTCAATTTAAATGTATCCCCAAAAGTGGAGGCTAATGATGGTTGAGTTGTAATAAATGAGGTATTGTTATCAGTAGTGGTAACATTTTTAACTGTTTGCGATCTTATTTCTCGTTCAAGCTAACAAAATACATTATTACTATACAAAAATATCTAAGAACTTACTAAATCAATATCAACAGAAACGTTACCAAATGGATCTGTCATTGCTTTCTATTCTGAAAAGATGTGTAATAAAATACCAAATCAAAAATTAAACGTTTAATCGCACAGACTTGCCAACGTCACGAATTTATATTATAAAGGTGGTGATTTTAACAAAATTATTGGAATATTGTAACAAATTTAAGTATGACGAACCTTTATATATAAAGCAACAAATTACACATTGCCCTCACTGTATTTAAATTTACTACAATTTAAATTTTATAATCATAAAAATAATTATAAATATTGTTAGAAAAATTACAACACTATTTTATTTTATCATTTCTTAAATCCTCATCTTATTCTATATTAATTTTCTTTAGATAAAATATATGTTATTATAGTAGTATTTTAGATAAAACCACTATCAACATTTTCTATTGATAGTGCTTATGTGAAATATGTTAAAAAATCATGTCTTTTTTTAAAAAAAGGTCAACCTTTCACGACGAAATGTATCCACATACGCCACGTTGATTGGAGAAATGTAACTCAGTTTGGGAAAGAAGTATTTTTTCATGTTATATTTTTTATACTATGAAATCTAGGTAGATATTTGTGATTTTACTTATTACCTTTTTTAGATATACACATACTATCTATCTAACAAACAATCATTCTACTATATCCACATAGACATTTTGATTGACTTTGTAGTATCATATTCATACGATTTTTGTATACACGTCATCACATGTAAATCTTATGACTTCTTAATGTTTTATTTTCATTTTAGACAAAAGTATTTTATAATATTAAGGTATGGGTCTAACAATATCTGGCATGTTCCAACGCCTTTTTGGCAAGAAGCAAGTTCGTATCTTGATGGTTGGTCTGGACGCAGCAGGAAAAACGACAATTCTTTACAAATTGAAATTAGGTGAAATTGTTACAACAATTCCAACTATAGGTAATGTGCATTAATGTTGTATAGTAATTTTAAAATTGATGAATTTTAGGATTCAATGTTGAGACTGTCGAGTACAAAAATATTTCATTTACAGTATGGGATGTTGGTGGTCAAGATAAGATTCGTCCACTTTGGAGATACTACTTCCAAAATACTCAAGGCCTCATATTTGTTGTTGATAGTAATGATAGAGAACGTATGGAAGAGGCTAAGGATGAATTGACGAGAATGTTAAATGAAGATGAATTAAGGGATGCAACACTTCTTGTTTTCGCAAACAAACAGGATCTACCTAATGCTATGCCAACAGCTGAGATAACTGAGAAATTAGGTTTACATCAACTTCGTAATAGAACATGGTTCATTCAATCAGCTTGTGCAACTCAAGGACATGGATTATATGAAGGTTTGGACTGGTTATCACAACAACTTTCCCAACAATGAATAAAGTGGGATGGTTCGTTCCTGTTGCAAAATGCAGTTGTACCACACATTTTTAATGAATTAATTATTTTATTACATATATTTTGTCGTATTATTTAAAATGAGATGTTGAAACTGATATTTATTTATATCTGCCTTTTTTTTTAAAAATTTTACTTCTAATATTTATAAAAAAAATACACGAAAAGGAGAAAATGAAAGCATATATAAGGAGGAAAGCGATTTTGGAAAAAGAAGGAGAAGATTAATTTTTTCCCGTCAATTTATCTTTAACTAACATTATTATTGTTTGAAATAAAGTTTACAAATTATGACTTTTGCTTAATCATTTTTTTAAGTATCGTTCATCTAACCATTACTTATAGGTTTTGTGCAATAATTAATAATGTAGAGAGAGTCAATATATGTACAATGAAATATTCTAAGTATTAAGATATATTTCATAAAATATTAAGAGTCAGTAAATGTATATATCTTATCCTCTAGTAATAAAGTGTCTTCCTCCAATAAAATTATTAATTCAAAGAATTTGATAATAACTCTCATTCATTATAAAAAAGTATTTGAATATTAATTATAAAATGAAATAGTAAATTCTATGAAAACGGTCCTTATTCATTGAGATGATTATTCGTGACATTTTTATATTTCTTTCCTTAAATATCTTCTAGAAATATAGCACATCGTTTTGATCTAATTTAAAATTAATGGACTGAATTTCTAAATACTTCGCACATCTCAATGTTTAAAAAGTATTCTCATTCTTATTTTTATATCATTAACAAGAAGTGAGTATCTCTTATTTTCTTAATTATTTAAAAATCTATCCACAATGGTTGATGTTGATTTTGATATCACACCTATCTTAGGTAATAACTTAGCACGTCTTGATTCAATGAGAATGAAACAACTTCAAAATGGGAAGCTTTATGATGCCATTGATAAGTTATGTAAACTTGCCTCACAATCCATTCAATTACGAGCACCTTTGACAAGTTGTGAAAAAATTATAAACTCAGAAAATGTTTTATATTTACTTTGGGAGTTTGAGGAGTATGTTAACATTTTTATAATTTATATAACTTTGCCATAAAATATATTATATTTTTTAGTGAATCTAATACTAGTAGACTTATTGGTTACCTCAAAGTAGGAAAGAAACATCTTTATCTTTTTGATCGTGAACAAGTTTCATATGAAGGAAACTTCTTATGTGTTTTGGATTTTTACATTCATTGGAAGTATCAAAGAAAGGGTATGGGGCGCAAACTCTTTGATAACATGTTACGTTGTGAGCACTCTCTTTATAATCAATTGGCTTTAGACAACCCAACTGTAACATTGTTGGCATTTGTTGACAAACACTATGGTTTAAGTGATCCAATATGGCAAAATACTAATTATGTCGTTTTTCCGCAGCTCTTTGAGAATGTTGAGAAACCTGTTAATAATAATGCTCCTGATGGATGGCGTCGTCCTCAAACACCAAGGAGAATTGGGTCAAATGGTGTTGAGACAACAAGATGGCTTGGTGATGCTATTCCAGGACATCAAGCTAAATCTCAGTCAACTGGATGTCACGTTGATGCCGATCAATCAACTGAGGGAACACTAGCTAATCGTGCACATCAAGCTAAGCAAAGAAAGGCCCACATCCTCAGTAGTAAACCATTATGGTAAAAACACTTGAAATCTTTCACATCTCATAATGAAGTAAAAAAAGAAAGTAACATCAAATATTTATGAGTGTATTTTAAAAAATTTCAAAAAAAAGTAAATTCTCCAATATAAAAAGCCATTTTATTAAATGAACAATATTCTGCTACCCTAATATAATAGTTGTCATTTTCAAACATACTGTTTAACAAAAAAAAAGCTTTTAGTAATTGAATACAATTTTCTAATGCTGTATTAATATTAAAAAAATGCTGATTTCGCTTTTACTTTTCAATGTTCCTTAACATTATATAAATACGAATACTTTTTATGTTAAATTTAAATAAAGGCAAATAATAATATAGTGTTAAAAATTGTCGCTATGTAATCTTGTAACGCTTTTCTTTTGCTTCATTCATCTAACACTTCTTAAGTTCATTGTTTTGACTCAATACTTCAGTTGCGGCTTTTCCGTTTTATAACTATATATAGATATATATAGTATGGTCAACATAATTTTCCTTAATAATCTTTATTCCTTGTTCAAAGACTTATCAAGGCACTTTAAAAATATAATATGTATATCTATATTTTCCCTCTATTATTATATCCTCCAGCATAAAACTATTCCTTTGTATTGAAATTTTATTATTTTTTTCATATGTTTTAGAAATTTTATCTTTTATAAATAAAATTTGTTACAAAATACTTCAAATTATTTTTAAATATTTTTAAAAGTAAAAAATAAAGAAAGAGAAGTTGTTTAATTGTATAGGTGTGATTAGGTATTCAAAATTGGAGTATAATTTGTCTTAAAATCTCGTGCCAGAAATGGGTTTTATGATGTTTTTAAAGTAGAGGTTTACTTAATAACATAGTATTTATTAATGTGTAACAGATCTTCGTGTTCGTCAAATATTTATTCATACATGTAATAAACTTTTTAAGTCACCCTGTGGGAGAATAATGATAAAACTTCTAGGCCTATATTATAAATTTTTCTATGTTAAACAAAATTTTTATTGAAAAATTTTAGAAGAAAATTATCATAAAAATAAAGTAGTGCAATGATCTCCACCCAACAAAATATTATTTATAAAAGTTGTTTCTTATATTTATGCCATAACGTTTTCATTATTTTTATGTATTTGTGTTTATATATATTTATATATCCAATCAATTTTGAATGCCTTAAAATTTTAAAAAATTGGTAACCACCAGAGATTGAAGATTATATTGTACTCATCATCGCCAATTTATAAAATTCTGTCATTATTATAAACTATATTATCATTTACCATATAAAATTATTCGAAATTTCTTATTTATATATTGTTTATCAACTTTCATCAAAATTTTTCCCATAGGACACAATAGTTTCATGTCCTCAATATTTGGAAAAGTTATCCAATTTTTACTTTTAGTAATTTGTCATTTTTCCATACAAATGTACCAATTTCCCATATTAACTATCCGTTGGTTAAATTAAAGTTCTTTCTACTAATAGTTGCCTAATGAAGTTATGAATATTTAATGAGTTAATTTAAAAAAATCTATACAAATTAAAGTAATAACATATTTTAGAAAAACTAAACATTCTTTCAAAAATTTATATTTTTATATAATTCAATGTATTCTATTGACCAATGTACATCTATAGTACATTATTAAAAGTGATTTTATTTGGTATACAAATAAAAACTATCTTTATGGCAATAAAACAAGATATATTTTCTTCATATCATCGTCAATCAAATAACTCACCATCATGGAACCATAAAGCCCCATTGACATGTTTGACATGTGAAAAAGGACCAGGAACAACATTTATGGATGGTTTTCGTATCTCAACAAAATTACAAGAACCATCCTGTAATATGTTACCTATACAATGTGGGTTAGACCAAGATGTTTGTGCAACAATAATAATGTATAAAGAGGATGGAACATATTGGATGGGTACGGGTTGTGAAAGATCACATAATTTTCAACATGTTGATAATTGTGAAAATGTCAGGACATATGTTCGTAGTGTACGTCGTGGTATGGTTTCAGAATCCTCAGCTTTACAAACTATTTGCATATGTAGTTCTGAACAATGTAATTCAACATCAAGGTCACAAATATTATTGAATTATCATCAACCTAAAATTTTAATGATTTTATTATCTTTTTTATTAATATTAAATAATTTTTTTATTTAGTCTATCATAAATGTTTGTTTTTCTTTTTGATTAACATTCGTATTATACAAGAAATATTATTATTATTTTTATGTATTTTTCTTACATCTTTTCATATGAAGAAATACTTTATTATCATGGCGTGTACTTAATATAATACCTATTAAATTATATTTCTCATTCAAATAATAATTTTATATATCAAATTTTTATATTAAAACCACATTTGTATACATAAAAAGTATATCTAATTAAAAACTTATGTATACACTTTCTAGTTTAATAAATACTTTATTAAATGAGAAAAATATATAATTATATGTGCAAATTTGTATCAAATATATCGTCTTGAAAGTGTATATTAAATAATAGTACAAGATGGTATTATACATACACCTGGATTTTCAATTTTAAGGAAAAGAAAATTAATTGTTAAAAAATATAATAATACTTCTTCCTTCAATAAGAATATATATTTCCTTTAAAAATGTTTTTTAATATATTTAACATTAATCTTTTTATTTACTCATGCTTTTTTACTTTGAATAAATGATAGTATTTAGTTATTTTAAATGATTAATAGTATTGAGGATGATAGTATAATTTATAGTTTAAAGAAAATAAGAGAAAAGATGAAAAAATATATTTATATTTGGTACCAACGTGTATAAAAAGGAGATTACCAAAATTTTTGAGTATAATTTGTTTTATATAATTGATTGAATTTATATATATTTTGGTAAGAAAGAGTTAAAATAAACTATTACTTTTCTTAATAGATAAAAATATTAAATAAAATAGTAAAAAGAAAAGAAAGTTACTAAAAACAGAAAAATAAATAATTATATTCTTTTATAAAATTGAACTTTATAAATGTTTGGATAACAGTTAAAGCATAAAAGAAAGTAAATTTAATTAATATTTCTTATTTATGATGAAAGTAATCAGAAAATTCATTAAATAAGAATTTCTAAACATTTTACTGATTAAAGAATGTTAAATTTTATGTAAATAACTTAATTTTATAGTAAATTAAGTTTTTCCCACTAAAATTTAAATATTTTACCACTATTTACATTTTTTTATTTTAAAATAGTATTATTTAACAAAAAAAAGTAAATTAAAATTCAGATAATATTTAGTTTTATATACATATTGAGAATGTTTTTTTTGGTGAGTATGCTTTGATTAAATAAAGATATAAAACAAAACTAAGTATTGAAATAGTAAATAGTACAAATAATATTATATCAAAAATTTCACCAGATTCTGAGGGAGCTTTTGGTTCCTCCATAACAAGGTAAGCGACATTCAAAGGATTGTCACAGTATTGGCCACCATAATCACGAGAACAATGGCAAAATGGTATGCCAACAATTTTTTCATTCCAAAATTTACATTTTACGACTCCACCATTATGACATTTGAGGGTTGTTGGATAATCACGGGGGCAGAGTTTAATAGATTCTAAAATATTTCTTTCCGTTGATTTTTTAATAATTTCATTTTTTGTTGAATTTAAATATAATTCCTCTCCAGTAAAGAATTTTTCAACTATTTGTTTTATTGTTCTTTTTGATATACATCCATCTACAAAAAAATAAATTTTTTATATTTACTTGTTAAAAATAAATATAGACAACTAACCTATTAAATAAATCGTAAAACAAATAGATAGGCATATGAAGAACAGCAACTTAACTTGAGACCTAATTTTGATGAATTTTTTTAAAACAAAAAAAATAAATTATTTTAGAAATTAAACAAATATTGATTTCATAAAAATACTAAAAATAAAAAAGAGTTAAAAGTTTATGTACTATTATTGAAATAGATAGTTATTTTAACTATCGTACATAATGTCATATGGAGGATATTAAAATAGTTATTATGATTCGTAGGTATAACTATAAAAGAATCATCAATTGTCTTTTTAGGGATAGTTATAAGAAATTATGTAGTGAAAATGTAAATTTATTTATAGAAATAGCAAATGCCACAACATTATAATAAACGATATAAAAGGAGATCAAATTTAATAAAAAAAAGATAGGTTGGCGTGAATTGCAAATTAAATAGAAGAAAGGAATATATAAATTGTCATAAGCAACGATCCGGAGAACGATAAGAGGAGGTATATAATCATGAACATTCTTCTCCTAACAAAGAATACCTTTCTATTAGTTTTATATAGATATAATAAAATTAAATATGATTGTTTAAAAGAAATTGTAACTTTGGTAGCAATGCATATGTATTTTATTGAATACAACTAATCTGTTTATGATATTTTCAACATGGCACTTATAGGGTAATCTCATTCTCTGATAGCATAATTTGTATGTTGATTGATTATTTTTACATGAATTAAATTAATTAAATGCAAAATATATCTTGCTCAAATATTTAAGTAACTGATGTATGAATACATTTACACAAAAAGAAAGTATTTTTGCAACAATAAATCAAAAATCAAAGATATAATAAAGGTCCATTTTAAATAACAAATCACTTTAAATACTTTTGTTATTTAAAAAAAAACAAAGCTGAGTCTATTAATTTATATATACTTTTAATGAAAAATATTTGTTAATATAAACTGGATTAAATTGTAACCAAATACACTTAATCTAGATATACGTTAATTTTTTTACAAAATCAAAAGGCAACTTCTTCTTACTATTGTTTTCATAGCTTATATTAACATTCCTCATTGTTACATATTCTGATTTGATTTATAATGAAAAAAAAACAGAAAAGTATTTATATTTTATTATACCAGATTCTTATACAATTGCTTTTAATGTTAAAATCATTTTTTCAATAAATTTATAGTTACCAGAAAATAAAATTTCTAAAAATCAACTTAATATTTTTCCATATTTTATTTTGACTACTCTTGATAAAGTTATTATTAAATATATTTATATTACATTTAAAAAAAATAAAATTATTTAATTTTGTTTCATAACATGAAAGTTAATCTATTTTATATGTTTACCAGGCATTTTAAAAATGATTACATTATCATTTACTTTTACTATTTAATTGTTGTTTATCACAACTTTTGAAACTTAATAAATTAATGTGACAAATAATTGAACATTAAATATTTTCTTATTATTTTTTCATTATTTATGCCAGTATTTTGATCTAAAATTTCTACTGAGGTGATAGAGGAGCTTTCAATTTTGTGGAGGAGAGAGGAAATATTAGCGTTAATGTTATGAAGATATATTTAAAATAATAAATGTAAGTTAATTTTTGAGCTATTCATATGATGAATGTATAAGAGATATCTATAGGTTTCTCATTATACCTCTATATTCTGATAAACATATATAAAAGTGTTTCTAGGTGATTATGAAAATAAAGCCTACATTCTTTAAATTAATTTGACATTTAACACTATAATTTGTGATGCAGAGAGTGTATATATACCATGTGTTGCAATATTTTCATGCCACTTTTTTTGTTTATAAGTTATTTTTATAATAACAAATATTATAAAAAATAAAATATATAAGTGTTTCGTTCATTCATAAATTAAAATGGAATCATCAATATCCAATCTAACTTCTGATATTTTAAGGATGGGAGATTATAGACTTGTTCCAAGATCAAGATCTTGTGTTACATTAAGATCCAGATCTGTTGAACCTTCAACTAAAATTTTAGTAAGTTTTTTTATTATTGTAATAAAAAATTTTAAAAATTTATATAACAAAATTTAAGCTTACAAGAACAACTAGCATCCCAGATTTAACTTCTTACATCCGTACCAGTACTAGATATAGGAGCACATGGCCATACTGGTACAGTAGATACGATTCATTGGTAAATATTTTTATTCTATTTTTTTCTACAATAATAATATAATCCATTTTTTTAGTACGATGACTACTGGTACGATAGGTACTATTACACTTCACCAGTCTATCGGACCAGTTACTATCCAAGAAGGTACTACTATTCTGATTATATTCCAAATCCGTATTATTGGTACCAAATTTTTTGGACTAAATATAGAGGATATTGGTAGTTATAATTAGCAATTTTTTTACATTAATAATTATTATACTTATTTTTTAGGTACGATACTGATATTCCATATTATTATCGTCGTTGGTATTATCCATCGTACAATTATTACACCTGGTACAGAACCTATCCCTATTACAATTCTTATAGAGATTCCATTACAAACAGCTTTGCAAATGGTTTGGACTTGTATCGCAATGGAAAAATGACATACGATTGTCTTAGCCGTTACTGGTTAACTCCATCATACTGGGATCGTCGTTATCGTTACTGGACCGATCTTCTTCCAGTTACATCTTCCTATTCATACTATGTCCCTTCATACTATCAACGTCGTGCCCGTGAACTTTATTTAAGCTACTAAAAGAGTTCAAGACAGTTATTTTTGCTAAACAGTTGATAAGAATCGAAAATAATTTTTTTTTATAATTTAGATGTATTTTGTCTAAATTGCTTTCATTTAAATAAAATTTTTCATCCCTAACAAAAATTTCATGTAATTGTTATACATTTTTTCTTCAAGATAATTTTTTGTCATTCCAATAATCGTGGGTGTTTTGTTATTTATCTAATTGCTATCTTTAGTTTTACAAATGCTACATAATACTTGTATTATAATATTTTAATCCCACTCTTTTACGTTAAAATGTTGGCAAAAAAAAAGTAAAGTAGTCAGGAAAGTATTGAAATATCTAATATAAGATAATAAAGATTTTCCTACATATGATATCATATGTATACTAAAGATCACTTATTTATGAATAAATTTAAAATGTATCATACCAATTTACTAAGGAGTATAGTTAATGATAGAAATACATAGTTTATTAATAAATATAATTTTCTTTTATCCTAGTAATTATGAGAAGAAAGTAAGAGGAGAGTAAAAATAGAGGCAAGAATTTTATCTTATTGACCACGTATACTAAGCATATATTTTTATCTCTATTATTAAAATTAATTTTTATTGTTAACTAACAATATATAATATATATATGTTACTTTTCTTGAATAAAGTTATATCTTATATTTTTTAAAATTATTTTTTTTAGATTTAAAAATGTCTAGTTCATATCCCGTTGTACATGCAAAATCTATTTTAACACTTCCAAGACCAAGAGAAGTTGAGAGAGAAGGAATTGTTGGAACTGTATCTAGAGTAACATCTGTTCCAAATCTTAGTCACCTTCATGTTTCTGCTGACTATGGTCCTTCTTCCCTTTACAAATACAAAACTGATATCGACTCCGTAAGATTATCTTTAGTAATTATAATAATTTTCCCTTAAGTTTGATGATTACTGGCATGATCGCTATGTTTATAATACTCCACTTCATTGGAAGGCATACAGATATGCAGATAGAAGTTTATTCAATACCGACCCTGTGCATGATCGATTTAACGATTCTAACTCAACATATTACCATCACTACAATTTTTACAAAAATATGATTAATCCATATTCATGGAGACATCACAAAAATTTAAAGGATCAAAATCCTCTTCCAATCTGTCAAAGACATTATATGTATGATAGACCAAATCAAAGAAGAGCTATTCAAATGTATAAACAAGGTCTTGTTGGATTTAATGCAATTGATGATAACTATTTGAAACCACTTTCTTACTATAGAAAGGAACGTGATTATGGTGAAGTTTACTATCCATGCGGAAGATATGGACCTAGAAGATATTTCTATTCTTTCCAGTGTTAAAATGTTAACTGCCAAATACGTATCTCCTACGTATTCTTTTTTAATTATCATGTCACAAACTACACTTTTTAATTTTAAATAACATGAATTTTTATATAATATGTAGGCAGTTTTAGTGACAATAAATCTATATAAGATAATGTGCCATTTATTCTTATTTTTTAATACAAAATTTAAAATATATATAAAATTTTTTGTAGCTATGGAAAATGAAAGTATTTAAAATTTTGTTAGTGTAAATCTAAATCTCATAAGTTATTTTATTTTTTTTATTTATTAAAATATGTGATTGTATGTGTACAGAGAATTTCCCTTGAAACTTTATCATGCGTTATCTTTAATCATTTAAAGAATTAAATAATTTGTAAAACCTAATATTTCATTAATATTTAACAATATGATGGTAAAAAAGATTAAAACACGGAACATTTGATATGATAAATGTTTCTTATAAATAAATTATAATCCCCATCAATGTAATAGTTATGTCACAAAAAAATATTGTCATATAAAAAGTGTAAAAATATTTAATATCGCATTATTTGATTATTTTTTTATCGCATATAAGAAAATGTTTATTAATACAATTAGATAAAAGTAAAAAACTACTATTGGTTTTTTCGGAACTTTTATTAATAATGAAAGTTAGTATTTAATATGTTTGCTTATAAATTTTTCTATATCTCAATTATCTTTACACCAATGACAATTTTAGTAAATATTAGAGATATAATACTATAATTTTTTGAAAGAAATAGGAAAATTAATTTAAAATATTTTATTTATTCACGTCAACTTAGGACTAGGTATTAAAAACAAAATAATCTATCTAAATTGTTTTTTTAAGAAAATTTTTTATTTTCAATTCTAAATAAACATAAATACCTAATAAAAATAAAAGTTTCAAAAAAATTGTATCCTTCAAACCATATTTCTCAATCTTATAATTTTTAACTTTATACCATAAGTTATTTTTCATTTTTCCATCACCTTATATATTTATATTAGAGGTTGGTGTTTTTACTTCATAATAAAAAAAACTAAGATTGTCTTGTTAAATATATCTCAATAATATTATGAGTATCTTAACATTTTGAATTTTGAACTTTTTAAATACTTCCTTTGTTATCTTTTCTTAAAATTATTATTTCTCTATGTGGGATGAATTAATTATTTTTAATTGTACTCCTCCCTATTTCGTGTATGATTTATAATAGTTGGTACTATATTTCCTTATAAATAAAAAATAAGCTAAGGCGCTACATTAGTAATCTCTTTTTAAATAAAATTTTAATATTTTTGATATTATATCAAATGTCATTCTATAGTTTTTAAATATACTGTTTCAGAAAATAGATATAGTTATAAATAAGACTCAAAGATGGCGTTTGGTTTTAGAAAAACTTTTCTAAATTTGTTTGTTATTCTTTTTACTATTCAAATATTACAATTTACTATAGAAATTGATGCTTACTCATTTCAACGTCCCATATACGTTTTTAACAATAAAAATAAAGTGTAAGTTTTCATTTAATAAAACTAATGAAATTGTATGCTCTATTTTTAGAAATCAAAATGATTATGAATACTTACCTCAAAATTTAAACGAAAATAAATTTTTTAACAATGACATGCAGTCAAAAATTATGTTTAAACGAATGACACCATGTTATTATAGTCCAATACAGTGTCTCGTTAAAAAGAGTATAAAAGAAGACTATATATAAATGCAAATTTGTAAAAGAAACCCTACATCCGATCTTAAAAATTTATGACAGAAGAATTTTTTTCATTGAATAGACAAGAAAAGGTTATCTCAACAAAACATTAGATAAAAAGGCATTATTTCAACTTTTTTCATATAATTTTTATCAAATTTCAATTTGTCTCATAAAAGTATTAAATTTTTACGATTTTATTTTAAAATTTTTTTAATACTACTGAATTTTATCAACAAACATTTGTTGAGTACATATTTTACACATTAGGTTTTTTCTTATTTTTCAAGAACTCCAAATACCTGTAATTATGCCAATAAACTCTACGTTCATTAATACAATACCATGAAAAAATGCTAAAATTAATTATATAACATCAAAAATTAACCTGTCACTATTTTATTAATTTGCACTCTTAAAATAAAATTATTATAGTAGTACTTTATTTCTTATCATTTATATATAAAAAATTCTGATTTATAAAACTCCATAGAATTTTTTATATCAATCAAACAAACAATTTATGGTTTAAAGAAAAAATAATAAAAACGACAAATGATTAAACAGTACTCTATTGTTTCTTGTAAAATACAAAATTATTTCGTGAAGGGATTAAAAAATGTTGTTATACTAAAAAAATTATGTTTATTTTTAAATTACAATAATATATACTTAAAAAGTTAACAAAAAAACTACAATTTATTATTCAGCATATTCAAACATCTAATAATAAACTTAGTTAATTAGTTTTTTTTTATATTTTTTTTGTAGTTACAGTTAAAATATGATAATAAATGCAAAAAAATAATTATTCATTTGAAAAAAAAAATTAATGCCAAAATGTCTATCATTTTAAAAGGACGTTAAACATTTTAATGAATTTTTTTGTTTTGATACATTTTTAACATTAATCCAAAAATAAATTTATATAAGATAAATGACACATAAGATCACAAAAAAAAGAAAAATTCTTTTTGATGTAACTAAGAATATTTAATCTAAAATTGATAGAAAAAAAATAGAGTTTCATAAATTTGTAAAAAATATTTTTTTAATAAATTGAATGGAAAAAATTGAAAGAATACTATTTTAAAAATATTAATGATGAAAAAATGCACTTCAACTGTTTTAATATTTTTTAACTTAAATCCAATAAATCAAACAATGCTTGAAGAGTTTTGTAAATGAAATGTCAACCAAAATTATTATTTATGAACGTTATTAAATAATTTTTTGTGGATATTTTTGAAAAAAAAAAGTTTTGTTCACTATTTACAGAGCCTACCATTTGACTAACGAAGAATTGTATCTATCAAAAATGAAATCAATCATTTCTTTAACTTCCTGATAATAATAAAATTTAAAGAAAGACATATCTTTGGATGAATAATGAGGAGATTTTACTATAATATGATATTGTTCTCGATCATCTTTTGTGTTCTCTTCATCTTTCATGAAATATTTAAATTATTTACATAATATATTTTGGAAAAATTATTAATCGCACCATCATTTAAATTGCAATGGTATTGTTTTAAATGCTTTATAACGATGGTAACGTTTAAGTATATAATGAATTCACGACTTGAAAGAAAGAAAATTTTTTATTGTTTAAAATTATTTTCTAAATTTGAAAAAAATGATTAAGAAAATTTTAAAATGTAATGTTGAAATATTAATGTATATATAGAGAGAATAATAATATTGATAAACATGTTTTTTCTTGGATTTTTACAGTAAAAAATTAAATATATGTTTAAAAGGAATTAATTTTTAAATATATCTATGAATCACTATATAAATGAGTTATAAACAATATCTCAAAGAGAACGGCAACCTTACAAATTGGTGGAATGTATATACATAACATTTATTTTTACTTTAGACTAAATCACACACGTGTACAATACTCTTTATCTGTAAATAAATTTGGTAAATCTAAATATCGTTATGTTTAAGCCTACAAAGGAAAACATTAACATAAATAGCCAAAAGGCACTGCAGATATATGGAGAGTTAAAGAATAGATTATTGAACAGTGATTACTTTTTAAAAGTATATTATGGTATAAACATTTTAGGTATGTTAACAAAAATTTTATACCTTAAAGTATAATTTGTTAATATCTCTTTAATTTCTTTTTTTAAGGCTTTCTTATTTCTTTCCTCCCATTTGGCGAATATATTTTTTACTATCATACAATTGATCTATTAAATTTGAGATTTTTAACATATCCTATTGCTGCAATCGTAGAACCGAATATATTAATGCTGTTTATGTCAATTATATCATCCTACTATGCTTACTATATGATTGAAGGAACATGGAAGAAAAAAGAAATAATTAAGTTTGGTATTGTAGTTCATTGTTTAACAACTATCTTAATTGGAGTGGTAATTTATATTATCTACCGAACAGTAGAACGTGATTCATGGATTTTAGATGAAGTTATTAATGGTTTAGTTCCTATTTCAGCCGCATTTTTTGTGCCAATAAAACAGGTTAGTTTTACACAATATATATATATTACTTCTATTTTTTTAAGTTCTTACCTGATGTTGCAATATTTACAACACCATTTGGTAGAGTTAAAAATACTCATTTACCTTTTTGCTGCATCCTATCTACATTTATATTTTATTTAATTGGTCTTGTACGATTTGTTTGTATCTTCCAAACAACCATTGCAATACAATTATCATGGACTTACCTTAGGTTTTATCAAGAAAATCCAAATGACAAAACAACATATGGTGATTTGAGTGATCATTTTGCATGGCATACGTTATTTCCAAGATTATTTCATAAGCCACTAATACAAATTGGTATTATTTGCTATAATCTTCTAACAAAACTAAACTTGTATAAACCTATAACTTTGGTCGATGTAAATGCAATGGGTAGTGTTCCAATTACAGGAATTGTTTCTACAGATCCTGTAGAAGTTCAAAGATCTCGTGATGCTGAAAGGAGAAGACAGAAAGCATTAAATGACCTCAAAGCAAGATTAGCAAAAAATAAACTAGAAAAAATGAGTGGTAATCCTGCGCAAGTTAATTCTGATGTTTTGGAATCAGTTAAAGTAAAAACTTCTAATGAATAATTTTTTTTATAAATTAATGTATAATCCTATTGACATAGCATTAATACACTAACACTAATATAATTTAAAAAAAGAAAATTTTATACTTTTTATTTCTACACATAACATGCAAATATTTAAATTATTATTTTCGAAACACAAATTAAAATCTATGTTTACAAATACTCTATACATTACAAATGTTTCTACTTCTCATTTTAAATTAATAAAAAATGATGTATATATACGTTTAAGATGTTTTTAACGCTTATTCGAAATGTATACAAATTTTTCTGACAGTAAATATGCAAAAAAACGTTTCGTTTTGAAAGTATAAAGTATATTCGCTTATACTATCGAAATATCAAATACTCCAAGCATAAAGTCTATATGAGTGACATCATATCTCTTTGTAAATTTTTGTCAATTTGTATGGAATGAAGATAAGTTAAGTAATTATATTTATTTAAGTATTATATGGAAAAATCATTTTTAGCAAACAAGATAGGTTTTCTGAAAGGGAAAAGTCAAACATTCAGTATAATAATTCTAATTATACTCTATCCAGAAAGATCTTATTTTATATTATTTTAATAAGAATCTTTTCTATCCTCAGGAATTTCTTATATACGTAAAAGTTTTTTTTAAATCCATTAAGACTTATATAACTTTAAAATTAGAGTTATATTCTTTATATAGTGACCTCTAACTTCATTATTTGGGAAAAAATGAATTCGATTATTGTTAGTAATAATGATCCCAATCTTTTTTAAAACTCATCATAACATCATTGATATTTCATATCAACAAGCATTTTCAACTATTAATAAATGGACAAACTTTTATTTTTTAAAAATTTTATTGTTTTTTAATTGCAAAAATCTTAAACGTAACTCATAAAAAATGTTTTTTATTATTTTTATAAAAAAAACAATTTCTATCAAATGAATGAGAAATCATAGAATGTAATGAACTATATCAAACTATATGACCTACTAAATATTACCAATTTCAACTGATTTTTAAAATTTAAGGAAAACATATAAATTTTGTTATATTAATAAATACGTGTAATGTACTTTTATTCGATATATTTAAAATATTTTCTTTAATATTATGAATTTTCATTTTCAAAAGTAAATGACGAAGTTTAAATAAAATATGCAATAATTTTATAAAGTACAAAGAAATAATGTAATTAAAAAATAATTGTATTAAAATTATTAAATTTTAGTAAATTTTTCAGTTGTATGAAAAATTAATTTTATAGAAAAATTTTGTTTCTAAAAAAGTACGTTTTCAGTTTCATAACCAATATAAAAGATTTTAAGTTGTATATTGACATGTTCAAACAATGCAAATAATAATTTTTGAATTAGAAATGTCATGAATGAACATTATTATTGTAATATGTATATTGGTGGAAAAATAAATAATAGCAAAACTGCTTTTTTCGGTTGTTTCTCATAAGTTGGTAAAAATAATGCTATTAAAAATAAAAGTGTATTTATTAAAACTTAAAATTACGGAAAATTTCAAGAATAAAATAAAAATAAATGATAAAGAGAAATTAGTTCAGACATCTATATTTAAATTATTACATGATTTTTGATGTTGACGTGTTTCCAGTAACTATAGTGATTTTAGATGCCTTATAAAACCGAATTGGCATATATGCTGAAACTTAAAAAGTCAGCACTTTTCCTGCACTATTTAACTGTATGTGTTGCTACAATAAAAGACATCTTCTTGATTTATTCCCCTTAAAGATTCAGCAATTTTTGAAAAAAATTTGTACTACTTTTGGAAAGTATATATCTAAATCATACTTATTATTGTTATAATTTTGTTGAGAAAGAATAAATATTCACTTTGTCATCGTTATCAACTTCTTACTGACATTAAGTATTCATTATAAATACTGCACGTGATAAAAAAACATCTATTGATTATACAAGAATTACTGAAAATGATTTTAATAAAATATTACGGTTGACATAAAGATTTAATTAATTGGCTTTTTTTATAAATTAGTATTACAAAATTTTTTGAAATCCTTTTCTATATAATGTTGATATTGATGACATTGGCATGTAACGTCTAACAATTCTTATTCCAGAAGTGTTACTTAAAATCTTTTTATTTTTTTGTTAATATCATTTCTAAATGTTTTTTATTTTCGATTTTTTATATGCCTCACGTCATTCCTAGCTCAAAATCTCTATTTTTTCCACTATCATATCAAGATTTTTGCCTTATTAAATTTTTTTAAACACAATTATTTAATTAGCTATCAAAATAAATAAGAAACAGTATGATAACATTCAGGTAGAAGTTAAAAATAAAGATAATTAATTTAAGACAAGGTAAAATAGTGATTAACATCGATAAGGCACATTTAATACACAAATTATTAACTATTATATTGTAAAAAAACGAAATGTCACAATTTTTGTTGAGAGCTTAATTTATTAAAAAAATAATATTGTTGATACAGCTTTATTAGTACTGCATAAAAATAACATAATTATTACTTTGAAAAATATTCTTTAAAACTATTCACAATCATTGTTAATTTCATCTCATATCTATATTTCCTTTTTAAAATACAAATGGATAAAATTTAAAAATATAATAATATTCAAACACTTAAAAAAAGTACATTATGTTCCTCATTAATTTGGTAAAAATTTGTACTTGTTTGGAAATTTTTAAAAATAATAAAATTTACAGAAACAACTTTAATTTAATTCATAAAACATATATATTAGAATATCCATCATGATAATTTGATCATTGTTTCCCATGTTATGATAAAATATTTGTAACTTATTACAAAGATTATCTTTATTTTCGAAAAATAGGTATAACCAGCGATAAATGATAAAATTTCATTTATTCCATTTAATAAAAGATACTATTTTTAATATTGCAGGTTGTTAATATTATTTTGATAAATATATGAATTAAATGCTAATTTTATGCTTTTATATTTATAAATACACATTAATGTTTGTATGTTAATGGAATAAGTATAAAATTATTCTTGCAGAATTTTTTTTAAACCTCATTCATTATACGAACTGAAGAACAACAATTTTAAATCTTTCAAAATCTGATACAAAATTTCTTTAATTATTATTCAGATATGAAATGCAATATTTTTAAAATTTCATAAATATCCTTACTGCTTTTTTTATTAACATATACACTTTTTCTTATGAATAACATAGAAAATATCATATTTAATTTGACAAATATATAAATTTTTTATTATCTTATTAATAATATAGTAAATATTTGATAGATTTTACATTTTATAGTCATTTCACTAGGATTTTAATTTTCCCAAATACTGTATTTTTTCTTTTTATATTATCATTATGACAATTTACGTTTTTAATAAATAAATAAATTGCTTCATTAGGGTACGATAGTAAATTTTTTATAATTATTAATAGCTTATCGCACAAGATGTTTAAAATATATGCAATATTGTCTTTTCATTCCATGGATGCAAAAACTAATAAAAATTTTTAAAAAATTTGATTAATCATAAATAATATTGAAAATGTTTGAAAACTATTTTATGGTGAGCTATTTAAAAAGTTCCCCCATCATCTATTCTTCCACTTTCTGACTCCATTAAAAGTATGTCTTTATAATCATATTAACAATTAGATATAGCATAAATTAAAATTTTCGTATAAAACCAAAAGATCTTTTGATTTCATAATTGTTTCATATTCGTTAACGTATCAAATTATTCGGTTAATAATAGATAAAAGCCAATTAGAATAATCGTAAATATATTTTCTTCTTCTATTTCCAAAAGATTATTTCAACGAATATCATTCCATTTGACATCATAACTGAAGAATATACTATATAAGTTATATTCATTATAACATTAATCCAACAGTATTCTCATTTTTAGAATATACTGGAAGAACATTAACTTTACAAAAAGTAAATACATTCAAAATGTGAAAAACTTTTTAACTGTTGTTTTTTATTACTTTATAGATGCTCATTATTTTTATTTAAATTTCTAAAAAGAATTTATTTTTAGTAATCAAACAACACATAATGATAAACATTTGAAAAACAACATAATTTTATTTTTACCATTCACAGCAATTATTACTAACGGAAATAATTGTTATTAATTTATTGATATCAAATACATAAAATTAAACTGACAGAGTATAAAAATTGCAACATGATTAAGATGTAAATTTACATTAAAACCCTTAAAAAATTAGAAATTAAAGATTGAATAGGCTTTGAAATTTTAATTTTACGGAAGATGAAATTTTGGGATTGTACATATATATTTCTTGATACATCAATTAATTGTCATAACTCACATTGATTATTATAATTAATTATCACTTATCTTTAGAAAAAATTATCAATAAAAGTAATAAATAGTATATGTTGTAAAATAAAGTAGTAATATAGACAAAATTATAAAATATTAATGATCTGCCACTTTTTTTAATTGGTAAAATATTAATAATAAATTTCACAAATGATTTAAATTACAAGCATTAGATGATATTTAATATTAATTTTTAAATCATTATTTTGAATGTAATAAAAGTAGAATTTATGTGTTTTTAAAAGAAAAACAATAAAAATATTTGGGTTTTTTTTAAAAGAATTTATTTATGTAGAGAAATTGATTTAACCATTAAAATTATTTTGTTAATTTGTTTAAAAAGAGACTTTTTCTCACATTAATTTTTTTCCATTGCAGAAACGTATCTATTTTTCCAATTCTCATAAACAGAATAATTGACAATTGATGATTCTTTTAAATTCTCGGACTTATTTAATAAATTGTTCTTCTCAATAAGGTAAAGTGAACCGAGATCATTTGTAGAATCCGTTGCAAGTGAAATGTCTAGATCCAAACTCGTGTTTAAAGGAGTTCTTACATTGTTGTCGTTGACTGAGATTTCCACTGGGTAATCTTTCTTTGAAACACTGAAAATAAAATATAGTTGGAACAATTGTGTTATTATGTCTTTAAATATTGTTTTAAGCCCCTGATAAATGGAAATTTTAGTAATTTTTGCCAGAATTTGAATTATATTTATCAAAGATGTAATATACCTATTAAAAAAAATTAATTT
The DNA here is from genome assembly GCA_005656395.1 of Strongyloides papillosus. Lineage (NCBI taxonomy): Eukaryota > Metazoa > Nematoda > Chromadorea > Rhabditida > Strongyloididae > Strongyloides > Strongyloides papillosus. The sequence continues at coordinate 1,710,951 of SRSI01000078.1, read as the reverse complement.
AAAAATTATATGGCTATAAATGGTCATTTTCTTACAATATCATAAATTAAAAAATGAAAATTAAATTTTTGAGAACTGACAGTTCACCAAGAAGCACGTACTCTTTAGTAATGGTTTTTATTTTATTGGAATTAGTCACTTTATTTTATAATAAAAAACATTAATGGTAAAACAATAATAAATAATATTATATTTTACATTCATATATGTCTTGCTTTCAAGGTATATTTTCTTTATAAAAGACGGTTTTTAGATTTTTTAGTTTTATTAGAGACAATGTGTAATGTTATTAATGACGATAGTATTATTTATGCTACAGTTTACAAGTTTTACGAATGTAAATGGACAGAAATTATTTGAAAAAAAAAGTAGAAATTTTGAAGAAATCATTCTTTTTCATAGAAAATTATATGATATTTATTGGTAATAGAAATTATATAAAATCACTGATAAAGATTATTTATATACTGAAAAATATTGGGAAATTGATAATCTTGGTATTGTCAAATTAGCTAAAAATGAAAAATATTATAAATACTATCAAATTTATAAAAGCGAAAGTTGGGGCGATATTGATGCATTGGAAGAAAATTTATAAATATTTTTAGAATTTTAAGAATTATTTTATGAACATTCATATAAAAGTGTATCATAAATACAACAAAAGCTTGTGATTCATTTGTTTTAAAAATAAACCTTTTATTTAAGTAGAATTTGTCATTGAATCTAATACTTTTTTAAATATTGATATAGTGAATATGAAAATTAATTAATCAAGATTGAATTCAAGAAAAATACCTTGCTCCATTAATTGTTGTTATTAAATCTAAATAGTGTAGTAAATATTTTCCTACCTATTAAATGTATTCCCCGCCAAAAAGATAAAGTTATTTTTGATATCTTTATCTTTTATTGTCTTATTAAAGTACTAAAATAATTTCAATAGTATATGTGTGAAACTACTTAAATAACCCATTTCACTTTTAATAGTCGAAATATTGTTTCTCGGAAATGACAACGTTGCTCACATTATTTACTTAGTAGTAAAAAGAGTTTTTAAAAGGCATCTAGTCTACATAAAAACATCTATCTTCAAGAAATTTGTTTACAAAATTTATGATACCAATTGAAGTTTATAATTTATTATTTCGAATAAATGAAGAAAAACAATAATTAACTATACCTTTGATAATATTTTTCTTGTGCAAATTTCTTATAAACAAAAACAAATTTGATTCCTTTCAGGTCAATGTCATTTAAAAACAAAAAAGTGAAATTTTTTTTATATGTTTGATTTTTGATGTGAAAATGATCAAAATATGATGTTTATAATATCAATATACCGGGTAGCCGGCCAATTTCTCTCTGTGACAATACTTGGTTAACCTATTTTCCGTTTTGGATACTTTTGTTGTACTAGTAATTATTTTTTTTTACAAATATTTGATATCTAAAAGAATTTAAAAATTATTTTAACGTAAAAATATATGATCTTAAAAGTCAAATATAATTATGTATTAGATTTTACGGAAAATTACTGCAAATTTTTATTAGATTTAAAAATTAAATTTTTAAGTATTTAGAATAATGAGTACGAAATTTTTCACAGAAGGGAGAAATTGGCCGACCACCCGTTAATATTATCATTAATACTTAAAGTAAAGCACTATTATCTTTTTAAATGATTTATTATTAGTAATTTTTTTGAAATAATATATTAACAGTATTTTTTGAAAAAAAATGTAAAAATCAGCCATTCGAATTGTTTGTAAACAATCATTATGCTTTATAAGATAATGATGACAATCCTTGTTATATAAGAATAGAAAAATAAACTTACCTCTCTATTGTTATAAACCTCCAACAAAACGAGAGGGTAAGTTTTTGACTACTATTATTTTGTTTAGTTTTTTCCTACTTATCAATAAAATTTTCAAACACGAATGTAATCCTTTCCTTGCAAAAATAGAATTTAATAATTGTTGAATATATGATAAATTTTGTAAGAAAACCTTGAATGAGATAAGATAATCCACCTTTATTTTGTGATTGACAAAATAACCTTTAAAAGGCTATTGATTTAAAACAATTAAATCCCTTTTTTTGAGTCAGTCGAACATTTTTTAAAAATTTGATACAACTAAAAATTTTACCCCTCCCCCATTTTTATTTTATTAAGAAAAAAATGGACTAAAATAATGTATGTTGGCAAATTTATTCGGCTTGAAACTTTGAGATACAGCGGCTTCAGTGATACAAATTCGGAAAAATTGATTTTTATAAGTTTCTGGTAATTAGATTTTTTTAGAAATAAATATTGTTTCTGGGGGTAATTATTTATGAAAAACGAATGAGCATAGTGGAAAAATGCGATTTTCTGATTTTTGTACTGAAATTCAAGAGTACAATGATCCACACTTTTTATTTTCCTTTTTTTCATAAATTTAGATTTAAAATTACATGAGAAATCGAATGAGCATAGTGAGAACATGCGTTTCTTTGACTTTTGTACTCAAAAAATGAAAAAACTAGGAAAAAAAATTTTAAAAGACAATAAAGACGGAAATTTACGAATCCGAAAGTATGCTCATTCGTTTTCTTATAAAGAATTACCCCTAGAAACATTAGTTGTTTTTGAAAAAATCTATTTACTGGAAACTTGTAAAAATCAATTTTTCCGACTTTGACTCGCTGCAGCTCCTATATCTCAAAGTTTCAGGCCGAATAAATTTGCCAACATACATTTTTTAGTTACTCTTTTTACTAATAAAATAAAAATGAAGGTAAAATTTTTGGTTGTAATTTCAATGTCTGATTGACTCACAAAACGGGTTTTAAATAAACAAAGAAAAAAAAATATTTTTAATTGTTATAGTATAAACAAAGTTGTTTTGGTTTAGATAATAATCTTAATTTTTGTAGCAAATGATAAAGATATCTTTGATTTCTTATAATAAATAAAAACATAAGTTAAAATTACATTATAATTGCTACACTATTCAAAATACTATTTTTAATTTTTTATAAAACTTTTCAAAAAATAACATATTTCAAAACTTTTATCTATTTTTGATTATTACGAGTTCCGTCTTTTTTGGTAATTCTATATTGATGCTTGCTTCAAATTAAAAAAGTACTATAAATCATGTCTGTTTATTCAAAGTTTTTTTTAAGACAATTCCTATCAACATTCTTTGGGTAAATGTATAGATAAAATCTAATTACATATAAAAATAAGATTTTGAATTATAATATAAAATATAATAGTTTAATAAAAATATAACTATAAGATTAGATTTTGTTTCATAGAAAAATTTTTTTAATTTAAACTTTTTATAAGTACTAGTTATATTCTCAAATTTGATTTATCTTTCTTTTAAAGTCATAAAAATAATCTATAAATTAAAAATAGCTTTACAACAATTATTATTGATAAAGAAAATTTTCTTTTCTTTTGAAAAAAGTTGATAGATGTAATAAACATGTATTTGCTTAAATAAACATTGTTATTTAATCACAATTTTTTAGATACATTTTTTATAAAAAAAGAAGGAAGTATTTGAAAATCAATATATTATCTGAATACTGCTTATAATATAATTGGTTGTTATATAAATTCCTTTGGTTTAGTATTTACATTATCCAGTATTGTCAACAAAATTGTTTAAATGATAAGATGTACAATTATTATGTATTAATCTTTCTTGTTCTTTTTTCTTATTTCCACAAACGATCATTTTATAAAATTTTTATGGGAAAGAATACTTTCTACAAACAAAATCATATCAAATTTTAATCAATGATACTTTCGACTACAATGTTTCTTGTCATATATGTTAGTTTTTTTTCCGCAAAATTTATTGGTAAAATTTATAAACAATAATCAAAATTTGATATGGTTTTGTGTCATTGTTTTGCAGAAGCATCATGATAAATTAATAAAAATGTTATTATAAAATTATAGCAACAATAAGAAGTTAATCTACTTTGATTACTAAAAATAGTCACACAAAACTAAGCATAAAAGAAATATTAAAATTTTATGATTAAAGTTGTTTAAAAAATAACCGTTATAATATATTCAATAAATACAGTTATCAAGTACCTCATAAAATAAAATTTATGATATAATAACTATGATTGCATGTAATAAATATGAAGAACAAAAAAATGATATCTTATTATGTTATTAAATTCAAAATTTATAAAAAGTTAACATTATTGAATTATTTGTATTATAGAGTACAAAACTATATAAATAAGATACAATTAGTAATATATAATAGATGATTGAATCATATTACTAATAAGGAAATTAATAATTTTATACACATAAACAGAGAAAACAAAATATTTTCCATTCAAAATAAGTATTTTAATAATACCAACATAATTTTTGTTCAATTGTTATAGTTCAATAATTATCTTCTCTTTTTAAATACCATTTTATTACTTGATATTATATATTCATAAAAAAGATATTCAAATTTTATAATGCCATTTAAAGTTAAATTTTTTCATAACAATCATTAATTTTCTTTTTTTCTAACCTCAAAAAAAATAATTTTTATTTAATATAAGCAATAATGACATTTCAAAATTAAAAAATTTTTTTAAGTTATATACCAAAAATTGCAATAAAAATGATGCTATTAATGTTTTAGTTAATTGTCGTAAAGCTTTCTTACCTAAATACTGGTTTTTTACTCTCCTTTTGTATTTCAACATCTATAAGTATTTTTTTTTAAAATTTGTTTCTATTTTTATAAAATTTTAAATACTATTATAACTAATATTGTTTTTATATTTAAAGTATTCTTAACAATCTAATATAATGGCATTTGGTAGGTTTTAAATAAAATTTTCTAAAAAATAATGTCTTCATATATATGGTTATTTATATTATTATCAAAAGTATTATTGATTTATATTTTTGTAGTCATTCTAATTAACTATTAACTGTTAAGATTTGATTCCATAAAACAACATCAATAAATTAATTTCTTTTTAATATGTTTTTGTAGTCATAACTTTAAGTGAATTTTTTGATAAAAAACATTATAATTTTCATTAAAATAATTTCAACATTTCATTTTTTACGAAAAATAGACAAAAAGTTTTTGGAAGATTCATGCAATTGCCACATCCTCTATCTCTGAATGCTTCATATATATAGATTTATAGTAAATTGTTTTTTTAATACTAATATAAAAACGATTTAATTTATTTTAAATGATTTACCTTCCTACGTAGTACCATTATTCACTTAAAAAATGAATATAGATATTTTTTTATTTGATAATGGCAGAATGATATAATGTTAAATTTTAAACTAGTTAAAAGAAAGTGCTGACGTTAAATATTACTCATTTTTACCATGACTCCAAATATTTCAACATTAAATTTTTTTGCTTCCCTTTACTCACGTAATTTATTTTTTATTTTCCTAGAATTTAACAATTTTAAAGAATTGTACTATTATCAAAAGCAATTGAAAAATTAAAAAAAAGTACATTATAAAATACACAATTTGTTTGCTTGATTAACAAGTAACTATAAAAAATATTGTAAACATCCTATTTAAATTATTTTTTAGATTACCATAACTTTTCCAACCATATTTTTGTTAATAATTAAAAGAAATATTTTTAAATTCTTAAGACACCTTCCGTCATTTAATTATTTTTATTTTTGAAAAATAAAAAGTTAGAAAATATCCCTTTAAACAATTTTATGATGGTAAACAAAAAAAAGTATTCCACACATCATAAGGTTTGTGGTGAGAAAAAGTACAAAAATATAGCAGGAAAATTTTGTTTTCCATAACTATATTTTGTTTTTTATGATGGAAAATCAATAATTTTTCAAACAATGTATATCATTTTTTTATTTAAGCCTCATTTAAATATAATAACTAATCAAAATAAAATTCCTTTACATATATCAAGTTGAAAAAATAGATAAGTAATTATATTATAGAAGTAGATTTTGTTAATTTATTTTTATTTGTAAGAATAAATAGTTGTTGATTTTTAGATACAGATGTAAAAAACATATATCAAAATTAATAAAATTTAATTAATATTAATAAAAATGCAATTTTACAAATAAAAAGAAACAATTTAAAACGAACAAAAAATAGAATTAATGTGTGGTGATGTGAGTGTGTGTATCATAAACAAAAAATTACAAATATAATATATTAAAGGCATACATTTTATTTTTTAGAGACCGAATATTATTAATGTCAGTAAAATTTACTATCGTCTCAAAAAATTGAAATTAAAAATAATGTATATTTAATTACAATCTTGTTTGTGATATTTTAGAGTTATCCATAATGCCGCATTTTTTTTCTTTTTGTACAAAATATGTTTTGTTAAAACGCCAAAGCCTGATAATAACACATACATATATTACTACACAATTTTCATATATCTTATAATAGAAAAGAAGAAGAAACAAATATAGCTTTTGTATACTAATTATTATATAAAAAATATTTCCAATGTTCAGTAAAAAATTTCAAAAATATATTAGGAATACATTGAGGCGCTATACCTGATTGCGACAATATCTTCGGATATATTATCTCATATTTAAACATTCATCATCTAAAAAATTTCATTTTTTAAAATTTTTATAAATTTTTTAATAGTTTAACAATCATATTGAAACATTGTCAACTTGACGAGAATCATCATTAGTTTCAGTTTTAGATATTAAAGGTAATGGTGTTCTACTTTTTGGTACCTTTCTTGAAACATCAACTTTTGGCATGTTTCCATTTTGTGATAATACTAGCTTTTCTATCTCTTTTTGGGGTGATTCATCATGCATTGCATTTATTTTTAGTGCGGCATTAGAGAGTATACATAATGGATTCATATCATCGAAATTTAAATCTGTTTGAGAACCATTTAAAATTTTTTGAATATTCTCCATCTCTAAAACTGATCCACTAACCGAATTTTCTGGTTTTGGTGTTGATGGTTTACTTTTTATTACAGAACCTGAACCAACACCATTTGTTCTTTGTGGGCGTCTTTTATAAAATTCTTGATCATCAACAGTCCATACAGCACCCTTAACATTTTGCTCAATACGTGTAAAACATTTATGAAGTGATAAATTATGTCTAACAGCATTCTTCCATGTTGCAGCATTCCTTCTAAAAAATGCAAATGTTTCAGTGAACCACTGATATATTTCATTTAATGTTAATTGGCCCTCCTTCGATTCTAGTATGGCTTGACGAATCAATGAAGCATAGGTGTATGGTGGTCTAACATCATTATTTTTATAAAATTCTCGATTTCTATCTATATCTGCTTGCATTGGCAATATACTTTTATCACTAACTCTTTTTCTTGGTGTTGATGTTTGCCTGCTTTCCTCCTTTATTGCTTGATTTGATGAATTTAAAATCCCATTTGTGGAGGATGAATTTCCATTTCCAAATGGATAATTTGAAAGATTGTTAAGTTGTGTTGTAATGGAAAAAGCGGTCTGAAAATATATATAATTATATATATCTTTTATTTACTTGTTCTTTTTATTTACAAAATTTTTTAAATATTTAGTATTTATAATAATAATATATATATTTCACCACGCGGCGCATTTGTTTATACAATCTATCTAAAAAATTTATCAGCCCCCAATTTTAAGATCAAGTATTATGTTTATGTTTTGAAAGTGATTGAGCAAGATATTATTACCCGTTTTTTTTAAGATAAAAGTGCATCCATCTCGTGTCAATAAATTAAGAATAAATAAAATCAAAAATTTTATGCTCAACAATCGCCTGTTATTTATATGCATAATTGTTAAAAAGTCTTAAATCAGCTGTTGTTGATATTATAAAAACATGTTGATACTTTATATACAAATACTAAGATCATTAATTCCTATGGTATAAAAAAATTGATATATAAATATTTTAAAATGTCAATGAAAATTTGTACACTTCCTAATTTTCCTTCAAAAATAAAAAATAATATGCACATATGTGTTGATGATAAAATTCTCTACAGTCATTCAAATTAATAACTGCTAAAAAAATAATGTTGTTCATATATTTGATGGTATTTTGTATATATTTTGTTATATATTTTTATACTTTTAAATAAATTGATCAACACTACATCAGCTTCAATTGTATACAATCAGTGCAATTAAATATTATTTCAATATCTTAAACAAAATTTACTAAATACTGATTATATACATTTTAATAGATATATTCATAATGTTAAAAAGATAAAATTAATGATACGTTTAATTTGCACTTTACCTCATAAAATTCTTACATTCAAGTTTAATAGAAAATATTTAATTTTATTTTAAATTAAGTAACTATTTTATAATTTATACAACATACACACAAAATCTAATATAATTATATATTTTGTTACTTCTTATCAATTTTGATAACAATCGTAAAATGTTAATTTTGATGTATTATTTATAGTTTATAATGTAAAAATTATAATACAAAATGATAGTTAATCAAGTCAGATATACATATATTGTTAAAATAATAAATTTATCATTTGTATAAGAAGTTAGCCATCAAAGTACATAAGTTATTATTTGAAAATGATTAAATCACAAACTACATTACTTTTAACCATATAAACATTAACAAAAGTAAGGAAAATAATAAAGTAAAAAAATAATTATCTATATATTTGGTTATTACTGTTTTTTTGCGTATGAATGTATAATTTTAGAATAAACGTACCTTATCATTATTACCCGATGTATCGCCATTGCTTTGAGATTGAGGAGATATTAAAGGAGATTCATTTATTGAATTATTGCTGCTTCTAATACTGCTACCATTTTGATTTGGAAAACTATTAATAAATGTTGGTGGAATTGAATCTGTCAATGAGGATTTTAATTGTATAACATTCATCATAGCATGTAATATCTGTTTTTCTTTTGTTATCTTATGTTCTAAATTTTCAATAAGTTCTATTTGATTTTTAATATGAGTATTATTACTTTCATCTGTACGATGTGTTGAAGCTAGATGAGTTAAGAATGCTGCTAATGATTCACATGGATGATTACAACCTGGCCATACACAAAAATTATGTTGATATAATGTATGCACCGATTGATTATTATTAAGTGCTAATTCAAGTGTTAAAAGATTTGTGTTGGGAATGGTAGAAGAACTGACAACATTAGATAAATTGTTATTTGGAACAAGGCTTGAATTGGGACTTGTATTTGGTGCAGGTAAATTACCGAGATCTCCATGAGCCTGCGGCATCATATGAGAACCCATTAATAAAGTTCCCAAAAAGCGCTGTCCTTCAGGAGTAGATAAACTATTCAAATGATTATTAAATCGATGTTGAATATTTGAAATTAAATATAAATTTTCGGGACTTAATTTTGGTCCTCCAATATTTGTTTGTGAGGATGATGAGGTATTGACAACATTTAAATTTTGACTGCTTGCAACAGCAGCTTGCAATAATTGGTGAGGATCAAATCCATTACTATGATGTTGATTATCTGAAACACCAGTTGTAGTACTATTTGTTGAGGGAGATCTCTGTAATGATATCATATTTATATATGAACTGATAAGTGATGCTGCGTCAATCTCCAGTTTTCTTGTTTTTATTTTGATTTTCAAATAGTTAAATTTTTCAGTAAAATATGTATATGTTTAGTTTGTTAGAAATTTTTAATATATATAGTAGGATTAATATCTTAAAATTATCCTAAAAAAATGTTGTAGCATAAGCAAATAATGTTTAAATTTGCTAAAAAAAATATAAAATTTATTACATCATATTAAATTAAATACAAATAACAATATCGTTGTCAATTATCAATGAGTAATATATATATTTTTTTATTAAGATGACGGTGAAAGAGTATTATGTTTGGTAGCGGCTGTTTGTTATATAATGTTAAAAAAAATACAAAATCAACGAATATGTTTTGTTAAAAAAGACTGTTCTTTAAAGAATATAGCTGTATACACACGTCAATAGTAAAATATTTTTTATCAAAAAAACATTAGATGTATGTTGCAGACAAGAAGGTACCAATGAATTCTATTTTCTTCATCCACAAAGTACACTAAAAGGACACATTCTTAATAATGTGAAGGTTACGATGGTGTGGAAGCTAAAAAATGTGTGCATTTATTTATATGATATTCATAAATAGATGAATTCCTCCGCCTTAAAAGACAAACAATGTATATTTAGTATATTTTACGATAACAACAACATCTTATCATGGTAAGAAACATATCTTATAAAAAAGAAGAGGATAAAGTATATAAGCGTATTTTTTATATATTTATGAGAAAAAAAGAGAATATTTGACGGTTATGAAAATTTTAATAAAAAATGTGTTAAGTAATTAATAGCATCTTTTAAGATTAAAAATTTATAAATATTATGTTTATTATCATTTAAAATTTACAATACTATCTCAGCTGATTATTTAATATATTATACAGTAAAAACATGAAAGATGATATTAAATTTTAGGAATAAAGTCACGTTGTTGATGTAATCAAATGACAAAACTAACCAATAACAATCAAGCAAATAATCAAAGTGCATTATATTTAAAATAAAAATAACATAAGTAGTAAAAATTAATTGAGGTCTCAATTTCAAATATTTTAAATTATCTTTGTTAGACATTCATTGGAATTATAAAATACGCATTAAACTTCCTGTTACCAATAGATGCTTAAAATTTAGTTAGCCACAAAATCAACTAACATATTCTTATTATTATCAAGCTTAATAGATACTAAGCGCAAATCAAAGTGACTAATCAGCAAAGAGCGATTAAAAGTGTAACGTAACACAACTTTACATATGATCTATAAATAATATACAATTTATTTATATTATGTTATAAGAGAGAATGTAGGAACTTTATGAGCTCTATATAATAAGAAACAATTTTTCGTAATAATTTTAATATTTTGGTCATGTGCATTGATAATAATTATATACATATAGATACCTTAGATAAATGATAACAATATTTAGCCACCTGTTATGCAGGTAAATTTCTTAGAGAAAAAAACAAATGTTTATATGTTTATAATCTTTTTAATAGATGTTTAACGTACTATAAGTATAAAAAGGATCAAACATTAAGCAAAAGTAAAAATGTGATCAAAAAATAGAAGAATGGATACATTTATCTAGATCAAAACAAATATCAAGTGACTAGAAATAAAATTTAAAAAAAAAACAAAACAAAGGAATATCAAGTTCCGAAGCCATAAGAATTATATATTATAAAATATGTAAATTACATTAAAAGTAATCCTCTTGTTTACAATCGTTATCTAAACTTATAAACAGTGTATTTCTAAAATAGAGGTCACCACAAATTTTTGTTGTGAAGTCTTATCTTAACTAGAGAATGTTTCTATTTATTTATGTAAGAATATAATAACAATACATTGCAGTGAAGAATGGTTTTAAACAGAAATAATAATAAATATAACTCAATTAAATAGAGCAACAGGGACATTTTAACGCGCTGTATTATTGTAATATAATTTTTGTCATTCTAAATTCATTAAATATTGTCTAGACTATTTTATAACATTCCCCCGTTGTAAAACACTTTCCAAGGTACAAAAACGTTGATTATAAAACCGTATCAACTATTCATATTATCGGAAGTTTTAAATAACCTAACATAATAATGTTTTAACTTTTTATAATAATGGAAAAAATATGTGTTGTCTTTAGTTTAGGAAATGATGAAAATATATGCCATAAAATGCATGTATCAAAAATGATGTTCCACAAATTTTTTTTATACTAATAGTTGTGTAAAACGCTTCAGTTAAAGATGCAAATGAAAAGAACTAAACAAATTATATATATAAAAGCACATTTTTTAAGAATTGTTGACATGCACTTCTAAAAGTATAAATAATATATTTTGCGAAGACGGGTGTGTTGTCGAAATTGTTTGGGTTAGGTTGAATGTGTTTATTATCCAGATAACTGTCTCTTATTTTAAAATATAAAACGTTAGTAAGGGAACGAAATAATCAAACTTCATGTTTAAATAGTTTAACTTCAAAATACTTTAAAAAAAGTAAATAAAAAGAATTACATAAACTAGGTATTTGATTCTAGAAATAAAAAAATATTTTGGTTTGAAATATAGTAATACATTTTATGATAGAAAAAAAAGATATCAAATATTTAAAATAAGTACATTAAAAAAAGAAAGAGAAAATATTAAATGCAATACAGTTCATTTTCTAAAAATTTGTACTTTAGTGATTAAGTAAAATTGTATACAAAATATTTCTAATATTATTATATCTTAACTTTTAAAAGATTTAAAATAAACAAAATTTCAATATAAATAAAAAGTTATATTATTAAATTAATTACTCAGCAAATCATTTATTTTTAAGAATAAAAAAGTTTGTTTATATATAGTTGTATAATTTTTCAAAAAAAAACAGTTTCATGTTTTTTGTTTGTGCTTTTGAAAAAAATATATTATATAATTATTAAAGTCATTTGAAACAAACGAATATATATATATATAAAAATAAATGCATATATGTATACATTGGCAATTATAACATTTGTTGCTTTTAAATATGTTTTCATCAAAAAACAAAATATAAAGTTGTCTATTTAAAAGTTAAAATAACATAAGAAAAAAATTTGAAATTTTAAGAAAACATCAAAAACGTTACTCGATGCGTCAAAGATTGTTGATCATAAAAAGTGTATTGTTAAACAAAAACATTAACATAAAATTTTTAATGCTGACGTTTGTCCGGTTAAAATTAATGTGACATAAGTTAACCTTTCAAATACAATGTTATTATGCCTTTTGACAATGAATCATGACAAATTTACCGACAATATATAATACATCTCAAATAATAAATATTTTTTTTGTTAAAATATAAACATTATCATTAACGCAATAAACATACATAATAACCCTACATGATTAATGTTTTTTAAAAAAAGCTTTAAGTAAGTGAAAATGGTAAACATTGAAGAAAAACTATGTATAATATCTGAGACAATAACTTATAAAAATCCTTTCCTAGACATTAGAATTTGTTTTGATTATAATGCTTAAATTATATTATTATTTTTTAAAACCTGAGAACAACAATTTGCAAAAAAAATATTCTTATAACTGTTTCTGTTTACAAGAAATTTTATCTTCAAAACAACTGTAGAAAATATTTTTATAAGAAAAAAACGATACAAAAAATAAAACATTATAAAGGCAGAATGCCGGTACTGTATATTATTAATTTTTTTTTTATATTTTTCAAGTATTATGGTTAAATAACAATGTCAACAAAAATAAAATATATAAAAAAATAAAAAAAATGTCTAACATCAGTGTTTGTTAGTGTCTCAAACTTAAGAATAATTATTGCCTCTAAACAATATCGGAAATAAGTTGATTGTTTTGTTAAAAAGAATATAATAATGTGAAGGAAAGGAATTGCAATAAAATTTATGGCACAATAAGAGAAATAAAATAATAGTCAACACATTTGATGATACTATTAAACTGCTTAATTTTGTTATTAAGAACAACTCTACAACATTTACACATTATAATAAGTTTATCTATAGTCTAATGGATAAAATGTTGATGAATTAAAAAATTTATCCATAATCTTTGCTTTTTGTTGATATGTTTTTGTTGACTTATTAATATAAACAATTTGTTAGTAAAATATAATATTTAATAGAATTCATTTTATTAATAAAACAATTTCCACTATTACTTGTCAAAAGAGTCATTATATAATTTTAAACAAATAATAAATTATAGGATAAAATATATCTAGGGATAAAAAAAATAAATTATAAAGTTACAAATGAATATGAATTTATTAACCTTATTTATCCCATTTTATATTCACTAAGATATATAAATATAAAATTTCTAAATATTCTTCTAACTAATTTCTGGAAAAAAAGATTTTTTCATCATAATACGACTTTTTCTTTAGTGTTTATAAATTAAAAAAAATAACTAAATGAATTTTAATTTGATGACAACATAGATGGTTTTTATGTTTAATAATAAAATTTATCACAACTTTAACTGTAAGACATGTGACAGACTAATCTTAAGAAAAAAATTGTATAAATTTACCTTCCCTAATTTTATTTGAAATAAAAAAAATATTAAATAAAACAAAATATTTTTGTTTTTTGAATATAAAGAAAAACAAATCTTAAATGGCATTGTGATAAACTATATTTCTTTTACATAAATAATAAAGGAAAAAACTTAGTAAAGAAATATTTAATTTATAAATATAAATTGTTATAAACCTTCTGAAAAAAGTTTTATAATTATGGGATAATAATAATATCATAAACAAAATTTTGAAAGTTTAAATATTTTAAAGTTATTACTTTATATTCTATAGATAATAGAGAACTAAAAAACTGGGAAATGAGACAATAACCATAATAAAAAATTATATGTGTATTTGTACAATAATTTGGAGAATATTTTTAAAGTAAAGAAATTGTCAATGCTTTGTTCACATTTAAAATCATATTAAAGTACACATATTCAAATGTTTATAGTTGCAATTTTGAGTGAAAAATAATAAATATTATATTAAACTGATTTAATATATATTTATAATTTTTAAAGATGAAGCATTTATTGATTCTAAACAAGTTTCCTTAGCTCAAATGTAATGATTATTTTGTTAGATCAGACAAGGACGAAGTATATATTATGTACATAAATATGTATCAAAATAATTTTTAAAAGATCGTTATTAATTTTTTCTCCTTCCTCCTTGAGGATGACTATACTTTAGAATGATTTTTAAACTCAATAAACTAATTTTTAAAATTATTTAATAATTCATGAGCAATTAACAGTATAATAAATGTTTTAATATCATTTATGCTTATACTAAGAAAATAAATAGGAATATTTTTACTATAAAAATTTACTGAAAATAAGAATAATAAACTAATGTTCAGAGAACAATGATGAAATATTTTATTATTGAGAGTTAGTTATTTATTTCCAAAGCTTGTTATATAATTATAAACATTTTATGGGCAAAATTTACCAAAGTTAAATTATAAATTAAAAATCCACGTTTGATTATATATATATCACTAATATATAGTATTAACTACAACTAAAATTTTAAAATAAATATAAATTCAATTTTTAATAAATCTTTTTTTTCCTTCTGATTATAGCACTTTGAATACAGTATTCATACTATATTTGATAAAGACGATGTGCAAATATGTAAAAAAATACGCTGACATAGTTGAAAGAATGTAAACTAACGAAAAAGAAATACTGACCCAATTTACAATATTACAGTATTTTTCATAACATTCTCGACATAACAACCATCTATCTGTTTTGTTGCATCCTATCAGATAATATCTTATAAACAAGAAGAAAGTGCAATTGCATGTTTTTGATTCCAGTGATAGTCTATATTTTTTACATAATAAGCTTAATGTATGATCATAATAATAAAATAAATTGGGATGTGATGAGGGGATCCTCTCTTTCAAGATCAACAATATCATAATATACTATTTTAAATTAATAAATCACTAAACAATAAATTTTTGATTGTTAAAAAAACATACCTTCATATAATACATCAATAAACTAATTTATTAATGCACATTTTTTGTACATTATAAAAATAATCAAATCTGCTAATGATAGTGGATATAGTAAAAAAAGGATAAAAAAAATATTAGTAAATCACGATATGTTTATATGAAAATAAATTGTATCCATCGTTTTATATATATGTACTAAGTAAATACGTTTTTACGTCATACATAAGTTAGGATCAGTTATAGAGTTTTAACTTTTTTATAATATTGAAAACAACTATAATAATAGACAGATATATGATTGTATATAATTAAATTTTTAGTAGATTTGAAATTTTAGATGTTAGAAAAAAAAGAATAATTGTATTATAAAGAAATTGTAATATATAAACGTTTAAGTTTCTGACTAGACGTCTGCGCTATAGAATAATGAAGTATTATTAACGATATCATTAGATAAACAATGACTTTGACGTTAATTTAAAATAAAATAATAAAAAAAAGAAAAATGCCGCAGAATGTTTACGGCTAAAAATATTTTATAAAAAAGAATTCATATTAATTAATAAGTAAAATGTTTTGGTTGATAAATGAATGAAGTAACAACGATCAAACAAAATAATATAATATATAAAATATTTTCTGGCAAAAGTTTGAAAAGAAATATTGTGATAAATTTTTTGGTTAAATAAAAGAGATGCATTTCAAATATTATGTTTGGTATTAAAGATCATGTACATGGTAAATTTTAATTTATTTACCAATGAAATTAAAAAACATCTAACTTTTAAATATACACGTTTAACAAAAAGATAATGTACTTTAAAAGTTCATATATATACAACTCATGTGTTAATCAGTATTTTTTTATTTTTAGTTTCAAATACACTATTTCAAAAGTATTTAAATGTACAGATAATTATATAACACTTACGAGCATATATAACCATAAAGAACAAATTATTTTTAAACTTGTATTCTCAAACAATAAATTGCTATGTTTGTGCATTTTAAATAAAAAGCAAAATAATTTTAATAAAAACACCATTTTAAGAAATATAACAAACAACGTATGCTTCCTTGTTTGTCTTATACTTGAATTATTATCCACTTTTATAATGTAGGAAAATCTTTATTATATTCATCATTGTCCTTATTTAAATAATTAATTTTTTCCAAACAAAAAAGAATTTGTTAATTTTTGTTTATTTACTTTTAACCTAACAAAAAATTTTTCATTATGCCATTATATATTTATAATAAAAATTCTATATATATGCATTATCTATGTATATTATAAAAGTTGTTATTAATTAAAAATAAAAATTATCATTATTGATATAAATGAAAACGATACGTATAGCGCATCTTTCATTAAATTTTCTCACAACAACATATAAACATAAAATTATAGAGTACATTCAAATACTTTTACGCCTTGATATTTATACAAACATAATATCACATGAGAAAAATGGGAATGCTGTTTACGTAATATTTGTACACATATTTTGGTAAAAATAACTAATGTTTACAAAAAAAAACTAAAAACTGCACATGAGGGATATATGAGTGTCTGTAAGAGTTGGGAACAATTAAATAAAAAAAGGGAAAATATTAAAGTAATAAATTTATAGGTGTTTTTGGTCATATTAAACATTACACACACAATTGTGTAGATGAATATTTTATAATATTTCTTTTTTTTATTATTTCAAAATGTATATATATATATATGTATATATCAATTATAAAAACAAAACATTTTATTTTTATGAAATAGCTCTTTAGTATAAAAAAATCAAATGTATATTTGCACTTCTAATCTTTAAGAAAATATATATAATATAATAAATGTATATTTGTTACATAAAGTACAAAAAGTAAATGCTCTAATTCGCAAATGCATCTTTAAAAGGAAGCAGATACAGTCTTTAGATAAATTTTTTAAAAAACAATTTGAAAATAACTAAAATAAATATAAAATGAACAAAATAAGTGATATTATTTATTTATATAATATTTTAGTTGCTTTTCTAAAATGTACAAAAATATTTTTACTCATAAAAAAGTTTACCTTTCTTTTAAATATAATATATCTTATGGTTAATATTTTTTTAAATTAAAGTTTGATATATATAAATATAATAAAAACAATAAGCTAAATTTGTTTATTATTTTAAATTTTATTTTTCTCATAATGTATCTTATATAAAATTATAGATGTATGTATAAAAAATAATAATAAAATCATCTATGTTAATGTTTTTAATAGCAAAAATATAAAATAACATTTTATATAAAAAATTATATCCAAAATGTTTATCAACTACTATAAAAACTTTTGAAAACATGATAAAATCAAAACATCCTTAAAGTTATTTGTTTGAAGAATATTATGAGTAAAAATAAATAATTACAATGCAATATGTGTGTAGGAAGTTTCAAACAAATAATGTTTACTTTCTTATTGAAGAATATAGTTTGAACATATAAACTTCAATTTAAACTAAATTTTTTTATTGTTATTTAAAAGATTTTTTATTATTCAATGTTTATAATCGTCATCTTCATACATACATATAAGTTTTCATTGTTTTGTTGTGTTTTAAAATGTATATTATTTCCATACTTACGTTTATTTAGTAAAAAAATTTATAAAAAGTTAACCCCATATGTACTTTAAAGGATCATAAATGAAAATTATTTTTCAATTTTTGTTTATCTTGTTTGCGTCTACCAACTTTAAAACTTATGGGACAAAAACATGTACAACTATTTTTCAATTATAATAGACATATGTAATCAGTTAGAAATAGAGAAAAGCTGTTTTGAAGAAGATGAATGAATATTCAAAAGAGTACATCATATGGTAAAATTGGTAGAAAACATAAGAGCATAAAAATATTTACGTGATAGTAAAAAAACAACCATTTTATAAATAAAAGCTTATTGCATGAGATTAATTTTTTGTTATTGAGAATCATCTTGTTCGCACTTGCTTAAAGCATAATTGAAAAAAAAAGTTGAATATTAATGAGTTATATTGTTTATAAAACTTTTTCCTTCCAGAAAAACATTATTTATTATTTTTTATAATATAAAATAAAAACATCTGAGTCATTAATTCATATTTGCTGCCTTAAACTCAATATGTTACTGTAATTTCAAGCATACTTAATTTTTTAGTGGTAAATTTTTAGTTTGATAATATAAATCGCATGCATGACTTCTTTTTATTAAATAGAAGACAATTCTCTTGTCAATATATATTTATATACACATATATAGGGATGTTCCAATATTTTTGTACTTTATGACAGACAAAAAAAACTAAAACTATAAAAAATATATGTTTCAATTTATACTTAAGAAATAATACATATACAAATCAATAAACAGGACAGTATTTTTTGAAATAGAAAATAACACAAATTTTAATTATAATAAAGCGAAATTTAGAAATAAAATAAAACAAATTATTTTTATCTTACGACAGAAACAATTTATCCCATAACAATTAAAAAAATACTTTACAAAAAAAATAAAGTTATGGAATAATTTTTCTTAAACAATTAATGAAATTTTTTTGTATATAACATCAAAATCTTAGAAAAAATCATATATAAAAAAGACGTGCTTCTCTGTAGGGAATACCCGATAAAGTCTATTTTATTAGCACGTACTTTTAATTTTGTTTAATTTTGTATATTATTTTAAGAAATAATTATAAACAACTATATAAATCAATTCTGAGCACCATTTGCGCTATCATCTTGAATCGGTGCTAGTTTTGTAAATATATCATTTTCTGTTTGATATTGTCTTATTTTTTCATAAATTAATGTCTTCCATTCCTCAACTGAATGTTCACTATCAACACTTTCATCATAATTGCCCTGTGGCCTTGTGTTAACCTCGACAGGATCATACCATATTCTAACATATGGATGTTCTAATGCCTCGTCTACTGTAATCCTCTTCTCTGGATCTATTTGAAGCATCCGAGAAAGGAGATCTCTGGCATGTTCAGCAGTTAAATTTGTATGTATACTATCAGCTGGGAAATTACTCGTTGGAAATAGTTGTTCCCATTTGCATCCTTCAATTCTAGGTCTTTGTCTAACATAACTTGCCACAGATGATTGCAATTTATCAATAAATGTATCATCAGGTGTTCCTAATTGGGCAACTATCTTTGTCCATTGATCTATATGATCTGAACCTTGAAAGAGAACATGACCAAGAATAAGTTCACCAAAGATACATCCAATAGCCCAAATATCAACGATTTCTTGATAAGGCATACCAAGTATAACTTCTGGTGCTCTATAATATCTTGTAACTACATATGGTGTCATATTGGCATTTGCATTGGCAGCAGAACGTGCTAAACCAAAATCTAAAATTTTAAGTACGCAATGCTTATTCACAACTATATTGCTTGGTTTAAGATCCTATAATAATAAAAAAAGCACATTACATATTTTTAAATAAAAGTATTAGACTAACTCTATGTATAATTCCAGCAGCATGTAGATGTTTAATACCACATAACATTTGATAAAGTAAATATGATATTCTTTCATGATCAAGTTGCATTTGAATAACCTGTTGTAAGGTAGCATCCATTTTTTCCATTACTATGTAGAGATCAGTAAAATCCGCATATGTTGTTTGAGGTGTAAATGCGTTAAATAAACTAATGATCTATAATAATAAAAAAAATAAATACAGTGGCAATAAAAATAAATTGGTTAATAAGATACATACATTACGATGGTGAACCATATTTAACAAGCAAAATTCACGATAGGCTCTTTTTGCGTGTGTTGAATTAAGAAATGGCCTGGATAATTTTTTGATAGCAACTGGAATGCGTTGAATTGAATCAAAAGCTGAGTAAACACAACCTTGAGCACCAGATCCAATTAATGTTATATTTTGGTAACGTCTTGGTACTCGCAATGTTGTTGTTTCATTTATTACAACATCATAGAAAGATCTAATGTTATCTTGAAGAGGAATTGTGTTATTTAAAGGATTTAGAAGTGTTGAATTATTTTCCTCACTTTGTGATAATTCTTCACTTTCAGTGTGAGAATTTCTACTTTCTTCAATATTTGTTGGATTCATTTTTTTACAATTACCTTGTTTTGAGTGTATAAATGTTGAGTTGTCTTTTTTAACAAATAATTTTTGACTATTAAAATTTGTATTAACAATATTATCTTTGATTGTTTGGGTGGGATAAAAATAACCGTTTGGATCTGTTGATGTAGCACAACTATCAAGGGAAACAATATCTGTTGCACAAGGTGAAAAATATGATGATGAGGTTTGATTAGAAGATGCACCTCCAACAGATGTTGTAACAAACCACTAAAATAACATTATTATTATATAAATCAAAAAAGTTATTTGAATAAAAAAAGTGTATAATGTGAAATTGATATTAAATATAACATCTTTTGTTACTTTACACTTCTATTGTCAATAAATGACAAAAAAATATCATGTAATTTAAAAATACTCTATAAAAAAATTTAAAAAAAATCTTACCTGACTGACAGAGTATAAAAGTGAGGATATATGACCTTTTGTTCCACGAAACAATGACCCAATAGATAATGATTGCTGATTGTTTGCGTTATTTTCGTTAAAACTATTTGATTCCGACACACCTTCTAATGTTTTGGGATGCGGATATTCTTTTTTATTAACTTCCGATAAATTATTTTTAGATGACGATGAAGAACCTATGTAAGAAGAAGTTGATGCTAATGGTGATTCGGCACTTTCACTTTTAAATTCTTCACTTTTTTCAAACCCGGTAGATTTGCTGTTGTACTGATAGGGAAGAGAAGAAGAATTATTTAATGAATTTTCACAATTTTCTTCTGTAATTATTACATATATTAACTTCTTATTTTTATTTTAATGTAACACGATGATAAATAAAAACATTTTCTACTACAATTTTACATTATTAAAAATTAATAGTCAATATAAAAATAGAGACAATATTATATTTTTTAATCTTTTAAAAACTAAGCAAATAAATATGAATCTAAAGTAATGTTACATAGAATTTATAATGATGATATATAGAATTTAAATATTTATTATACATTTTGTTAAAACGACATTTATAAGATGTTGAATAGAGAAAAAGCATGTGATAATGAGGAACCCTAACAAATAAATGATACTAAAAGAAGTAAAGAGATAGTCAATATAAACAAATGTATTGATAAAGCTTATCTTGGAATATAATTGTCTTCCCCAACTAACTACTTTACATTATACATTTTATAATGGTAATTTCAATAATTAAGATAAAAATTATAAATTATATATATTGTTATAGATAACATTATTATGATAGATTTTTCATCTTCCTTTTTTTCAATAAAAAAGTTTATATAAGTACATTATTTAAGTAAATTTTAAATGATTAAAATAATAATAGATATTTAATTGTCTAAATGCACTGAAATTTTTAACATGGAATAATAAAAAAATTATATTCTATATAACAAAAAATACTTTTCCTTCTTATAAAAATACATAAAAAATATCAGTTTTTTTTGGGAAAAAGATTTCCTAACTCAAATAAATGTTTGCAATTTATAATATATTGGTAAGAAAAATTTCTGTTGATGAATAGTAAAGTAATGTATAAAAATATTATAAGATTGTGGCATAGTCTAGAGCTTTATTTTTAAATGATACCAACAAGCTAAAACTGAGGGTTATGGAAAATTAGTGCTTTTACTATTATGGTATCAATCTTATTTTTCTTCATTGTATAAATATATATATAGTTCTTGGTAAACTTCTTAATATGGTATTTGCATTTTCAGTTTATATAAAGTCTAAATAGAACATTAAAATTGAATAGTATTAGATACAATATGTATATACAATGCCTTATATTGTGTTATATTTCTTGTATAATTTTATCTTTATAAAGGAAATATTTATAAATACGATAGAAGAATGACTTTCTCGATAGCCATCTTTCTCCTAATATTGTTTTTATTTCCGTTGGGAGTCGTTATTTATTTTTACTACATTATTTAACCGTTTTTACAAAGAACTTCAATAATTTTGTAGTAGAATAGTGAGAAAAAATATATATATCTTGTTATACAATATATACAATTTATAATATTATAATCTATTCTAAAATGATTAATCCTCACACTATAATAATATCAAATTATAAAAATTTTATAATAATAAAAAAAACTTTATTTTTAAATAAAATTATTAGACAAACTTTTATAAAAAGGAAATTTCCAAACTAACAAATATATGCATTTTCGTCATATATTTAAAAAAAATACCTTTTTCATTCCATAACTAAACTGTTATATGAAAATAAAAAGTATAAGCTAATAATGAGATTGCTTATCATTTAAACAAAAATTTTTACAAATTCTCTCATTTTTAAGATTCATTGTTTATCATAAGGCATTATTGTAACAATAAAATTTATACATAAGCATGGTGAAATGAAAAAAAAAGTTGTACTATAAATAGATAAATATAAATGCCATAAAGAGAAATTAATTTTAAATAAAATTTTATTTATACTCACATTTTAAAGAGATGAAAAAATCAAAATTAGTATAACTTTAAAGTGTTAGTAGATTTTTATAAATAAATAAAAATTTTTAATTTGAAGGAGATCGATAACGCGTGGAAATATATATAAAGTAATATCTATATAACTAGCGATTAAATATTTGTCTTTTTTAATTGATGGGTTAATCATATATTGGAAGTAATATTTATATTATAATCTTTAATAAAAATATATAAAATCTAATATGACTTTTAAGAGTACATATAGTTTTTCGATTGCATATTCTTAAACGTAAAATAATTTTTAACATTTCGAAAAGAAAAATATTTTAAATTTAACATTATTTTTTACTTTTTAAAAGAATAATATATAATGCGCATATGTGAAAATGTGTTAGTTTTTACAATAAACCAATATGTATATATTATAAAGAAGCAATTTTGTACAAAAGTTAAAAAAATGTTAGTATCTATCAAATTATGTATAGTTTCATTAGACTAATGATTAATATGACAAGTAATATAGAATGTTAAAAAAGTAAGCGATCTATTATTTCTTTTGTTATCAGTCAAACATTTTTAACCTAAAATAATTATATATTTTCTATCAAAATTGAATGTTAAGTATTTTTATCAATATAATTAAAAATTACTTAATTTTAAATAATAAATGTTTAATAAATTGCACATATACGAAGCAACCATTATTTGGAAATAGGATACATGAACAATTAATACTACTTAGAATTGTGATAATTAGTTTTTAGAGAAATGAATATAGAGAATAATTAATCAATAGTATTAAAGATTATATATATTCCTTAATTGTAATGACCTATGAATGTTTAAGAATATTTAACAACCCACTGTCACTATACTAAACATATATTAATCAAACCTTTATTTGTTTTTGTTAATTTTTTTGAACTAGAAAAGTTTTTGCTAATTGTTTTTTGAGTTAAATTTCCATCACCTTCCATGACATTTTCCCATATATTAGATGACATTTCACTAAAATTTTGACTATCATTAGAGTGAAAGGTCGTTGAATTGAAACTAGATGTTGATGATGATGTTGAGATATGATTTTTGTTATTTAAATTTGTTGTACTTGATATACCATTATTGCCATCTTCATTCATATGGTTTATTTCATATACCTTACTCAAATCAGAAACACTTTTAGATTCCATCTTTTTAATATTATTTTGTTTTAAAATTAATTTTTAATTATATTTTCATTTCTTTTATAAAGAATAATTAGAAAATGTCAAAAAGAACGACAACCAGTAAATATAATAATAGTTAAATATTATTATTAATATGAATACTATTGTTTTTATTGAAATAAAAGGGCATAAAATAATTGAATTTAATGGTAATTATAATCCTGAAAAGTATTTATTATTGATTTTGTTACTTGTAAGTTTGATTATTATAAAATTTAAAATGTAAAGTCATTCAATACACGAAAAATGTGACTTTTTGAAAATGTTAAAAAATTGATAGAATATTGATTGATGTTATTTTTTAAATGACAAGTGTGATAAAAATTACATATAAAATAAAAATAAATTTTCTAAAGACAATGTTGAATTTTTTAACATTTTTAATCATTTAATAAAAGTTAAAAATATATATAATAATGCCAAATTTGGTGATATTTTTTTTAAAATGTTTAGTCAAATTATATTATATATCAAATCTAATAAGAAATTAATATTAAAAATGTAAATTTCCAAGAAAGACACATAAAAGAATGTCTGCAAAAATATGCATTTTACTTGAGAAGAGAAAATAAACACATGATATTTTTATAGGCAATATATATATATATCTTATATATAAATTTTATTTTACTCCTCTAATATAATATTGATAAATAGGAATTCATAGTATATAAATAAGTAATAATGAATAACAAGTAATTAATTATTCAAAATGTATGCTTTGTTAATGTAATGAAAAAGTTATCCTTTTAAAGAGATACAATATTAGGTACCTTCCGAAAAAAATGTTTATATGATTTATGACAAAAAATATCTTATAACCATTAATCAAAAATATTATTATGTTTATCACAACTAAAAATGAAAAAATAAAATCAAATAAAAAGATGAATAGTCAGTAATCAATTGTCAAGGATAAAAATTTAGAGAATTAAAAGTCTTCTTAAAGAACAATATTTCGCTGTTTTTCAAGTATTCTAAAACAAGTATCATTAGATATTCTTCACACAAATAGAATATTAAAGATGAAGAAAAATATGTGTATTTTAAATTTAATACTGTTGGTGATTCTCAAGTTTCACGGAAAAGTTATTTCATATAAAGTAAATCAACAAGAAAATTATAAAAAAAGGAAGCATAAAATTAATTAAGTATCTTAAATAACGCTTTGAAAAATTGTGAAAAAAAGTTTATTATAAATATTTTTAATGTGATAAAAACAGATAAAATATTAATATTTGAATAAAAATATATTTTATGTCTTTACTTAATTGTTATGGAAATTTGTGAAATTTGCTAAAAAGTATCAATATGGTAAAGTTTACAATTTGTATACCAAAATTAATTCAAAATATATACATATCTATGAATTATGAAAAATATTTTTTTAAAAAAAGTAGAATGTTTAGGATAATTTTTTCTATACTATTGTTATGTAGTTATATTAATTCAAAAATAAGGAAATAAGAAGTGAGAAAATATGTTTAAATAAACTTTAAAATGTACAACAACAAATTTAATAATTTATCTGGAACAACACACATATATATAAAGTTAGATCCTCTGGTATATCTTTGAAAGAAAAATTTTTCAACAACAACAATTTAAGGAATTAAAATTTTCTAATTTTATGATAAACGAAGTAGAGATTTTGTTGGAAGATAAATATTTAAAACAAAATATGATGTAATTTCTATAAAAATATTGGCAAACAAAATTTATTATAATATTAAAAAAATTAACACTTTATTGACAAAGTTATGTAAAAAAAAGTACTAAGATATAAAAAAATTTTTTTCTATGAATATTGTAAAAATCAAAAATGTATAGTTTATGATGCCAACGTTTCCTCTTTTATATAGCAGTCTTTTTCTAATTTATAATACTAAGAAGCGTTAAATTATTTATAAACGGAAACTTAAAAATTGCATTGAATTGATAAGAAATTTGACCTATAAGTATGTTATATATATTTTAAGAAAATCGAGTCATTCACTAAATATGAAATGATGTGTTATTCTATAAATAAAATTAGCTTAGAATACAATAAATATAATATATAAAATTTGAACAGCAACATCTGGATATGGTAAATATATATATATATATAAATATATATAAATGTTCTGTTTATATAAACCAATAATTATATATAAAGAAAGTTTAGTTTGTAATTATAAGTATAAAAGCTTAACATTACTCTTTCAACATTTTTATTACTACATAAAATTTAAAAGAAATTTTTAACTAAAAATATTTTAAATTAATAAATGCATTTTATCAACTTATAGACAAATATTGTTCGATGTAATGAACATTTTTACAATAACTTTAAAAATAAGATATAAAGGATTTTACTATTTTTAATATTTTTCTTTTAACCATGAATAAATTGGACTAAATACACTAACTTATAAACCTTTAAAATAAAGTAAAAAATCAATAATTTTCTAATTATTTTGTATTCTTTTTTACATTAGATCATATTTATATAATTTTACAATAAATTCATTTGTTTATCTTTTAATGTTAATTTAATTAATTATAATCAAATTCTTAAAAAAATTTATTATATATCTTAAGGGTATAATAATTACTATTGAATAATATAATGATGTAATGAGATTATAACGTCACACAAAACAATTTTTAAAATGAATGCAAAAAAAGAGAGAGTGATATTTGGGATGAAAAAATTTTCAATGATAGAAAAAAATAGTAAAAGTATTATTTTTAATGTACACGTAAAAATATCGATTATTAGAAAATAAAAATCTGAACGGGGGACCATGTTACTTATTATTTTTTCCAACAAAGCTATTATACAATACACAAACTCCACGTATTCGTCAAAATGTGTATATACAATTGTCCTTCTAGTTTATGTCTATATAATATATTATTTGAAGCATTAAAATAATAATTATAAAAAACGGAAGATGAAAAGAAAGTGAAATGAAATCTCAATAAATAATTTTAATAATAAATTTTAGTAATTTTTAAATTCAAATAAAAAAGTATATAAATTAATATATAATGTGTTGTTTAGTATCATCATTATCAATCTTTGCAATAAACGGTTTATTAAAACTTTTTTATTTCTAAAGAATAAATAATTTTTAATATGACATTTTAAATATGAAAATGTTAAATTTGTAGGTATTCAAAAAATTTTTTCTGCATAAATACTCTCTAAAAGATTTTTTTTCAATGGCAACATTTATGTATTATACTTTTTTTTAATACACATTTTATGTACAATAATTTTTAATTGGCGTTATTTATAATAAAAAAAATATAGCTCAATTTATTTTGCTCGCCATATTATGTATTTTTAGATGCAATCTTGTTTCTAATAAATATCCATGATAAATTAAAGCTTTCTTAAGTAATTCCTTTGACATTTCAATATTACCAGTAGAATTTTTAAGTAAAGCCAATTCATAAGTAGCATTAGGTGCTAAGTAAGTATGATCTGTAAGTTGGGATTCTCGTGACAAAATATAGTTTAAAGCATCCTCAGCTTCGTTGTAATTTTTTAATAAACGATTACAAACACCAAACAAAAAGTAATATAAACACCTATCGTCAACATCAACTTCATCATTCTCAACAACTTTCCCAGAGACATTAGTGATATCCTCAAGTATGAGAGTTATTAACTTGCAATTAGATGATAGAATATTAAAAGCATGCCAAAAATATAAAAATTCATAATGAGCTAGGAGAAGTGAACCTGTTCTCAAATACCTAATTGCTTTTTTTTCACAAAACTTTTCAACAGGTATACTTTTTCCAGCTATCCTTAATCGTAACTTTGGAACTTTTTTTAACAATATATTAACTGTATCATCTTTTTTAGTAACTGATTTTTCAGCATTTATCAAAATAGCCATTAAATAGGTATAAACACATTTACTCCATTTAGATTCATCCATCAATATTTTTGTATTGTGAGCGGCTCTACTCCATTGACGTAGATAGGCAAATGCAAATAACAATTCCCAATAACATATATGATGAAATTGTTTAAAATTATTTTGTACTTTAATACTACGATTATAGAAATGAATGGCATTATCTATGTCGCCACGAATTAGGTAATATCTTCCTTTCAAGAAAAGTACAATTGCACCATCAGGGTAATCTTGTATTAGTGGACTTAGTAATTTTTCACATAAATCTATGTCTGTATTACCATTTTCAAGTACGAAAGTTCCTATCAGATGCCAAGATAATAAATATAAACAAACTAATGGTTGTCTTAATGTTTTTGTCATCTCTGAAGCCTTTAATAGTTCTCCCATACCGAATGCCTAAACAATAACATGATTATTGCAATAAATAGGACACACTTCTATGTACATATTTTAATATTTACAAAAAATGATTTTGTTTAATGGAAAGGTTTCGCTGTTTAAATTGTTGTTTTTACGATTGTTAGCATTGTTATTATTTAAAAAGTATAGCTGGTGGAATATTTTATGCAAACACTTTTTTCAACTTATGTGGGATACTTTAAAAATAATTTAAATTACATTGACATTTTAAATAATCACATATACTAAAATAAAAATCAAGGTATTTGAAAAATAAATTATTATATAAATATTATAGTACAAAATATTTAACTTTTTTTATCCAGTTTTTTTAAATATTTTTAAGCATATATTAATTTTTGTTCAACAAAAGTTAGAGTTTTATCTACTTTTAGATTATTCAAAATATTATTAATAACTTAATATAACTGTAAAAATAAATTGCTATGAAAAGTATGTTGTCTTTTAATATTTTTCTCAATTTCAATATAACCTTATTATAAAATTTTTATACTTTTACAGTTCTTAATGAACAACTACGTCATAGGAGCATAAAAAATAACATTTTTCCTTTTAACAAAATTAAAGAAAACATGCACAATCTACAACGTAATGACTTATAAGATAAACTGTTTACTTAATTAAAAATAAAAGTTTAAAATTAGTAATATAATGATGTTTGAATTATGAAAGTAAAATATTAAATAGTATATGGATTTTTCCTTTTCAATTACTAAAGGGAAAGTTTTTTTTTACTTTTATAGTACAACCTCAAAATTAACTACCTTTTTCGTAAGGGAAAATTGAATAAAAAAATTTGTGATTTAATTTATTACTCTTCTAATAGGAGTGTTCAAAGAGTTGGAGAATATGTTGCATTGACTATTTTCTTTTTTAATACCATCTAAAAATATTATGCATCTTCTTTTTTATTGCCAAATGGAGAAAGAAAGGAGATGTATTTGGGTAAAAATTGTATAATAAAAAATAATCCACTCAAAATTTTGGTACATACTGCTCATCAAAAATACTTTAACTGGGAATGCCAAAACAATTCTAAGCATAAAATTATTTCTTCTTATTTTCTAATAACAAAAAAGAAAACTTCGATAATATTTTCTTGTTTGTTTAAAACGTAAAATGTAAATTTTTAGAATTTTACTATATATTTTGAATATAAATATATTCTAAACGTTACACATCAGTAATGGCTTACAAAAAAATAGTTATTTTTCTGTATAATTGTGTGGCAAATGATCTTTTTTAGACTAATCTTTCTTCTATCTATGAAGTACTTAATAAATTTAAAATTAAAATATTCAATGCCCATTTGTTAAGTATGCCAGACTCTTAATTTTATTTTACAACATCCAAGATTAAAAATTCTTCGGGTTTGTAAAAATTTTGTATAAAACTATTGTATCATGTTAATATAGAACTCTCTTAAGATTAAACATCATAAAATAATTCAACATATTTAATAATTAAATATTTTGTTTAATAAATGTTAGTATTATAAAATCATATATTTTTGCTAGTGATAACTGTACTTTATTTAATTACTGCAATTGAAATATCATTTATATAAAATTATCTCCCTAATTTACTTTTAATTATTCTCTGTGAATTATATAATTTTTTATGCTGTTATTATTTCTTTTTACTCATACACATTATATATAAATTGCTGCGTTCAAATTTATAGTAAAAAACTTACTTTGTTACCATAGAAGCCACAAAATTCTAACAATTTGCATATTTTTGGTGGCATTATAGAAATTATTAAATTAAACATTCCAATTCCAGCTCTTGCACCTGCTTCAAATTGCTCTCTTATCATTTGATCTCTATCTTTCCAACCTTCTGTATTAATAATTTTATAACAATTTCTAAAGAGTTTTATTTATTCATACAATAATATTTTTTAAAATTATTTTTGTTACCTAAAAATTGTATGACAGCTGTTAATTTTCAACGCTCCCTTTATAAAACTTGTCAATGATTCATCTACAAAAAATGTTAAAATACCCTTTAACATTAAAATTTCAGCATAACATAATTCAGCATGGATTTCTTCATCACTCAAAGAACGTTGTTTATTACTAACCCATGATAATAAATTAAATGATCCATTACTTGGTCGAAATTTTTCAATAACTAGAAGTGTTTTTTTACATGATTCTAATGCAACCTCTAGATCCTTTCTTGTACATGTCATCATTGCTTTTATAAATAATATTGAACTGAATCCCATTGAATGGTAGATAGTTTTATCTGAAAATTTTACCAATTTCATCTCAGCTAATTCAAATTTATTATTCATAAAATGATGAAATGCAATTTTAGTTTCAGTAATTGTTTCTTTAATTTCAAATGTTCTTAAAATTTTTTTATTTTGGTATATTATTATAAGCTTACTTAATTTCTTCAGGATGTTCCTCAAAAGCATCTTCATATATTGAAAGTTTTCTAATGTCATCATAACTCATAGTATGAAAAACGTAAATTATAGTAAAATTTTATTAAAATAATAGAATATATTTATCTAAAATAGTTATACAAATTATTTGTAGGTATTCGTTTCACAAGAGTATTCTTATAAATAAAACAAAGTATAGAAAAATCCTTTAATATACTATTTATCAATAATAACTATTATATAAATAAAAAATTCTTTTTTTTAAAAAAATAATTTAATTTTCATAGGTATTAACATTATATAGAGGAAGGAAGGCTAAAAAATTTTTATTATTGAGCATTAATACATTGTCTTACCTATTTAAATTTTATAATTTTAGTCTTTGGCATATAATTATGTATATTAATTAGAAAACTTATTTTACAATGAATAAAAATTCTCTATTTGTAGTATATATGAATAGCTAATTAGTGAAATCTTGTTCTTTTTAACATTAATTATTAAATTATTTATAAGTTTCTGCTATAATTTAATTGGTAAAATTGATTTTCAACACTTTCGAATATTTAAAAACAAAATTATGTTGCTATTTTTTTTCAATAGACACAAAAAAGATATATCTTTTACTAATTATCTATGAATATAAATTGTATTAGAAATAAAAGAAAAAACTGATATACAAATTGTTTTTGAAAATATCACAGTATGGTATTTATTAATATTAGCATATAGATATAATTATACAAAATTAAAATTTTAACTGCATAATATGAAATAAAAATTTGTATTCCATTATATAATTTCTATAAATATCATTTGTTTAAAACAAAAATTAATTTAACTTTAAAAATATGATATTATTCATTATAATACAGATATGTAAGAAAATTTTTGATTTTTATATGGAAAAATGTTATGTTAGTTATTATATTGAAATTAAATAATGTTACTTATTCAATAAATTTGTATTTTAAGTATGAGTTTTAGGGGTTTGTACTTCTAAGTCAGAAAATTTCCTGGAAAAAATTTATGTCTAACTTATTAATATTTTAAAAATTACTTTCACAAAAAAACACTAGTTTAATGCACTGTTGTAAAAATTTTTTATCTAGAAGAAACTTCATAAATATTTGAACTAAATTCAAATTAAGCTTTTTTATGAAAATAAATGCATGAAAAAAGGCAGAGATGATCCTGATTTTGTTGATATATATCATTTTATTTGCAGTGAATGTCTTTAAATACAAGCTTATTTATGATGCATAAACATTATTATTGATCATGAATAGTATAATATATACATATAAAAGATATATATATATATATATATATTCTTATTTTAAGTAATAATTTTCATTGAAATGATCAAAATACCATTATGTATCGTTTTTCAAAATTTTTCTAAAAAGAGGTAAGAAGTAGTATCAATTTCCATATATTGATTTTTAAAGATAGTCCTGTAAGATAATGCAATATAAAACACTTTTTATAAATGATGGTATTTATTTGTTAGTGGTTGCTAAAAGAGAAATTTCACATTAAAAGTATATAATTTTTTTTGAACGTTTACATTTTTCATGTGATTTAATATAACTTATCTTTCTTATTCATTTTTTGTTTATTTGTACATTAATAATTTGCGTAGTATTAAATATGTATTATTTTATAAATTTTATATTATTTCCGTTTGGAAAATTTTCACATTTAAATATTACTAAACAATTTAAAACTTATTAAAAACAATTTTAAAATGATTAAAATTTATTAGTTATATGTAATCATTTATGAATTTACTATTGAAAAGTGAAAATACTATTTTAATGATATTAAATTATTCTATGTTATTTTATTAGACTAGATTTTTAAAGGTAAATAATAAACTTGTATTGATCAGGTTTTCTTGCTCTTTACTATTTCTTTGACCATATAATAAGATAATTATTATTTCTAAAAGAATGAAAGATTTTTTTTATTTTAAACTGCTTATTTAAAGTATACCAACTTATACTTTAAATTGTTTTATAAATGTTTATTATTTCCAGTTGTCAATACTCTTAAAACATTAATTATAGGAAGTTTATTGGAACAAAAAACTGTTACTACTACAACAGAACAAATTTTATAGAAATTTTTGTTTTATTTTAAAACAGTTCTACAAAATACTCATTTTTGATACAACGTTAAATTAACTTCTACTGGTTAGTTATCAAATTGACGCATAAATCAAATAATGAAAGTCTTAAACAAATACTATTCTAGCTTCAATTCCATCATTTTCCTAGTTATCATTTGTTAGCATTTTACTTGTAAAGTAGGTTTCCATGATTTTAAAGTTTTATATAACAAAAAATTATTTATTCTGTATTCTTGTATAATTTTTTTTACCATTGATTTCTTGGTTGTTTAAAATAAACTTCAACGTCAGCATTTTTAACATTAAATTTACAATAAAATTTTTTTATATATTTTTAGGTAACTACTGAGGTGATATGGTTGAAAGGCTACTAAATTTCATATCTCGTTTTTTTAAAATTATACTAACACTTATAAATCCCGATCTTGTTCAAATTAATTGTACGTCACAAGGATTTCCTGATATTACAGATCAACCGTCTGCTTCATTCTTTCTAAATGGTATTGGATTTGGTTATATAGCATCTATTACAATATCATGTATCTGTACATCTATTGTTTGTTTCATTGCTGGAGGACAAATGTTTCATATATTTAAATATGTATCATATGAAAGTCGACAAGGGCAGCTTGTATTTTTAGCATCTTTATTACCTGTTACCTGTATTTGTTTGTTAACAGGAATGCTATCGCTAAGATCTGCTACAGTCATGTCATCACTTGGATTATTATATTTTTTACTTTGCCTTTTCATGTTAACAGCTTTAATAAGACAATTATCAGGACCAAGACATCATCTAACAGAAAAATTAAATAAAAGAGGAACACAATTACATTTAAATAATCCACCATTTTGCTGTTTAATTCCCTGTCTACTAAAACCTGTCATACCATCAGAAAAGAAAATAAAAATTTTAGAAATTATGGTTTTACAAGCTCCAATTATTCGTGGAATTATATTTTTCATTCAAATAGTCTTTTTAGCCGAATTAAGAGGTGATGCTAATAAGTAAGTGTAAAAACTAATTTTTACTCTACTATAATAATTTTAAGGTGGATAAAATTAGGAGATATTATAACATTATTCTCTCTATTATCAGCTATATTTGGTATTCATACGTTGGCACGTTTAGTTAAAGAACAACTCCAAGAGTACGGTTTCATAATTATATTTAGAATTGTTGATATATCACTACTCTTTTTCTCAGCACAACAACCATTAATATTTGATAATATTCTTATGAGAACAGGTATATTTGAATGTAGCACATTGATTAGTCCAAAAGACTCAGCTAAATGTAAGTTAACAGTATTTTACATACAGATAAAATAAATTTTTTTAGTTGTTTGTAATTTAATTACAATTCTTGAACTAACAGTTATGTCAATAATTTCTTTAGCGTTATTGTCTCCTCAACGCAATTCATTATTTGACAAATATCGCAAACATGAGTTAAGTATGGAGAGTACTGGTACAGAAGAGACATTAATATCAATTGGTCTTGATCAAACTCAACTAATTTCAGATGATTCAGAATGACATTTTCTTAGGTTAAACTTGTTTTTTATAATTATTATTTAGAGAGAAAAGATTTATGTTTTTTATATACAGGTGTAAAAAGGTTCATCTCCATACCTTATCTTGGATTCCAAAACAAAAATATTATATAATATTCATTGTTACATGTATATAATATGTAAAAATGTAGTAAAAATAAAGTCGTAACTATATTATTAATAGTTTTTTTCACAATTTACATATAACTCGTATCAGTAATTATTTATTCTTTCAAAAAATTATAAATTCATAGGAATGTTTGGAAATATTAAACAAACAAAACCTTTTTAAACATATTTACCATACACTACTAATAACGTATTATTATAAAGAATGGCTTAGAGGTAACTTTCCACACTTTTTAATTAACATCCTTGCACATTCTTCCATTAAAAAATGACGTTATCTATGTTTAGTAGCCAGAAATAAAGGACATTTTAATTTTAAATTTTATATAAAAACATAACGATTCTGAATGAATTTGTGATGTTTAAAAAATAGACAGATAATTTCCATAAAAATCAAAAAAATTTTATATGTAAAAAGATATGTTTATTGATTGTAAATGCACTTTGAATACATTGTTGTTTGAGATAAAAATATTAATAATTTTGGGTTACATTATTTATATTAACTGCTTAAAAAATAGTAATTTTTTTATAAAACTATCGACAATAATTTCATACTTTTCTGTATATCACTTGCTTGATCAAGAAATAACATAAACACTATTTTTTTTAATAAGAAGCAAAATTAGCTATGATTTAAAGCACGTGAAAAAATACCTTTGACATAATTACATGTATATTTAAACAAAATTTTAAAGCCGACAGGAAAATTTATTTCAAACAAAATTAGTTCATTAAAATTTATATTACTTTTAAAAATAATGGTTAGAAAAAAAAATTTTATCATAAAAAGTTACTATTTTATTTCTTTCATTTCCACTATCCTTTAGTATATAATGAACGATAAATATTTCATTGAAATACTACATTTAATTATTGCTTCTCCAAAGACTTAAATTTAAGAATGGTATCATGGAACATGGAACTGCATTTTCACCCTTATCTGCATCAAATGCATTAACTGGAACATTTTTTATATCAGGTTCACTTGAACAAATTACAGAAGCAATTGAAATTGAGTTAATTTCTTTTGATTGTAAATTTGTGAATACCTCATTATTTTGATAGAAAAATCTATCGCCATCTCTAAGACGTTTAAATTGATCTGCAATGATACAAGCGAATGTTGGTCCAACGACTCCACCTTTTATAGGTTCTTCAAGAAGTCCACCAACATATAATTCCATATTATCTGGAGTTCTATATAATTGTTGTGCACGAAGTTTAACATCAGCATCACTAACATCTTCCCAATCGGAGAAATTTTTTATTGGTTTTAATCCACAATAAATTCTATAATCGTTGTATGCCCTCAATCCATGATCTCTACCACGTTGAATATTTATTGTTGCCATATCAAATATACCATCAAATAACTCTTCAGTAACCTGTGAAGTTAAACGTTGGGGTTTTCGAAGGGGAGTTGCGATTAATCCTCTCATAAGTTGAGATATGCTCCTTTGTAATATTGGTAAAAAAGTGTTTGTTCCTTGAACAAATTTAATATTTCCAAGTACTTTATAATTATCATTGATAAATGGATAATTTTTCTATAAAATAATGTATACGTTTTTTTATATTTTATAAAACATACAACTACCATTCCATGTAATCTAAAAGCTGCAGCAGAAAATTCATTTGAAATTGCCGGTGAAACAGAATCATCATAGGCGATATATTTTGAAATTAAAAAGTCTAAATTATCACTACCTAATAAAGCAGGTAAAAATTCATTATATGTTATAGATTGTATAGCACCTCCAACAATTTTACGTGTCTCCTGAAATGTTCTATCATCTGACCAATGGGAATTTATTGTTTTTAACTCTCTTGCAATAATATTGTGATAACGTAGGAAGATTGTATGCAATGAGGCAATACCAACAAAAATTAATCCCCTCTCATCACCAAGTTTCATAGATGAACCTAACATTGAAAGTGCTTCTGGTGCAAATTCACTTCCTGATGCACTTTTTTCAAATTTAAGAAGGTGTCCATTACGTAAATTATTCATTGTCTCTGTTGTTGAACCATATATTGTAGAACCATCTAAAAAGCCTGTATTTAAATTCATTTGTTCCCTTGGACTTGTTAAATCATCATTTCTACATACTGGTATTGAACGTGTTATTGGAGTACACATTACCTTTCTCATCAATCTAAGAAATAATATTTTAATAAATCAAATATTTACTTACTTAGATATATCATCTTTTGCTGTATTGACGTTCATACAATTGGTATTAGAGAATGTTTGGCATGTACAAAAATCTGATCTGCCATTAAATAATATATCGTGACTAATAAATTGTCCCCATTGCATAGCGAGTTGGTTGAAATTACTAAATATGTTTTTATCACTATTAAGCAGGTGCCTGGTAACAGTTCTTGGATGTGGGCGGAATATTGTTTTCGTGCCAATAGGAATTGAAATTCCATCTTCATAAAATGATGGGAGTAACCTTAAATATCTTGTTTTTGCTGCACCCCATGTTGGATTTTCTATATTATTACATGAACCATCAGGAGTTCTAAAGAATTTATGGTAGCAAATTGATTTTGAACAATCCTTTATTGATGTTTCAACCCCACACTGTCTTTGTTTTAAAAATGAACGGAAAATAGGTTCAGAAAGTTCGAAGTCAGTTGATAATTGTGAAGTTTGAATTAAGGGGCATCCTGAGAGGTTGTCATTACTAAATCTAGGAAAAGAATCTAAAAAAGATCTTAAGTAATGTGAAATTGATGGAATACTTAACTTATTGATCCATTACTACCACAAGCGTTGCATGATTTTTTACAATTTGCTAACATAAATTTTGGACTTTTTGTACATTCACCTAACAAACTCCATGTAACACAGTGCTTATTATTATCACAGCAACCATTCTGTCTACAATCGTTGTCAACCCTAACCACCGATTGACAATCAAAAGAAATTTTAACATATTACCAAATACTAAATTTAACTTACTATTTTTTTCAAATACGAAAATTAAGAGTGTATAAAGTGACAGTAAGAATAATTTCCTTATCATTATCCCTAAAATAATATAAAGTATAATGAATATTCTTTCATTAACTAAGTAAAAATTTAATCTAACTAATATTTTTATGTCATTATGTGTAATTTTTTCTTCAACTAAAATTATGAAACACTAATAATAATTAGTGTCTAAATAATTTTGATATACTTTTAATTATGACAACACTAATTTTAATATAATGAATAACTTAAAAGAGAATTACTTAACACTAATTTTTTAAAAGTCTTTATAGTTTTTTTGTTAACATTAAAATACACATAAAAATTTTTGTAACTGATAATAAAATAGGCATTCTCCTTTACATAAATAATTTTTAAATAAAAATGCTTTCATTAGCTATATAATTAATAAGAACTATGAATAAAAATTTTTTACTACTTTATAATCTTTATCTAATTTATAGTATATACATCGTTTGATTTAGTTATATTTTATAATATGCTATCTCCTAACTTTTAAATTTTATTTATAAAACCTTTTTAAAATTAAAAAAAATGCTATTTAGATGTAAAATTTTATAATACCAAATAGATGGTTATAAGATATAGAATATTTTTTTAAATCTATAAATTTTATTAAAACTTCAATATAATTATTTCATAAAAGACATACTTTTATAAATAATATCTCATTTATGAGAGTTGTATTGACAATATAATGAAAAGAAACTATTATTAAAATTTTGTCAAAATTATAAAATAAATATTTCTACCATTCCTATGTAATAATATTTTGGGAAGATCAATTAGAAAGTGACATAAAATTAGTGGGTGATGTTATATTCTGTAGATTGAACTTTAGTACATTGTTAAAAATCTAAAATTTTGTTTATTGATAATCAAAATAGAAAAATATCCCGTTAATTTATTCTCAAAAAATTAATCATTTTATGCTATAAAGTACACACTTAATTATTAAATAGTGTGTATGAAATCGTCATTTTTAAAGATGTCTAATTTATAAACATAAATACCATAATCTATCTTTTCTTATATATACGCTTGTAATTCTAAACATTTTGAAAAAATGTCTGTTATATTGAGATAATATAAAATAATACTTCTCTTATACAGCACACCATTTTTATCCTATATTATAACATATTTATATATCAAATAAATACGATGAATTATTTTTAAAAATAATTGTCACATCATAATACTATGACTGTTGTTAATTTTTTACAATCCTGAAACAGTCTAAGTTCATGAAAATTAAAAGTCTGAGATAAAGTGATGTACATATATTGTAAAACACTAAAGTACGGTGGTCAAATTACAAAACAAAAGAAGAACGAAATATTTTTACTAGAATTGAGGATATTCTATCTTGAAATTTTTTACTATATACCTTGAAAGTAGTATTATGAGCGAGACAGGGTTAAGCAAAGTGAAGCCAATGACTTGTCTATAATAATGAATAGACAAGAACATTATAATGTCTTAAACTGAAGTATATTAATGTGAAATTTGGTTAGACATTTCTCATTCAAATACTCTCTAAAAACATTAATAGAAAAATGTAAATAAACATATAATAAATAACATAATTAATATAATATTTATAGGATAACATTTATCAATAAGATATTTGAAAAAATATCAAATGTTGTTAATTTTATAAACGTTTTTATTTAATTTTACCATTAAATAAACTCCAAAAATATTGTTATTCAAAGCATAAAATACATTTTTCATTGTCTGTCAAAAGACTAAAAGCTTTGTTTTTTGATCTATCATTGAAATCAAGATTTAATGATATATTACATGTTAAATTCAACAAAAATTTAAACATTAAGTATTTAATTTTTGAACTTTTTGTCACTTTAAATCATTAAATTTAAAGAAGCATGTAATACATAAACAAAATTTTATTTACCAACAAGTTACACTTATTGAAATTAAAAAGATTTCCACAATGAAATATTTATTTGTGGAATATCACGGCAACTGATAGCAGCAGCACCTTTATCAGCCTTAAATGCTTCCTTAGGTATTCTCTTAATTTCTGGTTCAGTTGCACAAATTACAGATGCAATGGAGAGTTGTCGTAAATTATTAATTTGTTCTTGTGTAAAAAGTTGTTTATTCTCATACCAAAATCTGTCACCATCACGTAGGCGAATAAATTGTTCTCCTATGATACAAGCAAATGTGGGACCAACAACAGCTCCCTCTAAAGGTTCCTCTAACATAGCGCCAGCAAAAAGATCAATGTTCTCAACATTACGATAAAGTTCTTTAGCTCTTTTTTTTACTGACTTATCACTTACTTCATCCCATGATTCAAAAGTTTTAACTGGTTTTAGATGACATAATCTTCTATAGGCATTATAACCTTTTAATCCATGATCTCTTCCTCTTTGAATATTCATAGATGATAAATCAACCGTACCACCAAAGAAGCTTTCTGTAATTTGAGGATTCATACGTTGAGCTTTCTTAAGTGGTGATGAAATCATTCCTCTAAGTAATAAACTTATCTTAGTGCTGTATTCTTTGATAAATCTTTCAACATTTTGGACAAAATCATTATTAGCAATTGTACGATAATTTTCATCAACTAGCGGATAGTGTCTCTATAAGTTAAATTAAATATATTTTAGAAAAAAAGAAAAACGTACAACTATTGTACCGTGTAATCTAAAACCGGCAGCAGAAAACTCATTAGAAATTGTAGCATCAACATTCTCATTATACCCTGTATACTTAGGAATCAATTCTTTTACATTTTTTGGACCTAAAATAGCTGGCAAAAATTCTTCGAATGTAATAACTTGAATTATTGATCCAACAATTTTTCTAGTCTCATGAAATACTCTATCACTTGACCACTGTCTATTTGCACTCATTAATTGTCTAGCCACAATATTATGATATCTTACAAATATAGTATGTAATGCTGATAAACCACTAAAAAGATCAGCACGACCATCACCTGTTAAAAGTGCATGTCCTCCTGTATCTCTTACACCTAATGTTGGAAATTCTTTTCCATTCATCGATAGAGCTTTTAAAAGGTGCCTTGAACGAAGTGATTCCATATTACCAACGTTATTTCCATAAATAGGTGAACCATCAATATAAGCCGTAGCTTGATTCATTTGTTCTCTTGGTATATTAAAAATTCCTGTTCCACATTTATTTACTGATCTTGCCAATCTAATACATGGAATTCTTCCAAATCTATAAAAAAAATAACAATTATTAAGCACCATTAATTCACAACAAACTTAGGATCTCCCCTTCTGAAGTATATATTTTGGCAATGCCTAGCATGCCTCATTTCACAAGTACATGATTCATGTCTTGCATTAGCAAGAATATCATGTGCCAAAAATTGTCCCCATTGCATTGCTAATTGATTATAAATCGAATTAATATTTTTGTCGTGAATTAATAGAAATCTTGTAACATCTCTAACCTCAGGGCGAGAACTTCTTATTGGCATATTAAAACCATCCTCATATAATGGATCTTGCAATCTTAAGTAACTAGTAAATGCTGCTCCACGTAAAGGACGTTTTAAATTATTACATGTCCCATCCATTGAACGGAATTGTTTATGGAAACAAATTGATTGTGAACAATTATTAGGACTATTTTCAGGTCCACAATCTTTTTGAATAACAGTATCAGAAAATGTATTAACATTCATAGAACGACGTCTAGTTGTTTCCCTTGTTTGAACAGTATTACAACCAGAAAAGTTTAATTTATCAACCTCTATATAATAAATTGTTTAGTTATTTAAGATCTTATTACTAGTACCTTTTTTTGGAGGGTCATGATTTGAATTATGACTTGAACATAAATTACAACTTCTTTTACAGTTTCTGCTCATAAATTGTTGAGTTTTTTTACACTCTCCTCTTCTTGCCCATACTCCACAGTGTTTATGGAAATCACAACATTTACCATGACATTTTTGATGTCTTGTATCTAAAGTAATGTTTTAAAACTTTTTTCAACTTTTTAAATTCTTTCTTACATATTAAAGGAAACAGTAAGAGACATATTATAATGCTTTGAATGAAATAATTCATATTCTTTTATTTCTTCTGAAATTGTAACCTTTTTTTTATAATATTTTTAACAATTTCTAGTTATAATAATTTAAAATCTGCTTTAAGGAGTTATATAAAAAAAGTAATTTTTAATTGGCACAAAATTTAAAACTTTTTTAATATATGTATAGATAATATTTATATTGGAGAAGATATAATTTTTATTAAGCCTTAGTAATAATTTATTTTTTCAATTTTGTACTTACATTAATAAAATCAAAGTATTCAGAAAATAGAAAATGATAATATTAATCAAAGAGATAAATTGAAAAATATGATAAAGTGAGGAAATGGAACTTATATATATAAAAGTGTTTGAGTTATTTTATTGAAACATCCTTTACATACCTCAATTGTCATGATACTTTTAAATTAGTACTTTATTTTTATATATAAAAAAAACCAAAATATTGTTTTTAGACCTTTTAATTGTTTAAATATTATTATTTTATTTATTCTAACATATCTCATTGCTATATTTTCACAAAACACTAATAATTGTAATAAAACAAACGTTTAACAATATTTTTAAATATTTTAATAAATGTTTTCATTTATGTATAAATATCTAAGTAGATATATGTATATTGATAATTATAATTTCTATATACAAAAATAATGATCATTTAAAAATGTGATTTCATGTAAAATGTTAAAAGCATTGTTTTTGATATCGTTTCATACAATGTATAATTTGAAAAAATACGTATATCATTTTATGGGGTACTTGAGAAATTATTATTATTATAAACTTATTTTTATAAAAACATCTCTATTATTTTTTTAGCAATTGTTGAATTAGTTTGTACAAACAAAAAGTAAACAAATTATATGTTTTCTTAATTGTTATATCGCCAAAAAATAAGTTGAAAAGATTTTTTATTAAAAAATTGTTGAGTGCATTGAAAAATACTGACGTCTGTGTTAAGATTAATGATTGCTGCTTTAAGAAACTATACAAAATTTTTGTTAATAACCTTTTCTTCATTTACATATTATATACCGTCATAAATTGTAAAAATCGAGTTTTAAAAAGTAAAATTTTATATTGTTTTCTTAAACAGGCATTTCTCAAATTGTAGTATAAATGACACAATTACATTGTAAAATATGTAATAATTGTAGTTATATTTTTTAATATATCAATGCTAAGAAAGAATTATTGTTTGAGTGTATTTCTATCGATAAAGATTTTGATGATTCCTTTTTTGTTGTTGATCTATTTATATTATATTAATGACAATATTTTATAAAATTGCAGATTAATTACTATTTATATAATATTTATTGTGGAACATTTTTGATGATCGTTAAAGTCTAAAAATAAAAGTTTGAGGTTAATCATTTTTCACATTTAATAGCTGTTTCATGTTATTCAAGTTTTGTGTTGTTACTGATGATGATAAAAAATTTGATAGTAAAGAAAATTATATAATAAATGTGATTATATTACACGTGTGATTTTTGTGAGAGAAAAATATTTGGACATAAATGTATTTTACTATAATCATTACCTAATAAATTTT
Organism: Strongyloides papillosus; assembly: GCA_005656395.1. Taxonomy (NCBI): domain Eukaryota; kingdom Metazoa; phylum Nematoda; class Chromadorea; order Rhabditida; family Strongyloididae; genus Strongyloides; species Strongyloides papillosus. Next base: position 1,667,292 of record SRSI01000078.1, on the reverse strand, counting down.
TAATTTAGTAATACTTAGATGCTTATTATATTATAATATTCAGATTTTTAAATACATTCTTAACCCGTTTTTTAGAATATTGACGAAACGGTGAAATATATTAAATGAATAATGGTGTATGTTAAGATGTGGTGCAACATTCTTTTAACACTAAACTTTTGATTTCTCGAACTATTGCCTATTAATAATTTGAATATAATTGAAATTTAAAGTATTTCTTAAAATATTTTTGTTATCGTATCAAAGTTTAACTGTTACGATATATAAATATATATACAAGGTTAAAGTTGATTATAATATGAAATACTTTGAAAAACTACAAAAATGTGAAGGTAATTGTGTAAAAGCTATCATCATACATTTTTTAACCTAAAAAAGATAATATTTATAATTATCTAATGAAATATATCATCTTTTGACATTTTTAATAAAATAAATTTTTCATTTATTAATACTGAAATTTCGAGTTCATCAAAAAAAAATTTTTTTTCCCAACACTTGATGTTATTAATCAGAACAGTATTTGTAAAATAAAAATAATCATCTTCTTTCATTTAATTTTTATTAACTCTCCTAAAAATGAAAAGTGCATTATATTCAAGGAATATTAACGAATTTTTTATTCAATTTAATAAATATTTATTCAAGGAAATTGACAAGTATTATTTAGTTTTTATTGGATCATCAACTTTTACTATATCTATAAAATAGATATATATATAAGAACAAATTATATGCAAATAGATCTATTTATTTAACCAGAAAAAAAATCACTAATAAATTTCCTTTTTTTTATATGTAAAAATTTAATGGAAAAAAAATTATAATTACTAAAAGTTTGTAGGTGAAATTTTTAATAATTTTATAAAAATAAGGAAAAAGTTTTTATAATATTAAATAAAAATAAAGAGCCTATTCACCTTGAGGTATATATTTATATTTACATATTAATAAGCTTTATTCTTTTGAAAAAGATTTAAGAAATTTTATATTTTGAAACATTTCATCATATATAAAGTATAATTTTATATAAATAAAATTTATAAAATTCTTTTTCCAGATATCTCTTTATTTTGTATTCTAATTTAAAATAATAATAATGTTTCTTGTTTCTTTGATGAGTAAATTTTTATATATAAAATTTAATTTTATTAATGTTTATGATACCATGCAATGAGTTTTTAATTGATGATTATCAAAGTAGTAAATTTTTGTTTTTGTCTAAATTTTTGATCACTGCTAAAGTTCTCCTTTCCCATAAAACCCGATATAATAATGTCTCACTATTATTTCACTCAAATTATTCTACTTCTTAAAATATTTAGCACCGATATATAAGCATTCGTTAACCATGCAACACCATTTTTATCTCGTATATTTTTAATTTATGCAATCACCATCAGACAAATTGGCTTCTTTTTTAATTATTAAATTTACCCTTTAACTTTTTAATTAATTTAACGTAATTATTTTCTCCTATCATTCCACAAGGATAAGTTATTTTATTACTACAAAAATGATATAGGTAATTCAGTAGACTAAGACATAATATAATACCTATAAAAGTACGTATTTCAGTGAAACTATATTCTATTTTTCTTTAATTTCAAAGATAATATATAATCTGAGAATATTTTTTAATTATTCTTCACAAATAAAACATCTATTTATATTGCCATAACCATTATTCTGCATCAAAATACATATAATATGATTATTTTTCCTCTCTTTTTTAAACTTTTCTTATTTTTTTATAACAATTATCTTTAGATAACTTCTAATTATACATAAGATAATAATTTAGCCTATTTGGGAAAGGTTGTGAACGTTAATATGATGATAGCCTTGATCACATTCTAAAAGAATATAAATTAAAAAAAAGAAGTATAAAAAGGTTGTCTCTGTATTAAGCTTTGATAATCAACCTTTTGTACATTCACTTTTATAAGGTAGTTTCTAAATCTTCTTCTCTCTCCTTCTTATAATCTTTTCATCTTATTGTTAGACGCTTTTTATTACTAAATCATATAACTAAAATTTTTTAAAAATTAAAACAAGCTTTTATTCTATTTATAATACCTCCATGGTGTTTTAAAAAATAGAAGAAAAAAATCATGTATAGAATTTAATACTTATTACATATAAATATTTTTTAAATTAAATCAAAATTCAAAATTTGTCATATACAATTACTATATATTTTTCTCTATTAATATTTATATATAAAGCTAATTGTTACCTTTTTAACCTTTATTTACTTATTTATTGTCAAAGATGTACACTGAAAAGAATATAAATAATATAAAAAAATATATATTTTGATATTTCTCTAAAATTGTGCTATTTGATTGACGTTATCTTTTCAGAAAAAAAAGCAAACGTCTATCAAAAAAAATTAAAATTAATATATAATACTTAAAATGTTCCTTTCACCTACCCATCCACCTTTTTTCTCAATTTCCATTGATATTTTTGTTTCACATTCCTATAAATACACATAAATATGTAATTCAAACATTCATATTATTTTGCAGATTTTTTAAAACACCAAGTTATTCTTTGATAATTAACTATAAAAGGTTATCATATACATTCCCCAACCTAATAAATATAACATCATCAATTCTTTTGACCAAAAAAAAATAATTAACGCATTACAATTATCATACCTAACCAACCATCCTTGTTTCGGCACAATTTAATTCAAAGTCAAATTCCACAATCTCTACACTATATTTTAATTAATGACGCAAAAAATTTTCCCATTTTAATATTGCCTTATCTTTGACTTTTTGTCTAACACAAGATAAATTTTATATTTCTACCTAACGAAGACTGAAATAGTATTTTAATTGCACTTACAATAAGAGATCAACTTTTACTATATTACTTTCTCAATACCAAAGTGTAACAATATTTATAAGTTTTATGAAAAGACATTTTATTTATTTAAAAATAATCAATCCTACACTTTTTATCTTATCTCTCCTTATTGTTATTATTATTATTTCTTAATTCACAGTATAATTCTCATAATCATTTTATAGAATAAAAAATATAAACATATACATTATATTTTTTTTATAAAGATAGGCAAAGATAAAATTACTTTCAATTAAAAAGAGAAATCATTTACATTGCCTGAGAAATTAAGGATAAAAAACGGAATATATTACAAATAAGTGTATATTGAAAGAAAATATTTCCATATTTTTACTAACTAACAGTCAAAAAAAAGAATGAAAAATATTTTGAATTTGATACTTTTAATCCTCTTACTTTTAGGTATAACATTTTTATAAAAACTTTTTTTTAACAATTCATTTTTTTAGAAAAAATATCAGCACAATTATCACCACCAGTAACTGAAAATTTTAAATGTATAAGCAATGGGTGTTGTGACCAACATGAATGGTGTCGCTTTTGGGCATCTATTGGTGAATGTCAAAGTAATGGTGAATGGATGAAGATAAATTGTCAATTAGCTTGTAATACATGTAAAGCATCTAAAGGTATGTTTATTCTTATTACTTTAATTATTTATTATTAATTTTTTTATCCGAATTAATGTAAATTAACACATAATTATTACAGGTAATGAAAGAATATCAAATAAACCATCAACTAGTACCAATCTATCTAAAGATAATGATAATTGCAATGCTATTAAGGAAAACCCAAGTAATGCTGCAGAGGACCTTAAAAAAGCTGGATTAATAAATCCAGTAGAAGACATATCATCAAGAATTATACTATCAATAGACGATATTACACGTTCAGTACCTACTGGTTGTGTTCCACAAGTAAATTTTTTTTTAATTTTTTTAATTATATATTTATTTTTGTAGATTGCCTCTGCTGATTGTAGAAAAGCACTATGCTATCATTTATCATATCGTACTTTGGATGGAACTTGTAATAATTTAGATAATCCATTGAAAGGTGCTGCTTTTAAGCAATACTTAAGGTATCTACAAATATTATTTTACATTTTTAATAAAACTTTTTTTAGACTCCTTCCACCAGAATATGAAGGAGGTAGTATGGGTGAACCAGTTGGTAAGTAAATACATAGTATTAGAATTATTTTCATCTAATTTTTACAATGATTAATAAATAATCACATATTAATTAGATATCTAATTTCGTGAAGAAATATAAAAGTCATCCATCGATTTATGATAATGTAAAAAAATATTAATGATATTTGTTTTTAGACTCTATTACACCGAAACGTCCAAGTGCCCGTGATGCATGTAGACTTTTATTATCATCAAATCAAGTTGTTAGTCATGATTCCTTCAACACATTAATGATGCAATTTGGACAATTTTTATCTCATGATATGTCAAAAACAACATTACAACCTACATCACAATGTAAAACATGTGGTCCTGTTCCCTCAAAATGTATACCAATAAAAATTTCAATAAAAGATCCTAATGAAAATTTCAAGAAGAAGGAATGTTTAAAGATGTCAAGATCAGCACCAGTATGTGGTACTGGGCAAACAACACCAAGGCAACAATTAAATGAAAATTCTGGTTTTATTGATGGTTCAGCAATTTATGGATCTTCTACAAAAGATTTACACAAATTTAGGGAGGGTAGGACTGGATTTTTAAAAATGACAGCTTTTAATAGTAAAATGTTTCTACCATTTGATACATCAAAATGTATCTCAAAACAAAGTTGTGTTGCATCATTTGTTACCGGGGACATTCGTGGTAATCTATTCGTTGGTCTTGCATCTATTCATATATTATTTGCACGTGAACATAATAGAATTGCAAGAACTTTACAATCATTAAATCCATCCTGGTCTGGTGATAGAATATTTCAGGAGGCTAGAAAAATCAATGGTGCTATCCTTCAACATATTGTTTATACCGAATATCTCCCAAAATTACTAGGTACATCGATGGAAAATGTTGTTGGAAAGTATAATGGTTATGATCCAAATGTTGATCCAACAATATCGAATGTTTTTGTAACAGCTGGTTTTAGATTTGGACATGGTATGATTCAAGAAATATTTAAAAGAGTTGATGAAAATGGTAAAACAATAGCTGATGGTTCATTACCATTCTCTGATGGTGTATTTAAATCAGCTAAAATACTCTTTGAAGGTGGTATTGATCCAATCCTTAGAGGCTTAATGTTACAACAAGTTAAAAGGCCACATAGAATGACACCAGCAATTACAGAAAAAATGTTTGGAAGTACAGATCTTGGTGCCGTTAATATAAATCGTGGAAGAGAACATGGAATGCCCAGTTATAATTCATGGAGAGAATTTTGTGGAAGTAAAAGAGCAACAACATTTGAGGAATTTAGTGATCATATATTAGATAAACATGTTCGTGGTGGTTTAGCTAAAGCATACAAATCACCTGACGATGTTGATCTTTATGTTGGAGCAATGCTCGAAGATCCTGTCGTTGGTGGGTTAATTGGATCAACATTATCATGCCTTGTTGGAAATCAATTCAAACGTTCAAGAGATGGTGATAGGTATAGTTTAAATATTTTTAATGCGTATATATGTGCAAATTATTATTTTTAGATTTTATTATGAAAATCCAGGGATATTTACAAATGAACAGTTAAACGAAATTAAAAAAGGAAGTTTATCAAGGATTATATGTGATAATAGTGATGGTTTCCAAGTGATAACAGAAGATGCTTTTTTGATTCCAAAGAATGGAATGACACCATGTACCAAAATACCTTCAGTGGATTTATCAAAATGGAAAGATTAATATTATTAATTTTATACAGACTATAATAGGTATACTTTTTCATTTGTCACCAATTTTTATATATTTTTCTATACCAAAATTATTAATTAGGCAGGTTATTGCGCAAAAAAAAATTATAATAAAATACAAAAAAAGAAAATGGTTAGGAAAAATGTACCACGAGAAAGTTTAACTTACCTATAAAATTTTCATCTATATACATTAGATAGGACAAAAACATTAATCTCAAATTATAAATTAAAAAAATAACAACCTTTTCTTTTTACAGAAACTCCTGATATACTTGTAATAATAATAAACAAAAAGTGTTTTTTTAATCAAATAATAGAAATCATATTAATGAGATTGGAATAATTTTTAATAACTTCAAAAAATCTATTTTTTTATTTTTATAAAATGTAATAATGTTTTTTTGTACATATAATGAATACATTTTAAAAAAAATAAAATCTTAACATTATTTTTATATTTTTGGTTCTATTTTTATTTAGTCACAGAATTTTTTTAAAAATATTAATTACTACCGTGACAACAAAAGATATTAACATATTGTTTTACCTTTTTAAGCAAAGAAATATAAATTTTGGGTCATTTTAATTATTGATAACAAGTTATATTACTTTGATAAATAAACAATAATCTTCTTTTGGCGAAAAAAATTTAAATTTGCTTGGTTAATTTTTTAAAATATATTATAATTTTAAAATTACAACATTATAAAATTTTTGATTATAAAATTTAATCGTATCAAATTTAAGAGAAACAATTAACATTGAATAAGATTAACTTTTACAAAATAATGATGTTTAATAAACAAGTAATTGTTATGATGTTTGGTTTTGGGTAGAATTTTTACAATACACAAGGGAATTATTTCATTATTGTAATGTACTATGTCATAAAGGATTATAGAAAAATGACATTATAGAAATATAAAATTTAAAAAAATTTATATTTTCTGTAAGGTTTATAATTTTTTCATCAAATGTTAAAGAGTCTTTTGTCATTGAAATGTTCTCATAATCGTTGTTAACAATTTGAAACTATTTTACACTATGACTAACAAAAAAAAACTTTTTATTTATTTAGTTTACAAATTTTGTATTTTCTTTAAATTAAATATATGCAACAATTTTTAATTTAAGTTTTTAATTACATCGTTTTGACTATTTTCAAATTGTTTGTTACAACAAAATATCTTACCATTAACAATAATTTATTTTTGGAAGTGACAAAATAACATTAAAATATCAAATTTTATGTAATTAAAAATTTTCCATTAATTTCGTGATTGTTGTAAAAATTAATACTTGAATTGAAAGTACTTGTATGCTTATAATTCTAAGTGACAATTTTAATTACTATAAAAAGAAAATTAATTATATTTTAATAACCTCAGTTACATGACAAGTTCTATAAAAACAAATAAATTCTTATTTTTACAAAATTAATGCATATTTTATGAATTTAATTTTAATTTGTTGTATGCAATAAATGTTTACCTATATTTAGAATACAACGATGAGGTCTTATTAATAAATATTGTCCCTTAGAAATTCTACACAAAAAATTATTATTATACAATTTGGGGAATACAGAGAGAAAATGTTATTAAATTGTATATAGTGCAATTAAAATATTTTTTATAAAACATAACATACATCAAAAAAAAGAAATTGCTTATATTAATTTAAAAAATAAAATATAAAACATTTTTTTCATAAAATCAATTTCAAAATATATAAAATTCATCCATTTTAATACTCTAACTTTATATGACAATTGCCATAAATTTCATATTATATATTCATTCTTAAATATATGTATATATTTTGGTTTAAAATGAATGAATAAGATACTAGTTATGTATAATTTAACAAAAAAAAATACTGAATCATTGTCTAAAATAGTAATGTAAAAGAAGGAGTCATATATATTAATGTTAAAGGAATGATTTTGCAAAATTCATTTACCTTAACTTACAATCATTCTCAAGAATTTACCTAAATTTCAAATTCCTTTTATATTAAAAAATCTATTATGATGCATGAGGAGTTTGTTAGTGACATTAGACTAAATGCTGTTAGAAATTCTTCTATATTTCATAATGAGACACAAACAATAACTATTCCTAAATGGCTTCAACAATTACCTGAGAAAGTACTAAATTTATCATCTAAAACTGATATAATTAGAATGGAGATTGAAGCTAGCCTTAATAAACCTGAAAGCCCTCTTTATTTTTTAACATTTATCTTATCACTTTTAACAATTGTCATCATTATTCTACTGCTCCTATCTCTTTGTTGTTGGCTTTGCTGGAGGAACGGTAAAATATTAAGTAAATTTAGAAACAAAAAATCAAAAACTATAAATGATAAAAAAGATAGGATGCAAAATATAACAAATGTTAATGTCCTTCCATCAACACAAAAATGTATAGATTATAGAAATAAAGGTGAAGAAAAAAGGAAAGTTGAGATGGAGACGGAAGAAAGAATAACTATTGACAAGTATGATAAGCCTACTAGAAGTGGTATGTATTGTAAATCGCCTTGTGATAACTATTTTTCTGAGGAATCTCATATTGATGGTAGTTATAAGGAATTTGGTGTTGACAGATTTGAAAGAAAAGAAACAGTCAACTATCCAATTAATCAAAAATGGACTAGAAAAATTGGTGGAGAGTCATATGGATCTATTTTATTGAAGAATGATAAATTTCATAGGAGAATTGATTGTGGGGAGGATAATGAGATTATAAAAACAGAGACATACGAAATTGGAAGATGTTAAAATGCTTTACTATCTTAGAGTTAAATAAGATTCTTTATTCTAATAAAAGCTTTGTGATCAATTGTTATAAAAGACAATAATTCCACACTTTTATATGTAGTAGTGATTATCAATAATAATAAAAAAAAAGAAAAAACCATTGTTGAAAGCGAATTATATAATATTAATTATAAAAAGAATTTTCTTTTTTAAAAATTGTATATTTTTTATAGATATATTTTGTTAGGACATCACTATCCTTAAGTGAAATTAATTTCCCACCATCCTTAACAAGCCCAATAAACATATCCTCCAGGTAAGACTTTGAGATAACTCCAACCATGTATATTGAATATTCTCTTAACAAGGATTGGTATTCCCAATCTATTGTATCTTTTGTATGACCATCACTAAGTAATACTAAAAATTGCAATCTATCTTGTAATGTGTTTTCAGCATTACTATTATTATGATGATAGCTATTATTATCATCTATTGTCTCCATGGTTTTTTGTCCAAGTAGATAACCATTTGCAAAATTTAATGCTTTTCCAAGACTAGTAACACCACCATTTCTATTCAAATTACTTATAGCATTTTTTAATTTCTCAAATGTATTGTATTTCTCAAAAGGAATATTAAGAAAAGGTTTACGATTAAAAGTAATAACACCAATTCTCGAAACCTCTGGAATTTTAGATGTTGATAAGTTATCCAAGAAATTTTTTATAAATTGTTTGTACTGAAAAGATTTAAAAAAAGTTATTAAAAATAATTTTATATTTACCTCATCGAAAGTATTATTTGAAATACTATTGCTATCATCAACAAGAAACAAAATATCAAATGTATATTTAAATTCAACATCTTCCTCATTCTTCTCAATTTTCCCTCTCACAATATTCTCCATAACACCGATCTCATCTTGATTTTCATTTAAAATTCTCTTTTCATTAAAAGCTTTATTTTCATTGGTAAGAATACCTAAATTATGAATATTATTATCAAACTTCTTGCTGTTACTATATCTTTCATTCCTCTCAACAATACGATTTTCCTCACTAATTTTTCTTTTAGATTGCTTTTCTAGAAAAACAAAGTTAAAATAAGAATATTTATACTTACGAATTTGTTTTACATTACTGTTATTTATAATAATAATTGATAAGAGTATTAATAATAGTCCACCTACACAACCTAGTATTGTTATTGTGGCTTTTGTTGATAAACTTAATTGTAAAGTCGTTGAATAATCTATTAAAAAATAGTAATAAAAATAACTTTATTTATAAATTTACAATAATCACAAATTTCATTCCAAGCAATTGTTTCCTGTAAATTAAATCTTTGGCATTGCCTAATATTCCAAAAAAGATATGACCACCAACGAAGATCAACATTACTATTAAATAGTGATTTTAAATTAACAGAGGAGAGTAAGGACATTTTTTAACAATAAATATTATTACAATATACAAGATAAATTTACAATAACTATGGAAACACAAAATAACATACCATATGTATGAAGGGTTTGTGTAAAATTAACAATACCATTTAAAAGATACTCCTCCAATTCAACTAAATTTTTTGTTTCATTTGCACGAAAATGTACTGTTATAGCTGAGAAGGTATATGTTGAAATCTTTATCTTACTAGTCATTTTACCAATAGTTATTTGAAAGACAAAAATTGGACCATTCGGGAGAAACAAATTTTCAGTTGTCTTTACCTCTGGCAACTGATCAGTAATATAAATTATAACTAATATTACATTGTATGCAGGGATTGGACGATAATAATTGGATGTTGATGAGAATGTCTCTTTTACGATTTCATTGACTGATGGTAGCAATGGTGGAAATAACATTAATATTGTTTCATTATTAGTATTATCATCCAAAATTTTAAATGTCTCAAAAAAATTGATAACATTTTGTGAAGATTGAACAGAATTTAAATGTATATCATGGTAAAGTGATGGTGTAAAACGGGATACAGCAATTTTTGAGTGGTAATCATCTATATCTAATGCTCTTATTACTCTTAATATAAAATCAATAACATCATTTTTATTTTTTTTAACATTCTCTTGTGATAGGTAGGTGTAATTAATCATATCATCAAAAATAATATGAACATTTAAAGAAGGTAATTTGATACTACTTGTGGGGTAAGATTGATATACTAGGAAAATAACTAATTTAATTATACAACTAAATATAACATTCATTGTAGTATTATGACAAAAAATATATAAAGAAAATAAATATATGATACATTTATTCAATATAGTGACCTTTAAAGAATTATAGTATTGTTGTTGCTAGGTTGTATTTGTAATTTCCCATTTTTCTTTATGCAATTGTTAATTTCTTTATATCATCCTCAAGCCTTATTGTATTATTTATCAGTGTTTCTCGATAATTGTGAACTTGTTTAACGGTATCTGGAAAAAGTTGGAGGTTATGTTTCTTTAGATCTCCAAGAACTTTTAAATAAATACTAAGTGCTCTTGGTGGTATCATAATTTTTTTATCTTCATTGGGAATAATTTTTTCTGTTATTACAGGAAATATTGTTTTGGTTGTCACGACATTAAGTGATGTTGACTGACTAATTTTTTCACTAGAGTTTATTTTTGTTATTAGTGGATGTAATGTCATTGTTGTTACAACATTAGGTAATGTTGTAATACTAATTTTTTCAGTTGAAGTTTCTGTTGTTGATAATGATACATCTGCAGTCGTAGTAATAGGGGTAGAAGTATGTAGACCGGTTGTTGACATTTGATCTTCTCCATTATCCAATTCGATAATACCTTCTTTTTTAGTTATCATTTTCTCAGTATGCGTTATCTTACGTAAAACATCCTCATAATCATCATACTCTTCATACCCCTCACCTTGTTTACCATCTTGAAAGAATTTTCCTGTATTTTCTAATATTTCGCTTACGGCATCTGTGTCTTTTTTTTCCCTAGAAAGTAAATAATATTCTGTGTCCTTATCTGAATAATATTTGTCAATTTTTGTGATAGTTAAATTACAAATAAATGATAGTAAAATAAATATTTTAAGGGGAGAGATATATCTATAACAAATATTATCAAACATTGTTTTTTGTAAATATTAATATTATCATGATTTGATAACATTTTTATACTATTATTATCAGATGGATTAAAATGTAATAAAAATATTTTCCACAATTAATCTTGAACATTTTTTAATTCATAAAAAATTGTTTTGCCCTTTTCCTTATCTTTTTTTAACACTTTTAAAAAGTGTATGTAAATATAGGGAGGATGACGTATGTTGAAATATGGATTACTATTGAAAATTCTGTCAGTTCCTTCTCGTTTTGCTTTTAATTTTAGCTTTCTCTAATATATTGGAAAATTGTACATATTCCGACTAAAAAATAAAAATGTACATAAAACAGCCAACATTTCTTTTGAAATTTCTTTTTAACTATTTAGTCAATGATATATTTTTCATAAAAATTCTATTAAATTTTATTTAAATATATAGATACACCGTGAAATTTTAATGTCATCTGACTAAATTTTGCAAATATAAGTAAAGTTCTACTTTTTTATTAAATTCATCTCATTAAACTATCATCTTTTAGTTAACTTCACCACTTCACTTTGTTGTAATACTCTTCTTATAACATTAAATTATTGATAATTGTCATCGCGCTAAACATTAAATGGCAAAATATTTATTCATCTTAGAAACTTATTTTACTTTAAGTAAACTTTTTTCTTCTATATTTTGTTGTAAAATAAAGACACTATACTTTATGTATGGCATCATTCTTTTACAAAGATTTTTATAAGTTATCCTTCCAAGCTTTAAAACGTGCATTTTTGAAAATTCTCATATAAACTTAGTAGATATAATATATTACTAAAAATAAACTCCTGCATATATTATGTGTATTTAAATTAGAACTACAAGGCCGATAAAGCTTTTCTTTGATGCATACACACATAATTTCAAAATTAATGTTAATAGAAATTACATATATAAAGTTTCTATAGTGATATATTTTAATAGAAAAAAGCCATCCGTTTTTTTTGTGAAAAGTAAATCCAACTAACATTTTACTTATATTTCCATCTCCCCATAGCAACATTCAAAATTATTTTAATCAAGTTTTAATAATAATTGTAATTTTAATCTAACATTTAATATAATATATTTTTGTTAATAGACATTTAATTTTATTTTACTTTTAGAAAAAAGGTATGTCTGAAGCTAGTTTTGAGAGATTGTTTCATGAAATTGTACCATCAAAAGATACCCCACATGCTAAAGTATCAATTGTTGGAGTTGGACAAGTAGGAATGGCATGTGCCTACTCTATCCTCCAACAAAATATTGCTTCAGAAATTGCTTTAGTTGATGTTGTTGCTGACAAACTTCAAGGTGAAATGATGGATCTCCAACATGGACTCGCTTTTACCAAACCATGTACTGTTAAAGCAGGAACAGATTATAGTATTACTGCAGGATCTAAGATTGTTGTTGTCACTGCAGGTTGTAGACAACGTGAAGGTGAAACAAGATTATCACTTGTTCAAAGAAATGTGGAAATTTTCAAGGGAATTATTCCACAAATTGTTAAATATTCACCAGATACACTTATTATGGTTGTCTCAAATCCTGTTGACATCTTAACATACGTCACCTGGAAAATTTCAGGGCTTCCAAGAGAAAAAGTTTTTGGCTCTGGTACTAACCTTGACTCTGCTCGTTTTAGATTTTTATTATCTGAAAAATTGAATATTGCAACATCAAGTTGTCATGGATGGATTATTGGTGAACATGGTGACTCAAGTGTTGCTGTTTGGTCTGGTGTTAATGTTGCTGGTGTACAATTGAATGCTGTTGCAGCTAATTCTAATGAACCAGCTCATATTGAGAAATGGGAAAAAGATATACATACACAGGTTATCCAATCAGCCTATGAAATTATTAAATTAAAGGGATACACATCATGGGCTATTGGTCTTTCAGTTGCCAATATTGTTCATGGTATCATGAAAAATAGTAGAAATCTTTTTGCTCTCTCCGTTAATGTAAATGGTCTTCATGGAATTAATGAAGATGTTTACCTTTCCTTACCAGTTGTTTTGGGAGCCAATGGAGTTACTCATATTGTTAAACAAACTCTTAACGATAAAGAGGTTCAAAAACTACAAGCATCAGCAAAACAACTTTTGAGTGTTCAAAATGAAATTACATTTTAAATTTCAATCCAACAAAATATTAACAATTGAATGAAAACATCCAATTTATAGAAAAATCCTTCTTTTAAACATGTTTATTGTTTAGAAGCATATTTGTTTCTACAAACATAAAAAAAAATCCTGGGGAATTTTATCTTATAGCAAAAAATTTTTTAATACAATGAAAAGATTGTTTTATTTTTAAAAATTATAAATATCTTTGCTTTTAAGATCTATAACAATACTTTAAACTTTTTTCTTACACACATTTTCTTGGAAATAATATAAACAACTTTTTAAATTTAATTAATTATTAACCACAAATACATTTTAAATTACAAAATTAATTTAATTTTCAATACAACAATTAATAATACGAAATATTCCTATAATGTGTCATTTCAATTTTTTTCTTAATGATTGAAATTTTTGCATTTTTTATTATGAAATTTTTTGAGAGGAAGATTGTGATAAACACATAAATAATATTAACCTTTTTTGAGATGTTAAATTAAACTTAATTTATAGGAATTTAAGTTAAGTATTCTTGATTTTTATTTATTTAAATTTTACTTTCAATGTGTTTATTTTTTTTTCTGAATAATAACTTTTTTCTTAGAAAAGTGATTTTGAAGTACTAAAAAAATCTTTGTTTAAATTGAGAAATTTCCTAAATATTAAATTTTATTTGTAAAAAAAATATTTCTCTTTAAAATGTGTAATAATGCATTTAATGGTTGGTTTAAGATTTATTATTAGAAATGAAGCTTATTTGTACATTTTTGTTTTTTATTAAATTAAATCGTCACTTATTTACAACGTATTTAACTTCTCATCTCTTATTTTGATAAAATATCAATTTTTAAAGTTCATAATAACTTTCTGTGGTTAGTTCACGTAGGATGTGATATGGAGTATAAATGAATTAGAGCATTTCCAATTTCACTCAATCTCAATTATTGTCAATTATAGTTAAATACTTTTTTATAATCCCTACAGCCATTTAATAACAACTTTTGTGTTAGAAAAAAGAAATATTTTAAGAGTTTGTTAATTCCCGATGATAAGATTACGGTAGATATATAATCAAATCTTATCACATTTTGATATTATTAACTTTATCCATGAATAATATAATTTTAAGCCTATTAAATTATTGGAAGTAACTGATACTTTTTAGAAATATATAAAAGCATTACTTTTACCATTTATGACGATTTTTTAAGAATAATGTTAAAAGCTTTCATCTTTACTTGGAAAACTCGTTTTATTATATTCCTGGATGGTGTGAAATTAGTGTATTAATGACATAAATTAATATTAATTTCTAATATTTTTATCTATCATAAAGAAATAATTTTTTATTTTTAGAAATAAGACATCTTTGAAGAAAATGCATACTTACATAAGTATTATACCCATATTTTTGATTCTCATTATTTCACTTCACATGAAAACGGTAGAGTTTATAGCTTAAATTGTGAAATAATTAATTTGATATATGTTATAGACCGTAAATGCTAGTGAGATGGAAGAATTTGAGGAAATTAAAAGAAGTCCAGTAATGGGATTTGCCAAACGTTACCCATATAAAACTTTTGCATTCGCCAAAAGAGGATATGGATCAAGATTTGCTTTTGCTAAGAGATCGACAGATGATAATATGGAAAATAATGACGATTCAATTGAGGATATTATAAATGATCCTGAGAGTAAAAGAAGTTACCCATACAGATTTGCATTTGCTAAAAGAGGTTACAATAGTAGATTTGCCTTTGCTAAGAAAAGTTACCCAAGAACTTTTGCTTTTGCTTAATAATTTAAATGCATATAAATACATACACTATATGCAAAAAAATGTTTATGTAATAAGAAGAAAATCTTTATAAAATCCTCCATACCAATAACTTCATATAATTCACAAGAAGACGATAACAGCCAAAGCATTCAAATATTTTTTCAGTATCCTTCAAAAGCCTACATAATTCTTACATCAATGATTTTTAATATATAAAAACAAACTACAAAAACGAAAGCATTCACAATATATTAAGTATATTAATATAACATGATTTACTTTTAAAATATAGTAGTAATAAAATATTATTTTAATATATTTTGCTTTAGTGAAATCTAATGCCACTTAAAAAAACAAAATAAAAAGTCTTAAAAATTTAGCAACTTTTTGCACGCATTCATATTATATTATCAAGAGGACTAATTTTATCTAAAAAATTGTTGTTCACTTGAGCATAAATTATAGCAAAAAAATGTTTTAGAGTGAATATAATCTTATAATACTATTTAAAATTTATATTAAAAAAAATAATAATATCAAGAAAATATGACATCATACTATATCTCATTTTACTACATATTATCAAACAAATAATGACTTGTGACATTAAAAATTTTTATAAAAAAATCTTAATGTTTACCAGGATCAATTCGTATCCTGATAGCTTTATTATTTGCTCTTGACCACAACAAATCTGGAGTCTCATTTATTCCATGTAATATTTCAACATTATCTCCAATCAAAGGTTCATCATTATTGGGGCAACAAATGTCATTAAAATGACCAATGCAAATACATATGCTACATGTAACTAGACAAAACATTGCAACAACCAAAAAGTATGTTGTAAAAAATAACAACTGTAATAATAGTAATTAATAAAAAGAAAAAAATATTAATAATTTTAGATTTACCTGATACCAACCAATAGCATTTTGAAGGCCTTGAAAAAAATTTGAAATTTTCGTAATTTCCATTATTTTTAAAAATTTTATTACTATCAATTAAAATGAAAGCTTTCTCAGTAAGTATTTAAAAAGTATCTTTTGAATTGTTACAACTTATCAATACTTGGCATATCTATCTACACACATCTTTTAGCCTTTTTGGAAAATTTATGAAAGCGCCTAATTCATGGAGTGAAAGATTGTCTTGTTTATATTTTAGGGTAACCAAATTAACAAAAGAAATATTTATAACTTTAAATTCCCCATTGAGATTACTCATCAACTTTACATGTATATACAAAAACTCTCTTAATAAAATTTTATATTTATGTATATTTTAGTAAATTTACAAATGGTTTCGGTTGAAAATTACAGTAAACTAAAAAAAAATAAAAAGATACATAGTTCATCAAATTTATTTATTCATTAATCATTTATTTTCCTCATAAATTAAATCAAAGTTACACCCTATATAATTTAATAAATATATTTTTTAAAAGACAAATGTTTTTTCCTTTTCATTTAAAATTAATAAAGTTATTAGTATATAATTCATAAAAATTTCCACTTATGTGATTGAAAATGAAAAAAATTCTTTTATACCTATTTACTAAAAAAACACTTATATTTTAAAAGGATAATTTTTTTACAATAAAACATTATAGAAATTTTTTTTTATGATTTCTTAGAAACACATTAATCAAGTAAACATTGAAAAAAAACGAAAATAATTGAATAAAGAAAAAAAAATAATTTTGTAAAAAAGTACTAATTATACAACATAAGATATAAAGATAATAAATCTATTATACCCATATAGATAATTTTCTTTCACCATACGTCAAGTTTAAGAAAATAGTAAATAAAAAAAGTTACAAAAGTGTAATTTAATAATCTACAAAAGTACTTTGAACATTAAAATTATATTTAATCAAAACATTATTCTAATTAAAAAAGTATTGAATGTTATCAATTTTATGGTACTTAAAAGTACATCAAAAGTACTTACAATTTTTTGAGCTTTGTAATTTTCCTAATGAACTTTAAAAATTGTATTGAATAAAAATTTTAAATTATGTTTTGTCAATTTGTTAAGATAATAAAAGTGAAAAAGATTAGTAATATGTTAATGTTATTATTAAAAATTTTTTATTCTTTATAAAAAAAAGAAAAACACATTACTAATTCATTATGTACTATTTAAGATCAAATACATTTTAATTTCCTTACTATTAAGAGCAAATCTCATTACTTTTTTTCTTGATTTGCCATAATTTTTATCAACTTGTTTTTTAACTTTCATTATTTTGATGGTATTATACTTTTAAAATTTTTTGAATTATTCCCTTATAAATCACTTATAAAATGCATGAAATTTTAATGATTCTTTTTGTGAAACATTTTACAAAGATAATTGTTAAAACAAAATACTTTATTTTTATAGATAGTGAAAATATTTTTGTTTTTGAACTACCATTAAAAGAAGATATTTAAAAAATGACTTATTTTTACTTTCCCTTAATATTAAAATTATAATTCTTCTTATAATATAAATATGTGTATTACAATTGACATTAATTATGAATCTGTTGTGAGAAATGTCCTTAAAATGTGTTTAATGTTTTAATAATATTAAATGAGTATTATAAAAGGCTATTTAATATATTTTGATTTATCATTTCTTATTGAGTTTTTTCTTTAAATCTTCAAAAAAGTGAGGAAAAATGAAATTAATTAGATATTTCTTAAATTTAAACTTTTATTTTCATTGTATCTTTTAAAAGATAACAAGAAATAATTATAAATATTCTTTTGATGATTAAAATATTTTAATAATTTCAATTATAATGCCAAAAGATTATTAATTATTTTAATTGTTTATACATACTACTTTATTTTTAAAATATTTTCTCTTCTATAAACATAATCAACAAAATTCACTAAAATATACTATTAAAATTAAATTAATTTTTGTTTTACTCATAATAAGTTATCACTATACTATTTGACTCCTTTAGTATTTAGAAAAAAAATTCATTTTGTATAGAAATTACATAAATATGTTAAATTATTATTTTAATATTTTCCATTATAATGTCAAAAGATGTATTTTTATTCATATTTTCTTTAGTCGTAATAAATCATTCCTACCACCTAATATTTTTATTTAAAAATTATTATAAGAACTTATTGAAGATGATAGAGGATGAGACAAATGTTAGATCTTTAAATAATATATTAATATTCCTAATAAAAATTGCATGAAATTTCTTATTTAATTGTGCACAATAAGAGTTGAAATTGTGTTTAATAATTTTCTATTAATAAAACAACATTATTTTTTTTGACAAATAATATTATTTAAGTAATGCATAATGAAGTATTCATTTTTCAGGTTTATCTTTGAGTATAACTGTCACATAACAACAATGTTTGCTAAAGTTTTTATTACTTTAATAATTTTTGTTGTTGTAATCAATGTTTCTGGATTTCAATCGCAATTAAGAGATGGTCAATTTTTATCAAAATTTGTAGTTCCAGGTAGCAAAAATTTACTAATATTAGTTTTTATAAATTTTTTTTATAGATAATAACGATTTACAACTTAATCCATATAGTAATCATTATTATGGACCAATGTCAGAATTTAAAAAAAGAGCGTATGTAAGATTGGCAGGGAAGCGTGCTCTTGTGCGTCTTGGAAAACGTGCTTATGTAAGATTAGGGAAAAGGGATAACCAAATACCATATATCTTTTAAAAAATTTATCCAAGACTTTTTTTAAATAATTTTCTATCTACTTCCAAAATCTATCATCTTTTTTACTAATTCAAAGTACTGTTTAATAAATTTTAGTATGGAGTGGTGAAATGTGAAACATTTTAAAAATGAATGTTGGTTTGCTGAATAATTACAATATCACTCTTCACAACATCTTAACAAAATGTATGGCTGATTTTTGAAATATTGCGTTTGGTCTTCCTTTATGATCATTATTGAATTTTTAAAATATCCTTATATTTCCATTACACATTCATTTTGACGAAATAAAATTAATTGTATGCCTTTATAGTTATATTTTTTTAAATCAGCAAAAATTCCTATATAAATAAAGAAAAGTTGTTTGAATTTTAAACACTCTCTTTTATTTTTTTGTAATTGTTAAAAAAATCTTCTATTGTATAGTGACGTTATAAATAAAATATTTAATCATTTGATGAAAAAAATTAAATGCATTTTTATATTTTTTTATAAAATAATTCAAAAGCAATAATTATATCCATTTTCATAAATTTTCGTAACAATATCAAAATTTTTTATAACTACTTTATCGTCTAAGTCTTCATTTTGAATTATTATAATTAAATGATAAATAAAATTTTTAATGCCATTATATTTTTTTTAAATTGAACAATTTTTTTTAATTACCATAACTTTTAAAAAAATTTATTCCTTGTTTTTAAATTAATTTTTTATACAAAACTTTATATTTCAATTATAATCTCTCAATTATTTTAAACAACATTTATTTCTCATCGTAATAGTAGGGTATATCTTAATAATAAGTAATAATTTTTAATTATTCAATTGTAAGAATTACACCGCTTTAATAAATTGAAATAGATTTTATTTTTGTTTACACATGCACTTAAAGAGTGTCATTTAATAAAAAAGGATAACTTCAAAGATAATATGACACAGATAAGAATATATTTCAAAATAAGAACTATTATCCACCATATTTTTTATTAAAATATATTATCATTATTATTAAATGTTACTAAAAAGCGACTACTTTATTTTAATAATATCAGATGATCCATAATTTAAACGAATATGTTTTAAAATAAAAGGCATTTAAATAATAATATTCTAATAAAGTAAAAACTAGTAAGTAAAATTTTTAAAACACGATAGTAATTTTTGGGGAAAAATTCAATAACTATGTAACACAGTTGCAAATATAATAACGAGATAATTATAACAATCACTTTTTTCAATTTTTTTGAGATATGGCGTTTTTTTGTCACCCGAATCAGTTTTTATGATAATATTGATTCAACGTTTTGACCACCAATTCATATGTTGCAAGGCATATAGCTGTATTTGGGACAGTACGCATCATCTTAAAAAATTTAAAAAATAATTTTTTGTTAAATACCTATTTATAAAATTACCTGAACATCAATACCCTTATACATTGCCCTAATTCCTCCCTCTTTGTAGATTTCCATGATATGATGCCAAAAACCAATTTTTTTATATGTACCCATCTCACGTGTTCTTGTGCGAACAATTTCTATAAAAAAAACGTTAGAAAAAAAATTATTTTAAAAAAACTATAAATTACCATGTGGATATGTTAAAGCAACTCCAACGAATTTACTTGTCCCACCGCAAACAGAATGTACACACCAATCTTTTGAAAAATTAGTACCAAATACTGAAAATCCTTCCCAATTTTCCCAAAATTTATGGAGTTTCTCTTTCATTTTATAGTACATAGCAAATGTTATCATTGATTCTGATATTCCATAACTTGATGCTACAAATCCTCTATAAAATCCTTGAATTCCTTCATATTTAGCTGTATGAACTACACAATTAATAACACTCATTTTTCCATTACTTAGTTGAACTCTAGTTCTTACGACTTGAATAGGATTACACACAATCAAACATGACATTCCTATAATTATTTATTGAATTAATTACTATTAAGGTATCTATAAATTACCTCCAACAGCACTCGCAGACATGTAAGCTGCAACAGTATTTGGTATAAATATTGATGAATCATTAAAATTTTTTAATGCCCAGTGAAAGGTATAAAAATAAATACATTTACTTGGAACAACAGCACTAACTAATGGAATAAGGCCTTTATACAATGATCTCCAACCACCTTCATTAACCATAATTTCTCTGGCTGCTGTAGCAACTCTTAATATTTGAAATCTTTTTACCTGTCCTCTAATTTTATTATTATTATTACTAAATGATTTATAAAATTTGTTTTTCTCTGAATTTTTGCAATTCTCAAAATTTGGTAATGTCATACCATTAGATAAATTTTTTTTCACTGCACTACTTATTTTTGAGGAATGTCCTGGCACATCATTAAATTTTGTAGAATTTCCCTTGATTCCTGTTGTTGATTGTAGTCTAACTTTAATTAATTCTAATGGACATGTAATTGTAGCTCCAAGGGCTCCTCCTAAACCTCCTCCTATAAGGTGAATAACATTATCACTAAGTACAATCATTATTTCGATGATCCTTTCCAATTTTTTTTACCATTAGATAAATATATATTTGTATATATGTAAATATTTAATATTTGGAAATTCCTCTTAATTAATGTACTAAAATGATATAAATACAATGAGAATGGAATTTAACCAATAGTATTTTTCTCGTGATGAAACAAAATAAAGTAGTTTTATCATCAACTATAATAGAGATTAAAATCACGCAAGTTTTCTTTACAAATTTTGTCATAACTAATAAAAAGTCATTTTTATGATACGCATGAATAACACATTTTTATATGTGTACATTTTTCTTATCAAATTAATTTTTAAATAATTTCCATACCATTTTTTTGTGATAGTTATTCATTCTTCTGATAAAAAAAAAGAAGAATTACTTTTTTTAAACAAATTTTTGATAGTAAATAGATAATTAAAAAACTCTGCGTAGATATTAATTAAATAATTTATATGAAAAATTTAATCTAAGTGTGAAAATAATAATAACTATATATCAAATAAAAGAATAATTTTATTAAAAAATATGTGCATATTATCATCGATAAACTAAATAAATTGTTTCTTTTTCATTTGAACATTTTATTACAGGTAAGTGTAGATGAATGTGTTATAAGGTTTATAGTGAAATCAAAGAACATTTATAAAATATTTGATATTAATATGATTAACATAAAATGATAATATAATACGTTATACCATTACCAGGATAATACCTTTACTCAAATATAATATAATAATTATATAGAATGATAATTATGAAATATGAAAAAATAAGAATTGCTCAGTTGTGATCTTTTTTTTAATTAAAAAATTCATTTAATATATGTGCAGTGGTTCACTTTTTTTAATTCTCACTAAAAGTATTTAAATATAAAGATCATAATATTTACAATAATAAAATTATGAAGATAGTTAATAAAGGGAGCTCATAAAAAATGCAACTTATTAATAAAGAAACTTTGCATGGTAAATATATGTTAAACAGTATAATCGCAAGATAAATAAATAAATTTCCTATAACTTTTGTTGACAATTAATCAAAAGGTAACCTTTAAATAATACCTTTTTTGCAATACAGAATTTTGTAAAAATAAATTAGTAAAACTAAAAAACGTGATCATTTAATTACGTTTGATAAAGATAAAATGTTATAAACATTTTGGTCATGAGACGAAAAGGGTACCTAATTCCAATAAGAAAAAGATAAGTGATATACTTTGATAATTATACTTTGATACTCCGACATATTATCATTGTTAGTCTAGTAATAAAATACTACTCTTGAATATCACAATATTTTACAGACATATTTTTATTTCACTCATTTTTTAATTGCTAATGTTGACCTACCAAATTGTGAAAATAATAGAGAAGTAAGAATACAATGATTTTTCTATCATAATTTTTACTGTCATATCAACACATTTAATTTATTATACTTTTTAACAACCTCCTTAATTTTTACTCATCTTCTTTTTTATTAAAATGAAATAGGATTTGTCGCTTTTTTTATTCAAAATCCAGTTATAGTAGTTGTTCTTTTATTTTAAATTACTATATGCTTACATAAACTTTTTCCTGTTATTTATTTTATCTCAAAATTAATCAATTTTCATTAATCTATTGTGAGATAAATAAACTGTTCTCTTAAAAGTTGTCATAAAATTCTTAAATAATTAAAACAAGGAAATTAATTTATTAACCCTCCTTTTTATCAAAAATGCAAATAAATACATTAAAATATTAATCAGCAATCATATAGTATAATTTTTATCAATATAATTTATGCAAAATTAATCTTATAAAAATATTAATATATCCTGTATGATAAATTTATTACTGTAAAAAAATATAAATTAAAACAATAAAAATATAAATAAAATTATTATATACATGACATTTGGCAATTTATTTGAAGAACCATTATTATGCTGATGATATTTTCGGCATGATTGAATATCAAGAATGCTTGTATATTTATTTGTCTTTAAATTTTGACATAGCGTTTTTGAAAGTGTGTGTTTTTGTGAGGAGTAACTATCACTGGTATCAAAATGGGATAACCAATTAAGAATCCAATCTTTATCACAATTGCATATCAATGGATTTCCATCAAGCTCAATTTCTTGTAGTATTGTTCCATATTGATTAATCATTGGCGCTTTAATCATCGTAGATGGTACAAAATTTTGAATTTTATTATTTTTTAAACTTAAATGTAAATATCTTGTACTCGAGAGGGTTTTAAATATGAAGAATGGAAATGACGTTATTGAGGTGTCCTCAATTGATAGGTATATCCTATATCCACGTAATTTTGAAAAAACACTTGTTGAAATTGTTTGCAATGACTTTCCAGTTATTGTTAAGTGCCTTAATCTTCTGGTATCTAAAGTGTAAAGTTGGTTAGTCAAAGTATCTTCTTTAATTTCAATTTTCAATGTTTTTAAGGGTGGACAGGAGGAGAGGAGTTGTGTAACATTAAAATTCTCCACCTTTGGTAAATCGTATAAAATTAAATTAGCTAAATTTTTTAACTTTTCAAATTCTTTTGGTGTTGGAATTATCTTAAGATTTTTCATATGAGATAAAGATAGTGTTTCTAAGTTTGTTAGTGGTAGGAGAGAATTATATGGAAAGGTAACTAAAGAATTTCCATCCAAAAATAAATGTTTTAATTTTGTCGTTTTTTCAAATAATTTACTTGATATGAATTGTAAGTTGTTATTTGATATATCAAAAGTAACAAGATTTGATAATAGATTATCAGATAAACTTGTTAAATCAATAAGATTATTGTTTGAGATATTGAGAAATTTTGGTCTAACTTTCAAATCGATTTTGGGAAAAGAAAACAAACCAGTATTCGAGAGAGTGAGTGTAACTAAATTCGCACTGAGGTGTCCCAATGCATTAGGAGACCATGTAGTAATTGGATTATTACTGATATCAAGAACTTCCAATTTGATAAGGCTCTTAAAGGTATCTTCATCAATTGATTTAATATTATTATTGTTTAAATATAAATGTGTAATATTATTTAAACCATCAAAATCATCCTTTGATAAATATTCAATTTTGTTATACTGAAGATCTAAGTACATTAAACTTTTTTTAACATTCTCCATTTGTCTTCTCGGTATCTCAGTTAATAGATTATGAGAAAGGTCGATATATTCAACACCATTGTTCTTAAATATTCCATCTTCAATATTGCCTATCATATTCCAACTAACATCTAAATTTCTTAATTCTTGATCTATGAATGTTGACGCTTTAAGTTTGGCTATTGAGTTATGACTTAAGATCACATGTTCTATTGTTTTTGAACCATAAAAACTATTAAACGGGACATTTAAAATTTCATTAAAACTTAAATCTATATATTTAAGTTTTCGAAAATCTTGAAATGTCCCTCCATCTGTTGTAACAAGATTGTTTTTACTCAGAAAAATCTTTGTTAATGATTGTTTCATATAACCAAGATCAAGTTTTTTAAGTTTATTTGATGATAAATCGAGGATCTTCAATCCAATAGGCTCGAATGATACCATTTTCGCATTAAATTCCTTTAAACTGTTATGTGATAAATTAAGAGACATTAAATTACCAACACTCCTAAAAATTCTCCTCTCAAATATTTTGGAAATTTTGTTCCCTGAAAAATTAAGTTTCTCTAATTTAGGAAGGTTATGAAATGCGTTTTCGGAGATAGATTTAAGCTTATTACCACTTAAATTAATTTCTGTAACATTTAACAGGAAGTTAAAAGCAAAACTATTAATTTCTTCAATTTTATTATTTGCTAAATTTATTATTTGCAGTTTAGGTAACTCCCGAAATGTTTGTCCTCCAATCCTTTTTAATTTATTCCTTGCCAAACTAAATGTTTTCAAATGTTGAAAATCAAGTGATTCTATATTGTCAGGTTCAATACTTGTTATATCATTTCCATTACAACTAAATATCTCCAAAGCGTTACAGTAACGTGATAGATAGTTTAAATTACTCAACTTATTATTATCTAAAATTAGTACTTTTAAATTTTTTAAATCTTTAAGTGTTGAGAAAGTGAAGTTTATCAACATGTTATCTTGAAGAAATAGTTGTTTTATTTTCGTTAAACCATCAAATGTTCTTTCATGTATACTATCTAACACATTATATGATAAATCTAATTCCTCTAAATTTGTCAAATAGTTGAACGTCTTATGATCAGTAATATTATGAATCAAATTTCCTGATAAATTTAAAATAATCAATTGATTTTTGGTATTAGTGAATGTTTTACCATTAATCATATTAATATTATTTTTTGATAAATCTAGATGTCTTAAATTGATCATTCCTTCAAGTAAATACAATGGCAATTGAGTAATCCTGTTAGATGATAATAATAACTCCTTGAGGACACCTTTGAAATTTCCTTCCAAAATATCACTTAAAACATTTAATTTGTTATTGCTAAGATTGAGATACTCAAGGACACGTAATATATTTAAAGAACTTGGTATAATATGTAAATTATTGTATTCCAATGAGAGCCATTTTATACTCTTTTCAAGGTTTTCAAAAATACCACGAGGTAATGATATAATTCTATTATTTGATAAATCTAAATGTTTTATTGAGGTTATGGTATTGAAAGCGAAATTGTTAATATCTGTTATTTGATTATAACTAAGGTCAAGCTTTGAAAATTTATGAAATGAAGCAAATGCATTGCTTTGTAATATTTTCAAGTGATTATCACTCAAATGTAGTGAAATTTCCTTTTTAAAAAAAATTAAATTATGTTTTGTTATTCCTTCAATATTATTACCATCCAAATCTAATGTTGTCAAAAGTATATTCTCTTCACTCATTGAATCAAATGGTATTTCAGTTAAAAAGTTATTTTTTAATGATAAATATTCAAGTGTTGATGGAAATGCTCCAATCCCAATTTTATTAATTTTATTGTTACTTAATGTTAAAACGTTTAATGGTAATCTACTAAACGATTTAGGTAGAATTTCTGAAATCTAAAAAAAATATATATGATAGGTATAATTGTCTATGAATGTGTAATGAGACATACCCTATTGTAATCGAGATGTAAATAGTGTAAATTTGAAAGTTCATTACTGTCAAATGTATTAGAATTAATCATCTCAATATTATTATTACGCAAATATAGGTGTTGGAGGCGTCGGAGATAAGTAAAAGACCAATATGGAAATATTCCTATATTGTTAGAAGAAAGATCAATAGATATTACTGTATTTTCTAATCCACGAAATGCATTAGCATTAATCTTCTCAATATTATTCCCTTTCAAATCTAACAAAACAATATTTGAATGATGTTTAAGCATATCTTGAGGTAATTCTTTTATATCTGATGCTATTATAGATAATGATACTAAACTTTTATTATCATTATTTAGCTATAATAATATAAAAGAATAACTAATTTTAAAATTATTCATACCTTTGGAAGATTTATTAACTTTAAAATATCAATTTTTCGACATTTTAAATGTATTGAAATTCCACCATCACTACTCTCACGATTACAATCATTCCAATAAAATCCATGTGTACAAATTATATTAATAACAGAAATAACAGAATAATAAAAGAAAAACATTTTTTAAAAAACCATTAATTTAATATGAATAATTGTATTATAATAAACATATAAATAAATCAAAATAGTACCATAAAATTATCTGTTTAGGGGTAGAGTTGTATATTTATGGAAAAGTTCAATTAACAGATTTGTGTTACTCAATCAAATTAGATCGGTTCTTTAAGTATGTTAAAGTAGAGCATAACCATATGACAGTAAAAGGAGATTTATATATAAGCTATAAATGAACATAAAAAGTTATAAACTGTGAAAAAGATAATATATGTATATTAAAATAAGTCACTGATAAAAAGGCACTATTTCTCGAAAGAAAAGATGAATCCTTTTATTGTTAGAATGAATATATTAATTTATTATATGTGTACATTCGATGGAATAATTTAATAAAAAACTTTACGGAAATTAAGTTAATTCAAAGAAATTAAACCGCATTGGTATTTTATGCTTATTATAAAAAGATAAAATATTTTTCTGGCCAATATTTATCAAGTTTATAAATTGATCATTATAATACTGTGAAATATAAGAAATCTTTTAATCTGATATTTCATTTATATCTTATGTTATTTCCTCAATCTTTTGATATCATTTTATTATATTCAAAAGTATATTAACATTCAATGTAATATGCTTCTTTAAAATTTATTTAAATTTTATGAGAGTAAGATAGAGTGATAAACAATTGATGGTTATTCATAAAAATGTTAGTATCATCATTATTTTACAGATATTTGTCACAAGACATCTTCTATTTCTTTTAAAATTATTTTTAAACAATATTTGCAGAAATATTTTATTTTTATGATGAATTGTGCTTTCTTTAGTTTTTAAAATTCTTTTATGAAATACCTTTTTTACTATTGCAATCAATTTTCCAATTAACATTCTATAAATAAAACTACTTCTTTTTGGTGTTTTTAAAATTAATATTACTTTTCACAATGTCAAAACTTATATTATCCTGGAATTAATAAAAAGTAGTTTTATATGTATATTTTTTACCGTATCTTGTACTTTTGAAATATTTTTTTTCACACGTGGAATTATATATATTTCGCAATTACTATTTAAAAAACATGAATACTTAGTTGTTAACTAACAAAAAAATTTATATTGCAATGCTTTGAAGAATGTATGAAGATAAATAATTTTAAAATATTTTTTTTAAATTACCTTCTTAATAAAATAAATATTTTTAACGAATACTTCTATTTGCCAACAACATTTAATTCTCAGGAGTAGGTGAAGAAAATAAAATTTTTTTTTGTTTATTTGTACAAATGTACTTTTGAACATTTCGTTTGTAGTAAAGTAATGATTAAACAAATGACTTTGCAAATAAATATTCTCGAAAAGTTTAATCGTAAATAAAAATTTGTTAGCATATTGTTTAATTATGATATTATTGAGATTCAAGCATATGTAATTCCTAATTAAAAAATAAAACCTCGTATCGTACATTTTTATGATACAAAGGTTAAAAAAAATTTAATATCATAAAAGTAGTTAGGTATATGATGCTACTTAATATAAATTAAAGCATTGGAAAAAAACATTAAAGGAAAAAAAGTCTTTTTATGTTTGATATAATACATTGATGGTTTAATAATTTTTAATAAATAAAAACTTGTAAAATGGTTGTTTGCGGTTTCAATGTCAAGGAAAAATTTAACAACGCATTGAAGTTCATTTTTAAATGAAGGGAAGAAGTGCGAAATATATATCTCTTTTATATGATTTTGATAGTCAATTTAAAAAAAAGTTAGATGGTATATGACATGAATATTATGCAAAAATTATATAACAAAAACAAGTTTGTCTTTTTAATACAACTTCTCTTTAAAATATTCATTTAATAGATATTAATTTATTTACAATTCAACATAATTTATCACTCTACAGTCAATTTTTATTCATTTATTTCTCCTCTACTCCATTAAATTTTACTAAAACATTTATGGAAGAAAAATAAGTATTAAAAAGCAAATTTATAACAAAATATTTATTTGTTTTTTTCCAAGGAATATTTTGAAGTATTATTAATAATTTTAATAGGTTAGAACAGTTGTTTTTGTATTTATAAGTATATTTAAACCTGATTTTGTCTCTAAAAACTAAAGAAAATATTCAAATTATTAAATCACTATACATTTTTCTTTACCCATCTCTAGAGTTACATCATAATTTATACCAATAAAAATATAAATTGTCACAAACTTAATGTTAACTTATTAAAGAGGTAAAATATATTTTAACATGTAAAATGCATACGTGACAATTAAAAATTATAAAAAGATTAAATTAAGACATGATTAAACATATTATTTAGAAATAATGAATGTTTGATTTCATTTATTTGCACTGAAATTTCAAATTAAGCCATTTTAAATATTTTTACATTTGACTAATTTTTTTTGTTATCTCTTTTAAGTCTGTTACACATACAAATGAAAAGGTAAGTTGTCTTTATTTGTTTTTTACCGGAATAGACTAGACTTTTCAGAAATGAACTTGTTATTTTATGTCAAATTCATAATGTTTATTTTATAATGAAATTTATGTATCGTGTATTGCAAGAATACACATTCCTTCAAATATGTTCCTTATTTAACACTTTGTTTAAAAAAATAATGATAAGGTATATTAAGAAAAAATAATGTATCGAAAATTTTTTATTTACTTTATTTATTATAAACGCTAACATGTTAATAAAAGAAATTTTTGCTTGAAAAAGAAAGATGGGTAATTTTTGTTTCATTTTATTTGCAACATCAAATTTGAAAAAAAGTAGCAATGAATTTGTAACAATTTATTATGTATATAATCAGTTCTTCTTTTGTCATCATACAGACAACCTCTTTCTTTAAATCAATTGAAAAATTTTATACCATTTTGAAAAGTAAAACATTATATGAGAAACCAGAGCTTGATGAAAATTTAGGGTGGGCCTGAACTTAGTGGGTGTAGGTTAAAATTACTTAAAATTAAATATCAAGTTTATGAAACGTGTATATAAGCAAGGAAATGATATTAATTATGTCATATTCAAACGTATAACTTGAGTTATAAGATTCAAGAAAAATATGCTTTTAAAAACAATAGTAATATTTTCTATTTTATTACTTTTTATTCCTACAATAATAATAGCTAAAATTCAACCAGGTTTGTTATAAAAAACATAATGATATAAAATTTTTTTATATATTTTCTAGGACCACCAGTTGTTGATGAAACAACACGTTGGAAGGAATGTTCCCCAACTAATCAAAGTATCTATGATTTTCAAGTCGAAAATTTACAAGGCGAATATACAGATTTAAGTCAATACAAGGGGCAAGTTCTTTTGGTTATCAATGTTGCAACATTTTGTGCTTACACACAACAATATACTGATTTCAATCCATTAATTGAAAAGTTCAATAGCAAAGGCTTTTCAATTCTTGCTTTCCCATGTAATCAATTTTATCTTCAAGAACCAGCTGAGAATCATGAATTGTTAAATGGTATTAAATATGTTCGTCCTGGTAATGGATTTAAACCACATAAAAATCTCCATATTTATGGAAAACTTGAAGTTAATGGAGAAAACCAACATCCGCTCTATGAATTTCTTAAGGATACATGTCCAGGAACAATTAATCAATTAGGCAAACGTGAAGAACTTATGTACAATCCAATTCGTCAAAATGATATTACATGGAATTTCGAAAAATTCCTCGTTGATAGAAATGGAATTGTAAGGTATCGTTTCCATCCAACAGCTTGGTCACATGGACAAGTTCTTACACCATTCCTTAACAAATTATTGTCTGAAAAATCTTCCGCATAAGATATTTGAATGTTAATATAACATAGTATAAAAAATCATATTTTAAAATTATAACCGCAACACCAGAAAAATTGAGAAAAAAGTGATAACGAAAAAATAAGAAATTAAATAAACAATAAATTACTAATATTTTATTCAGCCAAAATATTTTTGAAAAAAATAAAGAAAAATTTAAATTCATTTGTTTTTTTCATAATTATAATGCAACACAATTTTATTTTAAATTTGAAATTATTATTATTTTTTACATACTTTGAATTGGTGTTAATTTTTGTACATTTTAAAAATAAAGTTTTATATTCAATATCTTTGTATATTCATGTTGACATGGGAACGAGTAATTTACCTAAATTAATTTAAAATACTTTTCTTTATTTAAACGTAAAGAATATATATATAATTTATAAACAATTAATTAAAATTCATTTTATTTTTATACACCTATATGATTTATAATTTATTATTTATCATGTTAGAAAATATACATAATAAGTTAAAATTAATATGTATAACGTCTTTGTATATACTTTAGTATAAAATTGGAAAAAAATTTTTTGGTGAGTTTTAATATGGATTAATTTGTTCTTTAATGTATATCCATACAAGTATATCACCCTTGACGACAAAATAACTGCTTGTTTGTATAACAAAATTACTAAATTAATTTTAGTATTTTCTAGGTATATATTTATAATATATAAAAAAATTTTTTAAATAAAATTTTTACAATATAATCTTATATCATTGTTATTTCAAATATAAAGAATTGTTCGCAATGAAATGGATTTACATTCGAGAATAAGTTTCATTTATTTGTCTCTTATTTACTTAACATTACATGTTTTTTTGATTAATAAAATATCTTCAAAGTATGTTGAAGGACGATTTTTTATACCAAATGTAAGATTATATATTTTTTTATTAATAAAAAAAATTTTTTAAAGAATTGGTATTACATAGATAAATTTTGTTTTGTCTCTGAAACATCAAAACTATCATATAACTTTAAATATCCAACAGATTTTGGTATTCAGACATTATATTTATATTACGATACACCAGATCAATGGTTAACTGCTTATGATCATGAACTATCATGTGAACAGAAAGCAGCTATAGCAAAGGAAAAGAATAATCAAATTGTTCCATTAGTCAGAAATGGAAATTCATCTGTATATGGAGCTGAATGTGATATTATAACAGTATTTAATAGTACATGGTTTAATTGTTCTGGAAGTAAAAGATTTATGTAATTTTAAAATTAATGTTTATTTTTGATATATTTTGTTGTTTTCAGAAGTGCACGACCAAGATGGTGGTTTTTTGCAATTGGTAATTGCAATACAACTCATGGATTGTATTTAGAATACTCTATGTTAATGGTAAATAGAGATAACTCATCAAGCTGGTTTTATCATTTCTCATTTGATGAATTTTATATTTTGATAACAGATATAATATTTATTATTATAAATATTGTCATTATAATAATATCTATAATTATTGCTCTTATTCTAAAAAATCGTCATTTATTTCACCAAACGTACAAATTTTTTCTACAATCACAATTTGTTGAAATATTATCACTACTTTTTATGTGTATTTATTATAGTCATTATGCAAAAGATGGTTATAGTATTAAAACAATTAAGGTAATGGGATATATACTAAGAGGTTGTTCAAGTAGTATATTTTTATTTCTCTTACTTTTAATATCAAAAGGCTTTACAATAACAAGAGCAAAAATTTCAAATTCCGGATCATTTAAAATAATGGGAGTTATGATATTATATCTTATTCTTTACTTTATAATGCTTTTTTGGTCACTCGAAGTATTTGATAAGGGTATTGTATATCATATGTTTGAATCAACACCAGGATGTATGTTCATGGGTTTACGTGTCCTAGCATGGATATGGTTTTTAAGATGTAGTATAATAACAATTCAAAAATATCCAATTAAAAAAAAGTTTTATTGCTCATTTATACCATTAGCTAGTGTTTGGTATGTTGTCATTATTAAATATTTTATTAATTGTTGGATTCATTTTTAGGTTTCTATCTGGAGCTATAACACTTTTAATATCAAATTTTTTATTAGACAATTGGGTTAGAGAAGAAGTAGTAAATTTCGTGGATTGTGCTCTATTAACATACGGACACTTAGGTTTCCTTTTTTTAACAATACCTTCAAGTGCTAACAAAAATTTCCCATATCATGTTAGAACAACTCAAGTTTGCGATATTAACTATCCAACGAGTAATTATGAGTTAAATGAAACAACAACTCCTGAAGGTGGAGAAGCTAATAGTGATAATATCCTTGAAAATCGTAATATTATTACTGAAAGAAATGTGGTAATAAATAATAGACAAAACATATCCTCCTCTATGGATATGCAACATTTCTCGGCAAATCGTAATATGAATGTATTAACGCAATCACCAAAAAATTAATTAAACGGTATATGTTCTTTTCTCATAATTTTTTTTGTAACATTTGATTATTAATTATATATTATATAAATTAAAATTAATTTTCGATATAATTTTATTCTTGTTACTAATAAAATAATCATATTCCAATAAATAATAAAATATATTCAGTATAAATTTTAGTTATAATAAATAACTTTTTCTATAAATTTAAAATAATATGAAGCATTTTGAAGTTACTTTCAACAAATTATTATAAATCATAAATTCATATTTTCACAGAAAATATAAAATTAATTATGTTTTATTAAACTTGTCATTTCCGTTTATATTAATCTCGCCCACAAATAGAATGTTTTTTAATATTTGTTTATTATACTATGAGAATATATTTTTTGATATATCTTCAAGAATGCGTTAAGTCTTACAAATATTTCATAAAATTACATATAAGATAATTTTTAAAATGTTTTCTTTATATAAAATTTAATTTTAACATAAAAAAGTATAGTTGTTGTTTTGTACTTAACTATTAAACTTATTATAGGTCTAGCTATAGAAAATTAGTATGCTTGAAAAAAAATATTCTAGAAATATCCTCATCAAGTACACATATTTCTCTTTAAACACTTTTATTAAAAATATTATTAAAGATAAAACATATTTTGTTTATCTTTTTTTTTAAATTCTTTCCAGTTATATGAGCAACCATATATATATATATAATATATCCTAGGCTTGTTATTGAACTAAACGTAAAACAAAAGTATTTTGTCCACTTTGAATACGACGTCAACAGGTGCCATGCAGATATGCTAGATATTACCTGAACCGTGTTATATATTATGACGTGAATAGGATACTTTTATTTTACTCTTTTAAATAATATTTATTTATTTGAAAAGTTTTTAAAATATTTGACTTAAATAAATATGGTACGTGTTAGCAAAAGCTTTAATTTTGAACATATATTTCATGAAAACAGGCTTTTCAAAATATATTTATTTTTTTGACATACTCAATACTATGATTAATTCTCAAAAGTATATCAATAAGTGTCAAAATAAATTTTATATTATTGAAATATAGCAATTTTTTTTCCTCTTGACAGATATTGAAAAACAACGAAATTTTTATTTTTTATTTGGATATCATTTGAATTACTTTATGTTACAAATATCATAAAAATATTTGCTGCATTCAGAGGATACAATTTTACTATTGTATAAAAATAATTTTTTTTTCTAAAATACATTTTTTCACTTTCTCAGATTCTATTTTATGTTACTTTTACTACATTTATGTTAGTACTTCTAATAATGACTCGATATTTTAGATGACAAACTATAACATATTTTTTGCAATCTTAATTATATTTTTAAGCGTACTAGAAAGTTATTCTAATAGTAAGTTTATGTAAATAGTTTTAAAATCTCTTTTCTTTAGGACTTTGTATCCATTTACCAAATATTGCTCTTATTGGTGGAACATATGACGAACTGCCAAATGTGGATATTAAAACGTGTTGTATGAGTTGTTGGAATGATCCATGTTGTATGTTGTAAGTAAAAGTATAAAAAAAGTCAAAAATAATTTTTAAAATAAAATTTGTAATAATTTTAGCTATACATATGATGTGAGTAGACGACATTGTGATAAAAAAGCTACAATAACAGAATCTAAAAATCAACGTGATATTGTTAGTGGTGTGAAACCAAATGATTTTCGCGGTTCAGGGGCACGTTTGAGAAACATTAAAATATGGGGTGGTAAAGGAAATCAAATTGAGGTAGATACACTACAAGATTGTGAAAATTATTGTTATGCATTTAGTATGTGCACGTGGATGTTGAAACCAAAAAATCATATATTAAATGAAGGTGATAAAAAAGGCAAATGTACTTGTTATAAACAAATTGATCATTTAATATATGCTTATGGCATTAATTCATCAATAATGCCTCATACACAATTTGGTAATTAAAAGTATTATCTTTATTGGTTTAAAAGTGCAAAGTATATTAAAAAAAGATTAGACGGAATGTCTATTACTACTTATGGAATTTAAAAATTATCTCCTAATATTAATTATTACTTTTCAATGTTTCTTAAAGTCTTTATTTAGAAAGAAAACTTTTAATGAATTATTATATTAACTATACGTTTGTAATTAACAAAATGTTACATTCTTCAAAGAAATGTTATAAATTTTATGTTAAATAATCTATGTATAATGTATGGTTAGTATCATTGGTTTCGTATAATTGAATTTATATTTATATATATTTTTTAATAAAAAATAAGTTTAAATCTTATAATGTAATATGCTTCTGATTCCAACAGCAAAAAATATTAACAAGTAAAAAAAGAAAAAAAAAACTTTTACCAAATATTTTGTTTCTTCTCTGTATGTAAAGTTTATGACAAAAAAATTTTTCCTGTAAAATATTTTTATTAAAGTTTATAGGGAAGTATTTTTTATCCATTAAATGCAAATTATCGTTATTATTTCTTAACATTTTATAGTATTAAAAGCTTGTGTTATAAAAAAACATCATTTTGCTATATTCAGCATTACAAATTAGCTTATCTCTTTTAAAGAAATGTAAAATTTAATCTAATAACTGAAGGATTTTGTAAAAAGATTGTAATTGATGTTAAGTTTATAAAAAATAACAACAGAGTATTTATTTTTTAAAATTATTGTGGAAGCTTTTAATATTTTTTGAAATCATTACTGTGTTTTATAGTAATAGTAAGTTGTTTATTTTTTAATATTATTTAATGATACTAAACTACACTAATTTTTTTTGGCTAAAAAATTGATAAAAAAATATTGGAAAATGATGTCATAGTAAGAGAGTATATATCTCAAATCACTTTTATCAAAAATTATTTCATAAATAATAAAAAATCTATAGCTTAAATTACTTATTTATATTAACACCATCATCGTGAATTTTTTAAATAAACTACTACAAAAGGGCATCATTAAAAGTGCTTTTATTTTTTTTGTCATTGTTAAGCAAAGAAAAATATATGGTTTTACATAAATTTATTGAAATATATAAATCAAACTTTCAAAGTTTTAGAAATTTCATGAAACACTTAATTTTTATTCCAACGTTTTTAAAAAATTGTAGCAGGAATATTTTCGCTTATGGGGAAATTTTATAATATAGTTAAGACACTCAAAATAGCATCTAAGTGCAAATCAACTTGTTTGTTTGAGACATTTAAAAGATTTATCCATTTTATCATAAAGATTTAGTTCACCAATTCTATGTAGAGTATATCTAATGGTTGATAACAAAGTTTGTGAAATTTGCTACAAACAATTATCTTAACATTTCTTGTGTTAAGAAAATTGTTTTTCTATTTTATTTTTTTCTTTTAATATTTCATGTATTTTAAATAATAATATTTTTTATAATTTTTTTTATTTTTTATTACAATTAAATCAAAAGAATATTTGTTATATAAATTTTTAATGATTATCGGATAGAACTTTAATACATCTAATTAGGAAGTAAAAAATTAAGCTTTTTGAAATAATGAAAGATTTCTTTCTGCAGATAATCTTTGTTATCCCTAATATAACTTTTTGCTTGTTTGTTTCTGATTATTTAAATATATTTTTTGCTATTATGATCAAGGTTTATATTTATTTTGCTTTTACAAATAACTTTTTTTATAAATGGTCTCATTAATTCTAAACATACACTAAAGGCAAATAAAAATAACTTTACTTAGGTGGATTTAAAATATGATACATTATATTGGCTTAAATAATAAAGTAATATTCTTAAGATAGAAATTTTATAGGAAAAAAGTTTTAAACTAATAAAAAAAATAGCTTAATTAATGTATAATTTTATTAAATTTTTCTAAATATAGCGCATATTTTAAGAAAAAAAATTATTAAAATTTAATAAAATGGCATATTTAAATTTTGTGTAATAAAAAAATTTCTATAATAAATAAAGCCTAAAATTGTTGAATAAATTAAATTTAACAATTATTTTTTTATTTATAAATATTTTGTATAATTAAATTTTCTATTTTTTACTTTGCTATTATTGTATTTGTATTAAATAATAAAACAAATATTTAACACCACCAAAAATATCACGTTATATTCTTATGATTTATGCATAATAATAACAATAATACTCCAAAACGTTTTACTAAAAAAGTGTTTGATAAGACAAGTTACTTTTTAATCTTCTTCTATTAAAAATATAATATATGCAGTAAAAATTCTAAATTATGGGGCTTTTTTTTATTGTTTATTTCATGAAATTCTTCTACTTCTTATTAATACTTTTTTAAATATTTACTTTCTAATTCTTTCATATATATTATCAAAATTAATGGTACTAAAAATAGAATTTAACTAAAAAAGTTGACAATTTTTATTAAAATTATAAATCATTACCATATTTTTACAGAAGATTTAAGGAAAATTTTCTCAAGTATAATAATCTTATAAGCTTACTTATAAAATATTTTTGAAAAATAAAATATTCCTTTACATTTAATAATATTTTAGCTGTCTCTTCCTGTTGCCAAAAAGTTATGAAATTGTATAATGAATATTATGTAGATGACTAATTATTTTTAATAACAAAAATATAAATACTAAATTAATGAAATTTTTTTTCATATTATGGTAAAAAACACAGTTATTAATAAATATATATACATATATATATATGTAAGAGTCAAATTTTATAATGGAATAGAATTATTTTCTTACTGAAACATCATACATTTTTATTTTTCAATATACGTAATTTAAAATTTTTTTTTAATTTTTAGTTTACATTTTATACTAAAAAACACTTAAATTTCTATTAAACACATTTCAAAAATGACGAGATGTAAATTTAAAAATGTTGTACCATTAATGATTTTAATGTTAAACGGATTTAAATCTTTTTAAAACATTTTTGCCTTTATAAATAAAGATTAGCAGTAAACTAAACAAAATAGTTATTAATTTTCTATTTTTTAAAAATAATTAGTTACCTAAAAACAGTTAGCGTCTTTTTCGAATAACGAGAAAATAAGAAGTGCATGTATTACTCATATTATAAGCTTTGATAGTATATTTTATTATATATTATTATTTATTATTGTAAAATAAATACAAATACTTTATGACTTCTTCAACTAGATAATTTTTATTGAAATGCAAATATTTCCGGCGAAATTTACTTGGTATTTAACGTCAAAATACTCTTAGAAATATATAATATTTAAGTTTAGTATTTCTTGTTACTATTGACGACAAAAGGCATTTATAGTATTTTGTTAAATTATATAATAATGTTGGAATTTTAATAAAATTTAATTTTTAAAGTTTTTGAAATTTTATTTATCAAATCAAAACATTTTTTATGTACATAAATAGAAAAATAGCTTGTTTTTGTTTTTTTTAGTGTTGATTTTAATATAGTTAATTTGTTTAGTGCATTAAAAAAGCATCTTTTTAATCACAAAATTAGTGTAAAATTTTTTAGAAATACAAAATTTATTTTAATGTCTTTGACCTATTAACAATGTTTTTCATTTATAGATATAAATTTTTTATAACACTTTTTAATGCATAAATAATTTTTTTTCTTCAAATTTTTTATTTTTAACTAGAAAAAACAGCAATGTTATTTTAAGAATTTTATTAAAACTTTTATAAAATGACTACTATTTTTAAAATAGATACTTAAAAGTACTTACTAAAGTTTTAATAATAAGATCTTAAAAGCTTTTTTTTTAATATTTTAGATTAAATTGAAGAATAAAACTTTAAAAAACACAACAAATAATTTCGTTATGTATATGAATATTAATATGCTTAAATTTCTATTACAAAGTATTCTTTACTAAGCTAGACATCAATTAATTCATTGTTAAATAACATGAAGATTATTATGTTTTGCCTTTTCTTAATAAAATATGAAGTATCTAAAAACCTCTTAATATTAAATTGAGTTTGGGGTTAGTTATTTTCAGACTTTAATATAAAATATTTGCCACATATTTAAGACTACTAAAATTTGTAGTTAATAATATACTTATTTTTCTATTTACTTTGTTAATAAAATATATATATATTGCCCTTCTTATCATATATTTGATTTTTTTATACTAATCAGTTGTTGTGTTTTTAATGACATTCCTTAGTAATGATGATTAAAATTTTCTAATATGTTAAAAACAAAATAACATTAATCTTATCACCCACTTAAATTTGGCTTTTATCATCTACTTACATAATAATATTTGATACTATGTTGTACTTAAAAATTTTTCACATGTTATGAAATTTGTGGCATTTTAAAAAGACCTAGTGCATTTATAATATAATATGAGTAAGCAAAATTAGATAAAGAATTTTTAAGTCATGACAATTAATCATCTTTGATATTTAATAGATCAATTAACAAATTTTATATTATTTAATTATCTTCATAATGTATCATGATGAATTATCATTTTTTTAAATCCAAATTTAAAATTCTAAAAATCATCCATTATTCGTAGATATATTACTAGACAATATACTTATTTTACCTAAATATTCACATAAATGGACAATGTTTACTCTCATGCTTTAGTTGTTTTCTTTTTCACAATTCAAAATGTTTAAATAAATATTTCATTTTTAAGCAACTACATTTTATCATATTTCGTTTATATTAATATGTTTATGTAGTTAAACTAAAAAGAATAAAAAATTATTATATTGATAAAAATCTTTTTATATAAAAAAAAAGTAAGATTACCGAAATTAGTATTTATTTGTAAAAAGTTACTAGAAATATTGGAATAATTTTTTACCCAAAAAAGTCACAGATTTTATTTTATAGAAATATACATGTTTTAATAAATTGATATATTATTAAAAAGTAAAAGTATTTACAAATTTAGTGTATTAAAAAATTAATACTTTATTTATCATATTGTTTCTTTAATTTTTACATCACCGTGTTTAGAGGTTGCAAAACATTAAAACTATTTTCATTGTAATTAATTGTCAATTTATACTTTTTTAATATTACTAAAATACTATATATACATTGTTGCAACTTTAATTTAAATAAAATAAGTTTGTAAAAAGTATTTTCTGTCTCTTCATCGTATGTATAGAGACATTTTACGCATGCTTTCCATCTCTTCTTATCCTCAAAATCCCAATACTTCTAATTTCAATACATTGGCATATTTAAATGTAGTATATCATTTTTGCAAATTTCATGTTTTTAATAAGTCACTGACAAAAATTTTAGCTATTTAGTAGTAATGTTTTATTTACTATATTCTGATTCACTCAACCTTATAGTCGTTAATAGTTCATTTTTCCATCATTTACTTTTTTTTCTAAACTTAGATAAAAAAATTTATTAAATATATTTTCATTTTTTTTAAAATTACAAAGCGGTTATTTCCATTAAATAAAATGAAAATATATTTTTAATCAAAAAAACATTTCATTTATTAAAAATATATCATATAGAGTTTAAAATTTAAAAATAATTTGCGTTATAATTTTATATATATTGTTAAAAAATATATTATTCTTAGAATAATAATTTCCTAATGTAATAAAAATATATACATTAAAACACATATATATATGCTATCTATCATATATTTAAATCTTTAAATATAAAAAAGAATAAGTTATATTCTAATTCTTATGCTGCAAGATCAAGTTAGCATTTTTTTAACATTCATTACTATTTTTTAATACTTCGAATTAATATGTAGCGAAGAAAGCATTTTGTTACGTAATAATAAATTTTTAGTTAAAATTTTTATCATTAATAAAAATTATTAATAATTAATAGTGAAAATTTTGTTATGTACATTATATTAAAACAAAAAATATAATATTTAAGATGTTTGACTTGAATGGAGAGAACTATAGAAATTTTACCCACATAGTGGCGTTTTTAAAATATAAGTACTTTAAATAATTATACAACTCATTACAAAAAAAGAAATAAAATCAGTTAAATAAATTTTGAAGACAGACGTTGTTAAAAATAAATGCCATAAGATACTATTATGTTGTGTTAATAAATATTACTAATAATTTTATGATCACAAATGTTTTGCCGCATTTCATTAGAGATATCATTTTTAAGCTTATGATAGAAAGTAAACACATCTTTAGATGTAACACATTCCACTGGCAAATTTCATTTTTCCATTTTTTTTTCAAAACAATAACTGTTATTGAATATTTTTTAATTATCAGAATGCCCAGTATTAACATGTATTTTTAAAAATAGCCTTGTTATTATAATATCTTTTCACCATTCACCAATAAAATTTTATTTTTTTATCACATTTATAGTTTAATAATGTCTTATTATCCAAGAATTATACCACCAAACCTAAATTATAACTATAATTATCTTTATTTAATAAGTGATTAGAATAATAATAATGATACAAACTAATTTTGACATTTAACTATATCTATATTTACAATCTTTTCTTTAAAAATTACCCAATTCTTTAAATTTCATAAATAAAAACTATCTATTATTATCATTATTTTATATTATTTTTAACACACTTTATAGCATTATCTTACCCCTTTTCAAATGCCAGATGCATTTCAATTTTTTGACTTTAGCATTATATTTTTGTAAAATAATATGTTAATTTGATGTCCCTTTACTCTTTTTCATTTTGAAACTTTTTTAAATTTAAAAAGTATTTTGCATTTTTTGTATTAATTAACTAAAGTTATTTAAAGTTAAAAAAACAACTATTTGTTAAATTAATAAATATCTATTTAATGAATATAAAATATTTAGATTAACTATTAATTAAGATATATTTGAAAGAATTTAATTAAGTATATTTTTATAAATTCATTGTTTTACACAAATTCATTATAAAATATTGTCACGTTTCAACATTTCATAAGTTTAACACTTGCATTATCAAAAAAAATATAATTACATGTATTTACTTTAGATGAGTGAAAATAAAAATAGATTGCAGATACCATTAACAAGTAAAAGAAATGGAAATAATATTGATGAAGATAATAAAAGAAAAAATCTTTTTTCTAATAATACAAATGATAATATAACTTTAGGATCTCGTGTTACATTCTCTGAGGAATCGGTAAATTTTCAAATAGAAGATAGAATTGAGGGTGACGAAAATCACACGATTCATGTGGAGAATGTTAATAGAGAGGGATGGGATAATAAAACGCAATTTATGATGGGTGTTATCTCATATGCCGTTGGGTTAGGAAATGTATGGAGATTTCCTTATTTGTGTCAGAAAAATGGTGGAGGTAATTTGATAAATTTATTCTTTATATAATCTTTGCATTACTTTAGGCGCATTTTTAATACCGTATATTATAATGATGTTTTTGGAAGGAATGCCACTTTTTTTGATTGAACTTGGAATTGGCCAAAGATTGCGCACAGGCCCCGTTGGTGTGTGGAATACAATTCATCCTTATCTTGGTGGTGTAGGGGTATCAGCCGCTATTGTATCTTTTTTAGTTGCTGTTTACTATAATGTCATTATCACATGGTGTATTTATTATCTTTATAATACATTTTCTCTTGAGTTACCATGGAGTGTAAGTTGCTTTTTTTAAATAAAAAAAATTAATCAATGCTACTCTTATATTTTTTAAGAAATGTCCAACAAATGTTAATGGTACTATTGTTGAAGAATGCCGGATATCTTCCTCACCGACATCATATTTCTGGAACAGGGAAGCCATTAATACAAGTGGGTATGTTTTTATTCTTTTTTGGATTTATTGTAAGGATATTCTTTATAGATCTATTGGTGATTTTGATGGATTTGTTAATCATATAACATTTAGTTTGATAATAGGATGGGTATTAATATACCTATGTGTCAATAAAGGTATTAAATCATCAGGTAAAGTTATGTATATAACGGCAACATTTCCATACGTGGTTACAACTATTTTTCTAATGCGTTCAATAATGCTTGATGGTGCTATGGATGGA
This sequence comes from Strongyloides papillosus, assembly GCA_005656395.1. Lineage (NCBI taxonomy): Eukaryota > Metazoa > Nematoda > Chromadorea > Rhabditida > Strongyloididae > Strongyloides > Strongyloides papillosus. The sequence goes on along the minus strand of SRSI01000078.1, from coordinate 1,623,571 downwards.
ATAATCTTTGTTTTGACACCAGATTTAACTCGTTTATATGACCCTGAGGTTTGGTTAGAAGCAGCAACTCAAATATTTTATTCAATGGGACTTGGATTTGGTGGATTAATAGCATTTGGATCATATAATCCTCTTAAAAATAACTGTAAAAAAGATACAATAAGGTTATCAGCCATCAATTTAGGGACATCTTTATATACTGCTGTCGTTATATTTTGTGTCATTGGATATATGGGGCACAAAAATTACATGAATTGTATTGATAATGATATGAAAATGTTAATGAATTTATATCCAAATACTTTTGAAAGTTTTGAAGTAATGAAAAAACAAATATCATTAAGAGAGTATGAGAATTGGATGTCAGGAAATTTCCATTTTTCGCAATTCCCTCTAATGGCAAATTCAACAAAACACTGTAATTATAAAAAAATAATTAGTGAGGCAGCAGAAGGAACAGGATTAGCATTTGTGGTATTTACTGAAGCTATGATACAATTTCCATTTCCACCGGTGTGGGCATTTATGTTTTTCATGATGCTTCTTATGCTTGGTCTTGGATCAATGTTTGGAACATTAGAAGGTGTTATTACATCTTTAAATGATAGTCATCTTATAACTGTTCCAAAACCAATTATATCAGCTGTTCTTTGTAGCATTGCATGTAGTGTTGGTTTAGTATTTACAACACATGCTGGACAATACTGGGTATCATTGTTTGATCATTTTGCTGGATCTTATGCCTTAATGGGTGTTGCTTTCTTTGAAGCATTTGCTGTAATTTATGTTTATGGATATAGAAGATTTTGCAGAGATTTAGAATATATGACAGGAGAAAAAATTGAAAGATACTGGTTGTGGACATGGAGGTTTATATCTCCATCAATAATGTTTATTTTATTTTTTACTTCTATTATAAAATCATTTAGCAAGGTACCAGAGTATTTCACTTATGATAAAGAAACATCCCATCAAACAAAAACACCATATCCTGTATGGGCATTGTTTATTGCTTTTGGTATGGTTTTAACTGCAATTGCTCCTGTACCAGTTATTTGGTTTGTTAGGAAATTTAAAGTATTGAGAATTGAGAGTGATATTCCTGTTGCTTCGAGATGTTTAAATAGTACCGCAAGCACAACACAAATGTTAAAGTCACAACAATCATTTAACAGAATAACTGAATCTACAGCATCTGAGTTGCAAACAATTGGAACATCATAAATGATATCATACGGAAAAAAGTATATTGTAATCATAGAATGTAAATGGATATTATGTACTATAAATTGTATAATGAAGTATTTATATAGTCAAAAACTTTAACATTTGCAAATAATTGTTAAATAAAGATGAAAAAATTTTTGGATTAATACCGATTATTAATGAAGAAAAAATTATTTTTATTCAAAGTTGTATCTAAGTAACTTAGTTATAATCGAATTTTATAGAATATATATTAATATTAAAGATTATTGTATTTATTTGTTTAAAGAAATACGATTAAATTAGTTACTATAATTTAATTTAAAGTCATACCTTAAAATTTAAGTTTCTATTGTCGATACTCTTTTTATTTAATTGCAATGGTTTGAACTTTAAAAGATCAATTTTTTTTATATAATAGATACAGATATATCATAAATAGTGTGAATCCAATTTTTATGAAATCACTTACTTATTCCTTTTTTTAGAGTATAACAAAGTTAGAATTACAAAGAATGTCTTGCATAAAACTTAGAAACTTAATAATATTTTTCATGTTTCTTTACAGAAAACTCAAGATAAAGCAACTTTGAAAATATTTCTAAATTAAATAATATTTTAAAATATGAAATATTGCAATCATAGAAATTCCTTTAGATTAATATATTATTTACTTAGTTAAGTTGATAAATTACTTTAATAATATTTCAAGTCAGAAACTTTCTAAGAAAAATTAAAAGGGAACTTCTATGTTTTCTCTACGATTAAATCTAAATTTTTTAAAAAGGCTATTCATAAGAGGGCTTTTACTTGCCACTTGACGGTATGATCTTGATACAGATTTAAAATTTAATAAAACTCGGTTCATAGGATTGTCACTCCTATAGCGAATCATTACATGATTACCATGTGATACAATTGTAATATCTGAAACATAATTGCAAAACAACGCTCCAGAAACAGATTTGTCGTTATGATATTTTACCTCAAGGCTATTAATGTCATAACAAAATCTGGGGAAATTTGGATACAAAGAAGTTGATACAATTTTTACTGCAATTTTTCTAAATCTACCTGTCAAAAAATGATATACGCAATCACGAGCACCTTTAACTTCAAATTTTGATCCTACTTTTGTTGCAAAATATTGTGTTTCACCGCAGTTAATGGACGATTTTACCATAATATTGCAATAAAATCCAGTGAAACCATTTACACATTTGCAACGCCCACAATTGTTAGGATGTTGGTACCCATTGTTGAGGCATTTAATTTTATTTTTACAAACCGTACTGCAATAATATATATTCAGTAATTTAAGATCGTTAAATGACATTGTTGATTTGTATCCTGGTGTCATTTCATACAATTTATCATGTGGAACCATTGTATTTTCCCCATTAGATGACAAAAAAAATAGAGCATAATGCATAACAGATCCATAATCATATGGAATTCTAAAAATATTAGAGTCTATTTTTGAGACTTTTGCAAACTGCGATATAAAATCTGGAACAACATTTCTAAATAACACCTTTATGTATTTATCTCTATCTAGTCTTGTGTGCTCATGATAAAATCCTAAAGCGTGTAGTGTTTCATGGTAAATTTTTCCATATTTATCACAATTTTCTCCAATGCTTATTTTTTGCCAGGTACGTTTTACTCTTTTTCCAACATTACTACTGCAATTATTTCCATAGTAGTAGTGTAATCCAACAATTCCAGAAACCTTTGTGAGATATCTTTTAAAACGGATACATGATTCTTGTTGTATAAACTCTATAACCTTTTCGACGGCCACTGCATTTACGTTAATATCAATAAAATATGGTATTGGTAAAGGCCATTTGTGGTTCAAATTGAATGATACTTTCCGCTGTTTTCTACTTATTACATTGTCATAAAACTTTAAGTCATTGAAAATATTAGATATCGACAAAAAATTTATAGCGAACTTACAAGATTAGAAGAGATACAAATGGTTATACTTAACAAAATTATTATTATTCTTTCCATTAAATTTATGACAATAAAATAAATTTAAATTGTTATACTAATCTGTTAAACAGATTAAAAAGAATTAAATAAATAGAAATATATTTTATTTCTATATTTTAAATCGAATAAAATTTGATTATCTATTTGTTCTTTCGGTGAAAAAATATTAAAATAGTGTTAGTAAAATTTCAAGTTAAATAAATTTAATGTAACATTTAAAAATTAATTTTTTTCTTTTATAAATTAAAGAACATATTTTTCTGTAGATTTTAAATGTAGTTTTCAACTTTTTTAAGTGAATTAAAACAAAAGCATAAACGATCGAAAATTTATGTAATCTGTTTTCGTTTTGAAAAATCAAACACCGATTGTTAGTTCAAATTCATGTCAACATTAGTTAATTATGGTGCATAAATTATTAAAGTATATAGAAATAACAAATATATTAATTTTACTTTTAGATTAAATGCTCATACACACATATTTACATGGTCTGTCCCAAAAGTAATGAGAATGAATTCACTACGACCACCACAGGCATCGGATTTAAAAGGTGAGGATACCGTTTTGTAGAGAAAATTCTCTTCTACAAAATGGTGTATATTCCATCTCAATCAGAGCACTACAAAATTTTCTTCATTAAAAAAAGTAGACCCATGTTCGTACTCTCGTCACAGCAAAAAAATTATCGTCGTCACAAACTAAAAATTTTTTGATTTCTTTAACGATGAACATGCAAAAAGTGTCAAAAGCGTTGAGCATTTGAATTTTGTGCAAAACATAAAAAAATGTTACAGAAACTTAGAAAATTTGAAAACAAAATATAAAAGAAAATTTTTGTGATCAATCCAAATTCCTCATGTATACGACTATTTAGAGCACTCGTCGAAGATAATCGTACATTTTATAAATTCCCAAAGTAATTTCCTTTTAGATAGTTTTTAATTCTGAAGAGTAGAAAAAAATTACACGTTGTAAGTTGGGGCTATTGGGGGCAACAGGTAAAGTAGGAATAATTGCCGAACATAAAAACTGTTCAATAGGCAATGATAAGTGACTCAATGTATAATCAATAATTGGCTTGTAGGTTTTTCACCTTTGACGTTTTTTTGTTATTTTTTGAAAATTTTTTGCCACCTAAAAGTATGATATTTTTACGCGTGACAAGGGTACTAAACATGGGTCCACTTTTTTTAACATAAGAAATTTTTTAGTGTTCGGATTTAAATGGAATATATACCATTTTGTAGAGGAGAATTTTCTCTACAAAACGGTATCCTCACCTTTTAAATCCTATGCCTGTGAGGTTTGTAATGAATTAATTCTCATTACTTTTGGGACAGACCACGTATAAATATAGTTAAATAAATTATTTGGGAACACCATGGTAATAGTGATTTTAATTAAAAATGTTAGTATTTTTTCAAGATATTTTAGAATAAAACTTTATTTTATATAAGTAATTAAACAAAATAAGGAAAAAATAAACAAAAAGAGTATATAAATTTTCCACTATATATTTTTTTATATTTACACAGTTTCTCAAGTATCCATCAAGTTTGTTAAAATAAAATTGTTTTAACTTCGCTAATTGTTCTTTTAAAAAATTTATTGACAACTGCAGCACACGGAATTAATACGGTGGCATCTTAATTTTAGAATTTTATATATTTGCATTTTGTTATTCTTTTTTAGGTTAAAACTGGAAGATTTTTTTTGCGGAATTGCTTCTTTTTGCGAGTATTGTTTTTTGCGTAGAAAATTGCAGAGAAGTTTTTTTCTGGCTAAAAAGGCGCGGAGAGTTTTTGCAATATACTTAAAAATTTATTGCAGTGTGATTGTTGCAAGACAAACTGTACCTCGTATACGATTGCGGAATTTTTTTTATTGCGGAATATTTTCTTCCGGGTTATGCGAAAATCAAATCAGCAAAAAAATCGTAATTTTTTGGGAGTATACCCACAAACATTTTCTCAGTGAATATTACGACTTCAAAACAAATTTGTTGATTTGGACAGCAATTGTCACGATATGGTTTTTTGAAATTTTTTTTATTTACAAAAAGATATAGAGCAGGATTTCTAGATAGAGTAGCAAATAATATGTTGGTACTTACACCTGTGAATAAGTAAATAGTAAAATATAAACTTTATTTAGTTAATTAAAACTATAATGATACAATATGAAAAAATATATAAGTTAATTACTTACCCCAATATGTATTGGGTTTTTTCCGCCTGGTTAGTAGAAGTCAGAACTGTACTCGTAATCATTTTTTAAGGGTATTTATATTCCCCTTGATTGTGATCCTACGAAGAAAACGATCATTCTTCACTCACTCCTCCTTGAGAAATAGCATCGTCACCTGAATCCTTAGGTTCATGGTATAATTTTACCATACAACAATGGGCGCGAAATTCTTTCTTGAATCTTGGTTTCTTGTAATAGACGATGAAATTATCTGCATTTGACACCTCAAATGGACCGGCGTAGTAGTAGTCTAGCTTCCCAGTCGAAAGAGGCTTCTTCACAAGTATCTTATCACCAGCCTTAAACATTGGTTGTTTTTCTTTCACTCGACTGTTGTATTTTCCATTGGCTTTTAATCTTCTCGTCAACAGGGTGGAGTAGGCGCAATTGTAGGCCAATCTCGTTTGGTATTTGATTTCCGCTATTTGTGAATTCTTGTCAACCAAACCAGGTGTTACCTCATCTGCTAATTCCATGCTTAACGTTGGTCGTGTACCAAAGAATAGATGGTAGGGGGAATACCCGGTAGATTCACAGTCAGATACATTATAAAAATAAACAGCATGTTGAACGAAAGACGACCAAGGTAAATTTTTGTTTTCATCACGAATCTTGCAAACTATAGCCTCCAATGTCTTCAAGCCACGCTCGCAGTGAGTGTTTCCACGGTGTTCATATGGAGTGGAGAGAGAGTGGTGTATCGACAACTCCTTGCATAAATCCTCCATGAATTCGGTGGTAAGGTATGTCGCATTGTCAGTTCGTAATTTTCTTGGTCTACCAAACATATTGAACAATTTGATACATGTACGGGCCACGGTGTTGAATTTTACGTCTTCAATACAGTCGCTCATCCAAAATCTTGAAAAGCAGTCAACCATCAGAAGAATATAGCGATTTCTGTCAATACTTTTTCCTCCAATAGGTCCGCAGAGATCCATTGAGTAGCATGCACGGGGTTCATCGTAATCCACGAATTGGTGTTTTGTAAGTCCAGGGTAGTGTTGGTTGCGTTTTTGACATTGTGTACAACTGAATATCAGTTCTTTTAACGTGCTCTCGATATTTGGGTTAAACCATCTGTTCCTCAGCAAGTTACGGCATTTGTTAATACAGAAGTGTCCAAGTTCATGGGTTTGACGGCAAATTTCTTTGACTTTACAATCTGGTAGGTATGGAACAAATATGCTGTTAATCCCCATCTCCCTTGAAACATTAATTCCCCAGATTTCGTTCAGTTTTATCATCTTGTATTCTTTTATCAAATCGTCAGTTAAATTCTTATCGGCCTCTTGTGCATCTTTCAACTCGTTGATAGAAATAGAATTAAGACAGTACGTGTTCTCTGGATCATCAATATTAATGGATTTCTCCTCTTCATCTTCGGGAGCAACAGGTTTTTTCTCTTCTTCAACATTACGGGACCTAGAGAGCATGTCCGCCAGCTGATTCTTTGGGCCTGGTACATATTTGATAGTAAGACGATAGTTCATTAGTTCATATATCCATTGTGAGAAGTGGATATCTGTAGACTCTCGGATAATGCTGATTAGACCACGATTATCGGTGAATATAGTAACATCACTACCAATAAAATAGTTTCTAAATTTTCTTACAACTTCTACAATACCTTGCAACTCAATGTAGACTGAAGATCGCAACTTCTTATAATGGGTACGTTTCTTTGACCAATATCGCACAACCTTTAGTTTACCAGATGAATCTTCTTGGCAAATAACAGCTCCGTGATATAACTCACTAGAATCAACATATACAAAAAATGGTTTATCAAACTGTGGATGTACTACACATTCATCACTAAGAAGAATTTCTTTAAGTTTATTTACCGCATCATCATGTTCACTAGTCCACGTCCATTTACCATCTTTATTCTTCTTTGAAAGGAGAGAAGTTAAGGGACCACACACTTTAGAGTAATTTGGGATGATATAGTTGGAGAAACCTACACATCCAAGGAATCTTTTAATACCAGTAATACTTCTTTCAACACGTAAATTTTTAATCATCTGCTTATTCTCATATGCGGGTTGAATACCTTGTGGAGTAATTAGTTGACCCAGAAATTCAAGACTATCATGGGCAATCTGACATTTTTGGATATTAAGACTCAATTTTCTACTAGACAAGGCTTCCATGACTTCACCAACCTTAATTAAATGATCATCTAAACCAGAATGTGTTTTAATGATAATGTCGTCATAATATGCTCTTGCAAAACAACGTAGATGACTAGACCCCAAAACTCTATCAAGGTATCTTTGAAAAATTTGTCCAGAATTAACATATCCGAAAGGAAGACGAGTATACACGTAAGTTCCTCTGTCAGTATATAGACCGAATCTAACTTGATTGATTTTAGGTATAGAAATCTGATAATATGCTTGTCGGATATCTAAACTTGAGAACAGAGTATTACCATATAAATCAGAGAGAATTTCATGCATATTACCCACTGGATAACTATCAACAACGGCTACAGCGTTTGTAGGTCGCATATCCAAATATGGTCGGTGTTCATCATTACTTTTACGTACCAGAATAAGATTATGTAGATATGGGGTTTCCATTGGTATGATTATTCCCATCTCAATCAACTTATCAATTTCATTATCGACAATATGTTTAAGATTAAAGGGCACAGTATACTTGATAAAACGGTGAGGGACATCTGTAGTGAAATGTTGAACAGGAGCTTCAAATTGAGAACAAGGAACTACATTACCATCACCAACAATAGCATTCTTGGCTTCAGGATTCTTCTCAAAGATTCTTTCTAATGCCGACTCTTTCGCAATAACAGAATGATTGAATTGTAAGGTATTAACACTATCAGATTCATTTTCAACATAACACATATCGAGATCTGTATCACCAGCTTTCATTGAATTATTGGCCAAATCGATGATCAACTGAAAATCTTTGATAGCTTTAGTATGTAACAAAATATCATAACCCTGATCAGTATCCTTATCAGCTATTACTTCTAACCTGACTTGTTTAGTAACACCATTAATAGTGATAGGGATATCAACATAACCTAAAGTTTCAGCTTTGGAACCAAAAGTCTGTCTAATCTTAACAGTGGAAGTTTTGATGGGTAAATCTTGGCGTAAGACAAGACTCTGTCGTATCAACCCTATGTTGGCACCAGTATCTACCAATGCAATAGCTTGAGATGACTTCACATGACATTTAATAAGAGGTAAGGTATTATGCTTAATAATTTCAATATTGGAATTGATTTTAGATTGTTGAGATTTATCAGAAGATTTATCATTATCGAGACGCTTCTTCCTACAATCAACAGCCTTATGACCTCTGATACCACAAGAATGACAAGTACCATTGAACTTCACAGGACGATTACCAGAATCATTGGGAGTAATTCTTCTATCTTTCAACTTCTTCTGACTATCATTCCTCCTCTTATTACTTAACATGAAGACAGTACATAAATCATTAATCATCTCACTCACACTTGAATAATCTTTAGAAAGTAATCGTTTGAATAATTCATCATCACCAATCTTATCCATAAAGCGTTCCTTCGTACGGTTAACAATATCGGACTGGTTCTTAGATGTAGATGATTTCATAACCAATTCAGCTACTTCAGTCAAGTCCTTAGAAAGATGAGACTCATCAACTCGTGTATGAAATCCACGAAGTTTAATCATAGCATTACTAACAGATAAATCATCAGAAAAGCGATTATATAACCACTCCTTCAACGCATCATAAGTACTAACTTGTTCACCATCAACCAACTGATATAATTCATCTAAGGTTTCATCACTAAGTTTAGATTTCAGAATATTCATCTTAGTCGATGCAGATTTTACACCATCACATTCCATTATCAATTCAAGTTTACGGACATAGTTCTTCATTGAACCATTCTTCTCCTCATACGCAGGATAGAGGACCCAAGCTTTACCTTCTACCATATCGTCTAGATCTGTATCTTCGTTACTTCTAGCACCCTCGGCTACACTAACACTTAAGTCAAGTAATCCAGATATCAACAAACTATCAACAGAAGACGCGACGTCGTTCTCACCCAAACTCTGATCGTCGCTTGACACGTCATCACTGTCCTCAAAATGATGACCAAAGAGGTTATTCCTAATAACGTTAATCGACCTTGTAAAGAGATTGTCAGATACTGTCTCCGGATCCGTATCAGGTTCTTCCACAACCGATCTCCAAGTATCAGACATGCACAGCAACCACGCTATTCACTTAAATACAGAGTAGTACACTTGGTCCAGCAAATAATATGTTGGTACTTACACCTGTGAATAAGTAAATAGTAAAATATAAACTTTATTTAGTTAATAAAAACTATAATGATACAATAAGAAGAAATATATAAGTTAATTACTTACCCCAATATGTATTGGGTTTTTTCCGCCTGGTTAGTAGAAGTCAGAACTGTACTCGTAATCATTTTTTAAGGGTATTTATATTCCCCTTGATTGTGATCCTACGAAGAAAAAGATCATTCTTCACTGAGTAAAATTATTTTTAATACGTAATTTTTTATTATCACATTTACAAATAGGTTTTTACAGTTTTCTACAGCGCTAGATTACTTTTCTACATTTTTTTATAATCAGTTTTTAAATACAATATTAAATAAGATTATAAATCTAATTTTTTTAATGACAATATGATTATAGTATAAGTAATACTAATTTCACATTGATAATGTGAAAAAAAAAAACTAAAATTTAAGTTAATTTTGTAGCATAAATAACCGATAACCATCATAGTCATTTTGATAGTTATACCCTAAAAAAATCTCTAAAAATTTTAAATTTTTACATGTAAAAATGATTAAATAGTAAATTGAAGCGTTCCTAAATGCTGTTGCTTTCTCGGTGATAAATAAAGAGAAATCTTAATCCTACAATGCGCAATTTTTTTATCAAATTTTAGTAAACATTTTTATATTCAAAAAGTTGTTTTAAATATTGTAAAATATAATTAAAACATCTTAAGAAAGCTAAAATTTTTTGATATTAAAATAAATAAGTATCCATTAAATTTCTGACACTGCATATTCCATTATACAAATAAAAAATATATTTTTTTACTAAATATATAAATTTAATAGACGACTTATATATTTTCTTACTGTAGAATTTTTTGAAACAATTATTTTTTTTTGAGACATAAATGAACTTCATATTTGCTGCACATTATTTGAGAACAAAATTTGCAGTTAGGAAATTAGCATCTTCGCCTGGCTCCAATGTAACCAGGTGAATGAGATTACCTATCTGTTATAAATTCTTAAGGTGGTATGTCAGATGTCGTCATAGAGTTTTTATTTTCTTTTTGAATTTTAGATTCAATATCTAATGGTCTTTCTTTTCTAAACACATTTACTATCGGCAATTTTTGCTTGAAACCCAGCTAATTTCAAAATTCTTTTTTATTTTTTTAAAGTATATTTTTTCTGTATGAAAGCCAAGAAGTTACAATTGCCATATCTAATCTTTCCAATGCAGTTTTATCGTTATGGTCAATGTGTATATGTCGATGGTCTATTTCAACTTCATTAAAAGCTTCATAAATGTATATTTTTTTTTATTTTCTTCAGTAGCGCAATCAAGTTCATATTCACTATGCAACAAATTGGCAATACATTCTTCTAGTTGAGTTTGCGAAGATATTCTTATGTTGTACCATATTGGCCAGAAAGCACTATGTCTCAAATTTATTACACCCGAAAAAATCTACGATTCTAAGAGAAAGTAATATAAATAAGTTGGTAAAATTTAAAAAAATATCCTACCTTTATTTAAAAAATCAGAATTTAGTCATTAAATATTATGTTTAAAAATGGTCTATATTAGTAAATATTGATATATTTAAATTTTTTAATGTATTAGAATATTTCACAACAATATTAAACTTATAATATGAAAACATCTTAATTCATTTTTAACTATATCACATAAAATAATCTTTTCCATTGGAAATAACCCTTGTTGATCCTTACATTTGAAAGATACTTGAATATTTAAAAAAAAATAATTAAATTTGATACATTGCGCATTCTAGAGTTAATTTTGATTTAGTAATAGTATCGGTGGATAAAAAAAAATAGAAATATCAGATAAGTTTATAAATCAAACGATTTATATATATATACAGGGTGGCCCGCCTAATTTTAACCAGACATTTGCATGTATATCTCCGCGCATAGATAAGCTACAAACATAGTATTATAATTATTTTGTAGCTGAGATATATGCCATTCTAAATCTATTGTCATATTAACAAAATATGGATTCTAGGAGGAGTTATAGGCTTTCAAAATTTAGGTACATTTTTCGACTTTCATCAACTGTAACTTTTTTATTTGGAAAGATTTTTTTATAGTTGTTGCAGATTCTGAAAGTACAAAGTCTTTTGTACTAACCCCCAAAAGTACATAAAAATTGAAGTCCGGAAACTATGGTTTATTTTTAAATTAAAGTTAAAAATCTTGATTTTTTCCAAAAAATCGATGTTTTTTAAGAATAACATTTTAATCAGATAATTTTTAAAAAAGTTTATTAATATTCTGATAGAGTAAGCAATGCTCTATCGAATAAGTATAGTACTACTAAATTTGATTGAGTTTGAAGAATGTTATGAATAGTCAAAAATTGACTTTTTTTACAGTAATTTTAGTAGAAAAAGAAAATATGTCAATTTTTTTCAAGTTTTCGGGTACGGATTATGTTTTATTTTCAAAAGTACTTAATATATTGTTCTGTTTTTATTATTACTCGCTCATATTTTAAAAATAGAGAGTACGAGATTATGAGTGGATATACAAAAAATTTAAAAGACACATTATAATTGTTCTTACAGAGCAATATCTATACAAAATAGTATAAAATAATAGTAAATGGTGTGAAAATATTAGAAAAATTATTTTTTTCTTGAATTTGGGTGATAAAGAATATTTCAGTTCTTTAGAAATTTTATGAACAAGTAATAATCTGTAAACTAATAAGGATAAGGAGGGTTATTATTACTGTTAGGATACCATAAAGGTCAGGGAAAGTATTATTTGTATTTTAACTTTCAAATGAAAACGTCAAAAAGTCGATTTTGGCAAATCATAACTTCTTTCAAAGTCAACGGCTCTAAACGGTCATATACTTATTTGATAGAGCTTCGCTTACTCTATCAGAATATCAATAAAAATGTTTTAAAAATTATCTGATTAAAATGTTATTCTTAAAAAACATCGATTTTTTGGAAAAAATCAAGATTTTTAACTTTAATTTAAAAATAAACCATAGTTTCCGGACTTCAATTTTTATGTACTTTTGGGGTTTAGTACAAAAGACTTTGTACTTTCAGAATCTGCAACAACTATAAAAAAATCTTTCTAAATAAAAAAGTTACAGTTAATGAAAGTCGAAAAATGTATCTAAATTTCGAAAGCCCATACCTTCGCCTAGAATCTACATTTCGTTAATATGTCAATAGATTTAAGATGGCATATATCTCAGCTACAAAATAATTATAATACTATGTTTGTAGCTTATCTATGCGCGGAGATATACATGCAAATGTCTGGGGAAAATTAGGTGGGCCACCCTCTATGTTAAAAATTTTTTTTATAAAAGTTTTTGTAATTTTACATCGAATTAAATTTTAATCATGTATTTTAAAATGGATTGTAGAAAACAACTTGTATTCTAAAATAAAAATAGTATACTAGAAAATTAGAAACTTATTTTAATAATTTCCTAACTATTGTTTTAATTTTTATAAACGAAATAATTGCGATAAAATTAGTCGTAAATTAAGAAAATTCAAATTTTTTTAGGTGGGACAAATTGTTACATTTTATGCAAACCTGTGTCCTTTTTATTTTTTGTGTGTAAGTATCATTAATTTTTTACTTTAGATATGCCAAAAGAAGTGAAACGGAAAAGAACACACACTAAGAGTAATGATGGTGAAAGTGATGATGATAGAGAAAATCAAATCTGTGAAGTCATTAATTCAAACACCAACAGTAAGTATGCTGTATTTTTTAAAAAAGAAATTGTTGGTTGTGCTTTAAAATTTACCTGTAAAATTTGTGGTATGTTTATGGTCAAAGTAATATCATTTACATTTTTAGAATCTTCTAATCTCGCTGAATTTACTACAAACAATCCACGTAAATATGGAACTTCAAATTTCGACAAACATTTAAGAAATGTCTATAAATTGTATATAGTCCAGTCAAAAGAGTCAGTACCAAACAAGATAACCACATTTTTTAAAGTAAAGGAGGAGGAAAAAAAGATTATGATAAGAAAAGTATAGCTCTGAATTTCATTAAAATGAACATATGTTACAGGTAAGTATATTATTTAAGATAATTTTCAATAAATTTTTAATATCTTTAAAATATTTTCTAATAAAGAGTTTAAATTTTTTAATAATTCACTAACATCTGCTTCTACTGTTCAATGATACGCCATGTATTTAGCTAATGAAGCATATGCTAAGCTTCAAGATGGACTTAAAGACTATATATAATTTTCTTTTATCATTTGATGGTTATAAATTTCAAAAAAGAAAGTTCCTGTCAGTGGTGATTTTTAAATCAAATGGTTTTGATGTAGAGAAGTGGGAGACCGTTGTATTTCCAGTATCTTCAAAATCTACTGATATTGCTGCTGCTATTTCTAATGAGATTAACAAAGTCTCTTTTTAAGTAAATTTTATAATAAATTCTTTGTTGTAAAAGTATATGTAGTTAAGTTTAATTAGAAATAAATATTTCGGAGAAAATATTTTTTATTACCCGACCCGGCACTAAAATTTTCTATTTTGATGCATGTTACTTATTTGTTCATAAGTTGCCTAAGAAACTGAAATATTCTTTATCAATCAAATTTAAGAAAAAAATAATTTTTTCAATATTTTCAAACCATTTACTATCATTTTATACTATTTGTATAGATATTACTCTGTAAGAACAATTATAATGTGTCTTTTAAATTTGTCATATATCCACTCATAATCTCATACCTGTATTTTAAAAGTACGAGCAAGCATTTATCAAAATAGAACAATATTTTAAATACTTTTGAAAATAAAACATAATCCGTACCCGGAAATTTTAAAAAAATTGACATATTTTCTTTTTTACTAGAATAATTACTGTAAAAAATAGTCAATTTTTGACTATTTATAACTGTCTTCAAACTCAATCAAGTTTAGTGATACTACACTTATTCGAAAGAGCTTCGCTTACTCATTGGAATATTGATAGAACATCTTTTAAAATTACCTGATTAAAATTTTATTCTAAAAAAACATTAAAATTTCGATAAAAACCGAGATTTTTTTCTTTTATTTAAAAATTAAACATAGTTGCTAAACTTCAATCTTCATGAAATTTTTTGATTTGGTGCAAAAGTCTTTTTACTTTCAGAATCTGTTACAATTATTGAAAAATCTTTTTAAATAAAAAAGTCACAGTTGATGAAAGTCGAAAAATGCACTTAAATCCCAAAAGTTTACAACTCTGCTCAGAATCCATATTTCGCTATAAAATTTATAGATTTAAAATAGTATGTATCTCAGCTATTAAATGACTATAATACCGTTTTTGTAGCTTATCTATGTACGGAGATATATATGCAAATGTCTGGGAAGACTTATGCGGGCCACTCTGTATAAATTATTATAGGTTCGAATTAGTTTTTAATTTTATGATAGTAAAAAATCTGAAAATTTATATATATAATTCATTTATCAATGTGATTTGTTATATAATTTTAAATGTTTTGAATGAAATAAAAGTACTTATCTACTAATATTTTTTCAAAACAGCAATAATAACTTGATCTTGAAAAAATTTAAAACAGGTAGAACATAAAGAGTCGTTTAATTGTACCCATAATTTCTCTGAAGAAACATATGCCGCGTAATGTTGATTATGATATGTAATAGCTCCGCAAATTACATATGCGGTACCGACAAAATCATATACTTTTCTTCTTTCTATTTCTACAGCAGCATCGTTGAATATAGAACTTGAATCTCTATCAATATTTACAAACATATATTAAGGGACTTTTTTCAATTGTATAAATTCATTAAAATTAATTTTGTTTTAACAATTTGTACATAAAACTTGGTGACATTCATACTTAACATCAAAACATACCTTAATAAGATTTTCAATTTCAACATATCCTGGAGCGAGTTAAAAAGATACTGACTCTTAAATATAAACTTTGAAATGAATAATAAGATTCATTTTTACATGAATTACAACAGCTTTTAACATTCACTGAGAGGAATTTGCAACTTTTGTTTTTAAATTTTCGTGTTAGAACAATTAGTTTAATAGAAACTTTTTAAATTTTAAATATTGTTTTTATTATTCTCAAATTTCAGTCATAGTAATATTTTTACAAGTTGTTTACATGTTAATTACTTTAATTGATAACTTATAAATTGAAGTTTGTGTTTTATGCAATAGTATTTTGTACTTGGACTTTCTTCAAATGACAATGAATATGATACTATTAACAACTTCAAAAATTTAAAAATTTACTTCTACAGGATATTCTTTAATAGTATATCACACATACGGTACAATAACTTAGCTCAGTCTAGTCTTAAAACAATGTTATTATACTATTTTCTAAAAACCTTTTCCATTGTCAAGAGTTAATATGATAAACATACATATTCTAAGTACATGTCGACTTATGAACTTTTAAAATTAAAATAACCTTTCTCGAATTCTATAAGTGTAGTTTTTTTAAATTAAACCAATCAATCTAACTATTTTATCAATAAAAATCCAACTTTGTTACTATAACGTTCTATAATATTACTAGTAAATATTAAAGTTAGGGTACATCAAATAATTATTTAATTAAAAACATCGATTTTTCCATGAAATGTTATGGTTTTATTGTTAATTGATAGTTTAATATGCTTAACCCTTTTGCTATCGGATGACACATATATGCGTCATAAACAAAAATGTTAATGCACAGTGGTAATTTACACTATAAGCGGGAAATTTTGGAATGATACTATTTTTTTTCTTATAAAAAAATTTATATGAAAAAAAGATGGAAACAAAAAATAAATTATGAAAAACAGTTGAAAATTAAATTTAAAAATAAATTTTATAAAGTTAAAAGAGAAAAATTTAATTTTCAACCTATTTATTTTAATTTTACTGAAGAAATATGCTACCAATTTTTCGTTAACTTTTTATTCTACATAAAAGTACTCTTTCTATTTTACACATAGAAGAGTGCGTAATACAAAGAAAAAAAATTCTGGCAGTGAAAGGATTAAGATAATTAATATTAATAATAAGATAGTAGTTAATAGTAAAAAATTGGCACTTTACTATTCAAAATGGTCAAAAGTGTAAATTAATACAAAAGAAAGTAAAGGTCTTTAAATAGAGTAAAAAATATCATATGTTTACAAGTCTATACAAACTAAAAATATTTTTGTTTTATCTATAGATCTTTTGTGATAAGAAAGTAATCTACAAAAAATTAATTAGCATTATCATATCTTATTCTAAAACTCAATTTTTATTTGAAATTTTGTGAGACATTTCTTATAAACTATTCTTTCTACACTTATATACTTTTGACTTCTATATCATTTAACTTTAAGACCTTTAGAAGAGAAGTTAGCTTTGTTGAAGAGATTTTAACAAATTTTGTTTCTACAACTTTTTTATATTTGAAGAATTTAAAATACTTTATATTACAAAATTCGTGAAAAAAGTAAAGTATTTCATTTTCTTATTTTTTCCCGCTAAAAAAGTCGACAAGCAAATTAAATCATATTCATATAACCAACGATCTCAGAAATCAAGAATTAAACTTGTGGTATTTTTCTTTCACTTTAGAATTTATTTATTTTAAATAAAAGCATTTAAGGGAAATGTTTATTTCAAATAATAATTTTTCTACTTCAAAACTTGCAACATTTTTTAGTCGTAAAAGATATATTTCTCCAAAATTATAAATAAAAAAGTTGCAAATATCTCTCAGTGTAAATAGCATCAATTAAAATGAATATAAGACAACTGTTTTTTCAAATGTTTACAAAAATAATCATTGACAATACATAAAATCTATTTTTTTATGAAACTTTATTTCTATAACTTTATTTTTTATTATTAATTAATCCCTTAGTAAATTTATACCAATACTTGTATTATGAATATAATTATTGAATACACACATATTTTTAACTCAGAATCTGATAATTATAGTAATGACTCACAATTCTACTGTACAGTAAATTACGTTTTGTTTAAATATTTAGAAGCAAATTTTGCGTTTCATCACTCATTCTCAATAGTATCTTCAGTAATTCAACTATTATATGATAATAATTGCAAGTATATTGACTTTAGGTACTTTGTAAAATTTAATATAAGAGTTTAAGTGCAGGATAGAAGGTTACAGAACTTTTAAGAAAACGACCCGAAGTTTGGTATTGGAATTATACAAACACTGAAATTATCACATGTCAGTCAGTCTAAAAATGCTCCACTCTCTAAACAGTAGATTCTATTAAGTGCTATTTTATATACTAATTATTATATTATTTAGTAGAAAAACTTAAAATTTATTTTAATTAATAAAGTTTAACTTAAAACGCATTTTGCGAGTCAGTTGAACATTTTTTTAAGATTTTGTACAACTTAAAATTTTACCCCCTATTTTTATTTCATGAATAAAAAAAACCAAAAAATGTATGTTGGCAAATTTATTCGACATGAAATTTTGAAATACAGCAGTAGTAGTGAGTCAAAGTTGAAAAAATTGATTTTTACGAATTTCAGATAAATAGATTTTTTTAAAAATTAATACTGATTCTAGAAGTAATTTTTCGTAAGAAAATGAATGAGCATACTTTCGGCTTCATAAATTTACGTATTTGTTGTTTTTTGGAATTTTTTTAAAGTTTTTTCAATTTTTAGGTACAAAAATCAAAAAAGCGCATGTTCTTACTATGCTCATTCGATTTTTCATATAAAAACACTGTTAGAAACATTATTTATTATAAAAAAATATAGTATTTATTAAAAAAGTGTACCAATATTCTACTATATTGAATTGAAATCTATATTTTGTATGAGAACACGTTTACCTTCCCATTTTATTTTTTTGATTTCTTTGAATCTAGATGTAAAATCACATGAGAAATCGAATGAACATAGTGGAAACATGCGCTTTTTTGATTTTTGTGCTCAAAAATTGAAAAGTCTTATTTCCCAAAGAAATAGCAAGATTCTTCTTCACTTAAGAACACATTTACCTTTCCATTTTATTTTGTGATTTTTATAAATCTAGATATAAAATCACATGAGAAATCGAATGAGCATAATGATAACATGCGATTTTTCGATTTTTGTACTCATATGTAAAAACACCTATTCTATATGGAAATACCAGTATTCTTCTTCACTCAAGAACATATTTACTTTCCCATTTTATTTTTTAATTTCTATGAATCTAGATGTAAAATTACATGGGAAAACGAATGGGCGTAGTGGAAACATGCGCTTTTTTGATTTTTACACCTACAATGTGAAAAATCTAAAAAAAATTTCAAAAAACAGTAAAGACGTAAATTTATGAAGCCGAAAGTATGCTCATTCATTTTCTTACGAAAAATTACTTCTAGAATCAGTATTAATTTTTAAGAAAATCAATTTATTTAAAATTTGTGAAAATCAATTTTCCAACTTTGAATCACTACTACTACTGTATCTCAAAGTTTCAAGCCGAATAAATTTGTCAACATACATTATTTTGGTTGCTCTTCTTATTTATGAAATAAAAAGAGGGGGGAGTGGGTGAAATTTTTAGTTGTACATCAAGTGTCTGATTGACTCACAAAATGGGATTTAAATAAAAAGTAAAAATGGGATATCTAGGCTATATTATTTTTTTGCTGTCAACTTCTTTTCTTTTATTTACTATTCTTTTTTACTTTCATGCTAAATTTTGTAAAAAATAGTAACTTAAGATGATTTGGACAAACGCAATGAGAGTCAAAAAAGTATGGATAATGAATAAATATTTAAATATATAAAACGAAAAAGAAACTTTTTAGGATTATCAAAATTTTTGAGAGGTCGAAAAATACATATTTTTTTGCTATATTTAGTTTACAAAATTTGATATGTTAATTTTTTAAAGACTTTTATATCTACTCACTAACGTCACCCCCCAAAAATGCAACGTTAAGCATATTTTGACCCCCTAGATTTCAGAATTTTCTTCTGAAACTTTGCATACATATAGATTCCATTACGAGAAATCGGAATCTAAAATAAAAATTCCAAAAATCTTGCTTCATCATGGAGAAAAATGAATCCAAAGTGCCGAAAATGGTGCAAATTTTGAATTAATGGACGCGCCGCGTTTTAACAAAATATATCACACACACTAATTACTCAGTAAATGGACGCGCCGTATTTTAACAAAAAGTATTACACAAATTAGTATGTGTGTAAAATTTTGATCTTGATCAACCCAACTAAAATAAGAAGTGCCAAAACGAGGTTTAATAAAATATTTACCAACGCACAGCGGTTTCATCGTGCGCTGCGCGGCGGCCAAGCCTCAATGGAGTATTTCATAAGGCTTCAGACTTCACAATGAATGTTCCGAAGTTAATTTTTGGAGGTTTTTTTGGGGAAATTGAAATTAATATGAATCCAAAAGTAAATGTTTCCGTGGCGTTTTTTTTCTTTAGAGTTATGGGTCGCGTTTTTTTCTTATATAAATTTACTTTTTTTAGCATATAAGGAGTTAAAAATTTTTTTTAAAAATAAAAATTTACCTAGGAGATCTAGAAATTAATAAATAAAATAATTGAAAAGATGCAATTTCAAACAACTAATTTAGCATTTTTTATTATTGACATTGATAATTATAAACTTTTTAGATTATTACACCTGTTTGTAACGAAAAATTTTGAAAATAAATAACCACATCAAAAACCTAGGTTTTTGTACTCTAAAGACTTTTATATCTTAACATATTATACGCGCACTTAAATGAAAAAAATAAATTTTGCGAACTTAAAAGGTTGAAAATAAATTTCGCGTACTAAAAAGGATGAAAATAAAATTTCATACCTGTAATATCACTCATCTGTATAAAAGTAGCGTCGTCTAGTGATTTAGATTATATCGATAACTTCTACAAAATTATAAATACATGTACAATATAATATTCCATTTAAATAAAAATGCAAATGTAAAATCAACTTAATCATTAATTTGCCAATAGAAATTAAATATTATATGAAATTATATATCATAAGAAAGGTGTACGATATCCTCTTAATGTTAATATTGATAAAATTATTGTTTGATTACTCTATTTTATTAAAATACGACATTCTCATTGTTGCTACAAATATATTAAAATCTTTTTTCTTCTCCAACAATAATTTTCCAACAACAAAACACATATTCAGTATTCTTATAAAATAAAAATGCACAATTTTGATTTAATAAAACTTTTATGTAAACATATACTATCCACACTATGTTGTTTAGTATTAAATTCCTCGGTCGAATACTTTGACCCCTGCCGCAGCGACGTTTTTCTAAACTTGTAAGAAACCCATTTTTAGCTAATAAAAGTTTATGAAACCTTTAATAATGCAATGTATATGCTATGTAGAAGTAGATTATTTAAAAAAATTTTTAAAATTTCCAAAAATGGAAATTTTTTTTTTGAAGCTTTGTGTCTCGGAATTTTACTGTAATACCTTATATGAAATCTATATATTCTGAAAGCCCTTGATCTTCTCTACAAGAATATATCCATCTCATATCAAACTGTCTATCCAGTTTTTAGATAATTAGATTTAAAGTTAATTACTCATGTTTTTTCAATATTTTTGATCTTGAAAGCTAATTTTTTTAAACTATTAGTACTCAAAAATTGCTTTAGTGTGTATTACGAGCTATGATTTATATACTATTACCTTTAATACAAAAGAAATTTCTTAAATAATTCATTTTTACTGGAAGAAATTTCTTATAATTTTTAAAAAATTTGACTTTTATTTCTTAAAAAAATGATAAAATACTTTAGTTTTAGCATTCAAAAACTGTTAAAATTGCTGAAAAACTATTTTTTATATGTAAAATGCAAGTTCTAATACATGTGTTTGAGGTGTAGTAGAACACATTTGAGAAGTGTTCAAGAGATAGCATGAAATGCTTTTTTTGTAAAGGAATAGTAAAACTATACATAATTAAGCATGATCTCATTATAATATGCAAATATCAGCTTAAAGAATTCCATAATTAATAGTTATAATAATTTTTTCTTTAAAAATTATTCCCCTAAATATCTTGCTAAAATGACCATTTATAGACAGTATTGTGCAATAACTTTATTTTTTTTAAATATTTTATAAAAAGTAATCTACATTGAAATGGTTTTTTAAAACAAATAATTTTAAAAAATATCTTTCAATGCTAAAAATAAATGAAAATTATGGGTTTTTAACTTTAAATCTAATTATTTAAAAACTGGATAGACAGTTTGATATGAGATGGATATATTCTTGTAGAGGAGATCAAGGGCTTTCAGAATATATAGATTTCTTATAAGGTATCACAGTAAAATTCCGAGACACAAAGCTTTAAAAAAAAATTTCCATTTTTGGAAATTTTAAAAATTTTTTTAAATAATCTACTTCTACATAGCATATACATTGCATTATAAAAGGTTTCATAAACTTTTATTAGCTAAAAATGGGTTTCTTACAAGTTTAGAAAATCGTCGCTGCGGCAGGGGTCAAAGTATTCGACCGAGGAAACAACATAGTGTGTATCATATATTCCATATAATTAGAAACAAAAATATTAAATGTAATCTCTACTCATCAATGATTTTGACAAATGAAAATGAGTAATACATGAAATAATATATCATAATAAGTTTTCACAATATCCATTTACTTTTAATAAGAATAAAATTATTGTTTAATTATTATATTTTATTAACATTATACACTCTTAATACTGTTACAAATATATTTAAATCCATTTTCTTTTCAAACAATAGAAAACATAATCGCTACCATTAAGAAAAACTTAAAAATCAAATGAAAATTACACAGCTTCGAACTAATAATAAACGATAATTATCTAAATCACTAGACGACGCTACTTTTATACAGATGAGTGATATTACAGGTATGAAATTTTATTTTCATCCTTTTTAGTACGCGAAATTTATTTTCAACCTTTTAAGTTCGCAAAATTTATTTTTTTCATTTAAGTGCGCGTATAATATGTTAAGATATAAAAGTCTTTAGAGTACAAAAACCTAGGTTTTTGATGTGGTTATTTATTTTGGTATACAGAAGATCTTCCTGAAGCGAATTTACATTTGATAAAAACGTATACTCATAAATTATTGTCTCTTTGGAAAAAGAGATACATGGAATTGATCTGCTTAAAAACTAATTTCAATAACTTGGATTGTACATTTATCTACAAACAAGCGTAACAAACTGTTTAAATAAGTAACAGCAAGCTAATAATAAAACAATGTCGACTAAATTTTTAGGTCAGTTGTATAAATATTGCATGTAAAATGGATTTTAATATATCTCTATGGTAAAAAAAGCTTGTAAAATAATGAATTTTACAATAATTTAAAATATACAAAATATTTATGTATCATCGAAATAAAATAAAACTAAATAGTATTCATAATGCTCGAGGATTTTACAATATTCAGCAATAAATAAATATATTACAAGATTAAAACACAAGAAATAAGTGTATCGCATATAAGCAGAATAATTAGTAAAAATTACTTTAAAGTATTATGATCAACAATAAATTTTAAATATATCTTAACTAATTCAATCAAGCTCTGAGCAATTTAACTCTCTATTTTTGTCTAAACTTTAGAGAAATAATAGTCAAAGAAAAACCAAAACAAAAAAATACTTTATCAGACCAAAACACACAAAGTCTAACAGACTTTCATTTTGTATATTTTTAATAATATACATTGTTATAGTAAGAGCTTGGACTAAATTTTAAATGTTAAATTGTGTATTTCGGCACCCTTTATGAGTTCCCGCAATCTTTTTGAGTTACAATTTTCGTTGCAAACTTCTTACAAAAAAAAGTTCAATTGACCCGCGAAAAGTGTTTAAAAAAATCTATTTACCGGAACTTATAAAAATCAATTTTTCCGACTTTGACTCACTGCAGTTGTTGTATCTCAAATTTTCAAGTCAAATAAATTTTCTAATATACATTTTTCTGATTGCTCTTTTTATTAGGGAAATAAAAATAGGAGGTAACTGTTAGATATTTGAATATTCAAATATCTAAAAATAATATTTTTAAAAATTTAAATATAATAAGTCTAAAATTTAATTACAATATCGTTATTTATACTACCTCAAATCAGTTTTAGTTTGAAAAGAACCCAACTGATTTGGGGTAAGTTTAAGATTTTCTTTTATGATAATTGTAAAAATTATAGTTCTTGGATAATAAAACATCAATTATCTAGCAGTAACATCTTTATTTGTACATGCAATGTCTGATTGAATCAAGAAAACTGGTTTTAAATGAGTACTATAAAATTTTCGCAACACAACAGTAAGCTTTTATCTACAATATATCCTATTCACATGCAAAAAAATTTTTTTCAGATAATTAATTTACTTATGAGTAAAAAACACAGGCTTAATGAGTTTAACACCTTCAATAGAACGAGTTTTTAGATAGCAATATATTCCATCTCCAACATCATACTTGTTCTTAGCTATTATATTAGGATGACTGACATGAATACATTGAACATTTCATTTCTAGCTTTCATGCTTTTACCATCATTGTTGGTATTCAATACTAAATTATAACACCAGATATAGTTAGCCAAATTGTCACTAAAATTTGGAGCAGTGATTGGATAACATAAATCAACTCTCTTTTCATTAATGAGCAAAAGACTTTTACTCTCTTGAATTGTGATTCGTAGATTTATAAAAATATCTTGACCAATAATGATTTGGAATAAATCAGTATTCAATTCACTTACACATGATTTGATATCAAACGTATCATCATCTAACTCTACTAATATGGATATTTTAATCTGTTTAATGGAAATGTCTTACCATTAAAGAATTGAGTACTAACTTCAACTTCATCCAATTCAATTTATTACATTTGAGCTACGACGCAACTTAATAAACTTCTGGTAGTTCCAGTATCTAACACAGCTTCAATTGGGTATATTTTATCATCATTATATAATTTAATATGTATACAACATAATTTAAATCCACTACAATATTTATTAGAATGAATAAAGATATTCAAAGAAATTACTTTATCTGTGTTGTTGTTAACTATTTTTTCTGGACAGTTAAATACCTTGTGGCCTTTCTTATTGCACTTAACACGTGTTATTTTACTTATTGTATCAGTATTTAAATCACTATCATCTTTATGCTGATTTACCCTTTTTATTTCACTTTTTTCGTGATTCTAGATGTAAAATTACATGAGAAATCAAATGAGCATAGTGAGAACATGCGCTTTTTCGATTTTTGTACTCAAACATTGAGATATTTTATTTATCTTATTTCCCCTAGAAAATATCGAGATTCTTCTTCATTCGAGAGCACAGTGATCTACCTTTTTTATTTCACTTTTTTTCATGGATCTAGATGTAAAATTACATGAGAAATCGAATGAGCATAATGGAAACATGCGCTTTTACGATTTTTGTACTCAAAAATTGAAAAAACTAAAAAAAATTCTAAAAAACAATAAAAAAGTCAATTTACGAAGTCAAGAGTATGCTCATTCGTTTTTGTTTGAAAAATTACCCCCAGAAACAATATTTGTTTTTAGAAAAATTTATTTACTGGAAACTTGTAAAAATCGATTTTTCAAATTTTGACTCACTACAGCTCCTGTATCTCGAAGTTTCAGGACGTAAAAATTTGCCAATGTACATTTTTTAGTTCCTCTTTTTATTAATGAAATAAAAATGGGGAGGGAGTAAAATTTTTAGTTGTACATCGAATGTCTGATTGACTCACAAAATTGGATTTAAATAATTAAATTTTTTTTAAAAAATGACGAGTAATTTTAGAAATCATCAAAATCACAAGTATAAATAAGATAAACGCATAAGACAAAAACTACTTTAAAAATTTTAATTTATGTGATTTATAATTAATATTTTTTAAGCATTAATGATGAATACATTATAAAAGCATGAAGATATAAAGTGAATGAAACCTGATTTAAAAAACTACTAGCCAAGTGAAAAATATCCCATAAAAGGACTAATAAGTAAAGCAATATTTACCCTAATTGTACTTGTTTTTTTTTAACACTAGAAGGACGGGAAAAAAAATTTACCTAGAAGGACGGATAGGGATCATTTTGACCCCTCACAATTTTAGCTATAAAATCTAATTTTTTTGATTAAATAAGATTTTATATTAATAAAATACCATATATAAGATTATCTAAATGATTTTTACTTCGACTACACTTTCAACCAGTGAAGTATTTCATGTGAAAAATTTTTTAACATTAATATCGATGGATAAAACATTAAGCACCGATTATTAATACTCACTATATTATATCGTAAAATATTTTTTATATATCACTTAATACTATAATGATAAAGCGTTATACATGTTAATCTTCTTCACACCATGCGCAACAAAAAGAAAGTAAAAAATTTTCTACTTTAATAAAGTAATGAGATATAAAATATAATCTACCTCTTTAACCTATGTCTATAATGTATCAGTGATATCAATTGGTACATTTTCTCATAAAAAGAATTGTTAATAAGACATTAATCTTACAAAAAAATCTAACATCATTATATCAATTTATATAATATAAATTACATCGTTATATTTTCTGCTTAATAATTATTTCTTCTAATTTTCTTAATCTAACAATGTCAAAAGATAGAAAGCAACCAGTTGATTTAGAATATTTTGATGAAGAAGAATATGATTCAGACAATTCTTCAGTTGAAAATGCAACAATGAATGATGAAGATTATGTTGAAAGTGTGAGAAGTTCTGATTTTTCGATGGTAGTGATGATGATATTGTCGAATATATGGAAAATGTTCAAATATCAAATAATAATTGGGTTGAAATTTTGCCTAATAATCATTCTATTGATCGTCGAAACCAAGCAAACATTTTCAAGTTTGCACCTGGTCCAACATACTTAGCTAAAAGAAATATTATATCAGGATCACCATTAAGTGCATGGAATCTTATGATAACTGATGATATGTTGCGTCTTGTAGACAAATTTACAACTTTAGAAGCAAGAAATAAAACCAAGAATATGGAATGGAAATTTAATGATAATGAATTAAAGAAATTTATTGGTTTATTATATTTGAGAGGTGCTTTATCACTTACATCAACACCTGTAAAAATGTTGTACAATAATAAGTGGGGGAATGAAAGATTCAAAGAAAATATGAGTAGAGACAGATATATTGAGATATTAAAATATCTTAGATTTGATGATAAAAATTCAAGAGAGGAAAGACTTGTTAGTGATAAATTTGCTGCTATTTCTGATATATGGGCAAAATTTATGATAAATGCTAAGAATAATTATATACCTGATCCTTATTTAACCGCAGATGAGCAACTTTTTCCAACGAAAGCAAGATGTCCATTTACTCAGTACATGCCTAATAAACCTGATAAATGGGGAATTAAATTTTGGGTGTTAGTTGAAAATTCAAGTAAATATGTTCTAAAAGCAATGCCATACTTAGGTAAAGATTCATCAAGAGATCCAACTATGAATCTTGGGGAACATGTGATATTGAAACTAATGGAAGACTACACAAATAAGGGTTATAATATAACTTGTGATAATTACTTTACAACAGTATGGTTAGGTAATGAGTTAATGAAAAAAAATACTACATTGATAGGTACGATTAGATCAAATAAGAAAAATTTACCAACTTTTGTAAAAGAAAAAAAGAAAGTTGATTTGTTTTTACTAAATTGTTCATGAATGATGATAAACAAATTCTAACTGTCTATCAATCCAAAAAAAAGAAACAAGTACTGGTACTTTCTACTCTTCATGATGGTGTTGATATTGGTAATGATTGCAAAAAAAAACCTGAAACAATATTATTCTACAATCAAACAAAATCTGGTGTTGATTCAATGGATGCTATGCTGCGTTTATACTCTACTAAAGCTCCAAGTAGAAGATGGCCGATTCACGTATTTAACAATTTACTAGATATGGCAGCTTTGAACAGTTATATACTTTACAAAAGTGTAACTAAAGAAAAAATAAGTAGACGAGATTTTCTTTTAAAACTTTATGAACAATTGTGTGAGAAAAAAAATGTTTGTAAGGATAAGACTTCTAATAGTGAAGATAGCAAAACACAAAAAAGAAAGCATTGTCAAATAACATCTAGCTGTGAAAATAAAACTTCAAATAGGTGCTCTATTTGTCATCAATATACTTGTGGAAAATGTTCTACTGTAGAAAAAAAATTAAATTGCAAAAAATGTAACGTAGAAAATGCTTGTTATTAATATTTTCTTTTTATTTTTTACTTCTCTTTTCCTTAATTTTTTTATTTTAATTGTTTTATAAGAAACTAGAAATAGTATCTTCATCTAAGTTATAAATTTTTTTATGGTGGCTATTTTCCAAAATCCTAAAAAAGTCAATTTAGACTATCTAAAATAATGTCAAATTCTGGTATTATATAAAAAACAAGTTTTTAGCTAAAGTCAAAAAATTTGAGATTTGTAACTTTATTATTTAAAAAGTTATCTTAGTTAGAAACACTAAATGGGTCAAAATGACCCCTTCCCGTCCTTCTAGTGTTAAATAATTTTAAATCCCGTTTTTTTAAGTAAGTCGAACATTTTTTAAAGATTTTACCTCCCATTTTTATTTTATTTATAATCAGAGGAACTAGAATAATGTATGTTAACAAATTTATTCAGCTTGGGACTTTGAGATACAGCAGCTGCAGTGATACAAATTCTGAAAAATTGATTTTTATAAGTTTCTGGTAAATAAATTTTTTTAGAAATAAATATTGTTTCTGGGAATAATTGTTTATTAAAAAACGAATGAACATAGTGGGAAAATGCAATTTTCTAATTTTTATACTAAAATTCAATAGCAAAATGATCTATACTTCTTATTTTCCTTTTTTTTATGAATTTAAATGTAAAATTACATGATAATCGAATGAGCATAGTGAGATCATACGCTTTTTTGATTTTTGTACTCAAAAATTTAAAAAAATTTCAAAAAACAATAAAGACGTAAATTTATGAAGCCAAAGGAATGCTCATTTGTTTTTTTACAAAAAAATTACCCCTAGAAACATTAGTTGCTTTTGAAAAAATCTATTTACTGAAAACTTGTAAAATTCATTTTTTCCGAGTTTGACCCGCTGAACCTCCTATATCTCAAGGTTTCAGGCCGAATAAATTTGCCAACATACATTTTTTTAGTTGCTCTTTTTACTAGTAAAATAATAATGGAGGGTAAAATTTTTAGTTGTACCTTCAATGTCTGATTGACTAACAAAACGGGTTTTAAAATAAAGTAATTTCTTTTTATTTTACAACATAAAATTGATTGGGAAAATTTTCTACAATTTGGAGGAATTGCAAGGAATATTTTTACTTGAATGTTATTTTAAATAAACTTCAAATTTTCTTTAGTTTAACAAAGATATTATTTTTTCTCAATGATAATCGGACATGGGCATTTATCACTTATCACTGATAATATTATCAGTGATAAAACTTATCACTGATAAGTTTTGACAGAAATCACTGATCATTTTGGAACATACTATCTGATCAGTGATAAAAATTTATCAGTGATAAGTTCGCTTCTTCTACAATGAACAATGATAACAAATGTGATGTACTATTATCACAGATAATAATGGAAAAGTTATTTTATCTTTGATATTTTTTGGTATTAAGATTTAAAAGAAAATTTATCAGTGATTTTTGAATAAAGTTTTATTTTCAATTAAGGAATATTTAACATGTTTTGATAAATTAATGAATAAAAATTTTTTTACAAATATTATTTATATTTTGATTGACTGATAAAATTTTAAAAGTTTATCAGTAATAATTTTACAATAAAAATGCCACCACAGCCAGTTAATAATACAAATAAACAGGAAGAAGATCTTTTTGAAAAAATTGCCGAGATGCTTGGAAGAATAGCAACTCTTGAAGATACTTTTGCATCTTTATCAGAAGAAATTCAAACACTTAAAGAAAAAGTTTATATATGATTTTTGTATACATCAATTTTTAAAATAAGAGAAAGAAATACAGTTAATAGTGATAATAATGTTATTAAAATTGAAAAAGTAAAAATGCTGTTTTTATCTTAGGTAAACTAGATTTTTTGGTAAAAAAATTAAAAATAAGAGATCAATTTAAAAATGCATACTTTTAAGCTGCAAAAAAAAGATTTTCTGATGTTTTTGATATATCTAAAAATCCAATTTTCTACATTTCTGAAATTTTAAATCCAAATGTAGATAAAAGACTTTGTCTAACATCGTCAGAAAAAGAAACTGTTATTAACATGCTACAAAAAAGTTTAATTTAAATAATGGAAATGATTCAGTTCATAATGATGAAGATGAGAGTAGTTACATATCAGAATTAAGAAAAAATAATAATAAAAATATTAATTCTGTCATTTTTTCAAATTCATATTTCCAAACTCAACCATACTTTGAATTTGAAAATATAAATCTTCAAAAATATTACAAAGGAATTATTACAACACCTGCATCTATTGCTAGAGTAGAGGGAATATTTTCTTATTCGAAAATGTTATTAGACGGCAGAAAGTCGCGTACATCTATGGAGACTGTAAAAATGAAACTGTTTATAAATTTTTCATTAAATAACATTTAAATCTGTTTTATGTGATGTTATAATAAATATTTTAAAAAATTTTAGTAATTAAAAGATTTGTAATTTTAAAATACAAAATATTTTTCAAAAGTCTAACTTAAATAAAACTGTATAATTGATAAAATGTTTATAATTAAAAATTCGTTTCGCATTACTGTTTATATTATTTTTAAAATGGCATGTGATTTTTAAAATTTTATTCGTCCAGAAAAAACTATTATATTTGTAAAAAAATTTTTTATTTATTATTTAATCAAAATATACTATTCATCAATGTGTAATCCAGATGGATCCTGGGGAACCCCTAAAGGGGGTTCCAAATATAATAAATTACACTTGAGGTTTTATTCAAACTTTTATTTAAGATAATTGTATAACATAAAATAATATGTGTTGTCTGTTACAACATACACAAAAAGTAAAGATAATTGTATAGTTAAAAAGTATGTTCTTTATATATTGTGCCTCCTAGTTATGTCCTCCTCTTTCTCTGGTATTCCTTTGACTCATACTTCTCTGGGGTTTACATCCCCCTTACAAGCTTTTGAATTCCGATCAAAAGCTGAATATTCCATGATATGGTATTTTGTCAGTGATAAGAGATTACTTTTTATCACGATTGCATGACTGATAAGCTTGGTAAAATGATTAAAAGATAATAATAATTATAATTCATAAAATAGCATTAAGTTGTCTCCAGGATTGGAAAAACTGTAATAAAAGTAAGTTAACATAAGATTCTGTTATTTTTTCTTGTTATTTCTAGTGAAACCAGCTTGTTATCAGTGTATTGTTCAGATGGAAAATCAGTGGAGATGGAAGATAGGATGCCTGTGCCTATTGGCTGGGCTTATTTTTTGTATAATAATAATGGTAATTATTATTAAATTTATGAATTGCCGTCATCGAAACCAGGTGTTGATATTGGAGTCTGGGCATCGTCGCCGTATAGCTAGTGAGACGGATCGGGTTGACCGTTTGGAGAGAATTGTCAGACGTCTCCAGGAGGAGAAGAAGGAGTGGGAGGATAAAAAGAAGAAAGAGGAAAAAGAAAAGGAGGAGGTTGATAAAAGAAAGAAAGAGGAGAATTTAATTTCATTGTAGATAAATTGAAGGAATGTAGGGGTCGTGTAGGGGTTGGAGTTGCTGTTGTTGTTATTGTTGTTTTATTTTGTTGATGTCCTTTTTTTTTTCTGTTGTCTTTGTTATTTTGTTTTGTTTTATAAAATAGTTGAATGTTAATGTGACAGGTAAGTTGGTATAATTTAAGTAAAAAAATAATAATACAATTAAACATATCAGCAGTATAAGATTAACAAATGAGTAGGTTTATACAAAGCAAAAATGTTAACAGTATAAATACATTATCTAGTATAAAAGTTTAAAAATATTATGCATATAATGATAATACAAAATAGTGAAGAAAAAATAGAATTGTTAAACAATATCTATTGAAAAAAACTTCAGTGATGTTAAATAGGAGATATAATAATCTCATACAATAAAAATACTTAAATGATTGCTTGATCAGGGCAATTAAATAAGATAGCAATAATTAACAAAATGAGAGTAAAAATATTATTAGATTGTTCGAATATTAAGTATGTTATATAAAAAGATATAATGTATAGTGAAATAAATTGTATGTAGAAAGTGTAATTAATATAATAATATGATGTTTATATATATATATATTTTTAATATGCCTTATTTAAAAGGATCATATGGTTTTTTTTTTTTTTTTTATATTTTTATGTTATGTTATTTATTTTTCAAAGTTAAAGGTACGTATTATTTTTCGTAACCTTTATATATTTTTTTTATCTTTAATTATGATTTTTACGAGGTCGTCCTCGACCACGTTTAAGTAAGGGTTTGTCACTTACGATGTTTTCATTAATCTTTGAAGGCGCGGTAATCTTTTTAGGTCTACCACGACTTCTCTTGGGTTGATTATTTTCATTAATTATGGGAATTTGAATGTTTATTGGGGTTTCTGTAGTATCAGTAGTTGAAGAGCTTGTATCTTCTAGATGTTGTGATTGTTCTTGGATGATTTTTGGTGCTAGTTTCAATATTCTGGCATTCACCTTTTCTGGAAGACCTGTGGGTCGTTTTGAGTTTGTTATTTTGACTATCATGTAAGTGTCACCATGAAGATGTTCGACAATCTTGAATGGGCCTAAAAATTGTTTATCGTTCTTGTGCGCAGATACGTTTTTCTTAAATACAATCGTATCTCTAGGTATAATTTTGAATTCGTTAGGAGGTGTCGTTTTGTCAGATTTATGGAGATGAGTTTTTATATAATCTAGAAGGCTTCTGCGTCCAGAAAGCTCTATATTAGTATAATTCTCATTCGTGTATCTATCTATAGTAGAAAGTATGTACTCTTTCGGCTTACCATCTTGGTTTGTCATATAACTAAAGTTATGAACATATTGAATGCTATTAATGATATCTAATATATTGTTATTATTGTATAGCCTAATACTCTCTCTAATGGTTCTATTAAATCGCTCGACAATTGCATTCCCTTGGTGATTATATGCTGATACCTGATAGTGAGTAATATCAAAAGTTTTACAAAAAGATTTGAATGTATCAGCTATAAAAGCAGGGCCATTGTCAGTTTTCAGTGTGTTAGGAAATCCTAGTAGGAAGAAGGTGTTAGTTAATTCTCTAATAGTCGTTAAAGCACCCATGTTTGCAACATGGTGTAATCTGACGAATTTGCTAAATTCATCAATGAGTACTAATACGTAACTATTTTCATTTATAACTAAGTGATCTAAACTAAGTGTATGCCAAGGATGTGGAGGTATTGGCAAAGTTTTTACATTCACGGTCGCTTGAAGAGGACCATGAGGTTTATTTTCTATACATTGCTGACAGGATGACCAAATTCGTCGGATGTCGTTATCAATGGCAGGCCAATGAAACGTATCTTTAAATTTTAACGATCCTTTGTCAAAACCTGTGTGATTACCTAATAATGGGTGTTCGTGCCAAAGAGTGAGGGTCATAAATCTTAATTTTTGAGGTACGTATATTCTTACTTTACCTCTCATCGTAATCGTACAGTTAGGGTAGGTTTCTTTCTCTTTATCGCTTAAGTATTTATTAAAGTTTTTAATTATAAAAGGATATTGAAAGTAATTTTGTACCTTTGGGAAGACATCTGCAAAATCATCCGTCGTAGATGTCAAGTTAATACTAAATACTTTCCTACTTAAGTAATCAGCAACAGTATTGTCGCTGCCTTTTATATATTTAATGTTTAAGTCAAAACCCATTATATAATTTTTGTAGCGATCTAAGATATTAGAAACATCTCTTTTTTCCATGAGACTTATGAGGCTACTTTGGTCAGTTAGAACAGTTGTTCTTTTTCCGTAAATATATGGAGAAAATTGCTTAAGAGCGAAGACAAGACCTAATGCCTCTAATTGCACAGGGGCATACATTGCTTCTGATTTCTTCAAAGTCCTTGAAGCAAATGCGATGGGTCTGCCTTGCTGTATTAAAGCAGCTCCTAGTCCTTGTATAGATGCGTCTGTTAGTATGGTAAAATCTTCAGCTAAGTTTGGAGGTGCTAAAGTGCATGCCTCAATTATAGCTTTCTTAAGATTATTAAAAGCTATTGTGTGCTTACTAGTCCAAATAAAATTGTTGGTAGCATCATATAAAATATGTGCTATCTTGCTATAGTTGGGAATGTGTTTTCTGTAATAATTTGCGGCTCCTAGAAAGGATCTAAGCTCTCTCTCGTTCTTAGGTATGTCTTTCTCATTTAAAGCGGCTGTTTTAGTGGGATTAGGTTCAACACCTTTACTACTGATGATGAAGCCTAAATATTCAAGTGATTGTTGGAAAAACAAGCACTTACTAAGAGAGAAGCGCAGACCAAGAGTATTGGCCTTTTCTAACGCATTATCTATGTTATCTAGGTGCGCAGTAATTGTGTTATCAGTGAGAAGAATATCGTCTAAATAAACAAAATTGTTTTCATCACTAAACACTTTTTCCATTACATGATTAAAAAAATCCGGGCTACCTACTAGACCCATGGGTACTCTTTTATATTGAAAGATTCCCATATGCGTTGGAAATCCAGTTAGGTAGCGACTCGACTTATCTAAGGTAAGCTGATGAAAACCATTCTTAAGGTCTAATGACGAGTAGAATGATTTTCCAGCAGCCTTATCTAGAATGCTGTCAATCCGGGGAATATGATGGCTCTGCGGTTGAATAAGTTTGTTAATAAGCCTATAATCAACCACAAAACGCCATTCATTGTTTTTCTTCTTTACTAAATTTATTCTCGAAAGGTATGGAGTTCGAGAGGGTTCAATCATGTCGCTGTTCAACATGTCTCGAACTTGTTTTTCTATTTCTAATTCTTTTTCAAGAGTATACCGAGGTGTTTTTATAGGTTTAGGAATATCATGGGGAATGGTTGTCAAATCTAATGTTTCTGGGCCGGTATAGTGTCCAGGCTCATTATTGTATTCATAGAATACATTTCTATAATTCCATATCAAGTTATGAAATTGACGTAATATATCGTGAGGTAATAACGAATCGTCTATTTTAACTAGTTCTAGAAAATCTTTTCGCGAAGCAATTTTGGTTAATTCTTGTGAAGGATAAGGTGGTAAACGATCCACAATATCAGCTTCATCGCTATCATAACCTTCATTTGTAATGCGTATTTCAGAATCGCTCAATTTTTCTACTAATGCAACATGTCCAAGGGTCGTATTCTTCAGTAATGTTACTGGATTCTGACCGTAATTATCTATTACAAAATTAATTTTATTATTCTTAACTGGTGAAATTTGTGAATATGTAACAAGTAGATTGTTGCCTTTAAAGTGTGGTTGTACTATTGTGAAAACATTTTCATTCTCTAAACTAGATGAATCGCTAACGACGATGGGATTAAGAATATTAGAAGTTAACGGATTCAAAGTGATATCCGTGTCAGTTACTAATTTATGTGTATTATAAAGACGAAGAATATGAGGTCCAAGATGGGCTTTACTATTAGTCCAAGATATCATAAAATCACCAAATGCTGTAAGACCTGGCTTACCAAGGATGAGATCATGATTAATATCGGGACTAATGTAACAAGAAATGGGGTATATTTTGTTATCTAAGGTTATATTCAAAGTTATTTTACCTTCTAATGTTATGTTGGTACCATTTGCAGAAGTTGCAACGGCATCGGTCTTATTTATTTTTATAACTTTATTGGAAAGGTGGTTAACTAATTTACTGTTTAAAATATTAATAGATGCTCCTGTATCGAGCAGGGTTAAGACGGGAGTACTATGGAGTGATATTAGAATCTTTGGTAATGCTTCATGAATAATGCTGTTAACACTATCAAGAAGTGGTCCGTCACCAAATTTCCAATTATATTTAGGTATCTCTTGTTTTACTTCGTTCTTATGGTGATAAAGAATATTTGGTCTTGATTTGGTTAACCGAGGGGATGATCTACTTCTAACTCTGTTAATTAATCGTGAACCTAGTAAAGTCGTCAGAAAGGTAATAAATGATGCTACACTATTTGTAACGTAAGTATGGCATCATATATATCAAGATGTTTAATGTGGTCTACGAAAACTACGAAGTTATTATACGCTGTACACAATTCTGTGTTCTCCGTTTTTACTGATGTACCAGCAGCTGGATGTATTTCCAACAGTGTTTTGAGGCTGGCTATTTCGC
This sequence comes from Strongyloides papillosus, assembly GCA_005656395.1. Lineage (NCBI taxonomy): Eukaryota > Metazoa > Nematoda > Chromadorea > Rhabditida > Strongyloididae > Strongyloides > Strongyloides papillosus. The sequence continues at coordinate 1,587,319 of SRSI01000078.1, read as the reverse complement.
GTGCTTGATCCTCAAGCTTTCTGAGCACTTCCTGTGGTTGATCAGTTTCCATTGCTTCAGTCTTAACATCACAAACAGTGTCTTTAAATTCTTTCAACTGTTTCTCAAAGATATCTCTTATATTTCCAACTGCGATATCTTTTTCTAGTGTGCATGTGGATTCAAATTTCTTTTTCTCAGACGCCCATGTTTTCAGATCAATATCTCTCTGTGCTTCCCATTTACTTGTTTCAGCAACTACTTTCTGAGTAGCTTCTTCTTCCAACCGAAGTCGCAATTCCTTTAACTCCAGATCATGTGCTTTCTTTAAGGAAGTGAGTTCTTTATGATGATCATTTTTCAACGCATTCGCTGCATTCTGTGCACCTGTGAGTTGTAGCTGGCGATTGTTTGCTTCGTGCTGTACATCTTGAAGTTCCCTTGACATCTCTCGTAATTGTCTATCTTTGTTTGCCACGGTTGATTCTAATGTGTGTTTATCGTTTCTCAAATCAGTTATCTGCCGTTGAAGAGAGGAGACATCGGCGGATAATGCAGAGTACTGGTCAAGAGATTTAGTATATTGGTTAACAGAATCTTTATATTTCTCAGCAAGAGTCTGTTTTTCTTTATTTTCAAGGGAGAGTGCTTCCTGCAGGTTGGTAATCTTGGTAGTATATTCCTTGATCTCTTTTTCTGTTTCTGTGTGCATTTTCGTTGATTCAGCAAGTTCTTCTTTCAATTTTTTTATTTCAGCACTGGTGTCATCATCATTGTTAGCGTCAAATTTTCTTTTCTTAGAAGAACGTATAGGAGAAGATGGTACAGGCGCATTTATAGACTTCGTAGTCTCGACCTCATCGGTAGATGGGCAAGAAAAATTAAAAGAATAGTGATATGCGTACACATCAAGTATCATATCAAAATCCAAGTCACTTAACATGCCCTTATAAGGCTTAATTAAAATTAATTCGTTGTCAGTTATGTTTTGATAAACATAAACACCGGCTTCACATCCATCAGAATCGTATAACGTAACATTCGATTCAGAAGGAGTGGGCCAATTATTATCTATCAAAATATCACCTAATAAGTGTCCAGGACGGTAAAAAAGAGGAACACATTTGTCGTCCATGGCACTGAAAGTGACAGCTTTAAAGGTAGACAGTTTGTAACTGTGTTGTGCATATGTTAATGGATAAAAAGGTGGTGTTTGTTCACATGTCCATCCCAAGATCGGAGTGAACAATGCGAATAGGGTAACTAAAGTTAAAGTGGCCCTAGGCACATCAAAAAGGGAAAGTTTACTAGATAACTCATTAAGCAAACTAGATTGTTTTTGTAGTTCAACTTCAACATTATTTATTTTCTTAGCAAAATTAGTCTGTTTTACGTCAGGTCTAAACTTTTTATTAGGTTTGGCAGATTTGTAGTTGTTATTACTACTATTCTTTTTTGGAAATGAATGTTGGGTTTTCTTATTTTGTCTATTATCAAGAAAACGAGGAGTATAGTTATTAGGCTTTTTAAAATTACTATTGGTAGAAGGACGATTGTAATGTTTATTGTTATTATTAAAATTACGGGATTTATTAAAATTGTTATTATGAGAATTTTTATCATTATGTTTAATATTAGGCATAGGGCGAGTATTCATGGAATTTATAAAGATGGGGCGAGTAGGAAATAATCTAGTGTATCCAGCAGTATATGCCTGTGTAAAAGAATGCCAGGGAGCCTGGTATTCAGGCTGAGTTACTATTGTGCGTAAATTATCATTTAAGCCATTAATGAAAATACGACGGCGTTCATTATTTAAGGGTTCATTCTCCGCCATTTCAATAGAATCCATACGAATTCCATCGAGACGAAGAACGTAGTCTTCAAATCTGTTAATGTAGTTGCCAATCGGAAGGTTAGCTTGTTTGGGTGGTCGTACCGACGCACCAAGACAAGCACGATGGCCATCTAAAGTCATCAAATCAACTATTTGACCAAGAATGGAAGTCAATGTATTAGACTCGTCAGGATCTTGGCTAAGAAGGTAACGATCATAGTAAGATTTGATCAACCCGCTATCCTTACTAATCAAGGCGGACAAGTATGGGGCAGCTAGCTTATCAAGGATCTCTTTACGTGCGCTATTCTTAGCTAATGAGAGCATTGCTCTGTCAAGTCTACGTATGTAATTTTCAATACCAGTGACGGTAAATTCTCTCAAATAGGGTATAACCTTACCTATTTCCTTACGAAAAGCATCATCAAGTTCCTTCTCATATGAGGGTAACTCGAGCTTAAGGTCATTGTCAGTTAAAGTTGGGAGTGGGAATTGACGAAGTGTCTGAGCTTCATCAAGACCATAATTAGTAATTAGTTGAAGCAATTCAACATTTTGGCGCGAACTAACCTGATTTTGTTCAGCTTGGGAGAGGCTCTTGGCATCCATTTGTTCCTTCAGCCATTTAGTTTTCAAGAGGCCATATGCGGCAGCAAAAGTCTTGCTACTGTTGTCCAATTTAGTAGTATTACGTTTAAATATTCTACGTAACATAGTAAAATCCAGAGGCTAAATAAATTATAAAGAAGGTTAATGCACGGAAGTAAAATGCGATATCAACGATGTAACACAGATGTAGATGTTAACTAACTTATTAGAAATTAATAATGTTATCAAAAAATTTAGGTGCCCTAGTATTCAGTAAAGTAACGAAATTAACAATTATAAATGTTAAATGTAATACGCGATATAGAGTAATAAAAGTATCGCCATAAGTATCAAGTATGTGAGACTTATCAAAAAAATGTATTGCATGATGCGGTGCCTTCCTGTCTACTGAGTGAACTAGTAACTTAAATGTAGACAATATGTAAAAAAAAAGTATATCAAAAAGAGTCATTAAAAAATCCGCACTTTGTGTGCTGGCTATGCTAATACATTAACTAACTACATTCCCTAAAGACGTGGTGGCACAATGATGAGCCATCCACCAACACCACGTAGTACATTTGAAGGACAGAAGGCCCGGCATCCTCTATCCTTGTACTTAGTAGCTAGTTGCACTAATATCTCTCGTAACATGATAAAGCATGTCTGGGCATAAAGTAATAAATAAAAAATAAAAGAAAGTGAAACTAGACTTAAAAAGAGAGATATGTGCCGAGGATCCTATGAAATATAGAAGGCAAACTATAGGTATAATATAAAATCTAATGAAATTGAGGTATTTGATAACAGAAAGTGTAGTAAGAATAAAACTAAGAGTTACTACCATCGTTGATACGCGAAATCAGGAACAATGATAGAATATGCTCAAAAAACTACAGATGATTCGGGTGTATAGCGGATTAAAGGTAAAGGGCCATGAATCACAATTGAATTACACAAGGTGGAACCTCCATGTAATCCAGATGGATCCTGGGGAACCCCTAAAGGGGGTTCCAAATATAATAAATTACACTTGAGGTTTTATTCAAACTTTTATTTAAGATAATTGTATAACATAAAATAATATGTGTTGTCTGTTACAACATACACAAAAAGTAAAGATAATTGTATAGTTAAAAAGTATGTTCTTTATATATTGTGCCTCCTAGTTATGTCCTCCTCTTTCTCTGGTATTCCTTTGACTCATACTTCTCTGGGGTTTACAAATGGAAGATAAAACATTATTCAAAAATCATTGATAAATTTTCTTTTAAGTCTTAATATCAAAGATAAAATAACTTTTGCAATATTATCTGTTATAAAAAAACATTACATTTTTTATCATCGTTCAAAGTCAGAAGAAATAATTTATCACTGATCAGATAGTATGTTCCAAAATGATCAGTGATTTTTGTCAAAACTTATCACTCATCAGTTTTATCACTGATAAATGTATCACTGATAATATTATCAGTGATAAGTGATAAATGCCCATGTCCGATGATAATAGATAAGATTATCTTACGAATATCTTACGCAAATCTAAAGAAATATATACTTACCGTGTATTGAGTTTAATTTACAAAAAAAATCCTAAATTTATTTTTCTAGAATTATTTTTCTTGTAATTTTAATATTTTCTGGAAAAATTTCCTTGTCAACCAAAATTGAAGAAAATTTTATACATGAAATTTTATTTTTTTAATTGAAAAATAAAAATGTTATTATCAAAAAATAATACTTTATGTATTTATTAATTACAATTTTTTAGTAAAATTGGGCACTATATTAATTATCTGTATTTTCTTTTGTTATGTCTCAAGTATAACTGATAAATAATTTAACAGCAGTAGAAGTAAAATAATGAAATTTTTTAATTTTTAAGAATTAGCAGAGGATATTTTACAGAAACAAAAACAGTATAGTTTTAAAAAATGCTAAAAAGACAAAACTATGCCGCCAGCAGGGGTCGAACCTGCGACCTTGGGCTTATTAGACCCACGCTCTACACTCAGAGAGAAAACATCACCTCAAGGTGATGATTTCGTCGGTTTTTGTGAATATACTAATTCATCACCTTAAGGTGATGATTTTAAAATATATACAAAAGAGATACTTTCTCCCAATAAAATGTCTCAGAACATTTTTTTTTGATAATACCTCCATTTATAGTTATATTTACAATAAATAAACAAACAGATAAAATACTTTTATTATAAAGAAATATTATAACAATAAACATCAAATCATATAACAATTTAATAAAACTAACCTTAGTTGAGTGATTGTCCATATCTAGAAGCTTGAACAGTAAAAATTGTCCATCCTATAAATAAAAACATTGATGAATGTTAATTAAAACAATAACTTACTTGTATACTTAAATATTCCTGTTAATTTTGAAATCTAAGTAACAATCCCATGCAAATGCCTAAAAAAATACCTAGATTTTAAGTAAAAAAAAACTTATCTTTATCTGTAGTTTATTCAATTTATAAATAATTAGTCGGCACTCCTTAATTTACACCTAAAATAGAAATATTAATAAGTTAAAATTAGTAGAAAAAAGTTACGAAATGACAATGTTTTGACAAATTGATATATAATTCCAAAGTTGTGTTACACCTTCGTAAGACATCTTCCGTATACTAAATTCTAAATAAAATCATCACCTCAAGGTGATGATTCTGTTCTGAGTGATAATGCAGAATTATTTTATGATATTTCGCAATAATTTTATGACATTTTGTAGTATTTTTATCGTTAAAATTTGACATTAATTTTAGTTTATTTTTTAATTTTAGGATTGTTTTATTTTTTATATTTATAAAGCTTATTCTCGAACTGTTTGAACTATGTTATTTAGGATTATTTTATGTTTTTAAAATCTTGGAGCTCTGTTCTTAAACTGTTTCAACTATACTGTGTTTTTTATGCTTTTATATTTAAAGGTGAGTTCGTATGCAGTAATTTTATTATGATATACATACGATATACATTAAAAATAAATTATAAATTTTTTCTTATTAGTTCTACGTCCTCTTTTGTTATTTCCCAGTCTTCCATCATTTTACCCCTTATTATGTTTGTGGCAAATAAGCAAACGAAGGCACCACAATCATATCCATTATTTTGTTGCGGAATATTTCTAGAAACTGAGTGACTCAAGTTTATATGATGGGCATTTCTTATTCTTGAAACTATTCTTTCCGCGACATCTTCACTCGTTGAATTTAGAGAATCATAGATAAAAAAACAATTTTTAGATCTACTTAAATGCCCTAATATCCAGTGAGACCCTCTTTTGTAGACGCCGGCAGTATTCATAGGCATGAATACATTTTCATACTTACATAGTCCATTTTCAAATATTAACTTAAGTCCATCATCTATAAGTTTCTTATTTTCAATTTTATAAAGGCTTTCATATCCTAAGATTGTAGATATATGGACATTTAAAAGATAACTTCGTTCCCCCTGAAAATGTTATTCCTATTTCATTTAAAATAATGTTTTCTATATTCATGTCTGTGAACCATTGTTTGTGGACATTTTCGTTATCGTTACTTCCATCATTACAACTTCCATACTCTATTTTAACTTTCTTGACAGCCCTTATTTTTGTGATAACACTCAAGAATCTATTTGAATCTCTACTTTTGACATAATCATCAAATGCCTCATTTTTATCGTTCATTTTTATCCTTTGTAATAGTCTTGGAGCATATTTCAAGTCATTACTTCTATAATTTTCCATTTCCTTTTCTTTACTAGTAATCTTGAATCTTTCTATTTCTAATTGTTTTATTCCTATTTCTGTATCTAATTGGAGGTGTAATAAAGCTTCAGTATACCTTCTTAGTCCTAAAGATGGTCCCATTTTTACATATCGTGACAAAGAAGCATGATATATTTCTATGTCATTTATTGTGATTGTATGTTGTTCATATTTTGATAACATTTTTGCCGTTTCTATGTTTGACCAATTATTCAAAAAATAATTTTTGAATTCTAACCACTTAATTCTAATATCAATATTATCTTCAAAACTAATAATTTTGTCTATTATAGGTCCAGCTTTTTCATGAATTCTATTATATGGAAGAACATAAATGGAGAAAATATTTCCTATGCTGAGAGAGTATTCAGATTCAGCTCTTTTTTCTTTTATAAACGTCTCCATGATTCCTGTGTTTCTAAATACTTTAAAAATGGTTTTCATAAAGTGAAATGTACAAAGACCTATTTTTTCAGCTCCAAATCTTGACCTCAAAATATTTACAACCGTCATTTCTTTATCAAGTAACCAACGATTAAAAGAGTAAGAAACGTTATATTTTTCAAATTTTAATTCAATAAAATTGATAAGTTCATCATAGGAGTCTTTTTTTTTATTCTTCATCAAACAATATATCAGTGGAACAAATATATTTTGGCCGTTTACGTTGATCCTACCCATTACTGTATAGAGCTGTGCATAGTCTTTTTCTACATAACGGAAGGTTCCATCAGAAACTACAATATCAGCTCTTGACAATCTTATCAAATTTTTTTCAGTAGCAAATATCAATATGTTCTTGGATTTATATGCAAAAAAGTTCTCTGGATCTGTAGTGGTCGAATCTAATGTTGGTATGAATTCTGATTCTATTTTATATGCAAATGATTTCTCTTTATCTTGGTCACAAACTACATTGTAAATTCTTTTTTTCATACCATAATACGTCTAAAATATAATGTCAAGATTGTCGTTTCAAGTACTTACTTTGAAATGTGATATAAATTCAGAAGCTGGGATGTTATTTTTTAAACAATAATTGATTATGTTTTCTTTAAACTCTTGATGTATAACATTTGGACACAGTATAGAATTCAAACATTTTAGTATGAATAGGTGCTCATAATGGATTCCAATAAATTCAATCAACAAAATTGGCTTACAGTTCTTATTATGAACGGATTTTAATACAACTGGTGTACCATTTTCTATCTTTGCTGTTGAAGCACAAGTCTCTACAAGTGAAAAATACGTGAACTTATAATTATTAGAATTTTTATGACTAACCTTGTGAAGAATTTTCTGCTTTTTTACACTCTTTACAACGGAAATTCCCTGTTTGAGAAGAAAAATCAAATTTAGCTGTTTTTTCTTTTCTTGATTTATTATAAACTTTTTTTAAAAAGTAAGTATTGCCCCTAATTTTCAATAAATCTTTCTCTTCAGGGTTACTTTTAATAAAACAGAGATTGCTGTTCTTTCGTTTTAATAATGCATTATGGACAAATAGACCAGAATCAATTAAATCAAATGCCTGTAAGTCATGAATAACAAAATTCGGAGAAAAATCTTGGATATCCATGCTTTTATCACTCTCAAGATCAACTACCATTTCTTCTGGGCCAGCAACGTCGAGAATTTGTGGTTGTGTAGGTAAAATTGTTGGCTGATTTTGGAAGATAATATTTTTGGAGCAATTATCATAAAATTGGAGCGGAGGAGATGGAAGAAGAGGTGATTGGGCAAAAAACATTTCTGGTGGGAGGTAGACTTGACTTTTGGGTGCTTCGTTATTGCATCTTATCTCAAGATCCTGGAAGAAAAGTGATATATAAAAGTTTAGATTTTATTTATGAAAATTTCAAATATTTTATTATTTTGTGCATGATTTAATCTTTTTATTTTTCAAGAACGTTAAAAGCAAACTTACTCTTAGTTCTTTCAAGTGCGTTCTAAAAGTATTGTAACTACAATAGGTACTTCCTTCTTTACTTATAAATAATTTATAATATTTATTATAATTTAAAATTTCTCCTTTTTTGATACATTCTTGAATTTCTCTTAGTATTTCTACTGGAAGGACTATTTTTCTTTTTGTGTTTACCATATTTGTTATAGTTTGACTGTAATTATAAAGAAAAATATAATAATATTACCAGAATAGGATAAAATAATTTATTATAAGAAAAGAAATTAATATAATGTTTTAATACCAATTTAGGGTAAAATAATTTTATTGTATGAGAAGAAAGTAATATAATATAATGTAAGCGGTTTATTATATGTAAGCAGAACAAAAGAATTTTTTTAATTAGTAGGTTTCATTTACCTATATAAAAATTAGCATAATTCTTCTTGTATGTACCAAAGTTAAAGTCATTATCTTGTGATCCATATATGTATACCATTCTTTTATTTTATATAATTAACAACCAATATGTTATATTATTAATTATGCAATCTTCTTTTTGTTATGTACTTTTGTAATCTTAATTAATTGAAATCTTTAAAAAATAGTGTTTTATATTTGTTAATTTCAGTTAAGGTTATTCTAATAGACATTTTTATGTTATTATTTGTTATTCTTACAATCAGTAAATCATTATAATTCCACACTTCTTTGAATTGTTTTATATATTGTATATGTATTTTTTATATATATAAAATAATAAATTTTCTTTTAAATTCCTTTGTGTTATTCATTAATTACAATTTTATTGGAATAGAGTTTTTTTTACTATAAATATACTGCCAAAATTGAGACAACTTTCCCATAGCTCTCTCAAATTTGAGACAAATTGGTGGCCAATCAGGTGTACCTCCAAGTCTCGCAAGAAAAATAATATAATATTTATATTAGGCGTTTTCTTAATTTGTTAATTTAAATCAATTAATTAATTGGTAAATGGAATATTTTTATTAAAAAAATGGTCTTTCTATTGTATTTTATTTCTTTTTTTATATACTTTTATATTGACTCGTTAACGTATGCAAGAAACGAAAAATGCAACGTTAGCGTTTTTGACCCTTTTAATTTCATAATTAGACTTTGAAATTTTGCATGGAGGTAGATTTCAACATGGACTACCATAATTTAAAAAGAAAATTTCAAAAAAGTTTTTCCAAAGTGCAGATAATTAAGGCCAAAGTGCCAAAAATGGTGATTTTTTTGAATTAATGGCCGGGCCGTAAATTAATAATAAATTTAACACATACACATACAAATTTAATATGTATGTGTGTCATTACTTTGTGTTAAATAATTTTGTTATAATAAAGATAAAAAAATCGTTGATTTTTGGCATCTCCAGAAAATTTTTCGTGACAATAATATTAAAAACAAGTTAGACTTTAAAAATAACAGTACCAAAAATCTTAGTTTTTGGTAAAAAATATACTTTTATATTGAAATTCATTTTGCGCACTCAAAAATATGAAAATAAATATTGATTTTTATATTATCACTTTACCTGGCAATATAAAAGTATCGCCGTCCCAAGCATTTGAATCCTTTTCGCTTATGATTGTACTATATTTGAAGCAAACATTTCTTTTAAATTATTTACATTATGCTCTTGATTTGTTAGAAATTAAAACATTTCCTTTTGCAGATGTTTGTTTGTAAATATAATATTTAATATATCTTTATTTTTTATTATTTTAATGAGAAAAGTTCTTATTATTTATTACGTAATGATATTTTTTTGTAGTCTTCAATAAATATTTTAATGCCTGGGACGGCGATACTTTTATATTGCCAGGTAAAGTGATAATATAAAAACCAATATTTATTTTCATATTTTTGAGTGCGCAAAATGAATCTCAATATAAAAGTATATTTTTTACCAAAAACTAAGATTTTTGGTACTGTTATTTATTTTCATAATTTTTTGTGACAGTAAATTAATTATCTACAACATTATAGTAAAAAATATTTCTGTTAAAAAATAGCCGAATTTACAGTTTACTTGTATATCTTTTCAATCATGACATTTGATAATTTTTAAATCACTTAAGTCAATATTTTATATTAAAAAAAACAGTAAAAATTTAAAAATTGCAAATTTTCAATAATAAAATAATGACAACTAAAGAAAAATTTTTCTTGAACGGGTTTAACCCTTTCCCTGCCAGAGATTTTTTTCTTTGTATCACGCACTCATGGTGTGTAAAATTGGAAAAATACTTTTATATAGAAGAAAATGTTAATAAATAATTGGTAATATATTTCTTCAGTAGGAAAAAAAGCAAACAGGCTTAAGTTACAATTTTTCTTTATAATTCTGTTAAATTCATTTTAAAATTTAATATTTAATTGTTTTTTTAGTTTATTTTTTCTTTTTTAATTTTGTTTCATATAAATATTTTTAAAAAAAGATAGAATAGCATTATTCCAAAATTTCCCACTTATAACATAAATTACCACTATAAATTAACATTTTTGTTTATGACGCATATATGCGTCATCCGGCAGGGAAAGGGTTAAATTTTTAAAAATATACATTAAAGACTTTGGAAGTAAATGCCTGAAGCTTTTAAATCCCAAAAGTTTGAATTTTTTATAAAGTCTAACTTGTTTTCAACGTTACTGTCACGAAAAACCTTTTGAAAATGCCAAAAAAATTACTATATTTATATTTTTATGGTAATAGAATTATTTAACATATACTAGTGACAAACATACATATTAATTTTGTGTGTGTGTGTTAAATTTATTATTAATTTACGGCCCGGCCATTAATTTAAAAAAATCACCATTTTTGGCACTTTGGCCTTAATTATTTCTACTTTGGAGAACCTTTTTTGAAATATTCTTTTTAAATTATGATAGTCCATGTTGGAATCTTCCTCTATGCAAAATTTCAGAGTCTAATTCTGAAATAAAAGGGGTCAAAAATGCTAACGTTGCATATTTCGTTGCATCCATGTCTAGTCAATATAAAAATATATAAAAAGCAAAAAATTTACACTCAATAAAATCTAGTTATTTAAAGTTTATACATTTTTAAACAATAATTGATTGCGATTAAAAAATAGTTCCGACCATGCAACATCTCTTTTCAAAGAAAATGGAACTGCAAAGAGATAACATTTTATTGTATTAATTTTTACATTGTATATAAAGCATAGATATGTACTAGTAAGTAAAAATGATTTATCACTAGTAAATAAATGTTTTATGATTGTCTTAAAAAAATTTTTTAAAGAAAAAAACACAAATGATGCTTTTGTGGAATATTTTTGGAGAAAAAATATGCCACGAGCCGGGATCGAACCGGCGACATTTAGATCTTCAGTCTAACGCTCTCCCAACTGAGCTATCATGGCTGTCAGAGGCATGCCTACTTCTCCACTACCATAATTATACAGGTGGAGAAGTATGCATATATATGACATGGTTCTCCACTAATATATTATGGTAGTGGAGAAGTATGCTATATATATATATCTATTTCTCCACCATAGTATATTCCCATGAATAACTGATAAATCTAATCAGTATATTATTTTAAATGGTAAATAATTTCATAATTTAATGAGTTTTTTTAAAAAAAGTCTTGAAAATGTGGTATTAATTTTTGGTACATTACTCTTGTACTATAATAACATAAAGAAACTTTATATACTCTATGTAGACATTGTCTTTATATGATTTATAATTTGCATTAAATGGTTTGAAATATATTAAATTGAAAGGATTTTTTTTGAACAAATCATTTTGTTAGTGGATAGAGTGATAATTGTTATTTATCTATATCATAAATATAATTTTGATATCAAAAGTTATCATATAAACAAAATTAAATTTTTTATTTCACTTTAAAGTAGTTTTCCCCATCAATTTTTTATCTATTTCATAATTCAATGGTATACTACTAAAAAATTTTTTCACATTTTGTGATTCTTCAAACTCTTAAAAAATCTAGTAATTCGAAAGATAAAGTCATAAGAAATTACCAATTAATAAAATTAAAAAAATAAACTGATTAGGGTATATTGTTATATATCTAATAGCTTTAATTTCTTATAATGTTACATATTGTTTGTAAAAAAATTATAACTATTGTAATGTATATGGGTATATTTTAATAAATAAATAGTTTTATGTTTACATCAGTTATAAAACATTAGAATACAATGGTATTATTTGAAATAACTTGTATATAGGAGGAAAATGAAAAATCAAATTAAACAGTAAATATTTTTTTTACAATAATTAACAGTTTAAAAATAGTTTTTTTTATACTTTTAACCATTTAATGCAAATTACTAAATTTTTATAAAAGAATTTATTGTCATAATGTAATGAAAAACAAAATTGAGTAAATATCTTTAATCTTGAATTAACAGTAAGACATTATTGATGGGAATTTATTGCAATATAATATTTATATAAATTTCAACTTTCAATTTTTTAATATTTTTTTATAAAATGTAATTGATTATTATTTATTAACATTCCCAATATTGTTTTTTAATAATTTAAACGAAAAAAACAAAGGATTTTGTAGTTTAAATGATAATGTCACATAATGTCACTTAATGACACATAATGTCACATAAAGTCACATAATGTCACTTCTTGTGGAGAAGTAGGACGCCTCCTGGCTGTCAACGTGAGGTACACATGATTGGCCACCAATTCTTCTCAAATTTGAGAGTGTCATGGGAAAGTTGACAAAGATGTTTCAAATTTGAGAGTACTTCTAATAGGGAAAAAGAAGAAATATCATTCCAACAAGGCAAAAATTAAATAATTAATAGTTTATCAAATAAAAGGAAAGAATATAAGTTATGATAATAATAAAAAAAAATTGAAAACCTATAAAAATAAAAATCAGGGAAATTTGTTTTCCAAATTTTAATAATTGGCCATCATATATTATTTACTTGATAGCCAATCACGATATGTACGAAGGAAAATTTCATGATTTGCCAGCATATATTTGCTTGGTGGCTAATCATGATATATACACGGGAAATCTAATGATTGGCCACCATATAATTTTATTCGATGGCCAATCAGATACGACTCCCTCTGTGAATCCGTGGCGCAACGGTAGCGCGTCCGACTCCAGATCGGAAGGCTGCGTGTTCAAATCACGTCGGGTTCATTACTTTTACTGTTAATGGGAAAATAAATTATACTTGCTTTTGATTACTAAGAAGCTCTATTTTTAACCTAATTAAGTTCGATAGTAAAAATATTTTTACAAAAATTACTTATTTTTACAACTAAAATAAGGAAAATTTTAATATTTAAAAATTTATATTATGCAATAACAATAAATATAAAAATATTTTCAAAGCAATTTTAAATATATAGTAAAATATGTTAAAGAAAGTGAAATATTTTTTTCTTTATCAAACATTCTTTAAGACATGAAATATATAAACTGATATCAGCGGCAATTATATAAAATGAAAGCATATTAGCAAATTATTTATACTAAGTAACCATATATAACATTGTAAAGATAAACTGTTTTATTTAGTAGAAAATATTTAATATTATTTGTGTTTATTTTATTTCTAAATCTATTCAATATAGTTCTGCTTATTAAAGACAATTCTTGGCAAATTACAGTTTTATAGAGTAAAATTATGATTATTCAACATTATGTTCCTAAATAGTTGAAAATTTAACGAAATTATTATTACACAAAAACATATTTTACCATACTAATTTTGTAATTTAATAAGAATAGTTAGAAACTCTCATACAATTTGTATTTAGTGATATCAAGAAAAACAAATTACGTTATTTTATGTTAGTAGCAAAAAAATCTCAAACTAGATTTATTTAAGATTTAATATTTTATGAGACATGAGTATAATTATAAAGTTAAACGTTTTATTAGTTATGAAACGACAAAGTCTTTAAAAATAAAAAATACTTTTATATTTTAAACTGATTTTTATAAAGAAAATTATTTTTAAAGAAAAAGATAGTGCCGCATACAGGGTTTGAACCTGTGACCTTTTCTTTACGAGAGAGACGCTCTGCCACCACTCAAAGTCAAATTGCCGCCTATAGGTGACAATATCTCGAATTTTTAGGAATCTAACAACATTGTCACCTACAGATGACAAAGTCAAAAAATAAAAGACATTGTCACCTAGAATTTTTACTAGGTTCCAAATGTTATTCTCTTTAAGATCACAAATTAAAATAAAACTACACACGTTTAAGGCAATATTTTTATTTATAAACAAAAACAATATAATAAATAAACAATTAAAAACATACCTAATAAACTTTTTCTACTCTCTTTTTGCGATTTTTCATTGCATCAATAAATTCAAATGATAAAATATATATATATAAATTGTTAAATTTATAAACTTATCTGATATTTGTGGTTGTTTTTTATCCAGTAGCACAATCATTAAATCTAAATTAAACTATTAAAATGGTAGAAGCCACTTACCTATGTAAATGAAAGTATAAACACTTCAAAAAACAATGCCAATGACACAGCAACATTCCTAAAAACAAAGGTTCAGTAACTTATTATGGATATATAAACTTATCTGATAGTTCTGGAAACATTCTGACAGTTGGTATTGCTGTTAAACCTAAATTTGACCATTAGAATAAAAAACAACACTTACCTAATATTTCAATATCATTTCGAAATCTAAAAACAATAATTACTATTAAATTTAACTAATTTAAACTTACTTGGTAAATTGTAAGACATTTTTTCACTGGTAACATACTTGATCTCTAAAAATAACACTAATTAACAATAGAAATTAGACTTTTTCTCTTCAAATTAAATAAAATTAATGAGACAAAAGTGTCTTGAAATAATTCCTTAATGTTATTTTTATGATAAACGTTGGAATAGAATTTACGTATTGAAAATTCTACTTAGGAGATATTGTCACTTGTAGGTGACACTTTGACTTTGAGTGTACCACTAGGCCATTCACTCAAATTCTAATTGTCAAAAAATTTGACGTCAAAATTGGCTGTCATTTCCAATTGTTAGAAAGTTGTTACATTATTCCAAAGTGTTTCCTAAAGAAAAATTTTTGAATTTCTCCATAAATGATATAAAATATACTATATACTTCTTGTGTACTGATTAAAAATGTTACAAAACATTGATAAAAAAATATAAACATTAAAGATTTATTAACAATAATTAGATTACTATACAACAATAAATAAAGATAAACAATAATTATAAAAAGTAGTTTGGTATAAACTTATCTGATAAAATTCCTATTAATCTTCAAAACGTTCGGCTTTATATATCCAGCATAGTTTGTAATTATAAACCTGTAGCCTACAAGATTCTATTTAAACCGTCTTCACATATACTCTTATACGAAATTAACCCATACCTAAAATTATTTATATTAATAAAGAAACTCTAAAAACTTATTTCTTAGTAACTTGGACAAGCTCCAAAACATTCCTTAGTGTGGTACCTATAACGATTATAAATATAGAAGTATTATTTATTTATAGAAATATACTTACATAAAACTTATCCTCAACAGCTAGACTTTTCACAACAAAACATTAAAACTAAAAGTATGCATTAAAAATATCGTACAAAAGAATTATTAATAACATATTAAGAAGTCAATTTTGTTAAATTTTAACATAAAATGATAATTAATACGATTGAAATATAATATGAGGGAACATTTAACCAAATACTATATAATAGTCGGGATTTTCTAATTGTCAGAAAATTTTCCGTCTTTTTGGTAAACACCGGAAAAAGAAAAGCAAAAGGTTTTGAGTGGAGGCTGCTCGGGGTCACTTTATTCCTTTATAAAACACTATTTCAATTCAATTTATTTTTACCAATGTCCTTGGCTCTTTAATAATTTTTAAGTAATATCTATGTATCTTTTTTTCAAAATTCTGACTAAAATCAATTTTGTTTTAAAATTTATTAATATTTAAAAGTAATAATTAATTTAATACCATAATACAAAAAAGTAATAAAATTATAATAATTAATTGATAAAAAAATTTGTTAAATTACTAAATTAACATTAAGGTTTTGTTTTAATAGTAAAGAAATTTTTTATTTCCTAAAATTCAAATCCAGTTGTTATTTTCAACTATTTATATCTTTTTTAGACAAATAAAAATGTTATGACAAGTAATTTGTTTCTTACTTTTTACGTCGTGATTTATTTATAGATTATTTGTATTTGTTTGACGCATCTTTGTCAAAAAAGTAGATTGTTAACTTTAATGCTTTTTTAATTTCAATATAGTTGTTGTTAAGATCTTCATAAACTTAACTTTAAAAATGCGCTGATATTTATTTTCACCATAGATTCTAATCGTTGTAAATATAAAAAAATAGTTATTTTTATCATACTACTTGAATTTCTAATCAAATTTTTTTAAAAGTTTATTAATAATGTACAAAAAAAAAGATATATCTATTATTGTTATGAAGATTTATATAACATTTGTATTGTAATGAACGGTTGACTGAAAACGAACGAAAACCAGTCTGTTCAACAAAAGAACTAAAAATCAAAAATATACGCACCAAATACTTTCAAGGTCTTTGGAGAGTATATAAGAGGTAAAATTTATATAAATTGTGTGTTAGTAATTTTCGGTACTCAAATAAACATCTATAACATTTTTGTATTTCTGCATTCACAACACATTGATTGCAATTGATTTCAATGGTATAATTTTTACAGATGCATAAATTTAAAGGAATGAAAGATATTTTAAAATATCTGCTTATATTTCTATTTTATTTATCACAAATTAATAGCTTAATAAGAATTATTTTATTCATTTCTTTTTATAAATTTCACCAAAGAATAATTTAACATTTAATGTCTTTACAAAAGTGTTAAACATCTTTATGCCAAACTTTGATTTACTTTATTATTTATATTTGCAAAGAAATCGTCATACAATCACTTTCCATGGTTTTTCAGTAGTACAATTTCGACTCTCCACCGGCAAGCTGGGTGGCAAGGCTTTTCTTCAATATTTTGCACCAAAAAGGCAAAACGTTATTCCAACCAAAATTTTGCCGCGAACATTTCCAAATAATAATCTCTTTCATATAATGGACAATATCAAATACATTAATTAATCTTTATATATGAGAAAATACCTATCTTGTTAAATAAAATAATATTTAATTTATATGCTTATTAAAATTTGATCTAAAGAAAAATGATTGTCACATGAACTCTTTTACCAAGTAAATTAAGGAAAGATTATATATAATTTTTCGCCACATATAATAAATAGCTTATATCAAAAGGTAGTCATTAAATAATTGGCTACCATTTATCGATAAACTAAAAAGAAAGATAGTTATAATTGAATTAAACTGCACTAATATTATAACTATTTTAATTTATGTTATAAAAAGGTGTTAATTTATATTTTTCTAGATACTTAATTATGAATGTACAAGGATTTCTTGAAGTAGTTGAATCAAAATATCTTGATAACTATAAGCTTCTATCTATTGACCACTTAGGAAATAAATTGTCTTTACCATTTGTAGGTTCATTTTTACCGTCAATCTCGGAAGTACTGTCCACACCCATTTTTTTTCAAAAAAATAAAAACTTATTTATTTGTAAGAATAATTCATTTAGAACAATGGGCATGTATAGAATGAAATCTAATTACTTAGTAAAAGTAGAGATTAAAAAAGAAAAGTTTTTAAATATATTGTCTGTTTTTAAACATATATTTTTTGATAATTCAAATGAAAAATTTTAAGTGTTAGTAGTAAAAATATTAAGTTTAATGATAATATGTTATTAGGGTAAATCATCTTTTTTTGGATCTTGGTTTGAATTTTCTAAAGAGTGATATAC
This sequence comes from Strongyloides papillosus, assembly GCA_005656395.1. Taxonomy (NCBI): domain Eukaryota; kingdom Metazoa; phylum Nematoda; class Chromadorea; order Rhabditida; family Strongyloididae; genus Strongyloides; species Strongyloides papillosus. The sequence continues at coordinate 1,569,293 of SRSI01000078.1, read as the reverse complement.
TTGATGTAGATGTCAATGATATAAATATTCTTGAGCTTGAAGCTCACATAGCAAAATTACTTAAAGTAAATCTTTGTATTTATGATAATGGGTACTTATACAGCTTATTAAATTGCATCTCAAATGACTACTCAAGAAATTGTCTTATAGTATGCTCATTCTCCAAAAATCAAATAATTATTTTCAAATAGTTAGTAAAGTTTTTCCATCAAGTTCAACAAATTCTTTAAATTTTCCTCGTCTCAATTCAATTGAAGAAGAGTTATTTTTTTCTTTTATTCTTAAAGTATGTTTAATATAAAATTTAAAATTTTACAAAATATTTAGGCATCACAAAACAATGTACAAGTTAATGTAAGTGAATTGGAAATAGAACTTGATAAAATAAATTGTAAAAAAGGTTACAAAGCAATAAAAAATAATCTTCAAAAATTAATGATTTTGATAGAAGAAGGTGGAGATACATCAACAAGATATGAAGAGTATAAAAATAAGATTTCCGTAACTACAGTTGATGTAAATAGCAAAAACATATCAACAGAAAATATGTTAGATGGATCTTCAAGTGATGAAAATAATAATGGCAATTCAAATAACTATAAAAGCAAAAGAATTTTATTTGATGTTCTTGACTTTAATTACATAGTTGATGAAGGCAGTTTTATTTCAAATTTAACATCTTTTCGTAACAGTAGAAATAAAATTTTTATAAAATGTAATCCTGAAGCTGATATATTAGAACTAGAAGGATATGCTTATACGTGTCATGGTACGAATGAATCTAAAAATGGAACGTTTTTTTATTATCGTTGTAGTGGCTGTACTGTTGTTGAAGATTCTACAAATATAAATCAAAAAAGATAAACTTACACTATTTTTCAAGAGTATGGATCAAGTGGAAAAGTGTTAAAACCTGGTAGAAATAAATTTCACTGTTCTAACTGCTTTCCAATTAAATTTGTAAAGTTAATGAGTAAAGAAATTGAAGAATTGATAAAGCATTTAGTAGAAAATTTGATTTCAGACTTTCAAATAAATTATACTACACTGAAAAGGAAATCGTGACATTTTTGGCTAAAAAAAATTAGCTATTCAAAATGAATATTTAGCATAAATAATTCAAATTATAAATTTCTAACGTGACATAAATTTAGTGTCACGTTATAGAAAAAAAATAATCACGCCAAAAAATTTGAATAAAAAATTTGTAAATTTATGATAATTATTTTCTTCAATATTATTTTGTTTCCTACCAAATATGAAAAGATTAGCTCCCAATGAATTAGCATATAATGATTTCAAAGAAATTGGAGAAAATGTAAACCAAGTAATTATAAATTATCTTTCAAAAAACTACTTTAATCAACAGCAGTTAATTGATTTTGAAAATTTTCTAATACAATTCATAGAAGTATTTAAAAATAGTGATTTATTAAAAGTTATGAAATACGTTAAATTCAGTTCTGATATAAATAAAGCGCAGAAAACAATAAAGAAAAAAGAGCTTACTGAAGCAATAGCTCCGAATCATCGTATTAAAATGAAAAATGAAGTACCCTGTTTTCACTATATTAATTTGATTAATGATTTAACCTTATATCTAGATAAGACAGGAGGCCTGGAACCTGAAACGAAAATTATTGAAATTGTTTTAGCATTAGATGATTGTGGAATAGGTATTTGAAAATGTTTTTATAGTGTCTTTCTTATTTAATATTTTAGGAAATCCTATTGGAGCATCTAGATCAAATGTTTTAATTACACATGTTGGATATTGGATTGTTAACAGACCTCATATTAAAAGTTCTTCATTAAAACACTATCGTACTTTAGGTATCTGTAAATCATCTTTTGTGAAAAAAAATAAATACAATGAACTTGTTATCTTTGTGGTTAACTATATTAACTCTTTAATTTTTGATTATCAGGATGTTGTTCGAGAAATAAAAATTGTTTTAGTTACGGGTACGTTAAAAAAATTAGCTTTCAAAAATAATAAAAGAAAAATATAAAAATCTATAATTTTAATATAAATGCAAGTAACATTTTAGGAGATAATGCCTTTCTTCAAGTTTTACACAATAAAACTCAAAACTATAGAGATTTAGGGACAAATAACTGTAGAGGGTGCAGCTTAGGAGGACGACAGTGGAAACATTTCGTTTCTGTTTCTTTAGTAAAACGATATATATATATGGAAAAACAGATTGAATTCATACCAAATTTAAATCACATAATTAGTGATCCATTTCATGATCTGATGCACGGAATTGTAGGAGTTGTGATGTATCCTCTTTTAATAATTGTACAAATAATTACTGATATTTTAAATAATGAATTATGTGATTTTATTCTAGATGAATCAAAACAACTAGGGTATTATGAAAAAATATGCACAGTTTTTAAACCAAGTATGATTGTAGTACCACAAAGATATGATCTCACTAACTTTCAAAAAAAAGTTAAATTGTCAGTGTCAGGTACACAATCACTATATATTCTTCACTCATTTTACATTGTTGTTTGTAAGATTATTGAGGAGAAAAAAGACATTTTGGATAGTATTTCAAAGATGTTACAGATAAAATCTTTAATTGAATGCTTACTTAATCTTTGTTATATGACTATGGATCATGAAATATCTGTTCATGAAGCTATTAAAATAACAACAACAAATGTGGATCATTTTTATAAGGTATAGTTTAAAGTTTTAAAAATTGACTTTCTTATAAAAGCAATATTTCTATAAAACATGTTTTAATAGAAAAATTTTAAAAAAATATTATTAAATGAAATTAAAATTACTTTTTACAAGTTAAGAATCTAGTTTTTTAGTTATTATGGGAAGTTTTACCAGGTTTTCGAATAAGCACTAAATTTCATAATATATTGCACTATCCATCTGCAATCGAACATTTTCATCTTACACCAGTGAATTGGAGTTGTCTAAGATTTGAAGGTAAGTGACTAATTTTTTATTTATACTTTCTTTAAGCAAGCCATATGAGAATAAAAAAAATAATGAGAAATAATAATTGTCACATAAATATTGGTTTATCGATAATTAAAAGTATAATTATTCAAAATTATTTTGATTTAAATATATCTGATAATTGGGAAGATGGAAAACACGTTGACGAGAAATGGAGTTACAAAGAAATTGAATATGAATTAAATCAAACTTATAATGATGCTGAATTTATTGAGTCATTTGTTATGTCAATTGAAACATAGTATAATTGCTTTAAAATTATAAATTTATTTCTGAAAATATTAATTATAAATCATATGCATTATTATTTAAATTTGTAAAATTTTTACATAAATTAAAAATTTTTTAATAAAAAAATCATTTTCCTTATTTTAAAAATTTCTAATGAGAGAAGAAAATCAAGATCGAGTTACCGTTAACCCAAATCATCTTCAAAAACTTGAAGAATTATTGTTACATAATCAAAACGTTAACAGTGAGGTAAGAAACAACATGATAATATAAAAAAGGCCATTCTTTAATTTAAATCATTGTTATTCAAAAAAACGTAATTTCTTAGATCAATGGTCTTATAAAACACTACCATTACTTAAATAGTAAATATTTTTAACTTCAACATACTGATTAAAAATTTTTTAGATTATCTAAAATTTAATTACATTAAAAAAAGATCAAATTGTACAAGAAAAAACAATAAAAAAAGAAATGGAAAATATGTTTAATGTTTTAACAGCAAAAATTGATCAACTAAAAATATGTAGTGATATTTCTAGCAATACAACAAGTAATAGTTTAAGCACAGGAAGTAATGATTCCATTTTTACAAAAAAAAATAAATTTGATTCAATGATTCTCAATTCTTCTGTAGACGTCAATATGAATTGTTATGAATATAAAGAAAGTTTCAGAAAAACATCTGATTTGGTATTGACTGAAATGTTGGAGCAGCATGATGCTGTTCTTTCTGCTATTGGTGGTAGAATTTCAATGAATAACAAAAAAGTTGCGGCCATCGTTATTTTAACAAAAAATGAAATTTGGTGTGGCCATTTTAAACTTGGTTCAAATTCTCTAGATGATTATATGGAACTTAAGGTATGTTATGTCTAAATATAGCAATAAGATTATGCGAGAATAATGATTAAGTTCAAAAGTCATTAAAATCAACACTGTAAACTGATTAAATTGCATGATATAAGTCATTTCTATATAATTTAACTTATTGATATTTCTTTTGATTATAGTTAATTATTATATTTGTTAGGGTTAGTTAAGGTTAAAATAAGTTATTGAAAATCTAGCGTTAAGAAAGCATATTAAGCCCACTAAAGAAATTGTAAGAGCAAAAATATATGTAGTAGTATATACTTGTTTAAATATGAATTTTAATACTATTGTTTTGTAATATCGTGATTGTGATAAATAGTGTTATTGATAAAAAACTTTTATATTATGTATCTAGAAAGAATGTACAATAAATATGAGTAAATTTCTATATATATATATAGAAAAATAATATTATTTATAATATATATAGTAAAAGAATTGTAATCTTAACAGTTCTTCTTATCATTGTTTGTTTTTTTATTTAATCGTGTAAAGAAAATTTATCTCTAACAGTTTGTGGTATATAAACACAAAAATTCGGTTACATGGTTTTTTTGGAATTTCGTTGTTTCGTAGTTTTTACCTTGTAACCTCAATTGTAATGTACTTTTATTTTTAGTGTAGAATAGAGATAAGAGGGAAATATAAATATATTGTGTGTTAATTGTAATTGATAAAAACTAAAGTAAGTTCCCTCCTTTTTACTAGCTAATATTACCATAACTGTTAGGTGGTCACTTGTGAAATGTTATCTAAATTGTAATTATTTTGTCTTATTTGTGTTATTGTAACCTACTTGTAAAATAAATTAATCTTTTATCTTGCATTATACACCAACAAAACTTATAATATTTTTACTATGTAACCAACTTTTAAATTTAAATTAAAATTTTAGGCTTTTGCTGAAATGATGAATTATGCTTCAATAAAATTTAGAAATAAAAATGTCAATGTAATTTTAACAAGTGATTATGTTTTCAAGTTTTTACAAAATAGACATCTTAATTTTTGCCTAGCTTATCTAGGTAAAGGAATAAGAGCTGAACTGGGAAAACAAATTCTGGAAGCTGAAAAAAAGTTCCTATCATTTAAGTACACCGTTACTCAGTCAACGTTCGTTACAAACATATTGAATGATACGGGAATTCTTGGTAGCGTTGAAGGAAGTATCAATGACTTACAGGTATATCTCCAACGTTACGAAAAATTCTCAAATTATTTTTAACTGTGATAGATATAACAAATGATGACTTTAAGTTGTTATATATAAATACATATCGTCATGAAATGATTCATTCTTTTGTCATAATTGTGTAACCATTAATAAACTATTATATGTATATTGATATCTAACTTAACAAATTGTATTAAATACTATCAGTGTAAAATTTTTATTGGTCCTTATACTATCTAAATTAATACAGTAAAGACAATAAGTATAAGTATTTTTATAGAATAAATGACAAGATATAATTTTTTACTTTATAGAATTCTTGATAACAAATTTACTACTACAGAAAATTTAAGATAATATATAATATTTATTTAATTATTTATTAAGAAACTTTCTATTCTCGAAAAAAAATTTTGACGGATATTTTTTTTATCTTAAAAGGAAAACAGCCAACATTATATGATCAATACAAAACAAATATAAATATTACATTATTTAACAAAACATCATTTTGCTTAGATTAAACATGTTATTGAAAATTTGGTATGTCCACTACATTTCTAAAGTTTTTTAATACTTTTTCTACTAAATTATAGGTGTGACAATTTTTTGACATAAAATAGTGTCGTGGTATACCTGAACCAAGTAAAATAAATTGTAACAACTTTTTGTATTGAAAGTCAACTTTCATTTTTGGACAAATGATTGTAGCTGAAATGTATTTAATGAGGATAGATTCAAAATTTTCTTCTCTCAAAATAATTTCATTTTCAACGGAAGCACAATATAATCCTGTTTGATTGTCTATAAAAATTCCATTTAAAGGGTGTCTTGCATTTTCAATACTACAAAAAATTCTTTCAATTTTCGTTAATTTACAGAAGGAAGAAAGTTGTTTTGGTAGTGATGTAGCTGTATATTCTGTTGGAAAAATGAATCTATGATTGAAAGGAATTGTAGTCCTTAAAAAATTACATACTTTGTGTTGTTGGTAACCTTCGTGTCCCAATAATTGTTCTTCGTAATTAAATTTAGAAATAATTTCACTTAAATTTGTCTCTAACATAAACTTTATGGGTAAAATGTTGTCTTTGACATTTCTACATATATCAACAATATTACTCTATAAAAAATTTTTTTTAAAAATAGTAAGATTATACATACTTTATCTTCAAAGTCCAAATTATCAATTTTTTTATCAAAAACTTTTATTTTATTTCTTCTACGTTTTTGTCTTATTCTAGCAGATAATCTTTTAGGATCAAAGAGAATATTAGTTCCGATAATTTGACTCATAAACTTCATAAATTTTATATAACAATTTCTTTCGTAAGCATTATCAAAACCAATGTATTCACTAAACAATGTTTATTATGGTTAATGTTAAAAGCTTACCAAAAAATATTAAAGAAAAAGTTATTCATTGTTTTTACATGAATCTCTTCTTTATGAAACATTTCGCTATCGTTATTACAAATTTTTATGTATTTTAAAGCATTGTTCATACCATTATCATTTTTTGCCAATAGTTCAAGCCTGTTTTTTATATCTTCCTTTGGTAAAATTTTAATTATGCAACTTATAGTTTTCATTACAAACTTTTATAGATGAAGACGTCATTGTTCTTCCTATATAAATGTATAAAAATTTAAATGATATATTTTAAAGAATTATTTTTATTAAAATTTTCAAATAAATATATTTTGAATATATAAATATGCACTTTAAAATATTAAAAGTTAAAAAGTAACAACAGAAAATTTAATAAAAAATAGTTTTTACTATATATATACTTCTAAAAGTGGCTTCACCAAATTATAAACAAAAATTCATCCTAGTTAGACAATAAAAGTTTCAATATTTTTTATTTTTCATTGAAAACTAGTAACGAAACAGAAATATCATAATCGCAAAGTTTTGTAATGTAGTAATTACTCAAAAAGTTCCAACAAATAAAATATTTAAAATAAAATCTTTGTAGTATTTATGGCTTTTTTTTTAAAATATTAAAAGTTTTGAATAATAAAGATTACTGTCTTCTCAAGATAACTTGTGATTCATTAAATAATTTATTATTTCTTTTAATACTTTTAATTGTATTTGAAGAAGTAAATGTTTAAGATATAATTTAAAATTATATTAAAAAGGTATTGTTCACAACCAGCTCTAAAAATAATAATTCTATACGTTATAGAAGCAATTTAAAAGGGTATTAGAAACATTCTAATTTTAATATAGTAAAAATTTTAGCAAAATTTAAAATGTTTCCATTTTTTTTCTTTTATATTAAAAATAAATTATATTTTAATGTCTACATTTTTTATTTGAAATAAATTAATATGTTTTCGAGATCGCTGTTATTTATTTCATTTATATTTTTTTCCAAATAGTGCATCATAATAATCATTTTTTTCAAAAATTAAACTTGTATTAAAATTTGACTATTAATTTTTTTTTTACAAAAAGAAAGAAAAAAATGTCACGCTAGTAAAAATTTAAATAATTATAGAAAATTAAAAAAAAATTTTTTTAGCGTGACAATTATCACGTTTTGCTTTTCAGTGTAGGAGTAAATTTTCAACAAAGCAATTATATGAAAATTGGAAAATATATTTGCATGATATTTTTTAACATGTTACTGACTCCTCAAAGTTAAGAAATATGCGCAATCGTTATCATAAATTAAATGGTATGAATAGAAATAATTTTTATAGTTACATTCGCTATACAATAAATTCAAGTTCTACAGTTAAATTTCCACTACTACGTTTTCCTGGAGATACTTCGAATGGTTTAGGACCAATAATTGAAGATGTAATTTTGTCAAAAAATTTTATTATGTTTTCAAGTTCTACAATGCTGCTAAAGTTAAAAGAATGTAAAATTTTATTATCTGATGGATGCTATTCGTTGGTCAATAAAAGTTACTATGCTCAATTATATACGATACATGGAAAATTAGAAAAAGAATGTAGTAACGGGGAAAAAAGAGATATATGGCTTCCGTTGGCCATGTTATTTTTAAAAGGTAGTTCTGAAGCAGTTTATACAGAAGCTTTTTCTTATTTAAAAAGAATTCTCTATATTGAGCACAAAGCTATTCTTTCACCTGATGAATGGATTGTTGATCGTGAGTATGCTGCAATTAATTCAATAAAGAATACTTTTGAAATACCACAGGAGAAAATTAGTCTTTGCTTCTTTCATTACAGCAATGCTCTTTTTCGTGAAATAAATAGTCTTGGTTTGACGAAGGATTATCTCTCTTGGAAGAATCCTAGAAAAAAGCACGAAAAAATTCTTGGTGTTTATATTCGCCGTGTCTTTTCATTAGTATTTCTCCCAGAAAAAGAGATTATTGAAGTGTACAAGAAAATTAAATTGGATCTTGATGATATATGCAATTCTGGAGATTTAGAAGATGTAGTAGTTGAAAAAGTTAAGAAATTTTTTGATTATTTTCAAAAACAGTGGATTTATTCAAATATTTTACTATCTTCACTTTGTAAATATAGGAAAAGTTGCCGCTCCACAAATGTTGCAGAATCTTTCCATTCTACAGTAAAGAGATTTGGTGTTTCAAATACCGTTACTATAGAAAAAGCAATGTCCAGACTTAGAGAATATCTTGATGAAGTTGAACTTAAAATTGTTCGTTTACAACTTAATTCATCTCGTTATTTTCCTTCTCTTAAACGTCGTACATATCGGTTGCTAAATGATAGAATAAATGAACTCCAAGATAATTACGATAGTAAAGAAATAACAACTGAAAATTATCTTGATGCTTTGTCACGTTTAGTTCTTCGTGAAGAAATAATAGCTAATCTTGATGGTACATTATCTCTTTATAATGGTAACTTGGAAGATAATATTTGTGAAGTTTTTGATTCAAGTACGCAGCAACATTCTCTTGAAAATGAGCAAACACCAATTGTTTATCCTCTTCGTAAGATTCCACAATCATTAAAGCATGCAAATATAAATGGTATTATTAATAGTGGTCTAAATTGTTTTGCAAATTCAGATATACAAGTGATTATCAAAATAGATGAAATAATTAACATTCTTAAGCATGAAAATTCTACGTCAAAAAATGAATTGAGAGTTAATTTTATAAATTTCTACAACGAATACAAGAAAAATCTACTACCTGTTAATTCCCAATAATTTTATTTAAATGAAAAAATATTACAATTTTTTGTTCCTCCAAAAATGCATGATGTTTTGTGATTTTATGGATGTTTCTTTGATAAATTAAATGAAGAATTGCAATTGGAAGTATGCAAAAAAAACTTTAACAATTTAGTGAAGTGTTACTTAATGTTAAAAGCTGTTGTAATTCATGTAAAAATGAATCTTATTATTCATTTCAAAGTTTATATTTAAGAGTCAGTATTTTTTTAACTCGCTCCAGAATATGTTGAAATTGAAAATCTTATTAAGGTATGTTTTGATGTTAAGTATGAATGTCACCAAGTTTTATGTACAAATTGTTAAAACAAAATTAATTTTAATGAATTTATACAATTGAAAAAAGTCCCTTAATATATGTTTGTAAATATTGATAGAAATTCAAGTTCTATATTCAACGATGCTGCTGTAGAAATAGAAAGAAGAAAAGTATATGATTTTGTCGGTACCGCATATGTAATTTGCGGAGCTATTACATATCATAATCAACATTACGCGGCATATGTTTCTTCAGAGAAATTATGGGTACAATTAAACGACTCTTTATGTTCTACCTGTTTTAAATTTTTTCAAGATCAAGTTATTATTGCTGTTTTGAAAAAATATTAGTAGATAAGTACTTTTATTTCATTCAAAACATTTAAAATTATATAACAAATCACATTGATAAATGAATTATATATATAAATTTTCAGACTTTATACTATCATAAAATTAAAAACTAATTCGAACCTATAATAATTTATACAGAGTGGCCCGCATAAGTCTTCCCAGACATTTGCATATATATCTCCGTACATAGATAAGCTACAAAAACGGTATCATAGTCATTTAATAGCTGAGATACATACTATTTTAAATCTATAAATTTTATAACGAAATATGGATTCTGAGCAGAGTTGTAAACTTTTGGAATTTAAGTGCATTTTTCGACTTTCATCAACTGTGACTTTTTTATTTAAAAAGATTTTTCAATAATTGTAACAGATTCTGAAAGTAAAAAGACTTTTGCACCAAATCAAAAAATTTCATGAAGATTGAAGTTTAGCAACTATGTTTAATTTTTAAATAAAAGAAAAAAATCTCGGTTTTTATCAAAATTTTAATGTTTTTTTAGAATAAAATTTTAATCAGGTAATTTTAAAAGATGTTCTATCAATATTCCAATGAGTAAGCGAAGCTCTTTCGAATAAGTGTAGTATCACTAAACTTGATTGAGTTTGAAGACAGTTATAAATAGTCAAAAATTGACTATTTTTTACAGTAATTATTCTAGTAAAAAAGAAAATATGTCAATCTTTTTCAAATTTTCGGGTACGGATTATGTTTTATTTTCAAAAGTATTTAAAATATTGCTCTACTTTGATAAATACTTGTCAATATTTTTAAAATGTAGGTATGAGATTATGAGTGAATATACGAAAAATTTAAAAGACACGTTATAATTGTTCTTACAGAGTAATATCTAAACAAATAATATAAAATGATAGTAAATGGTGTGAAAATATTGAAAAAAAATTATATTTTTCTTAAATTTGATTGATAAAGAATATTTCAGTTTCTTAGGCAACGTATGAACAAATAAGTAATAATCTGTTAACTAATATGTATAGGTAGTGTTATTATTGCTATTAGGATATCATAAAGATCGGAAAAAGTATTATTTGTATTTTGATTTCTTAGTGGAAATGTCAAAAAGTCATCTTTTACAAATCATAACTTCTTTCAAAATTAACCACTCTGAACGGTCATATAGTTATTCGATAGAGCTTTGCTTACTATATCAGAATAGCAATAAAATATTTTTAAAAATTACCTGGTAAAAGTTTTATTGTCCAAAAACATCAAAACTTTGGAAAAAATCGAGATTTTTTTTTTATTTAAAAATTAAACATAGTTGCTAAACTTCAATCTTCATGAAATTTTTTGATTTGGTGCAAAAGTCTTTTTACTTTCAGAATCTGTTACAATCGTTGAAAAATCTTTTTAAATAAAAAAGTCACAGTTGATGAATGTCAAAAAATAACCTAAATTTCGAAAGTTTACAACTCTGCTCAGAATCCATATTTCGTTATAAAATTTATAGATTTAAAATGGTATGTATCTCAACTATAAAATGATTATAATACCGTTTTTGTAGCTTATCTATGTACGGAGATATATATGCAAGTGTCTGGGGTGATTTATGCGGGTCACCCTGTAAAAACATTTTTAGAATATCATCAAAAATACATTTTAAAAAACACATTTATCACAATTCACAAAATGAAGGTATCAATTGTATTTCTAACTTTTGTTTACCATAAATCATAAATTTAATGAACAACTTTTTTTTAATATAAATAAAAATTATTATTTTGGAATAACGTTTTGCCGCGTATTTGTAAAATAATTTTGGTTATACAGTGTAACCTCTAAATAAGAGCCTTGCCGGGACCAAGGAATTTGGTGACTATTTAGAGGTTTTACTTATTTAGAGGTTATTCAATATATTAATAATAATGATAACTAAAATCTAATAATATGTAAAAATATTTATTAGGCAATGTTAAGTGATAAGAGAAGTGCCGTATAAAGTAAAAAAACAAAAAGAAATAAATATTAAAAATAGTCTAATTATAATTATTTATCATTAAGTAAATTATTGAAAGTAATCCGTGATCTTAGATTGAGAACTGTGATTAGTGATATGATTTACTATCTTATCTTCTAAACGGGCTATAAGAGGAAGACAATCATCTAATTTAGAATTTTTGATATAAGTTCTTAAATCGTAAAGACCCTTAAAGACTTCATCCTTTGTTACTTCTTTAATAATTTCTTCATCACTTCCAGAATTACTGACATCATTATTATTAAGATCATAACATTCTTCCAATTTCAAATTACCACACGTATTTTCATTATTCTCTAAAATATCAATTTTAGAAAATTCACCAGTAAGTTCATTAATAATTGATTCTTCAATAATCATATTTTCTTCTAAACCATCAATTTTTCTTATCCATCCCCCTTTTCTGAAGCAATTATATATTGTTTCATTAGAAACCATAGAAAACGATTCTTTTGTCATTATTAACGCATCATATAGTGTAACAGTTGATAAAAATTCTTTGAAACTTTTTTTATTTTCAGCAAATACTATCTGACGTCTTATCAACATTTGTCTATACTTATCCTTAAAGCATTTTATTATTCCTTGATCACAAGGTTGACACAGAGCTGTTGTTGATGGAGCACACCGGTAAGATGACCGGATTTTATGCTTTTTCGTGCATTTTGGCGGGTAGAGACGCATTTTTATAACTTTAGGGCGCATTGTAAAAATGATATTAAAACATTTTGTATTGTTATTTTTATTAAAAATTAGGTATTATACATTTTTAAAAATTCAAAAATCCCAATTTTAAAAGTGTTTTTCACCTCAAAAAATACCCAAAAATGGCACTTTTTGGGACTTTACAGGAGCTACCACGAGATTTCAAAAAATATGAGACAGATGTCATTCGATTCGTGAACTTCTTATCTATAGCATATTTTTTTTTCAAAGGATGTTTTACGACTGGGGAAAAAGTTATGAGGCAAAAAGTAAGTTTACCTCAAAAAGTACCAAATTTTATTGTAAAAATAATAAAAAATAATTGTTAAAATTATAAAACATACTTAAAATTAAAAATATATATTATAAAACTTTTAAAGAATGCAAACAAATAAAAAAAGCAAACAATAAACATGTAAAAAATCCCAACAGGCTCTTTATTAAAACAAAGAGATTTTTGACTAAAAATGCTAACAATTGTTAGTTATAAAGGCATAAACAATTAATTTTTCTTAACTATTTGATTTATTTACTTATCTCAATATGCCTAGAAAAATAAAATTAACTTTATTAAGATTTAAAACTAGCTGTCTCAATTTAAATATGCTAATGCATAAACAAAAAAAAGAAATGAACTTTTTAAAAGCCTTAGGACTTTTTATATAAGTTCTAATTATTCATTACTGATGAATTAACAAAATGTTTTGAATATCTACATTTAAGGTTTGAAGAATCTTTGCAAACATTTAACTTTAACTAGAAAATTCTTTGTATTACCGAAATATCATATATTTGATTAATCATTTAGTTAAATTTATTGGTGATTATGGGACTTTTTGGTATTTCAGTGAGCAAGAAATTAAAGGTTTATATGCTTGACTTAAGAATTATTCAATTAATTTTCATTATATAAATTATAATACCACAAAACAATAAAAAAAATGTTTTATTTAATGGGAATAACGAATAATTGTCATGACTTAGAAATTGGTAATATTTTCAAAATTTTCTCGTTTTTCTTACTTTTATATACTAAGTATTTAAAATTAAATAAAAATACTAGGAAAAATTACGTAAAAACTATTTTTTCGTTCTTTATTATTAAAAATTTGGTACTTTTTGAGGTAAAATTACTTTTTGCCTCATAACTTTTTTCCCAGTCGTAAAACATTCTTTGAAAAAAAAATATGTTATAGATAAGAAGTTTAGGAACCGAATGACATCTATCTCATATTTTTTGAAAACTCGTGGTAGCCTCTGTAAAGTCCCAAAAAGTGCCATTTTTGGGTATTTTTTGAGGTAAAAAACACCTTCAAAATTAAAATTTTTGAATTTTTAAAAAAGCATAATACCTAATTTTTAATAAAAATAACAATTGAAAAAATTTTAATATTACTTTTACGGTGCGCCTCGAAGATATGAGATTTTATAAAAACGACGCGGAAAAGCGTCATTTATGTAAAATCCCGTTTTTAATACTACGCGTTAGCGGTGTGGGAGGAAGAAATTTAAGTGTTATTTGTGACAATTGGATTTCTTCATCTTGCTCTAACTTATGACAACTCGCATTATCAACGATAACTAAGATTTTTCTTTCATCTTTTTTTAATTGTGTGTTCCATTCAAGCATAATTTTAAAAAACAATTTTCTACTCATCCAGGCTTTTTGTGATTGTAAATACTCATTTGAAGATATATTTTTTCCTTTAAAACATCTCGGCTTTAGATGTTTTCCTATCATTATGATTTTTCTTTCATCTCCCAAAATATTACTTCCTATCAACAAAGTGACTCTAGATTTATCCTTCTTAATACCAGTTAATTGACCTTGAGTTGAAGTTAATGTTCCATTTGGACACATCTGTAATTGCATTTATGTAGAAAAAAATTATAAGTTACCTTGTAAAAAAGTGCTGTTTCATCTAAATTAAAAATATCTTTATCTAAAAAATCACCAAAAAAATCATCAACTTGACTTTTCCATATATCTGCCGATAGATGATCACTTTCGCCGGCTTCACCATGGAACTTTTTGTATTTAATGTTATACCTAGTTTTGAATTTTTGAAGCCATCCATTTGAACCAGTAAAACCATCTACGTTATGAATTCTCGCTAACTCTTTACCTTTTTCTTTTAAGATATCTCCTGTTATAATCAAATTATTGTTTGATTGAAACCACGTGTATAATCCATCATTTATAATTTCATATTTGCAAGTACGTGGTTTTTTCATAGCTGGACTTTTGTAAAATTGTTCTTCTATAACCTCTCTATTTTGAAATATTCTTTTTACTGTTGATATGTCCAAACCATATATCTTTGCAATTTCTTTAGTGTCGCTATTTCTTCCAAGTATGTCCATTTTTTCTTTTAATGTTAAGCATTTTCTCTTCATCTTCAACGTCTTTCTTTAAGTTTTTTTTTTTTGTGCGGGGATTACTAAAAATAACAAAAATTAAAACAACAATTAGCTAAATTATACTTATTTTAATATCACGTTTAACAAAATTCTACAATATTTTTTTTATAAAATATATATCTCAAGGTGTACGTACATCATACCATGTCAAACACCATCAAAACAAATTTTAAAACTACTATAATTTGACACATTCACCCTTTTTATTTTTTGTATAGTAAATGGGGTTTGTCTTAAAGAGAAAAAGCTATAATGTAATGAAGATTTTTATTGCTTACTCTACTCTAGTTAATTAAAAGACTATTTAGAGGTTAAAATGTATGCAAAAATGCATATGATTTTCTTTATTACCATGATTATTTAGAGGTTTTTTTTATTTGGAGGTACTTTATTTAGAGGTTTTTTTGTATGGGAATTTTAAAAAAAATTTCGGGACCAGACTTTAGGGTGACTAAATAGAGGTTTCTCTTATTAGGAGGTTTCTTATTAAGAGGTTACACTGTAATAGTGTTTTGCCTTTTTGACAGAAAATGTTGAAGAAAAGTCGTAGCACCGGCTTGTCTCGAGGTACACTTGATAGGCTACCAATTCTTCTCAAATTCAAGAGTGTCATGGGAAAGTTGACAAAGATGTCTTAAATTTGAGAGTACATTTTAAAGTTAGAAAAAACTCTATTCAAAAAAATATAAATTAATTTGAAAAGTTAATACTTGACCAAGTAGAATTAAAATTAACAAAAAAATTAGTTATAACAATGGTAAAAACACTGTTAGAATAACACTCTTGAAAAATTTCCTTGTATAATTTTATATATTTTTGAACAATATGTAGTGCCAATCTATTTTTATATATGCGAGAGATTTGAGAAAGCAGTCTCAAATTTGAGAGTATTCCTAATAGGAAAAAAAACATCGTTCTAACAAAGCAAAAGTTAAATAATTAATAGTTGATCAAATAAAAATAACGATAATTGATAGATGTAACAAATGATGATTTTAAAACGTTATATATAAATAGACATTGTCACGAGATTATCCATTCTTTTATTCTCATAATATTTGTAACCATTTATAAATGTATTATATTAATATATAAATTAACAATAATAATCAAAAAATATGATAAACTACAAAAAATAGTGATCAGAAAAATTTACTTTTCAAATTTTGACAACTGAGCATTATATATTATTTACTTGGTGGCCAATCGTGATATACATAGGGAAAATCTCATGATTGGCCACCATATAAATTTATTCGGTGACCAATCAGATACGACTCCTTGTCTCTGGGTAATCCTTAACACGCTAATAGAAAACGCGTAAAAACTTCTGGCATAAATTTTGCTGGCATAGTTTTTTAGAACATTTTTAACATACCAAATGCATGACAGATAGATTGTTTTATACAGATCTGGATAAGATGACTTCATCTATCGTACACTAGAATCTTTATATATTTTGAAGCATTTTTCTGAGAATAAATCTTCTTTCAGTGTCAAAGTTTCAATAAATAATATAATATTGCATTTTCAAATATTTTTGCTTAAGTAAAGCAAATAAAATTTCCAGCAAATGTTGATAAAACTGTTTTATAAAAGAAACATTTTTAAATAAAAGTATTATAGAAATATCAGGTATTTCATAATAATTTTATAAAAAAATAACTCATTTTGTGTGGAATAGAAGGAAGCTATAATAACACTTACAGATTACAATAATAATAATTATTAAAAGTATGATGCATCTTAGAAAATGAGGTTAATTTAACTACAATTAATGTTGTTTTATACATTTATTTGTTTCGTTCTTGTTTTTGACATAATTGTTGTAAATGTGATCGATTGTATCAATCATATTGAAAGTATAAAGGCATAGAGAAAACCATTACTTACCATAGGGCTTGTATCTGGATCGGAGTAAGAAATGGTTTTATTGTAATCAAGTATATTGTCTTTATTTACAGCTTTTTCTTTTGCCAATAAATATATGGTAGAAATAGACTATGCATTACACATAGCAAAAGAAGAATCTATAGAAAATATAGTGCCATACATCCATTTGTTCAATGTTAATTTCCTGTTTCTTAGTATTTCCTTGACAGCAACCTGGAATTCATTCTCCTCGACACCAATCAACGGTACACGCTCTGATTTAATTAAATCACTAATCGATGGTCCTTTATTTTGATCCTTCTGAAACATCCAATTGACTACATCTTTACCTTTTTTGCTTGGGTTGTAGTTATTTCACAACCAAAATCTTTTGGAAACTCAAATGAATTCCTTAATTTCGGTAGAATAACTAATCTCTTCATATCCAATGATAGAGGACAATAAAACATCTCAAATAAAACAAAACCAAGACTGTAAACATCTATCTTTGATTGAGGTATATGGTTTCCCTCTATAACCGGAATCCGCATGCAACTCTGGAGCTGTATACAAAGCCGTTTCAACATCTTGAGTCAAATCCCCACCTCCCTGAGACAATACCTCGTCGGGATTTGTTGCCGACCCATTATGGTCTGGTAAATTAACGTGATTCCTTCTTCCATTAACATCAATAGTTGCTAAACAAAAATCACCAATTTTAACATTATTATGCACATCAATAAAAATATTCAGTGATTTAATATCCCGATGAATCATAGCTTTTTTATGTATATAATCTAAACCAGCTAACATTTCTCTAAATAATCTCCATATCTCCTCGGGATTAGTCATCAAATTACCGGAATCGATAAGATTTCTTAATGTCTGCTTCTCGCAATACACCATCTGAATGAACAGTATCTCAAAAGTCCGTTCGTCTTTCTCATTTTTCTTTCCACATTCATTATCAGAGGATGCCTCATCGACATCTTCACTACTTCCTCTTAGACTCCATTGTCTGAAGGGCATAAGGTACTCCCAACACTTTTTCTTCCCATAGTTGATTGACTTAATGTAGATAGGTGATCGTTGACAACAGAATCATCCTCTTCGACTTCATCATTCTCGAATAATACCTCAAAATCAGAAGATTCTGATATATGTTCATTCTCTGACATTATATCATGATCATGGGATTTATTCAAATTAGATTGACTAGTCATATTCAAACCTTGTGGTGTAGCTGTAATAGAAACTCCTAGAAGCCAAGAGGCTGAAAATAAAAATAATGGAAACTTCTAGAAATAAGAAGTCGAAAATAAAAATATTTTTATTTCGCAATAATTGCGAAATCTAGTAGAATATAAAAGGGAGTAGATCAGGGACTCAAGGCAGAGTAGTTGTCAGTAGCCGTCAGTAGTTGCTATTAGTGATTGTCAGTTAGCAGTTGCCAGATGTTAGAGCTACAGTTGTGGTCATTGCAGTTCGGAGTCTACAAGGCCTGGAACTAAATAAGAAGGAAATTGTACTAATAAATAACTAATAACTATATATTTTCATTCTGTTTTACTGGTATTATTAAATAAAACCTTATTTAAGTTGTCATTATTTAATGTGGCAAACCCATTACGTAGCAAAGATAGTCCTTGATGTCTTCCTGAAATTACCATTGAATTGCGTTTGAATAGGGAATGTTAACTTTCTTGAGACTGGTGTTATCCTAGAGCTATCCCCTACAGACTCCTCATCATTATCCTCGTTGTCGCTATCACCACTGGATGAGTAATCATTGTCGTTGTATGTATAACTTGGCTCCCAATCTGCGTAACTATCTTGGTTTTCTTCACTTTTTGATTTACTGTTATCGTCAACAGCGTTTTTGTCCTTATCATTGTTATCTGCTGGGGTACTCTTGCTGTTGCCGTCTTTGCATATGACACATTTAGAAACCCAGGCATTGTAGTATCTTACAACGTTAGGATGATGTAGCTTTGAGAACAATCGTGCTTCATTAATGATCTTCTTTTGCATCTCCTTGGAACTTAAAAATAAAGGAATTCTTTTGATAGCATAATTGTTACCATCCAACTTGTTATTGGCCAAAAAAACCTCACCGAAACCACCTTTACCAAGATAGGATACCAAGAAGAAGTCTGTTAACCTATAATTATCAAACTTTGTCAAATCTTCTATTTCTTTCTTGCTAGCTCCAGGAAACCATGATCTCGGCATTGTCAAAAAATTGTGATTACACAACTGATCTATAGACTTAACTTTATCATACTCTTGAATAAAATTATTCAAATCAATCTCCTTCTGTTGTAAAGTCCCCGAACTAGTTACCTGAAGAACATTCTTCCTATACTTAATCTCTTATATCCTCGTCGACATAACCTGAAGAACTCGCCCAAGATTGACTAAATCAGCTTTAGTACTCCTGCCATAAACCTGACAATCCCCGCTACCATTCTCGGTCTCTGTAGAAGATCCATGTCTACTCAAAACCTTCGGCTTACAATCCTTCACCAAATGATCCCACTCCTCAGCAAACTTAGCTAATCTTCCCGTAATAAACCAATCACTAATTCGTATACAATCATTTGAAGTCAACCATATACAATCCAAACCCAATCTACCGTGAATTAAATTCTCCTCATGCTGTAATAGCCCCGGGTGTAGCGATTTAGGTAAGTTAATATTTTATTATTAAAATATATAAATAGGTTATTTTCTAACAATAATCAAATTATAATAATATATCTTATTTATATGATGTTTTCTGCCCCTCCTTCTGGGAGTGGCAACAATGCAACCACTTCAGAACACACACAGCCTGACAAGCAACTCTTGGTATCAATATTTCCCCGTACTCTGATTGTTCAAAGTGATCAAAGACATCTTCTAACGATCTATCAGCACGATTGATTAACTGTCCAACGATAACTTTTGTATGGACGTGATTGGATTCATCTACTATTTCTTTTTTTGTTATGAAGATATATGGGTAGAGTGATGTTGACGTTGGCTGAGTGGATGAATCGATCTAGATCGTTGAAGAAGGTACTGAAGTCGGGTGGTTGTGTTTTGGAGGGAGATGGTGAGATGTTGTTACTTTTCCTGCCGAATTGTTGGAATTTCCTGACATGGTCCCTCCATTGGAGTGTCCATTCTGATACGTAGATTTGGGAGACCTGATCGACGACGGTGAATTCCCTGACATGATTACTAGTTACCTTCCTTCTCGTTGATATGACTTCATCACCCTCTCTTTTCTGGATTTATAACATTCTGCTTTGCCCATCAATACATGTTATCATTTCACCTTCACCGACGGCACCGAGAGTTTTTGGTTTGTTGAGAGATTCAAGTCTTTTTCTTTCATAGAACTCCTTCTCTTCCTGTATCTTTTCTCGCCTCTTGGTTTCTGCCTCAACCTCCTCATAGGTAGCTTTATTGATTATGTCATTCTCCATAGACATCTGCATACTTTTCTCAGTCTCCTTAACTAACATCTTCTCATGTAAATTTTTTGTCCGTGGTTCCTATAGCTCATACAAAAAATCACTTGCTTCAGCATACAAATCAGCTATCATCGGATCACCCTTTCTTTCATCTGCCTTACTGAACAACTTATCTTTATCCCTCTCCTGAAGGCCTTTAGATTCAATGATCCCTATCGTTGGGACACTACAAAACAACAGGTAACACATAACTTTACCACAAAAAGATAACTTACTTATCAGGGTAAACAGTATTACACAAAAATTGCACCTTAACATAAACCTTATTGTTAATTTCCTCTAAACTTCACCCAACCTTCCCGTTAACATTCTCCTTCTTCACCATTTCATGTCTACTCATTGACTCTGTTGGCTTGATTAACATGAAAATATCTGTTAGTTGCCAGGTCTTCAAGGCTGTCATAGTTTCCACTGATATTATGTTATCGGGGTACATTGACTCCAGGACCATAATCTCTTACTCCTGGATTGTTTGATCGTTTGTCCTTGGTTTTTCAGATAGGAGACCTGGTCCTTCTGAGGATATGCTGTTGCTCTTTGTCCAGACCATTCTCAATTTCCGATATAATCTTTTACTAAATTTGATTATAAAAATACGAAAAAAAAAATTTCAAAGAATTACCTTTTTTGTGATTTAATAATTGAGTACCTAGAGATAGTAGACAAATAAAAAAAGATAGCCCGTAAAATCGTTAAATGATTGCTTTATGATGAGATAACAGTTTTAAAGCAAACCATTTGAGTAGAAATTTTTAAATTCTCCTTTTGATATTAACACCTCTGAAAATATATGAAAGAAGGGATATCAGTTTGTGTGTTGTTTGTACTTGAGAATATGAAAAGAAAAATATCGCGTAATATTTAGGTGTAGGAGATAAGAAAAAAATAGTATAAGTAGTACTATGAGATTAAAATAATAGATTAGTAGTGCCAGTAAAAGAAGGAAAACAGTTAATCATCGCAAATAGCAAAATGAATAGACATTAATTGTTACAACACATATATAATTGTCTATTTTTAGAAAGAAAAACACTCGAGGGTCTTAGAGTGATAATATTAAATTACTAATGTTTTTTTTGGTAATGTGTCATTGTCTTGAATTTTAATGCTAAATTAATGGTGCGTCTGGAAGATGGATATCTCGTTTTTGGAGCGGGGATGCCTTTTTAGGAATGTTACACGTGTAAAATGTAGGAGGTAAATAATTATACAAAGTGAGAGCGAGATAAAAAATTAATAGACAAGAGTTATTACCTTTTTAAAATTATAAAAAGAGTTAAAGTATGTAATTTATAATTATCTTCTGCTTTTAACCATAGGAATTAATAAATATTTAATAGTTTTTTATCTGGTTAAATACTATTATCAACAGTTGGTAGAACAAACTCCATAACATTAAACATTTATTAGCAATTTAAAGTACTTCTAAAAATACATCTTTCAATATATAGAGTATACAAAAACAATCAAATGTAGGTATGATTAATGAGAAATGATATTTTAATTACAGAAATTTATGTTTACATTAAATTAAAATTGAAAATTTGAGAGCTTCATAATTACCATCTTCAAAAAAAAGGTTTTGTTTAAAGAGAAAGTTAAATAAATAACAATATATCGTTATTCTATAGTATATTAGAAGAAGAGATAAGCTATGTTGATAGTGAACTAATTTTTTTATACTTTTAAACAATTTTTACAATTTACAACAAAAGTTAGAGGGGACTTAAGTAAACGAGGTGTTTTAAAAATGTTTTATAAAATTAGTTCTGTTTTTTTTGTTATAGATTGGATAGAAGAAAAATAAACACATATTGAAATGGTAAAGTTCTATATAAAAAAGCAAATACGCCTTTATAAATTATGAGGCATTTAGGGTGTGGTAGAATTTAAATAGAAAAAATAATTACTATCACTTTAGGTAGGAAAATGTACCTTGAAAGAGTATTTTTTCATACATATTACATAAATATAACAGATGGAAAGGTTAAAAATTATAATAAGGACAAAATATACATTATATTATTGCGATGATTGTTCTATTTATTGTAAAATTAAATCTACATGTACATACACAAATATCTACTCAGGAAAAATGGTTAAATATTTTAGATAAGTGTACACCAAGACTAATTATAAAAGACAATTATATTTTACGATTTCAAGTATGTTGCTGATATCTTTACAAGTAGTTTATTTTTTAATTTCATGAATTATTTTTTTAATGATAATATTATATGCAAGTAAAATTTTTAAATATTAATATACAGTTAAAAATAATATGATTACTAAATATTTTGTTAAAATAAAAAATTGAAAAATGGTAATATTAAACTTTCAATAATTTAAAATAATATACAGATTATTATTTAAATTTTTAATTGTTTAATAGGTAAAACTTTCTTCTGTTTTTTATCTTCGCCTATTATCTCTTCATATATAGAGTTACTAAAGGGTTCTTTACTTTCTTCCCTTCGTTTTCTAATTAAACGGTAATGTTCTGCAGTACGCGTATAATCAGAATCACCAAGAATATAGTTATCCTCGTCGTAAAATGATTTTTTTTTCAAATAATGGTAAAATCTTTATTTAATATCTTCTGTATCTGGTACTTTATCGGGACTCTTTTTATCAATAAAGCATATTATTTCAGCAAGATGTTCTGGTATATTTCTAAAAAAATCATATGTCGGTGATCTCATTCTTTCTTTTTCTCTTCTAATTAACGTCTCATCATCACAAAATTTATCCCATGGTAATTTTTTCTCATATAATTCAACCAAAATATAGTATATACTTTCGAAATCAAACTTCATACACATTTTTTCACCTTTATGTAAACCAAGGGCACAATATTTATAACTTTTTGGTTTTGATAACATTCTTTGTTCAGAAATCTTTTTTATTTCCGAATTATCCGCATTGTCTTTGATCTTTATACAATATTCAAGATCAGCAAGTAAAATTTCTTCTATGTATTTGTAGTGATGAATAGAGATAGCCTCTTTCTTTGGATTAAATTTTAACCAAAATGATGTTATACTTAAATTCCCATGAATGAAACCATTTTTGTGTAAAAATTTGATTGCTCTTAGTGAATGTTTCAAAAAAACGTGTTCACGATCCACTATTTCTTGATCTTTCATATTGAATACTTCAGCTAAGTTTATAAAAGTTCCATCCAAAACTACGAAATTTGTTCTTATGGAATCTGCTATTACTATATCAATAATAGATAAGAAAACTTTACATTTTTCTGGTTCTGATTTGAAAAAACTCATTATTTCTTTAATCATAAGATGCCCATTAACTGAGAGAGGCTTCATACAAATTTCTTTCTTAGTTTTTTTACGAATACCACTGTAACATAAATTGAATCTTCCCACTTTCACGAGACTTTGGATAGAATATATTTCATGACTCTCTTTTTCTACAATATAACATTCTTCATTAATATCAAAGTCAGGAACAACCTCATTAACATTAATGTCTTTATCAGTCATTACAAATAATGATATTATTGAAAAAAAATTAATTATTTATAGGAAAAAAATTAAGAATTTAAATATAAAATTATTCAATTTATCATATCACTATATATTTAAATTAAAATTCAAAATTTAGATAATTGATAGAATAATTATAATATTATATGGAGAGTAAAAGTAAAATAATTGTTTTGATTAAGTTTTTTTCATTTAGGAACAATTCTGGTATAATTAGCAATCATTTATTGATTATTTTTACATAATTTAAAAAATATTACTGATAGAATTGTACTTTTTTGTAGTACATTCTTATTTGTTAGTTCTTGCTTTTATTGTTAATTTCATCCTTCTTATACTTTTTTAAAATATTGTTTCATGGTAGTATAGAAGGATTGATTTTAACTTAAAGTACTTCATTTATACTTCTTCTACTTTTGATTTCTTTATATATAAAGGATAAGAAATAGTTACTTTTATAAGTTTCACTAACGTTATCCAATATTGTAATAAAAGTATTAAGAAAGTTTATTTTTCAAAATTATAAATAAATAATACTTATATCAATATGAAACATATTTTAATTTAACATACTTTTAAATTTACTTTCTTGACATATTTAGTAATACAAACAATTTTTTTTCAGATGTTTATATTGTTTTTTCTTATCGTCTTAATATGATAATAAGAATAAAAAACATAAGTATTCAAAAAGACATATTATTATAAAGTTTATATGCTAAATTTTATTCTATGATGGAAAAATTGTCTTTGTTTTTATACTATCAATATAGAAACAATCATTATAATAAATAATAATAATATAATACAAAGGATAACGAGGAATATTCTTTTTGTTAAATTAAATTTACAATTACGGCAATTATGTTTGGTTAGCTGATTATAAAAGTCGTTATAAATTGAATCATTTACATTGTTAATTTGAATATTAGATTCATTATTACTTAGAAAAGGATAAGCTGTGCTAATTATTAATTCAGTAGTTTTTTTATTGCTGTTTGATACCCATGTATTGTAATCCATTAGATTTTTTGGATCATTGAAATTGATAGTGTCTTTGAAAGAAGAAAAATTTTTTACTAGTTGCATACCTTTAAAGCTGATATAATTTAAAATTTGTGCATTTCTAGTATCATTTATGAATATTATTTCATTTTGTAAGTAAGAGGTTATAAATTTTATTTTTGATCATATTCAAATACTATATATTATTAATCATTTTAAATAAATATACCTAACATAATTTTTGTTAGTCTATATTTATTCTATTTCTTTGTCTTTATTATAAACTTAATTTTTATTACTAAAGTAATAAAGCAAATCTTTTATAAGGCTGGAAACAAAAAAAATTTTTTTAACACAATATAAAAAATTGTACTAAAAAAATTATTTCTTTTTTGCACATAATATTTTACAATGACGTAGAGTTGAAAAATCTGTTTAGGATATATGACGTGTTTCAGAACAACGCGGAGACATTCATTTATATTAAATATTAATTTATTCCACGCTTGTAATAATTTGTTTTATTTTCAGGCATTCATAATGTTGCTGTTATTCAATAACAGAATATCAATTATTTTTTTTTTGTTATTGATTGTTATTGTTAATTGTGGAAGAGATTTTTACAAAATATTAGGAGTTTCAAGAAATGCGAATCAAAAACAAATAAAAAAAGCATATAGAAAATTGGCTAGAGAATTACATCCTGATCGAAATCGAGGTGATAGTCAAGCTAATGAAAAATTCCAGGATCTAGGTGCCGCTTATGAATGTTTATCAGATCCAAAGAAACGCTCTATTTACGATCGTCATGGAGAAGAGGGTCTCAAAAATATGCATGGAGATGATGGTGATGGTTTTAATCCATTTAAAGATTTCTTTGGTGGTGGTAGTCCATTTAAGGATTTCTTTGGTGGTGCTTTCAGTGAAGAAGAACAGGAAGAGGTTATTAATAAAGGAAATGATTTGAATGTCAATTTGTACATAACATTGGAAGAAGCATATAATGGAAAAATAATTGATATAAAAAGAGTTAAATCATATTATGTGGAAACAAAAGGAACTAGAAAATGTAATTGTAGATTAGAAATGAAGACTCAAAGTATGGGAGGTGGTAGTTTTCAAATGTATCAAGTTCAAGTTTGTGATAATTGTCCAAATAAAGCACTTTCTCAAGAAATTGTTCAGTACGATATTGAAATAGAGAAAGGTGTTGATGATGGTTATGAAATTCTTAAACATGGTGATGGCGAACCTCATATTGATGGTGAACCTGGTGATTTGGTATTTAGAATAAAAACTGAAAAGCATACAGTATTTGAAAGGCATGGATTAAATTTATATACTAATCTTACAATCTCTTTAGAACAGTCTTTAAATGGATTTAAGAAGGAAATCATACATATGGACGGTCATAAGGTAGTTTTAGTTCGGGAACAAATTACACCACCACAATCAAAAATACGTAAAAAAGGCGAAGGAATGCCTGATTTTTCAGACAATACAAAAAAAGGTGATTTAATAATCACAGTTGATGTTGATTTTCCTAAAGGAACTTTATCGTCCTCAGAAAAAGAAGAAATATCAAAAATTTTGAAACAACCATCATATAAGACTAAAATTTATAACGGGTTGTAATTAAAGATTTGTTGTATTAAATATTGTGTAAGCTATTTGTGTAATACTAACATAATTTTAATAATAAATAGCAAAAAAGTTAAATGAATTAGATACTTCTCTAATAAATTTCTATTTTAATAAAATGTAAAAACGTTAGTTTTATATTTTATATTAAAAAGGAGAAATTTTAAAAGTTAAATTTAACAAAATTTTTTTCTTTCAAGTGTATCTCTAATAGATGAAACCTATTATTTAAATCCTAAATAGTTGAAATAAGTGTATCATGTAAAATATAGAGATTCTTGAAATTAAAAATAGACAAAATCAACAAAATATTCATCTCTTAACTATCACGAATTATTAGAAAATTATGATTCATTATTCTAATATTATAAAAGTAATATAGAAATTTTTGATATTTACATAATTCATAAAAATTAATTAACAAAAATTACATTTTATTTTGATAAATTAATTCCGCCCTATATACACGTTATGATTTTCTATCTATATAATAGCAAGAATAATAAATTACCATTCTTTACTAACAATGGCCTCAAGATCCCAGTCAGGATCAGGTGGTCGTAATGCTATAAAGGCCCCTAATCGTATTGTTGCTCAATTTAAAGAAGAATCTTTAATTATCTCTAGAGGTATACTTTCACACATTAAGTTATTTTTATTTCAATTTTTAGATATGCATAATAATTTCCAGTCAACATTAAAAGACGGTTCCATAGAAGTTGGAGTAATAGGATTCAAAAAAGATTCTAAAGATGGAAATTTTAATGTTTTTGAAAATAAGGTAGAAGTTAAAAATGTATCTTGTTTAACGGAAAATCTAGATACAATGACTGAATGGAGTTCTAATGTTCTTATCAACAAACCTTTGAACTGTGTTGATAAGAAATATCTAAGTTGTTGCATTGATGACACAACCAATGATTCATTTCTATTCAACAACACAAAGACTATAATGCCTCCAAATGTTAAAAAAGAAAGCGAAAATCTTAAATTTGGAGTAATCAAACACCATTCAACATTCAAATCAATTTCATCTAGTGAAAATTCTGATAATTCGTCGCTGAAACGGTACTCTAGACGTATAAGATCAAGAAGTCTAAAAAAAAGTACTACGGATGAAATCACTACAGCAAGGAGAATAGATTCATTCACAATTATCGTGGATGATAATGGACGATATAAACCTATAAATACTCCAACAGACCTTTCATATTCAACTTATACAACACCATCTGACGATATAACGACTCTTCAACCAAAAGAACAATGTACTGTGGTAAATGAAAACGATACCATTAATATCACAGAACTAACCATGAGTAACTCAAAGGCTTCATGCGTTGTGGATCAATCTAACTCCACATTCCATGGGAGTTTGGAAGAGCCACTACATGTTTTCAAAACCGAATCTCTGACAATTAGCACACCGGAAGAAGAAACATACGATAAAGGGACCTATTCTCATACAAAAACATCTAAAGAAGAGGAGAACTGTGCATTAAATAATGTTGGTAGTAATCTTGAATCCAATTCAACATTCTCTGATATGGAAAAAACTGGAGCATTATCAAAAGAAGAAAACTTATCATCTGCCAATGACTATCCTCTAGAAATTCTATCTCATTCTAGAAATTCCAATCTTAAAAATATCCAAGAAAATATTTCAGATTTAGGAATCTTAAAATCTGAAATTGCCACCAGAAACAATGCTACTACAACTACAATGATTGAAGAAAAACAACAAATAAAAGAAAGGTTACTCATTAATCCAGCATTAATTGATGATTTTCGTAGTGAAATGATTCAAAGTGTTAATGATGTTTGTGATTTTCTATCACAAAAAGTTAACAATGAGCTAGGTGTCAATTTGGTTGAAGAGAGATTAATCGAAAACACTAAATTCCTCTACAAATTTTTCTTTATTAGTTGCCGAGAGGGCAATTAATTACATAAAACTAAATAATTTATTTTACTAATAATTTTTCTATAATTGCAATTAATTTACTTATAAACTGAATATCATTGATAATTATCAATACATAATCTAACTATTTCTATATGCATTAATAATAAAATTTAATTGAATGAAAAGCTTTAATAATTCAACAAATTTTTCAATAATAATTAGTATTTCATAAAAAAAGATATTTTATTGTATCATTGAATAGTATCCCCAATAGAAAATACTGGAAATAGAAATTAAAAGAAAAATGTACAATAAACTTACTTGAAAATGATAAAAGTCATAGGAAATATAACTCTGGAATGTTTATCAATAACATTGACATCTTTGACACGTATTTTTGGGAGAACAGAAGCTGCTCTGGCACTCATACGACTAAAACCATTCTTAATGTTTTCACCTTTATTTTTAACACTTGTCAATCTTCGACGGAGGTTAATTGTACGTAATCGTTGCTTTTGATTTCTGAAATAAAAATTTATGTATTTTACTACTAAAATATTAAGGTTACCCTGAAACTTGTGTTATATATCTGGGATAATTTGGACTATCATCAATATTTTCAATGGGTGAGGTATCTCTCATTAATGGTGGTATTGGTGACATAGATCTACTATCTTTTTTTTCACTTCCCATATGACTGATAGATCTTGGTATTGATGGTCTTTTTTTATCTGAACACTTATCTTGTAATTGAATCTCTTCTGATATCTCTTTTGATATACCTAAATTATTAATATTCACACGACCCTCCTTATCATCATTATTTTGTGGAAATACTGTTGGCCATTCACTATTACACATCATATCACTACCATCTTTAACTTTCCTTCCCCAATAACTATAATTTACCATTGCATATTCGAGAAGTGCTGCAAATACAAAAACAAAACATGTAACCAAATATACATCAATTGATTTTATGTAACTTATTCGAGGTAAACTTTGCCTTACACCTATAATTTTATTTTTTTAATAATCTTTTAAGAATATAATCTGAAAATGTTACCTGTACTGATAGTTGTCATATTTAAAACTAAAAATAAATTATTTATTAAGCACAGTACAATTTAAAAAAAAATACCTGTTGTGATACCCAAAGCAACTCTTGCTGAGGTAGCTTCATGATTAATCCAAAAACTAACCCATGATAACATAACAATAAGAATACAAGGGAGATAAGTTTGAAAGATAAAATAACCAATGGATCTTTTTAAATAAAAGACAAGTGACAATCTTTGATAAGATCCTGTAGCAGTTGTAACTTGTCTATTTTTAGTTGTAATATTTAAAATAACAAATTGTGGTACTTCAACATGTGAAACACTATAAACAGGATTTTTTTCTCTCCATTTCATGATAACTTCAGAGGTTGTGTAACCATAACTTTCAATTTCAACACTACAGTATTGGTAGTCTAGAGGGTATCTTTTAAGATCCATATTACATGATAAAGTGCTCGTAAATCTCATACCATACGTTACATTACCATACCTAGATACTCTTAACATTTTATTATTCTCTGTTACTGTATGAAGAAAACTATGTTTGTCATTTGCTAAAAATAAATCTGGGCACCAGATACGATTTGAAAATTCTCCTGATAAACTTATTTCCTCAATATTTAATTCTTTGGACCAAGAAAGACGGTCATCTTGCCAATACTGATGGAGATCTCTGGAATGTAACATAAAAAATATTTTTATTTTATATATCTCTTACATTGTAATAGTATAATCCTAAAAATAAAATTTATAAAATATTTTTTGATGAAGTATAAACATACCATATTAACTTCACTAATACTATCAAAAGAAGCTAACATAATATCAAGATGTAATTCAATAGCTGGACCACCAAAATTAGGTCTTAATCTGATATCATAATCAGATAATAAATCTTCTAATAACAAAGAAGCATTATCGTATCTTTGTTTCGTTGTTCTTGTCATACCAGGACTTGATGTTGTTCCATCAATTTGATTATCATCAAGAGCCTCTGTATATGATAAATCACCTCCAACAGGAGTATCTAAATACTCATTTTGTGCTCCTCCCTCCTCAATATAACATAAAAGAAAGAGAATAAAAATAATGTTAATAAATTTGATTTCAATTAAAAATAGATGTTTTCTATTTATTTTATAGAAATATTTTATTATATCAAGCATTTTTCTTGTATAACTGTGATACTATAAAAATATTAAACATTGTCTTTTATTTTGTTTTTTTTTCTGTTCCTTAATATCTTATTAGATTTACTTTTATCTTTTTTTTTCTGTAAATAAAAATATAAATAAATATAAAATTAAGTTTTAAATGAGAATAATTTTTTTAAAGTAAAACAAAAAGTATCTCTCTCTTGAAAGTCTATTAAATTATCGGTTAATTTACAAAAAATAAATAAAAGATAAAGGAGTTAGACAAAATTTGTGTAAAGAAAGAAATTATAAATAAATATAAAAATTAACTTTTATTTAGATATAATATAATAAATGAATGTTAAATATTTTACTGTTTCATCATATTTTGATAAAGACAATATTTTTATATTTTAAATCTTTCCTCTTCAATGAGACATGAAAGATATCCACATGAATATATATGTAGATATAAATAAAGAAAGATATAATAATAAATATGTTTTATGTTTTAAGAGTATAAAAAAAATTTGGTGTTGATAGGATAGTAAATAAGAGAAGAAATTAACCAATATTTTGAAGGAGATTTTATAGAAGTTAAGGAAGAGTGAAGAATTTTTGTTGTTTCATTTAGGGACTCTAGAGACAAGGAAAAAGTGATGATTTTTTCAAGATTTTTTATGATATATTGTGAAGTGATGTATATTTATATCAAAGGAGATGGGTAATGTATATAGATGGATACTTATATATAAATTGATAATCGTACATCTCCATTTTCCGGTACTTTAATTTTTTTATCCCAGTTTAAAATATTTTTATTAAATGTACTTTGACAAAAAAGATTTACTTTAAAAATTTATATGAAATTTCCTTTTTTAACAATTTTTTTACATTATATTGTTATATCAACATAAAAAGTTTTATAAAAAATCTTATCAAATATTAAAATATTACATTCTTTCTTAAAATAATTATAAAATATAAAACGAAACAAAAGATCGTTAAGTATTTTTTAAAAATAAATATTAAAATTAATGCTACGCATATTTGCCCAAAATATATATTGATATGCCGGGAGAATTTTGCCTTTTTATTTAATCAAATTGAGTATTTTAGTAATGTTGATTAATTTGAGGGAATATGCTAATGTTAAAGTATCTATATCATCTTATAAAATTTGTTTAAATTAAATTTTTATTGTACAAGTACATTTTAATCAACTAATGTAGATAAGGAGTTTTATTTACTTACACCACAGTAATTTAATGACCCAAATTATGATTTGAAAAGTGAAGAGAAAAAATTAAATATATGTTAAACACGAGTAACATATTATTAATAATCTTAGAAATAAAGTAAAAAAGAATAGCTTTTTTCATACATTAACGTGATCACATCTGGTAAATAAAAATAAAATGAAAATTTACCCGGTAAAGGTAAAAATTATTTTTAATATATAGTTATAAAAAGAAAATAAAATAAATTATAAGGTGTAATCACAAACCAAAAATTACGAATTCCAAAAATGTATATTTTATATAAACGAATGTAAACTTAATAAGTAAGTAAAAAAAAGCACTTGAAGACACTTCATAACATAAATAAAATATTTCAACTGGAAAAGTATTTTTACAGTAAAAATTGCCCTAATGTTTTATAAAAGAATAAGGATATATTTATATTAATCATCTAAAATTTATATAAATTAGGTTTAAGTAAATTGAAAAGGGATAGAGATGAGGGTTGTGTATTTTGTATGAAATGGAAATTAGGTTTAAAGAGAAAAGATTTTAATAGAGGTTATCTCTTTTTAACGATATGGTGGATCGTGGACTTTTTATTAAAAGAATTGGACATTTCAATTTATTTTGTCAAGTCTTTTGTTTTTCATTCCCTTAACCATACAAAATTTTCATATAAAATATATAGATATATAAAAATTATACTTTTTCATCATCATCTTAACTCTATATAAAAAAAGGAGGAGAAGATAGGAAGACAAAATTGAAAGGAGGGAGGTACAACACCGGAAAAATGTTTAGATAGTCAAATGTAGTAAGAAATACATTATAATATGATATCCAATAATATCTATGGTTCTTAAGAATATTTTATCACTAATATTTTACATTATAATCATTCAAAATTAATAAACTCCTCATTTTTAATTATGGAACTTTTTCAACTATTTATAAACATTTTCATCTTTATTAATCTAACAAATTGTATAAGAAAAGTTAAAAATAAAAACACACTTGGTTTATGGAAAAGTATTGATAATCCTGGTGTTCATAATCAAAATGTTAATATTTCAAATGTTTATTTGATTCGAAATGTTACAAGAATTCTTAATACTATACTTTTAAAACAAGATAAAAATTTTAGACCAACAAATGGAGGTAAAGTTTAATATATTACTGTATATTTATAACGATGATTTAAAAAATTTGCCTTTTTTCTAGAAAAAGACAAACCATTAACAGTTGAAGTTGATATTCTTGTCATTAGTATTGGACCAATCTCAGAACATGATTTATTATTTTCATGTGATTGTTATTTTCGACAACGTTGGCTTGATGATCGTTTAGCATTCACACCAATAACGGGACAAAGTGAAATGTCATTGGCTTCAAAAGTATGTATTACTATTGTTTTCATAATAATAATTATAATTTTATAGTTTCTTGAAGAGATATGGCAGCCTGATACATATATAAAAAATGGCCAAAAAAGTTATCTTCATACATTGACAGTACCAAATGTATTATTAAGAGTTAGATCTGATGGACAAGTAACTGTGTCTCAGAGGCAAGTTTATATCATATAAAAAGTTTTATCGCCATACACACTTGATACTGTATCTATTATTTATTTATCATAAATAAGTAAATAAAAATGATAAATTCATTGAATTTTAGATTAACAATAAGAAGTAAATGTAAAATGTTCTTTTCAAAGGTAATAAAAAATAATGTGTCTATAATAAATACTTAATTGTTAGTTTCCACACGATTCACAATTATGTCATATTGAAATAGGTTCACTTGGATACTTTGATAATGAAGTAACATATATATGGAAGAAAGTTGAACTTGACAAAAGTATGAGTAACATGTTATCGCAATATAAATTAACAGGACATTATATTGAGACGACAAATCTCTCCGATCCAAGATATGATAATAAAAAATACACTGTTTTAAAGGCATACTTTGGTTTTAAAAGGCAACAAGGTTTTTATATTCTCCAAATATATACTCCATCATCCTTGATTGTTATTATGTCATGGGTAAGTTTTTGGATTAATAAAGAAGCTTCTCCAGCACGAGTGGCACTTGGAGTTATGGCTGTTCTTTCAATATCAACAATTGGTTTTACAAGTAGAAATGATTTACCTAAAGTATCTTATCCAACAGCATTGGATATTTATATGATGTTAGTTTTTCCTCATCTATCATATACCTCCTTCCTTTTTATTACTCATTACAATTATTTTTTGTTTTTTAGAACATGTTTTGGTTTTGTTTTTGCTGCATTAGTTGAGTATGCAGTTATTAATTATGCTCAAATAGCATATATTAAGAAGAAATTAGAGGAATTAAAAGGATTAGAGAATCAAAAAATGGTATTATTATAGAAATTTTTAATTATATATAATGAAAAAATAACTTTTTATTTTTTTCTTCAGATCCGACAAATGTTTGCCTCAAGTATTATGACAGCAGAGAGAGCCTCATTTGATATTATACAAGATGATATACCTATGAAGGTAGAGAATGAACAAATATCCTGGTGGAGGAAACTTTTGTGTAGAGGAAAGGAAGAACAAAAAACTTCTGGTAAGTATACATAGTAGTAAATGACAATTTGTTTTCCAATAAATCTTCATATCCCCATAAAAACAATAACTCCCACTACTTCTTTTATATGAGTGAGTAGTTGAAAATAAAATAACAAAAATAACAAAAAAAAAATAATATTTTTACATTTTCTAATAATGGAGAGTGTTAAAAGTAATCTTAATGGAAGTTTAAGAACTTAAATAAAAGAATATATTTTTAAATATACTCAAAACTTAAAATTTATTGCCTAAGGAAACGTAATAGATAAGAAAAAATTAAGGAAAATTTAATAAAAAATCGTTTTTATCTCCTTATAAAAAAACGAAGAAAAATAGTGAAAAGATTTATTTTTTTAAAATTTAATTTAGTCTTTCTCTATTGTTTTATTTTATTCATTTTTATGTAATCTATTTTTTTAGTTTTTTACAGGATGGCAATAAAAGCAACAAAGGCAAAAGAAAAATTGAAAAATCACGATCCGGCAGAGGTTGTAAACAAAATTGATTATGTATCAAAAATTATATTTCCCTTGGCATATGTTGCATTTAACCTTTTATATTGGTGTTCATTTCTTTTCTGGATAAAAGATGAAGTTGAATTGTTGGAGGTTTAAAAATGAAAATAAAGATAAGGAAAGATAATCCTTCATCAAAATATTATATGAAAAATAAAAAACTATATTATTTTAATGATTTTTATTTTTAACGTTAATAGATTATCCATGAATGATGTCAATTATCAAATTTCATCATTTAATTTCCCACATTACTATTGAAAAGGTCGATTTATTTTGAAGATGAAGTGAAATTAATTTATTATTATATAGATAAAACAAACGAGACATTATTATAATGTATAATATCAAGAATAGTACTTTTATTATCTTTAAATATAAATATAAAAGTATATGTTTTCATTTAACATTTATATTCTATTTTAATAATATAAAAAAGACACTAATATTATATATAATATTCTAAAACAATAATCCTTTAAATAGATATTAATACAAAAAAATTATAAAAATAAATTTTTATAATAAAAATTTCTCACTTGAAAATGTTATATTAGTTAAAGGGGTGCTAATATATGTAGAAAAATAAATCTCCTTCATGTACCATTATTATACAATGTTATTATGGTCGTAGATATATTAGAAGCAGTTTCTACATAGTTATACATATTTTGACTTATTTTAAGTAAAAAAAAGCCATAGACATAAAATATTATTTATAAGAGAGTAAATATGGAATAATACTTTTCATCATATTAATTTCACTAATCTTAAAAGTCTCATATAAACAACTTGTACCATGTGTCAAAATTTAAAGGAACAAAATCTAAGTATGAAAAATTAGAATTCTTATTCTTGTATAAACCTAATTGTTTATTTTATCACTGATTGCTTGTTTCTATTTTTAACTTTATCACTCCCCATCAAGAGCAAAAATTTTTTTTCTTTTATCTTTCTTAAATGTATATTAAAATATATGACATTTACCACTTTTTTTTAACATTTTAATATATTTTTATGTAAAACATATTTCTAAATTAGC
Organism: Strongyloides papillosus; assembly: GCA_005656395.1. Classification (NCBI taxonomy): domain Eukaryota; kingdom Metazoa; phylum Nematoda; class Chromadorea; order Rhabditida; family Strongyloididae; genus Strongyloides; species Strongyloides papillosus. Next base: position 1,533,037 of record SRSI01000078.1, on the reverse strand, counting down.
CAAGTTCATCTATTTTTCTTCATATTTCTTATTGTTTATGTCAAAGACAGCATAACTGTTTTCAACTCTTTTTAATTATGAAAATTATTTATAAAATAGTATTAATTTTCATTAATTATGTATAAAGAAACTTTTCCAAAATATTATTATATTTTTATTGTAATAAAAATGAAGTTTATATCATTAATTTACCATCTCCATCATTCCTTTCGATAAGTATTTAATATAAAAAAAAATAATTTTATGTTTATGTCAATTTTTATAAATTATATCTATTTTATAATTTTTTTTCTTTTTATCAATGCTTTACCTTTTTTTTGGATAGCATAAAAGTCATTATAATACTTAAATCATTAAAAATAGTAAACTGGAAAAAGCAAATAAATAAAAAAAGTTTACTTTTTTAAATGTTTTTTCATATCCTTTTATAAATATGAAAACTGTATTTCGATGTTGAGATTTTAGAATGTTTTCTTTAGTTTTTGAAAAAAAAATTACCATGTTCCGTACCTAATTTAAAGTTTTTAATGTTTCTTCATTATGTGAAAATAGTTTTGACTTATTTGTCATCATCTTATTTTTACTATTTTTGTCTTCAAATTATTTTTTAATATGATATATACTGGAAAACAAGCTTTAAGAACATGGAAATGTCTCTTCATAGAAAGGGTTTTAAAATGTTCTTTAATGATAATAAAGAAAAATGATTTAAAGCAAGCAATAAATTTTTAGCTATTCACATAGTTTTATCTAATTATTTAGTAAATAGGGAGACCTTTATTGAATCATTTTAAAGAACAAAAAATTTTTTTCTCCAGTGACAATTTGATTAGTTATATTCACAAAAGGGATGTTTTCTATGATGGGGATTATAAAGATTCTAAAATACATTGCTACTTAAAATTGGTAAAATTAACAATTTTTTAAACTACACGTTTATTTATGTTAGATATAAATGTATATTTTTTATCATTAAACAAAAAAATTTTCCTATATTTTTATATGTAGTCACATTCACATCTCTTTTATATTCTTTCTTTTTTGTAATTAAATTTCTTAACAAATTTTGATTTATTTTAACCAGGATTCACTTTTATTCATTAAAAGTCTTTTAATTATTTTTTTTCTTTTATCTATCTAGATTTTATCAATTCTTATTTGTAAATAGTAAGACTATTTTTAGAAAATTATATTTGTAATATTAAAAATTATATCGAAAACATTTTATTATAATAAAATCTCATTTTTATAATATTTAATTTATAGATAGATTTATTTATATTGGATAATATTTTAGTTAAAATATGAATGGCTCAACAGTTTGTAGAACGCCAACACAACCCAAAGGAAATTCAAATATTTATGAAAATTCTAATTTACCTAAAAGCAATAATCATTCACCATGGATTCAGTTTCCTTCTAATATTGTTAATTTAGCTGTAGCACTTAAAAAATCTGTAATATCTTCTTCACCATCCTCAGGATCTTCTTCATCCTCCTCCACAAAAGCTAATAATCTAACAACTAGTACCAACAACACAACATCTAAAGGTTTTAGATTTAAAAAAGCTAATATTTTAAAAATAAAGTCCGCTAATCCTTTAAGATATTCAACAACACAAAACGAGACAAATATTATGAAAAAAATCATTTCCGACTCTAGAAAACGTTCACAATCTTTAACAACTAATTTTGATAACAAGCCTAAACTTGAAATACCAACATCAACAAAAGAAATGCCAACAAATGGGAGAAAAGATTCATCAGTCCATAGTGGAGTATTAGGACAACAAGCAGGAGGACATTTAAAACCATCATCTAAAGAAAGTTCATCTACCACAACACCGACAACACCAACGCCAACAAATAATGGTAGGAGAAATTCTACACAAGGACAAATACTTAATCCTTTAGCTAAAAGTAGAATAAAACATTGCCTTAGAAATACTCCGTAAGTTATTTTTTTCAAAATTATTAAAATGTAGTAATATTTAATTTTTACTTTTCTCATTTATTTCCTCAAAGGTTTTTAACTTTTGAATTAATAAAATTTTCATTAAATTTAAAGATATATAAATAATTTATAGTACTCTGAATATACAAATTTATCTTTCATTTTTAGTCCCAAATTTGGACATTTAATAATGCGAAGAATGTGTCAACAACGACCAGAAATTAGAAATTTTATTCAAAATTTAAGTGAGGAGTGTGTTAATGAGTTATCAAATTCAGTGGCTGAATTTTTATTTGCAACAGTTGAAAATATTGATGATTTGCCAACTATTCAAAAGTTAGCAACAGAATTTGGGGAATCTTATGTTCAGTATGTTTATTCAGGTTTTAGACCAGAATTTTTCTCACAAATCGCTGATACATATATAGCTGAGTCATTAAAATTGGATGGTGGTGGGATGCATAAAAGATGTGAAGCATTACTTGCATGGAGTCAATTTATGCAACTTATTTTTACAAATGTTCGTGATGGTTACTATGGAAAGTTAAGAGCTCAAAGAAGATCTTCTCTCCCAGCTAATAAATTATACGCTACTAAAGTTGGTTAAAATTTTTTAAAAAAAACTTTTTCTTTTTATATTGAAATTTTAAAAATATTTTTAAAAAGACACTATAAGAAATAATATATACAACTACATATTATGTATTTATATATATATTTGACATTGTATATTGATGATTTAAATTTTGTTACATCTCGTTAATACATATTTAAAATTAAAGTATATTCTTTTCTTTTACCCATAAATTATAGTGTTTTGTTATATTTGTATCAATAAAAATATAATTCAGTTGAAAAATAAAAATAAAGCACATACAATTAAGGAGAAAAGGGTTGCATATTCTTTCAATTAAATATATAACAGAATTTTTACATATATTATAATAGAGTAAAAATATTATTTATATTGATAGAATATTTTATCTGTACATTTGACGATGTATCTTGGAGTATTCTTTTAAATGTAACTCTTCATCATCTCTTTTACTACTTTCGCTAGAAACAGTTCTTTTGTCTAATTCAATTTTTTCACTTAAGTCATCATTATCCTCCTCCAAAATCATTGAATCTCCAAATTCACTTTCCGATTCAAAACTATCCTCCTTAACAATAATACCAATTCTTTTACCAATCCAACGTGCCTTATCAAGAATATCTTGTTGCATTAATTTAAAGCACATAGCAATCAAAGCCATACCAAATAATAGATAAAAAGCACAAACAATTAATTTTTCTTGACTTCCCTCATCTAAAGATTGTCCTGGTACTATATCACCAAATCCTAAATATTTTAAAGAATTAGATTAGAAATATTCTTTTTTAATATAAATTAATTAAATGAAAAATAAAATATCTTATTTTCAAAACTAACCAATTGTTGATAATGTAATGAAAGAATAATAAGCACCATCAAATAAATTCCAATCCTCCCAAACAGCAAAAAGTATTGCACCACCAGCTATGAAAACAATAACTGTTACTATTCCAACAGAAACAGGCATTTTTTCTTTTCTACCATTTCTTCTTAAACTTCGTATACTTATGTCATCACTTCTCTCTGATCTATAACTTCTTGAATCATTATCTCTCCTACGATTGTAAATAGAATCACTATGACGAATATTAATATGACTTCCACTACCAATTCCAAGACTAGTTCTTTCCTCTTCGTGGATTAAGTCACCACCTGAAGGTAAATAACGATGATCATGTTCACCATACTCATCATCATCAGAATATGTTAACTAAAAATGAATTTTTTTTAATATATTTTAAAAACAAAATAATATACCTGACAACTTGTTTCTTCTTTTTCATTATCACTAACAGTTATGTGTGGTAATCTACCACCTTTTTCCAAATCGCTATCATGTTTTCTTCTTATAAATTTCTGTTTATCATAACCAGTTTTCATTTCAATAATTGTAGCTTTATCATCTTCGGCATGATTAATATACCGTACTGGAAGACCACCTTTTAGTGGATGACCTTTAAATGTACCACTTCTACTTGTAGGTATATCTCTTCTCTTTTTCTTTTCATAAATATTAACATTACTAACTCTTATACCACCGTGTTCTACAAAATCAATTGGTGGACTATTTAATGAATCCATGTGTGTTAAACCATGTCCATAATGATGCCTTTTTTGATTAATTGAGGAACGTGATAATGGTGCATTTGGAGAACGTGAAGTTTTTCTCTTATATGTTAGCGATTTTGAATCAAAATGTTCTTTTTCATATTTTGAAAGACTTCTAATTGAACGAATTGATTTTGTATCGGACTGCCCACTGAATTGATTTGTACCTTTTCGTTTTAAACTTGCATTTCTTTTTAAATTATTATATCTACCAGAAACACCACTTCTTCCACCAGAATGAGCACGTTTTATATTTATTGGGGCATTAGGATGATATCTAAAGCTTAAAGCAGATCTTTTGATTCTCCGTCGACGTTGTTGCCATCTACAGTATGCACAACATACTTTAAAATAAATAAATGTAAATATTTGTGCTAAACTTTCTGCTATATTTGCTAAACATAACAACATTAATGGTATTCCAATCATAGCATATAATATTGTCATTCCTCTACCAAGTGCTGTTTTAGGACATATATGTCCATAACCAATTGTTGTGAAGACAGTTATTGAAAAAAGTAATGCTCCTGAAAATGTCCATTGATATGTTGGTGTTATATCATCGTCCTTCTCGTCATATCCCTCGAAATTAACAGCATTAACCAATTGAATTTCAAATCTTTTTAATAATTCGTGAGCCTTTTTTTTAACTTCTCTTTCCTCAATAACATCGGAATTCTGGATAAAATCATATAATTCTGTTACAACAGTCCATGTGTCATTACGTATATGTCCCTGAAATTTTAATTCTTCTGGATATTCTATTGATCGAAACATGAAAGCACCCATGACAGCATATGAAGCAACAAGAATACATAATCCAACATGAGAAATAAAAAAAATCGAAGCCTATAAGAAAAAGTTTATTATTAAATTATAAAGATAATTAATTTTGAGTAATGAAAAGTTACCTTTTTTAAGATAATTGTTGCATTAAGACAAAAACTTCTAAACTCATCTCTCATATTTGGTATAAAAATATATAAAAAGGGGTAAATACAAATAAAGTTATAACACAATTTCTACCATCCATTTAGATATACAACTTTCCTCAAAAAAGGATAACTTTCTCTTCATCTATCAACAATCTTTATGACAAAAGGCAATTTAAAAAGAATCACATTAATACTATATCTCTCTTCAAATAAATATATCCAATACTTACATATATTGTCCTTTTCTTATCATCCACAAATATTCCCCTTCAGTATATATTCTTTTTTATATTTTAATGTCCTATGGGATGATGTACATAATATCAAAAGTATAACAATTTAATTTTCCTTAGAATTTTTTCCGCATCTTTTTATTTTGTATAACAAAAATTAATTAAAAATTGTTAAAGAAGTATCAAGTATAGATTAATTCGAGGTATTAAAATAACTGGAAAATATTTAATTACAATTAAATAAATATTTATTTCATTATCAGGATTTAATATTTTGTAATTGATATATATATGTATTGAATTATAACATTTTTCTTTTATCAGACGTCTATACTGATAAAACTTTTAATATAAAAATAAATGAGTCAACGTTAAATTAGATTAGAAATAAAATAATGACGGGAAAAAAAATTACGCATTAGTGGTGAGAGACATTATGATTCAACGAAAAGTATTTGATAAAAAAAGCAAAGAGAAAAAATAATCTTTTAAAAATTATTTATTCCATTCTCTATTCACATTCATAAAAGTAGTAAAATGTTTTTTTTCTCCAGTTTTTTTATACCATTCATTAAAATAGACTATCCCTGATAAAAGTCAATCAGATCCTTTTGTACATTCAACTTTTCTCTATGCTTTAAATGCAACTCAAGGTTTTTACATATTATTCACTCTATGTTATCAAGTACCTACTCTAGAATTAACCTGAACATATAATCGCTTTGATGGTGATTAATATACAATATAAATTTATATATATGTAGAAAAGATAAAATTATTTATATTTATTAGTTTATTCATTTTAAAGACCATTAATTATACCACTCCTTTTGGAGATGGTGATCTTGAAGATTTAAAGTTATTACTCCAATTTTTAGTTATATTTCTTTTGGTTGATAGCTAAACAAATATATTTATAAAAAATTAAAGAATTATTTTTATGTTACATTGTATGTTTATATCAAAATGCAATATTTGTATATTTTTTATATTATATCATGTCATATAATCACCTATATGTTATTCCCTTTCAATTTTACATTATCTTTTTTTGAATATTTTAAATATATAATAAATTATTATAATTATTATATAAAATGAGTCATAATATTATTTTAAGATTTTTTAAAATTAAAAGAAATAAAAAAATACTTTTCTTTGGTTTTATCTTTTTTTTTGATTACAGATAAAGCGCCATTATAATTAGATTCAGTTTATAATGTCAATCTTATAATTACTATATTAGCCATCAATTACGTCAATATTATTAACAAGTCCATATTAACAATATAAACCTCAAAGACCATCACACATCTGCAGAATATACTACAGACAAAGGTTTAGAGAATTTTCTCCTTATAATCGCTATAATTATTATCTTTTAATTATTCGACATGTCATTTTATTTATATATTATTAATTATCTAATCTAAAAAGCATTGCATGTTGTCGTTAATATATATTAGTTCACATGGTTTTACACCTGTATTCCATTTATACCTCTATTTTTACTAAAATTTTCCAAAAGAATATATCCCTCGTAATAGATTTTTATTTTTTACACCAATTTTTTAGCATTATAATATATATCACCAGGACAACAAGAAATAATTTTTAAATATTTAAATATTTTGTTGTTTCCTATTTCTTCATATTTAAATTAATCCATTTTAACTACTATATATTAATAATATTTAGATTGATAAATATATTAAAATTTGTTGGAGAATAAAAATAGTATCCTAATTAAAGTATGGGCCAATCTGTTTCAAGGACTGATTATGTATGGACATACACAAAACAACCACATTTATCGAGAAGAGAAGCTATCATTAGAGATCACCCGGAGATAAAACAATTATTTGGTGTTGATCCATCATTTAAATATGTTGTAACTGCTTGTGTACTCCTACAAACTTTAGCAGCATTTCTTTTAAAAGATTCAGATTGGTTATTAATTTGCCTTCAAGCATATTTCTTTGGTGGTGTCGTTAACCATGCACTAACATTAGCTATTCATGATATCTCACACAATACTGCATATGGAAATCACAGACCATTAGCAAATAGATTTTTTGGTATATGGGCAAATCTTCCTATTGGAGTTCCAATATCAATATCATTTAAAAAATACCATGTAGAACATCATAGATATTTAAGTGAAGATGGTCTTGATACCGATGTTCCAACATTACTGGAGGCACAACTTTTTACAACACCACTTAGAAAACTACTTTGGCTTTTCCTTCAACCATTTTTTTATGCATTCAGACCACTAATTATTTACAAAAAAGCTCCAACAGATTTAGAAATTGTTAATTTTATTGTTCAATTAATTTATGACTTCATGATCTACTACTATTTCGGCTTTAAATCTTTATTTTATCTGTTATTTGGAACATTTATAACAATGGGTCTTCATCCATCAGCAGGACATTTTATTTCTGAACATTATATTTTTAATTTAGACTGTACTCAGGAAACCTATTCATATTATGGACCATGGAATCTTGTAACATATAATGTTGGTTACCATGTAGAACACCATGATTTTCCATATATACCTGGTAAAAATTTACCAAAGGTTAGGGAAATTGCTCCAGAGTACTATGATAATTTACAAAAACATGAGAGTATGATAAAAGTATTGTATGATTTTGCTTTTAATCCTACTGTTGGACCATATGCAAGAATAAAAAGAAAAGCTTCTATTGAACAACAAGTTTATGGGAATAATATGTTACTCCCCTATATTAAAGGTTTCTTCAATTACTGCGGTATAACATTTATTACTAATGCAATTGAAAATAAATTTTTACGATGCAACAAACAACTTAATAAATGTCTATAAATAATGTATAGCGATTAAAAATATATTATTTGCCGGATTTAATAGTTTTATTGTATATTTTGTTGTTTCTCTTTCAGGATATATAATTTTTTTTGTTAATTTAAATTTTTATCTGCATTTTCGGCTTATTTAAATTTTATAAGTATAAAATAAATAAATTTACTAGGTAATTGATTATTTCATTAATTAGAATGGCTAAAAAAACAGACCAATTTTTGAATGATTTGAATTTAAAATTTGGTGATGTATTAAGACATCGTTGGAAGTTAACTGGAACACGTCTTGGAGCTGGAGTGTTTGGTTCAGTTTATGAGGTTGAAGATATCAAGGAAAAAGGCGAACTTGCAGCCATGAAAATTGAAAAAAATGTTGATGAAGACCAATCATTATTGAAAATTGAGGCTCAGGCATTGCAAGCGATTTCTAACGTTGAAGGGATGATCCATTATCTGGATGGGTATAGAAAAAAAAATTTCCAGTATATTGTTATAACATTATGTGGACCTGATTTAATGAGATTGAAAGCCGTTGAGGGTATTAATAAGTTTAAAGAAAAAAGAATAAAAAAAAGATATAGTGAGGAGACAACTTTGCGTATTGGCATATTAGGATTGTACCAAATTAAAAAACTCCATGAAGTAGGATTTATCCATCGAGATCTGAAGCCAGGAAACATGACTGTTTGTTCTGACAGTGCTCCAGTACGTCACATTTATATTATTGATTTTGGTATGGTACGAAGATACGTAACAAGACAAACTGCAAGCGTTAGACAGAAGTTAAAAGAAGACGATGACAATTGTAATAAAGATTACATTCGTCCAGCAAGAGAAGGTTGCTTGTTACGTGGAACCACAAAATATTGTTCTATTGATGTTCAATTAAGGAAAGAACAAGGGAGAGTAGATGATTTATGGTCGTTATTGTATTCATTAATTGAATTTCAAGTTGGTTTACCATGGGGTTCAGAGAGAGATCAAGCAACAATACTAAAAATGAAACAATCTACACCTGATGAAGTGTTATTTAAAAATTGCCCTCCAGAATACCTCACTATTGCTACCTACCTTAGAACATTATCATACTATGATAAACCCAAATATTCTGAGATTTATAAACTTTTATGTCAAGGATTAGTACGTTGTGGTAATGTTACATTTTTAGAACCAATGGATTGGGAGGATGAACCTGAGGTAGAAGAAGAATTGAAAAGATTAATGAATGAGAAGAAGATTGATTTGAATACACCAAGAAATGAAGAATTATGCATAAAATTATACCAATGTTTTGATCCAAAACATTTTATTTAATAATTTTAAAATTAAAAACAAATTTTTTATAATACTTAAATATACATATTTATTTATCCTCCTGTATAAAGAATAATTAATTTAATAACTTTACCTGAATACTAACTAAATTAGCTCTAATGAATAAATTTTATCATTTAATAAAATAGTATTTTAATAATAAAAATATCAATTGTAAAATTTATTATTTTATATTGTAAAACAATGAACAGTTTCCCAATAAAATAACACTTCTCCAAAAAATCTGGGAACCATTTTACTACTGTCAAAAATTCATTCATAATTCTTTTTCTCTTTAAATCCATTTGTTAAAAATATGGTTTATACAGGTATGGTAGAAAATCATACCCATAAAATGTTTATAATCCTTTTTAACACAGAATCATTCAGTGAATTATCAAAACTGGTAAGTTTTTTTACCAAAACGACCAAAATTCTTTTTCGTCTAGTGCAATGTATTTGAATTAAAAAATGGTAATGAGTTATCATTTTCACGTAACCATTTTTCAATTGTTAAAGAAATGTTACTTGAAATTCAACGTATAATGGTAAATCTGTATAAAACTAATGAAAAAATCTTAAATATTATCACTACCGATGAGGAAATAAATGAAGAAGATTTAGGATGGAATGTGGATAACTTAGTGTATAGCCATTATGAGAAAGTTATTGGAAACATGAAATTGATGGGAAAAGTTAGTGAAGAAAACGTAAGGAATTTGTTATGCAAAAATATTAAAAAAGCTATCACTGTACTTGGTAAACCAACTTCAGAACAAATGAAATTTGTTAGATTATTTTATAAAAGAAATTCAAAAGTATGTAGAGAAATTAAATCTGTAAAATGGTGGAAATATGACAATACTGCTATTTTAAATGATACTGAGGATAAAAATTTTTCATTTTTTAACAATATGGGTTCACTCCTCTTGATTGTTAATAATTTTGATGATGAGTCCTGTGAAAACCTTTTTGAAGTTGTTAGACGTGATATAATAGAGCATAAAAATAACATACATGGACTTAATAAATTAAAAAGTCTCCGTCTAATTATGATAAATGTTATCAATGAAAAGACAACATTACTTAAAAAATACTGTACATTTGACAAGATATCAAATGTTTATTTTGATAGATATAATATACATCTTAATGAAAATAGTAAAGAAACTATAAACAGTATACTTCGGGATATTTTTAATTTAAATTCATTAACAATAACAAACACGCCAATAAAGAAAGATTCAAATAAGATGTTAGGTACAAATGTTGAGATATACTATCCTAATACATTTTTCCCTTTTGAAAATTTAAAAAAATTTCAAGAAAATGGTGGAACAGTTGTTACTTCAAAAAGGCAATATGAAAGTATAAATAAATTGGAAAATGTAAAATCAGTGGAAGACTACACTACTACCGAACATACTGTTGCTTGGAATTCATCACACAAAAGATTGCCCTTATTAATTCAAACACTACCTTTTATATTTACTGACTTTGGTACAAGTGAAGAGATATTTGTTAATGACTATATATTGAGAGGAAAAAATGTATTACCGCAATTGGTTTTAAAAAATACACCTCCCAAAGAAACTGATTTGGCTTTTACTTTGTCAAAAAATATCGATAAATCAAATAAACAGATTGGTATAATTGATGAAATATTTTACGAAACAAAAAAATTAGATAATTCAGGTGATCAAAGACTTGGAGATGAAAAAATCGCAAGAAGAATGGCTATTTTTATTAATGAATGCACTTCTAATATTGTAAACACAGATGAACCTGGTTTAATAATTGATAATGAATTAAAACAAAAATTTTCTATCAGTCTAATGCATAAATTGCCATGTTCAAGTGAATCTAATGATTGCTTTAGAAGCGAACTTAATAGAATTACAAAACTTCTTCTAAGAATTGATTCAATAGACTCTACGTACCCATATTTGAAAGCGATCATTGAATCGAAAGAGAGATCCAAGAGTGAAATAAAATGTATCTTAGATGTAATATCTAATTTTAGATATGTCTCAAATAGTCATGAAGAATTATTCGAAGACTTTTATCGGTTTTATTTTAAAGATCAAATTCACTATAGCAAAGTAAAAAAATTAAGATTTCCTAGAAATAAAATTAAAATAACACCAACAAATAAAAATTTAATAGAAATATTTTTAAAAGAAAAAGAAGATAAGAAACCTGAATTTGCAGGATGGATAAATAGTAATAATAAGGATGAGACAATAATGCCATTATATTCTCATTTAAAAAATGATGAGTTAAGAGATAGAGTACCATTTAAATCCAAGTATGTTGTTCAGGATAATGATGAAATACAACTATCAGAATATACAAAATACATTTCAACATCATCTAGTGATTACCTTAAAATAGCACCACCACCATATATAGGTGGAGGGATATCAAATGAAAAGTATGGAGAACAAATTATAGAATATAGAAATTATGTTAATACTTTTATTGATAGGTCCCTTTCAAGAGATGGTAAATTTGAAATAGAGCGAGCATGTGAAAAGTTTCGACTACCATATAGTAATATATCAACCCCTTTAGAATCTACCTATATACAATTACTTGACTTAAGAAAACGTAGAAAGATAAATGATATAAATTTTTGTGATCAGAAGATTCCTAAAATTGTTAATGTAAATTTAAATGAATCTGTAGCTATGACAAATAATGAATTATGTGCGGTTAAAAAAACGATAGATGATTATAGAAAAAGTTTAAAGGGTCAATTAATTTCAGTAGACGATTATATCCAAAAAATCAAGAATTTAAAAAGTTTGAGAGAATGATCAATTTTTATTATCATTTTAATAATTACATTCTTTTGTAAATGTTTATAATTTATGTTTTGTTTATTTTTTATATGCACATTTTACTATTAATTTTCTTTTATTTTAGAGTTTAGATAATAAAATATTAAGAGAAAAATTCGTTCTAATTCTTGCAAAATAAGTACATTCCATAAAAAATGATCTTAATATTAAACAATAGAAATATTTAAAAATGCAGGATAAGAAAAGTGTACGGATGTAGCATACATTGAGTGGTACATATCCACACAATGGTTAAAACAAACGAAATTAATATTGCACCTATTTGATTGAAGTTAGTTGTCAATAGAAATGTCAACTAAGAATTTTTATAGGTGCAAGGCACTCCTGAACTTTCACTGCATTTATTTCTACTTTAACAAAACGAATCTTTCACTCAGAAAGAAAGCATCACCTCAAGGTGATGATTTCGCACTTTTTTAGGTGTATACTAATTCATCACCTTGAGGTGATGATTTTAAAAAAATACAAAAGGGATACCCTTCTCCAATAGAATGTTTTAGAACATCTGTTTATAGCAATGTTCTTATTTATAGCTATATTTCAACAATTAAAAGTAATAATTAAGATTTTTTATTATAAAATAAAGATATAACAATAAATACAAAGTAATATAACAATTTAATAAATATTTAAAACTTTAAATTTAACAAAGATAATGACAACAAAAGCAATAAATAATAACTATAAATATAGTGGTAAAACTTACCTAGATTGGCAATAACCCGTACCTGCATGCTAAATAGTAAGATTCACTTATCCTACAAACAAAAAACAATTATAAATGTTAACTGAAACAATAACTTACTTTTATACTTGAATGTTCCTGTTGATTTTGAAATATAAATAACAATTCCATGCATGGGCCTAAAAAATATCTAGATTTAAAGTAAAAAAAAACTTATCTTTATTTGTAACTCATCCCATTTATAAATAATCATTCGGCATTCCTTAATTTACACCTAAAATAGAAAAATTAATAGGATAAAATTGGTTGAAAAATATTACGAAATAAAATGTTTTAACAAGTTTATATATATAATTCCAAAGTGATGTTAAACCTTTGTAAGACACCTTCCTGTATAGTAAATTCTAAATAAAATCATCACCTCAAGGTGATGTTTTTAAATTCATCACCTTGAGGTGATGATTCTGTTCTGAGTGTTGACAACCACCTAGGAAGTTAGCCTCCTTTAAGGTGATTATTTAACATATTTATATGTATATCCCAATCTATTATCTTGAAGTTATTATTTAAAACTCAATTAACTAAATCACCTGTATAAAAAAGTCTTAACAAAACAACGATTCATTTATATAAATATTTTAAAATGTTTGTTTGCTTAAATGATGTTTGAAACTTATTATTTTGTTTTCAAAATACCAACATATATAGAAAAACAATAAATAAGTAAAAGTTTTAAGAATGATATACATATCTTTGTGTATGTTTGTTTCAATACCATATCATAAAGCACAATCATTTATTTACAATTATATATAGTTAATATAATATTATTTATTTTATTAAAAGATAAATTTGTTTTTATCACTAATAAAAAATATAATAACAAGATTTTATTGTAAAAATACATAGAGAATTTGTTGTATGATATCATAATTAATCAAGTCATAGTGTTTTTAGTAAAAAAATTTAAAAACTTACAGCACTAATTTTTTATCTTTAAAATTTAAGTATCAATTTATACGATTATCATTATTAAATAAACACAAATAACATATATAAGTAATAATAAAAATTTACGAATAAATTATCAATGAAGTCGTTTATAATATTTTTTACTCTATTTTCTATAGTATTATCAGATACTGTTGAAATTTCGATTTTTAACGTAGAGTCAATTAAGCAAAAACTTATAAAGTCAGGTGAATGGGGAAAATACTACAGAGAGAAACAAAATAGTTTAAGAAAAAGTCATTTAAATTCATCTTCTTCAATCACACAACTTGTTAATGATTATGATGATGCTGAGTATGTTGGAAATATAACAATAGGAACACCAGGACAATTATTTACTGTTGTTCTTGGTAAGATTAATAAAAAGAGAAATTAAATTAGTATTTTAGATACTGGATCAGCAAATGTTTGGGTAATTGATAAATCTTGCAATAATGGATCAACAAAAGAAGCCTGTTCACAAAAGCGAAAATTTGATTCAGTAAGATCAAGTACATACACAATAGATGACAGACCATTTAGAATTAATTATGGTATTGGATGGGTTAGAGGATTCTTCGGAAAGGATACATTATCATTACTTGGCAATGGTAAAAATTTAAAAATAGACCAAACAACCTTTGGTCAAGCCAACGCCATATCAGAGGATAATGGCAAAAGTCCAATTGATGGGATTTTAGGCCTTGCTTTTAAGTCAATTGCTTTTGGAGGAGTTACACCACCATTAATTGAAGCATCAGAAAGTAAAATTTTACCTAAACCAATGTTTACAGTTTATCTTCAAAAAAAAGGTAAAGTTAGTGGAGCAGTAGGTGGTTCATTTACATATGGTGGATATGACATAAAAAATTGTGGACCGGTATTAGCATATCAAAAATTAACTTCAGCTTCATATTGGCAATTCAAATTGAGTTCAATTGGATATAAAGATAAGGTATTTAGAGATGGGTGGGATGCCATTGCTGATACAGGAACAAGTGTTATTGGAGGTAAGTATTTTTAATTTATAAAAAATTAATATTCCATTTTTTTTATGTCCAAGATACGTAATGGATGCATTGGCTGGGAAACTTGGTGGAATATGGAACAAAAATTTTGAAGTGTATACAATTCCTTGTAATACTATTTCAGAAATTATTAAAATCAAGATAGGTAATAATGTGTATGATGTTCCTACATCCGACTTGGAAAATGTTATCAAAAAAGATTTATGTATGATAAATTTACTACCTATCGATGGAGTAGGTTCAGGAACACAATTTATTCTTGGCGCACCATTTCATTTTTCTTATTGTGTTACCTATGATGTTGGAAACAAGAGATTGGCGTTTTCTTATCACAAAAGATAAGTTAAATATTTTATTCTTTTTAAAATCACAAAAATCAAACATTCATTTTTAAAATAAATTTTTTATGAATCATCATTAGTTTTGTCATTAAAAAGATGAACAGATAAAGTGATTTTTGCTCATTAATGTTAATATACAATAATAAGAATTGAATAAAGAGATGCTTTAGATTTTATAAAAAAAAATTGCACAATATCACATATTTTAATTATAGTGGCTGAGTAATGTCATTCACCAAACATATGTTCTATCTAAAAAAAAATTGATTTTCAAGGTGGTTTTCTTTTTCATTGAGTTAACCTAACATAATATCACAAAAAATGGCTCTTGACATTCTTTCAAGTTTAAAACTTATATGAAATTTTTTTACTACATAACAATAAATTTGCAATTGCTATCAACAAGTTTCAAAGTTTTTTTTTGCCTTTTAAATGAATTTCAATAAGAAAAACAAATTCCGCTTTGAATTTTTATTCATACATGTTTGAATAACATTAAAAAATTTTTAGAAATCTATTAATGGCTCTCTTAAGACTGAAAGTTAATGGTAAAATCAAATTCGAAATTGATTTTCATAATATTTTTTATTAGTTATATAATTAAAAAATTATTCTTTCATTATTTTATAATACAATTATGAATGAAATTATAGTAATTCTTTTTTATATTCCAAACAATAAGTTTACATTTTTTAATATAAACAGGAAACTTAATTATTTAATACGATAATTTGAGAAAAAAAATGAACGTGTATTTTAATTTTATTTATTAATTTTCAGGCAAAAAAGATTGATTACAAAAAACTATAGTCACTATTTTGAATATAATAGTTATTAAGAAATCTATTTTTAAATTCAATAATTTTCCAAAATCACCATAATATGATAAAAACTTATATTTTCTGAAAGATTAAGTGCTTTAAAGCATCGGTATTGTGATTTCGAGTATGACAGTAAGCATAAAAACTAGTTAAAAATATAAATATTACAAGCAATAAAATTAGTCATCTTACCTTGAAACATCTTATACTAGAAAGTAGCTTATTTAGCTACATATTTTCATTAATTTTTTAAAAATTAGAAAACAAAATGCGCCCAATTTTTTTATATTATAAAATCGTAGTCATTTTTGAGTATTTAAATTAAAATATTCTATTATTTAGAATATTTTTTTCAAATCTATAAGATATACAATCCGATGGCTGATTTTAGACAATTTACGTGAGCCGACAGAAGTTTATTTTCTTTATTATATATAAACTTCAGAAGGCTATAATTTGTATAAATGCGTTGTGAAATATTATAGTTATTTACATGAAACTTTATTTTGTAATAAAAATTTCCCGCCTCTCTGTGCAGCTATGTCCGAGCGGTTAAGGAGAGTGATTAGAAATCACTTGGGCTTTGCCCGCGCAGGTTCGAATCCTGCTGGCTGCGAAGTTTTTTCCCTTTTCCAGCCATTGAAATTGTTTTGTGATTTGTAAAATTTAATCTTAAGCGATTTTTCTACCAAATCAAAAGTTTTAATGTATAATGAAGATAAATACTCGTTTATCTCCCTTATTAATGAGTTTTCTTTAAAAACATTTAATATCCCTACTATATATTTAGAATATCGCTAACTATTATTTTCATTAGTACGATAATGTTCTCTAGTTATATTATAATTGCGAAAATAAATTTAAAATTTACTGCTTTAACTACTTTAAATATTTCTACACTTGTTGTAATATTATGTAATATTTTTCTTTTATATTACAAAAGTGGTTTATAAATCTATTGCACTGCTTTTATTAACATTTTCAATATTGTAAACAATGAACTTAAGATGCTTTTATAAAATTTAAATTGATAGTGGTTTAACTCAAGGAACTAAATATGTTATTCTATAATTTACTTTAAAAAAATTTCATTATATATTATTATAAATTGGCGCAATATGACATTTATTAATCAAATATTAATAACATTTTCCTAACCATCAAATTGTAATGTATTACTCTTTTATGTAATGTCTGAAGAGATGGATAACAAGTTCTAGCTATTTAAAATTACCAGTTGATTTATCTTTATCTTTTGTTGTTAAGTTATGCCAGTAATTACAATTTTTTTGCTCATATTTCTAAATAATCTTACCTGTTTTTTTGTTATAACCATGTATATTGTTACTTTAGTTATAACAATTATATATGTAAATGTGATAAGATTGTGCATTAAACTACAGGTAAAAAGTTGTATAGATTTGTAAAAAAAATAGTTATTATTTTTGATGTAATAGAAAAGAATGTTATGAGTATGAATGATTATATTTTGTGTAAAATACAATTATTTTTATTATCAATTGTTTCCTTTTTTGATATATAATGGAATAGTTGATACATCATTTACTACTATCTTAGATAAAAGATATTTATTGAATTTCCTTTCATTAAAATCTTAATGGCATAGTCATAATGTGTATCGGCATTTACTATACTTTCATATGAAAATAATACAACATATATTTATAAACAATCACCTTCTATTATAATAATCCATATAAGGTGGAGTTTAGATGGTGAAAATTATTTGATGAAAGAATTGTTGAGGAGACCTCCTGTTGTAGTACAATCATATCTTAAAATGTTTATTATATATAAGGTATGATGAAAAGACATTGTAAGATATATTAGAATTGGTTTAGAGATCTTTCCATAAAAAGAGAAATGATGGACCTGCCTTAGAAAGGTTATCTAAAATAATGTTTTATTATATATGTTAGATGACCAATGTTGCGTTCATATATATATTTATATATATTATTTCCTTATTTATTTTAATATATTAAAATATTATATTTTTAGATTAATGTTATCATCACCGCTATTATTATCTTTGTCATCTGTATGTGCCCTTTTAGGGTTATCATTTTTAGTTATTGCAATCCTTAGTGATGATTGGACTGAACATAAAGTTAGCAGAAGTACGATTATTGGTGCTATGAATAGACAACCTGAGTTATCTGAAAATTTAAAAGATGCTGTTTCACATAACTCTCTTTATTATTCTCGTTCAAATGGACTTTTTCATATTTGTTTTCCTGATGATGTACCATCCGGTATTGGATCGTATTCTAAATTTGGCTCTATCTGTATAACAAATAATGACTATTTTCCAGATAGTGTTATTAGAGAAAATTTTAATGATAAACAAGTAGAAAGATTATATTTTATGAGAACAACAGTTGTTTTATATGGTATAGGTCTTATTTGTATTGCTTTTTGTTTTATAATTGGATTCTTTGGATGTTGGAAACGATCACCAAAATACATCATGACAACAGCCATTTTAATGATTCTTTCAGTTCTTTTCTTATCAGCAGCAATGATTTCATGGCATTATGTTTTGTATCTTGAAAGAAATGTTCTTGATGTACAACCTTACTATAAAGCATGGGAACCAGTTCTTAAACAAGCAACAAAATTTTCAATTGGATGGTCATATCTTGTATCATGGGTTGGTATTGGGTTTGTACTTTTTGCTGGAATCTTTATGTTATGCTCACATAAGGCTATGAAAGTAAGTTCATATATATTACTTACTAGAAGTACTTAGAAGATTATTATCAATGCCCTTGACCTAAGTTTTTAGAAAAATCTTTAGACATTTTACCTATACAAATTATAATATTTCTTTTTAGAATGAAGATGAAAAAGCTTTTGAAAGTAAACATAACGCTTATATGATGGCAAATTATTATGACAAGGCTACGATGGTTCCATATGGTTATGGAACATATAGTGGTTATGGAGGAAGTGCTGCATTTCCAGCAGCCTACTATAACACCTATATTCCTCAGATCGCTCCACCAATAAATAATCATTATGGATATATGAGTTATGGTCATTAATATTCATAGTATCATTTCCAAATTTCGCCTAACATATTAAACGTTTCTCTTTAAAAAATGCCTTGCCACTCAAGAACGGGTGTAAATAATATTTTAGTTACAACAAACAAATCAAAAAGTCATTGAAAAAAAAAGTTTTTGTTCTTATTCAACTTGAATGACATAATAATAATCCAAATAATAACACCATTTCCTTCCACATTAATTATTTATCATTCTACATTATAATATAAATATTTAATAAAGTTTTTTTTATTTATACTTGATTTATCCTATCAATACAAATTTAAAGGCTAATAAAATCATAATCTACAAGAATGATTTTACTATACTTTACAATTGAAAATAAAAAACAAAATACTTGTAATGTAGATGCACTTTTTTTAAATAATGTTAAAAAGTACTATTAAAAATACTTTTGATCTTGATTTCTTTTGTAAAAGAGAAATTTATAAAGTTTAGATTTTGACAAGATAATAACTTATATGATCTATATTATAAGAATTTAAAGAATGTTTATTAGTTAGAAAATTTATTAGCGCTATCAATTAAATAATAACAATCACAAGTATCATAGTGGTTCCTTATCATAAAAGAATATTGATATTTATCATAATTGTCAATGATAAGTAGTTGAATAACTTAACATATTTCTAAAAGTTTTGCAATATACTGTTATATAATATGTACATAACACGTATAACTGTTAAAAATATATAATATAATGAAAAATGAAACTATTGTTTTATTAATAAGTTTAAAAACTTTATAAATAAACTATATTAATCGTATTTATTTTACACTACAAAGATAATTAGGTATGTTATGTAATTTAAAGGGAAAGTACTTCATTTTATCAAATATTACAATAGTTTATTATTTAAAAAGAGTGTAACAATTCAATGGGTATGAAAGTTTTTAAATAATCTTTATAATTCTTGATATAAAGCAATTTCATACAAAGATGTGGTCCCTTTAAAATACTTTAAAGTGCCTGATCACACAATATTTGATAACTTTTTTTTTAATTATTAAATTGAAAAACATTACATAATTTTTTACACAAAGTTTGATTGGACATCTTAACTGGAACAACAAATATCTTTGGAGTATAGAGTCGTTTTTTCAAAAATTTGCTCAACAATTGTTAGTTGTACTATTTTAATATATCAAATTTTCAATTAATTTATTTTTATCTATTTAATAAATGTTATGATTCAACCGTTTCCTTTGAAAAAATGCTTCTTTTTATTGAAAACAATTTTACTAATTATTCCTTTTATATTATTAATAAAATTAGTAAACCATGACGAGAATTCATCTATCAACCCTCTTCTAAGGTATTCCAAATATTTTTAGTCATGATATATGATTTTTTAGGAAATCAAAATTAACCAAAGGTAACGAAAGTAATTGGAAATGGGGTGATAGGTGTTTTATTCAATCAGAAAATAATCGTATATTAAATTCTATTCAAAAAGAATTAATTGAAACATCAAAAAACTTGGAAAAAGTAAATAAAGATATTGAAATTTTGGATAAAATATTATTAAGTAAAAAAGAGGAACTAGATATACTGGAACAACAAATTGAGGAAGCTAAATTATTACAAAAAGAATTAAATGATAGGAGGAATGTAAAAATATCGTTACCATTAAAACCACTATATCCTGATTATAATAGATTAATATTTAAAGAGAAAAAGTTACAAAATGACTTTGATACAATTGAAAAAGTTTTTGATTTCTCAAGGTGTTCCATTTCTAGTATGTTTCCTGTTTATGTCTATGATTTACCAATCAATTCATCAAACAAAATGAAAACATATTATAAAGAAGCGATTAAAAATTTATATCGAACGAGTGATCCATACAAAGCTTGTATTTTTATTGCCTTCATATCAGAAGATGTAAAAAACTTTGAAATATTCAAATATTGGCTAAATAATGGAAGAAATCATGTATTGATAAACATTGATTCCTTAAAAATTGATAGTAAAGAAGCTGCATTGGTTGTTGGAGGAGATATTGTTAATTATAGAAAAGGAGTTGATTATTTTACATTTTTTCCATCCATCAATGATGAAAATTGGAATCATATAGTGCCTTTGTTACCTCATTCAAGGAAATTCTTAATTTCATTTTCAGTAAATGGAAAGTTTATTGACGATTATAGGAAAAAACTCTTAGAAAAATTAAAGCAATCTGCTATTGTTTCTGAAGATTCTGTTTTAATTGACTATAATTGTGCATTTTATAATGAAGAATGGGGGAAATATGGATTGTGTGGAGATAGGAATTTTCGACTTGATGTACTTAAACGATCCGTATTTACTTTGATTTTTCCTGATCCAGAATCATATAGTTTCCGTATTGAGGAGGCTTTATTATCTGGTTCCATTCCAGTAATTTTATCAATGACTGATCCGTTACCATTTGATGATGTTATTGATTGGAGGACAGCAGCAATAAGAGTACCATTTAATAGGTTTCCAGAGTTACATTTTATACTAAAGTCAATAAATTTAGCAGATATTCTTGAATATAGAAGAAAGGGTAGATTTTATTTAGAAAATTATTTAAAATCACCGTCTTTAATTATTGGGACAATAATATCTTCATTGAGGTATCGAACATTATCTCTTGGTCTTCCAAGTTTAGAGGTAAAAGCAAAACCATTATTTGGAGATTCATTTGTATCATTATCACAAAGTCCTGTTCCAAAACCACAAATTGAAGAAGAATATTTAGGTCCTATTGAAGCATCGTTTGATTCACCATCATATACTCATAATTTTACTTCTCTTTCAATGTATTCATATGAATTATGGAATAATTTTCCACATCTTGTTCATTTTACACCATCTTATTTGATAAACCATGCAATAATGCCATCAGAATCTGAATTTTATGAGGACACAAATAGCGGATTCCGTCCAATTTCTCCAGGATCAGGTGTAGAATTTTCAAAAGCACTAGGTGGTAATAGAAATCGTGAACAGTTTACTGTAGTAATTTTAACATACAATAGGGATCAAATTTTGTATTCATCTTTAGAAAGACTTCATCAAATGCCTTATTTAAATAAAATAATAGTTGTATGGAATAATGTCAATAGAAAACCACAAAATAATTGGCCTCATTTACATGTTCCTATTGTTTTTATAAATGTTACAAAAAATTCTCTTAACAATAGATTTTATCCTTTTGATCAAATAGAAACAGAAGCTGTTTTTTCAATGGATGATGACATTGACATCAAACAACATGAAATAATTTTTGCATTTAGAGTATGGAGAGAACAAAGACATAAAATTATAGGATTTCCAGCAAGACACCATGCAAGATATGGAGATAAAATGTTTTATAATAGTAATCATACATGTCAATTATCAATGATTTTAACTGGTGCTTCTTTTATTCATAAGTCATATTTGATTGCCTATACATATACAATGCCAAAAGAGATACGAGATAAAGTTGATGAATTTATGAATTGTGAAGATATAGCAATGAATTTTTTAGTTTCTCATTTAACAAGGCAACCTCCAGTAAAGACGACGAGTAAATGGACATTGAGATGTCCAAATTGCCCGGAAACTTTATCATCCGATGAATCTCATTTTAACGAAAGACATGAATGTATACGGTTTTTTACTCAAATATATGGTTATAACCCGTTACTTTTTACGCAATTTCGTGTTGACTCAGTATTATTTAAAACACGCCTACCACAAAATCACCAGAAATGCTTTCGTTATGTTTAATTTATTATGTTATTACTATTTGTTTTATAAGAATAAAATATATTCAATATGTTTTTTTTCTACATATTTCGTTTATTTTACTATCACAGCATATAATTAATAAATAATATTTATCAATTGTGATATAAAAACACTTTTTTATATTACATATTTATTAAAAGCTTCAATATTATAATATTTGTCAGACGTTACTTATAGAAAAAAAACGTATGATGGAAATGAATAACTAAAATTTGTGTATTACTTTCATAAAATAATTGATATTTCTGACAATTTTACTTTACCATTGCATTAAATTGCATTATAATTAATTTATTTATAATACTTTCTGTAGTTAAAAAAATATTGATTTAATTTTAGTAAACTATTTTTATGGATAAAACTTTATTTTCAATATATATATATATATATAGAGTAGTTATTTTATCAAAATTAGCTTATTAAAAAAGTTGTTTATTAATTATAAGATTAAATAAAAATATAATTTTTAAATTTAACTAAATAAGTAAATTTTTGATTAACAGATTATTTATTATATATGTTATACAGAATTCCATAAAATTTCTGCTTTCTATTACTTCTTGCAATTTTATTTTATTTTCGTTTATACTCTAAATACTTGAAAGAGAACATTTTTTATTGTATAGATGGAGAAAATTAACGAGAACAAGTTGAATCAACACTTTTCCTTCGAAAAAATTTGAAATTAAAATGTTTTTTACCACCTAAAAAAATTATAATTTATATATATTTAGGTTTAACTTACATTTTCC
This sequence comes from Strongyloides papillosus, assembly GCA_005656395.1. Lineage (NCBI taxonomy): Eukaryota > Metazoa > Nematoda > Chromadorea > Rhabditida > Strongyloididae > Strongyloides > Strongyloides papillosus. The sequence goes on along the minus strand of SRSI01000078.1, from coordinate 1,509,215 downwards.
AACAAGCATTGGAACTTGATTTTTATGAGTTATCTGTAAAATACATGCTTTTTGTAACCATGGTTCTCCATCAATTTGCATAGGAAATGACTTATGAGTTTGTATAACAACAGTTCCACATTGAGCCAATCTTCTTGCTGTTTTAACACCTGCCTTTATTTGACTTATTTGCATAATACTTTCAAGTCCAACAACTTCAATTAATTTATCACCAATATCCTGAACTTTACTATGAAGATTAGTAGAACTACCATTTATAGGTGAAAATAATGATGTATTCTTCCAAAGTGAAAGTTTTTTTTTAGCGGTTCCCCACATATTTGATCCACCATAAATGGAAGGAATATTTAAAAGTGCTAGTCCCTCCAAATTTGGTCCATCACCAATATCAATGGTATCACCATCACATAATATATCAATTTGTTCATTTAAATTTTTATATGTATTTTGTAGCGTCTCTGTAGTACCTAACTCAAAATACCATAATTTATTTCTCATTCTACTATTAAATTTTTCTGGATATTTTTCACGCATCATATGAAATCTATGTGCTATACTTGCATCAACACCAATTGAGAAATAATTATTTATTATATTGTATGGTTGTGGATCTTGCTTCTCACCTTTTTTTGTTGGTTCAATTGTAATTTGCCAACGATCCATATATATGTGTGATGCTTTTTCGATATTTAATAATATATCTGTTAATGATTCATTTTCATAACCACCTCCCCATTTTAAACATCTAGCTAAATCATTACCTGTACCAAGTGGTAATACAGCTACTGGTGGTCTATTCTCATTTGTATAATTCATTTTATCCATTGCCTCAAGAACCCATCCAACTGTACCATCACCTCCAGCAACCAGGACATTACAATTTTTAATACCTTTAAATAATTTAAGACCAACATCAGGGGGATGTTTTGTTAAATTATATACTTGTCTTGGATTTAAAAGATATTGAAATTTTCTAAAAATTCTTTCACCCTGTCGTCCACCACTCTTTGGATTTATAAGAACTAATAATGGTCGTTTATTTCCAGAAGGTGTTGTTGTTTGCAATAATGTACCAGGTGTTGTTTCTGTTTTATTAGTATCTAAAAATGATGGTATTATATTAATAGGAGGTAATACATGATACGAAAGTGGTCCTAAATCACATTCAACTATCCATTCATTAATACAACTATCATGAAGTAACACATTACACCATCTACATTTTTTTCCTTGAAAAATTCCTACAGTTACTTTACATTTATTACATTTACCAGTATTATTTGAATCACTCCAATGATGAGACATTTTCATATCTTGTTTTGGATAAGCAGTATATGTATGAATACAATTATTTTTTGCTTGTAAAACACATCTTTCATGTACAGTGTATTTACATAAAGCACAAGCTAAGCCTTGTTTTCCTCCCCATCCTACTAGTAAACTACAACAAACATGACAATATGTTGGTTTAGAAAAATGTCGTAACTTCCATATATGACTTCCGTCTTCCTTCATTTCTAAATCAATTCCTAAAAGTACCAATAATGGTATTGTAGTTAGACCACCTCTTATCCATTCTTCTAGTGAAACAATTCCATTTTTATCATAATCAATGTCTTGCATCATTTTCCTTAATATTGGTTCTAATTCAATTGTATCCCATTGTTGGTATCTTGCAACATTCATCATTTGTTCAATGATACATTCAATTTCAGTACTATCTAAGTAACCGTTATCATCGGAATCATATACATGAAAAACAAATTGGAGTTTTTCTTCTGGTGGAGCAACTTCTAATAAAGCAAGATAACAAACTAATGGTTTCAATGGAATTCGCCTAGATAAAGCATTATCTATATTGATATTGTTATTATCTTTATATCTTCCATCAGATAAATATTGTGTAGCAGAAGAAGTAGTTAATACACTTTTAACATTATGAAGTGTTTTTTCAAATAGAGATGGTCTTCTTTCTTCATTTACTTGTTGTAATTTGTTATCACTTTCATAAATATTTTGTTTTTCAAAATTTCCTATTCCTTCATCAACATTAAAGACATTCTGTACAACTGATAAAAATGATGATCTTTGTTGTTGAACACCTGGTGGATAGGCAAATGAAAGAAAAAGTTGTTGAGTTAAATCTGATGGTAAATCTGCACCAAAATATACATTTAGAAAGTGTGTAAAACCATCAAAATCTAGTGTTTGACCATCATCATATAAATATTTATGAAGCATTCCATTTGGTGTAAACCATTGAAGCATATCTGGGAGTTTATGACTTGAATCTTGAAAAATATTTTTATAAGAAATATAATATAAATATACTTACATGATGCATATTCAGTTAGTTTAGCAAATTGTTCAGGTGATAGTAGCATTATTAATAAATGTTATAACTTTCCTAGATTATTAAATCTGTAAAAAAATGATGGAAATGATATGTCAATTTAGTATATGATAAAGTATGCAATATATATTTCATATAACAAATGTCATTTAACTGATAATGCATGCCAACAATTAAATAGAAGATGCCTTATATATTAAGCTTTATGATATGTTGTGCATGCGCAGGCAAGAAATTAATATATGCCAAGATAAAGCTTTCATTTTTAATACATTGAAACAGTCTTAAACCCTTTGCTGTTATATAAATTGAAGTCCGTAAAGAAGATTTTATTAATGTTTTTCACTACCTATGGCGCTTCCTTAACTACCTTAAGAACTAATTTTTACAAAATTGATATTGGAAAAATTGTTTGTCATTACTAATGAAACAACATATGCGTATATTAAAATAATATTCGATTGATTATTACTACATAAGTAATATTTAATAAGTATACATATAAATTAAACATTTTAAATATATAAAACAAATGAAATATTTTTTTTTATCTATATAATAAAAAATTAATTAAATTTATAAATTTACAAACATTTTTTGTTAAATCAATTGAAGCTTTTTGGCAACTAAATTTTAACAAATAAAAATATATTTTATGATATATACTTTCATTATATTTGTATTAAAAAATAATCTTTATTTATAAGTTTTTTATTTTTATAAGAAAATACTTAATAATAATGTTCAAGTGAAAAATCATATATTTTAATTCCTATATTCACATACTTAGAATTTTATACAATAACATTTATAATAAAAAATATTATATCTAAAATTTCACTATTCAAACAAATAATCTTATGATAATTTTTAAATTTTAATTTTCAACTTTATTTATATTAAATGAAATCTTAAAATTTAGAATTAGAGCAATTATTTATAAAGTATCCGAAATTTTACAATATAATGGTAGATGATAAGAAATTTAATTAAATAATATTATACAGTTTAGTTTAATGAAGTATCATTTTTGAAAACATATAGTTTATATTATGTTATGATGTAAAGAATATTTAACTGGTAACAATATATTATAGTTAGTAAATTGATATATTCTAACAAAAAGTCTTTGTTTTATTTTTAAAAAAATTTAAAATTAATTTAAAAAAGAATAGTGGATAAAAAATATAATATTAATAAGCTATTCATATTGATCACAAGGAAATAGTTCTATAAAAAGTAAAACCACTGAATTATTTCATTATCAATGGGTTCATTGAATAAATTATTTTGTTAGATATTAATGATTAATATATGAGATATTGATAAAATTTAAAAAATGATTGTTAAGTTTACTTCAAGTATAAAGTTTTTGTGGTACTTTTCGGTTATATCCCCCAAAGATATTAACTTTAATAGTTATCAATAACAAATTTTGATTATTTATAATTCGGTAATTTAAAAGAAAGCTATTTTAACATATTTATAATTAAAAAAATCTTATTTCTAATTTTTTAAATTAATTTTTAAAAAATTTAAATTTTAAAATTTTGAAATTTTTAATATCATTTAAGGATCACCCACTTTTAATAACCTCTCTGCACATCAGAAATGATTAGAGTATCCTCATTTATCTTTTTTTTAGTACATTTATTATGTTTCGGAAACTCTTATCATTCACAGGCTCAATAACTTTTAACTTTCCCAAGTGTCTTATCATTAATAATTTTTTTTGAAAAAAAATTTTTACTAACAATTTATCAATTAAAAATCTATTTGATTGAATTATACGTAATAATTTATGTAAAAGTAGTTCGTTTTTATGTGTTTTATTGGGGGGATATAACCGAAAAGTACCGTTTATGTTATCTAAGAATAAGCTTATTAAAATATATTAAAAATTGAAGGAAAAAAATCTATACTTTGAAAGAAAATTGTAATTCATTAATTTCTAGAGCAATAAAAAATAGAAATAGAAAAGTTTTAAATTCTTTTAAATAAGTAATATACTATGATTATTTTTTATTATTTGTATTTGGTAGTTTTTATAAGATAATGTTTAATATTTTATGATACAATTATTTATTCAATTTTTAAAAAAAATACTTTGAAAAGTATGAGTTATTAAATAAGCTAAATTTCATAGTTGTTAAACAATATTTAATGAAATATTTTGGTTGTTGAAAATTTTCAAAAACTATTCTGGTTATTAAAATTTTTAAAATACAATGTTAAAAAATTTTTGCAATACTTTTAATAAAAAGTAAAACAATAAGCTTATATATATACTTGTTATGTAATTAGACAAATTAAATATGTAAACACCAAAAACAATTATGTTTTTTAATACATAATAATTTTCTAATATTTAACTAAAATAGTGTAGAAATTTTTCTTGCCTATTTTCATATTCATAAATATGAGTTTTTAAATGATTTTACCGTAATGATTTAAGCGTCGTTTGCAAACCATCAATTAAAAATGTTTTATACACAATTATAATATATAAATAATTCAATTTTGCCATTTTTGGAACACAATGAAAAGTATAATTACAAAAAGTTAAACACAAAAACATTTAACAACTTTTCAACATAACAACAAATTAAATAAATATTATATTTGATTTATGTATAAAATTTATCATCCAAATAAATAAATATTTTCCTAACAAAGTTATTTTGTTCTCAAAAAACAAATTTTTTCACAAAAGTAAATATATTTTTTTCGTAAAAAAATTACTAATTTGCCGATTGCTTACCAAAAATATTATTATTTACTATAGGTAACTTTGTAAATCTTTAAACAAAGTTGAAATTTAGTATTTTATAAAATCTTTTTATTAAGATTCTCTTAATTGAACGTTTAATTAAAATAATATGTTATTCTTAACATATCTACAATCAATATCTAGAAAAGTAAAAAACACTACATTTTATTTGATTTTCATAAAAAAAAAACAAAATCTTCAAGTTTCATTACAATCAATTGACCATTTTTTAAAAGTTATAGAAAAATTCTACAGAGAAAAACTAATAAAAAACAATTTGATAGATTTGTAAAATATTACAACTGGTATACATTGTCAAGCTATATAAATAATCATAATTTTTAATAAATAATATAGTTATATTTCAAATTATATTTTACATGTAACATAAATGTTATTCTATACTTAGAATATAACCTCAAAACAACTTTGTCTCCAAGGAAAAATTTTTTAAAATTCATTTGAACTTTTTATTATTTATTTGTAAATTAATAACCGAAAATTATATTGTTATTAAAAAACTTATATTTTTGTAGACAATTCATCAATTCCAACCAAATTTCGTAACAAACAATTTAGTTATTAGCATTAATTATGTGTAAAATTCATTATCATTTTCGAAAATTTAATTGTAATGCATTTAAATATTAGCTTTATAAGGCACAACAAAGTAAATATTTATTCTTTATTTGCTTTAACAATAAGTAGAAATTGGTGATTAAGATTCATAACTATTTTATCTTTCAGAATCATTTAGACTTGTAATCCAATAAATAGATCACAACTAAAAAATTATGGAAATTTTATGCATTAAGCTATTTTTATTGTAAATAACTTAAAAGGAAATGCCAATAAGTTAGTGGTGTTTGAATAAAACTATATAAAAAGGATACAAATATTTTTATAATATTTATGATTAGAAAATTGCAGCTAAAGGAAAGACACTTTAATGAAAAAACATATTAAATAATACCACTCATCAAAAATTATTTAAAATTAAGGTTATTTTACTCATACATCTAAGACAAGAACTATTTTTTTAAAAATTAATATTCAGGAAAATACATTTGTTATTTTAATTTTTATCTGTTAACAAAATAGCATTAATATTATAATACTATTTTTGATTATAAATAACTTTTAAAACTTTAATTTATCTTTTGATTTATTTTCAAATTATTTTGTTTAAAGTGCATTTAGTAAGTTTTTGAATAAAAATACATGTGGGTGTCATTTCAATATGAATTATTGTTTTTATAACTTCGACACATTTTAACTAATCACTTGAAAATGCCGTATAAGTAATGCAGGTTTGAAAAAATCGACTTTAAAATTTTTAAACAAAATAAGATTTTTGTTAATGCAAAATTATTTTTTGAGTTATTTATACAACAATTACAATATTATGGCTTTATTCATAAATGGAAAACTTTAATTAACAATTTTTATCCTTAGATACTTATAAATATAATTATTTATCTTTATTTATTTTAGACTACTAGAACAAAATTTTTCAAATTGTTTAATTGTTAACTAAAAGTCAACATTGAAGATATTTGGATAATTACAAAATCGTTCCAGAGATAACATATTTTTGAAAAATTCTATAAAAAAATAATTAATAAAACATGTGCCAAATTGATTTAATTAGATTAAAAGTTAAAGACTTCTGTTTACTATTTTTATTAATTCTTTAAAAAGAAAATTCTACATTACACATTTGATAAAAAAAGCTTTCTTGAAACGATTTTACAATAAACAAAATCTATTAAGTGTTAGGTAACAAATGATAATAAAATGAAAATAAACATTATGTTAAGGAGATTATTAAAATTTATGGTCACAAATATGCTAACTTTATGTATAGGACAAAGAAACTCTTAAAAAATAATTTCCAACTTCTGTTTATTTTTAAGTCTTTCAATAATGTCAATATTTTTAAATATAAACAAAAAATATTATATATTATGGCTATCTTCCCGGCTAATTGATTCAGTGATTTATTCAATATATAACCCATGTAATATGCTATGTTGTAAGAAAAAAATTTCTTAATTTGCTGCAGAATGGTAAATCAACATGAGCTGTATTTATCTGACTTCACATATTCATGGATCAACAAACTTTCCAACACTAGTTATGGAAATTACAACTTTTAACTCGAAAAAAGCTTAATCGTGTTTAGATTTTTTAAACGACCATTCACTCGTTATTTTTTATCATTAGAATTTATCAAATAATTGTTATTTGTTGAAAAAAGACGTTATGAGTAAATAAAATATGGAAATATTTATGTTATAAAATTGTGAACCTTTAAAGGCATATACCATAGATTAATGAAGAACATTTATTGATCAATACGATTGTTTTTTAATTATTTTATTTTCTAAATAAATAACAATACTTATTTCATGTTATTCAAATTAATAGTTTTTTCAAGAAACATTTGTGAACTATATTATCTCTATTAAAACAATCTGTCACTGTGATTAGAAGTCTAACTTTTTACTGTCTATTAAGATTATTTAAGAAATATTTTACTTTACAACATATTGGTAAAAAATTTTAAAGATTATGGAATTACGAACAGTCTTCCTTTGCTGCTTTAAAATAAATAAATTTATTCAACTTGAGACTTTATACAATGTTATGTAAACATCAAGCAACAGTTTCATGATTTAATTCAAATTTGTATATTTGTGTAAATTTTAAAAATCTGTTTCAGTTATCAATTTTGAGATAAACTTTCTACTATTATATAATTGAACCTTAGATTTCTTCCTAATTAACACAATCTTATCTAAGTTAGTTTAATAGAAATTTCCACTTTTTCCCTATTAATTACTTTAAAAAACATATTTTTTCATTCCTTATCATATCATTTGGAAAAACAAAAAAATATCTAGTTACTGTTTTTTCTATAGAAGGAAATCAATAACACATATGTTTAATCCCTTTTAATATTGAATACAACTTTTTATTTTTTGTCTATATCAAAGTACAAAAATTTCTCAAATTACTTTTCTGAATGTATTAAATCTAATATCAGGTCCATGTATCCAGCAAATTAAGGACACCACCACTATAAGCCTATAATTATATATAGTAAGTACAATTACATGAAATAATATAAACCTATTTTTAGATTAATCTTTACTAATTATTGATATATTTTATATTATTTAAAAAACATCACTTTAGCTTAAATTAACAGATAACATTTCCTAAATTCTTATGTGGTTTGTGATAAGAAAAGGTTATTTAACTCGATACATGTACAACTTTAAATAAGAGTAGATGACTAATTTTTCTTAAAAAAAACCCTATAAAAAATGAAACAATAATTGTTAACAGCTGTTATATTTATACTCTGCCATATTTTAATCATAAGGAAAATTCAGCCTACAAACTTTCAAAAGGGAAATCTTATAAATACAAAATAAAAAAAAGTACTATATGTTTATTTACACTAATATTTTAAAACTTTTACCTACAATTCTGCACATATATTTGTTGTATAATTTGTGCAGACATTTTTTAATACTTTTTTTTTAAAATTTCTTAGGAAAATAACTGTAGAGAAGAACTATGTCCCATCTGGAAACTCTAGTACCATTTTCTTGAAGGGTTATTAGAAGCTGCCGGTATTTTAAATATTCTAACAAAAGTATTAATCCTTGTAAATAAACATTGTTTGTCATCAATGATAAACATTTGGTCCTTTGGAATATAGTTTATTTGATGGGAACATTTGAACTAAAAATGACAGCTTTGTGTATAAATCTTATTCCAACTTGTCGATGTTATTGCTTGGGCATGCGCCAACTAATAATTTTCAATTTATCTAAGGTTGACCTCATCTAAATTATTGGCGCGTTTTGACAGTTTTAACAATACTGCAGCTTTCTCACTTGAAAAATTGATCAATGAGTGGCCAATTTCTGTATTAAAATTATCTTTATTGTATTTGTTTATATTAAACCCACTTTTTTATGTTTATTAGTTTCCTAGATACTCGAGTATCTTTTTTGATATTTTTCTTTCATTATTACATATTTTTAGCTTTAATTGATTATATTATTTATTAACAATCTTTCTTTGTGTATTATTCCTTAACAAGTATTCTAACCTCAACATGAGTATCGACACCATTGCAAACGAAACTTCACCTGTCGTTGATAGAAAACGACCAGCATCCGGTTCTTCAATATCAAATCTAAGATCGAATAAAAAAGCAAAAGTAATTGAGGAAAATTGTGAGGTATTTGTGATAAAAAAATTCAATTTTACATAATTTTTCAGCTTATATTATGTCAAGATCTCTTTCAAAGTATAATGTCATATAAAACACTTGATAATACATGTCCATATGAAATTCTATATAATGGACCTCCAAAAAAAAATGATTGTGAACACTTTGATAAGACTTCACCACAGAATGACTTCGTTACCATACAACAGCGATTAGAGTCAGGGGATTACACTAAGGTGATAGATTTATGTCAGGATATTGAAAATGTAATTCGATGTTGTATGAGCTGTTACCCTGAAGAAAGTGAGATTTCCAAGGCAGCTACTGATCTCAATTTATTTTACAAATCCGAAAAAGATAAGTATTTTGCTGATGTCGAACGAACAAAAGAAAATACTGGGCCACTGAATAGTTCTACTTCAACAACTGAAATTAAAATGAATGGAAATATGACGTCTACTGAAGACGAATCAAAGTCAGAGGCATTTGATCAATGGAAATTAGAAATTATACTTAAAGGAATTGTCAGTTTAAGTGATGAAAGTGGTCGTATGATAGCTCCTATTTTTAAAGTATTAGAAACTAAAGATGAGTTTCCTGAGTATTATAAAATTATTCAAAATCCTATTGATCTCAAAACAATAGCAGTTAGGGTTTTAAAAAATAGTTATAAAAGTTGGGAAGAATTCGAGAGTGATATTGAGTTACTTGTCTCAAATGCAAAAAAATATAATGGTGCTCGTTCTGAAATTGGTAAAGATGCAGTCACAATATATGAATTTGTTAAAAAAAGAAAAGATGAGATAAATAAATTGAAAAGAAGAGCAAACAAAAGTGTTCTTGATGAAGCAAGAACAGAAGTTACTGCTTTGGCAAATGCAACACTAGTTGATGATGAAGCTGTTTTGACGGAGGATGAAGATGACGAAGCGAATGAAAATGCAGATGACGATCTTTCTAAATTTTATTGGTTTCTAAGAGAACAAAAGAAAAAAAACAAAGAATATCTGTGCAACTTTTTCTTTGAATTGCCTTTAAAAAGTCAATATCCTGAATACTATGATGAAATCGAAGAACCAATGTCGTTGTATGCCATCAACAATAAACTAAAGAAAGGTGTATATAAAAAAATCGAAGAACTAATAGCTGATTTTATGCTAATTTGTTCGAATGCCAAGAAATTTAATATTGAATCATCTGTCATTTACAAAGATGCAGTTGCCTTAGAGAAAATACTTAATGAAGAGATAGAAAAAAGGAATATTGTGTTGTCAGGAGCAAGTAAAAAAACAGTTATTGATAAGAAAATCAAAAAAGAATTAATTGATGAAGAATTTGACAATACCGGCACGGTTCAAGTTGCTCGTAGGAGTAAATATGGAAACATACCTGGATTTACACCAATTGCAGGGAAAAAAGGACGCAAGTCTGTTGATGAAAGATGGACGATATATATTTTGAGGTTGACAAATGTATGGAATAGATTATGCGAAATTTACATTGACAACAGACGAATTATAGATCCATTTATGCAACTTCCCCCAAAGGAACACTATACTCATTATTTTCCAATGATTCAAAACCCTATTGACATGATTACTGTAAAAAAGAAACTTGAAGACCGATGTTATTTATCGTCAACCGAATTTCAAAATGATCTCCTTTTAATTTTTGACAACGCTATGATGGTAAACCCACCCAATCAATTCATTTTTCACGATGCGCAATTTTTGAAATCTAAAGTAGTCGAATTTATTAACGAATTGGCACCTTATGAGCCACTATTGTCGCCACAATCTTTCAAAGAACAAAGGAAAAAAAAAGTAATTAAAGACAGCATATCTATAATTTCTGAAGATTCATCCATTTCGCCATCACCTAAAATTCCAAAAAGTACGACTGTAGATAATGTTTTTGAGGAGACGGAAGAACATGAAATGACATTAAAAATTCCAATTGGATTACCAAAGGAACAAGCTCAAATGTATGAATTTTTTAATATCATAGTCGATTATAAAGCTCCCGATAATCGTGTATTATCATACAATTTTGATAAACTCCCTACTAAGGCTGAATATCCTGATTATTACGAGGAGATTAAAAAACCAATGGATTTGGAAAAGATACGCCAAAAATTGGTTAACCAAACCTATTCAAACATTAATGTATTTCTTAGTGACATGATACTAGTATTTTCTAATGCTTGTACATTCAACGATCCTGAAAGTCAGCTTTACATGGATGCATTCACTTTACTTAAGCTTGTTATCCATGAAAAAAATAGCTTTGATATAAAACCCCATATTCCACCCGTGCAATGCGAAGTTCAAAAAATTTTGCATAGATTAATTGACGAACTTTTGTCACTTGTAAGTAATAACGGTAAGAAAGTATCAGAATCACTATCAAAGTTACCAGCACTACTAGAACAAAATGAAATCAGTCATGAATTGTGGCCATTTACACTAGATGAAATAAAGACGAATGTTGATCGTCGGAAGTACAGACGAGTAGACAGACTTCAAGAGGATGTATTTTATTTATTTTCAACCGCTAGAAAGATTGCGACACCAGAAGATACAATCTATGAAGACACGGTCACTCTGCAAACACATTTTATAAGCCAAAGAGATGATGCTATGAAGAACTTACTAATTTCATCTGCTCGTTTTTTTACTGACAGACAACTTACTGATGAAATCAATGCTACTGGGAGGAAGAAAAGAACAGTAAAAGGTGACAATGAACATAAAGATAATGATGTTGAAAGTGAAACTATTTCAACGAAGAGTTCAGTAAAGGAAGAGAATGAAGGTATTTTGAAAAATACTGTAAAGTTTAACAATTCAGACAGTAATGATGGAATATTGCACCCAAGATATGAACAAATTATTTCTACATTTCAAAGTTTAAATTTGAGTAATGAAGGAATAACTTTCCAATGCTACGAAATAATGCAACATGGTAGATTTTGGTTGAAACTTGGTGATGGCGTTCTTGTATTCAACGAGAAGAAGGCGTATTGTGATGTAATGCGAATAGATAAATTGTGGAAGACAAGTGATGGAGAAGCCTACTTCTCAGGAGCATGGTTTGCCAGACCGATAGAAGTTGTCCATGATGAATCAAGGCTATTTTATGTTAATGAAGTTTTTGCAGTTGATCAGAGAGATATGACTGTCAATTGTGACAATATTCAAAGTAAATGTTCCATTCTAACACCTAAGCAATATGAGACAGAAAGAAAAACTGAAATTCCTGAATGTGATGTATTTGTTTGTGAGTACAAAGTAAAGGGACGTGATAAGACAGAAGGGTACTGTTCACTAAGAACTGGTGCTGGTAAATCTCAAGGAAAAACACTAGGATTAAGTGATGAATTTGGTAGAGGAGCAAAACCAATGAATCTTGAATTTTCTAAACCAATAAAGAAATTAAAAGTAAGTTTTAATTAAAAGTTATTTTATTATACGAATTTTTCTTACACATCATTTGAAAGTTTCGTTTATTTTAACTTTATATCGATAGATATTATACATTCTCTTACATATATATTACCAATATCTTATACATTGCATTTTTGGTATACAAACTTATATATATGTTATAACTCAACAACTTTTTTGCGCGGTATAACTGAACTATATCTTTATAAACAGCAATGGCCTTTATATAATTTATTTAGCTACTAGGAGTATTGTGTTTTACGTATAATAAAAACACATTTAGTTAGAGAAACAGGCATATGCTGAGTGTTTAATATTTGATTTGTCGACCTTTCATTATAAATTTAGTGTTGTTTAGACGATCGATTGTTAGAGAACAGAATAGATATATATAACAATGTTGTTAAAAATTGACATCTGCTTGCATTTTGTCTTTCCTTTTCGTCATTATTATTTTTATATTTCATTTGTTACTTGTGTCTGTATACTAGTGAATCACAATCGACATTTATTGTATGCACATATTCATTGTTAGTCGACTAATATATGCCATTGACAGACAGCAGGAGCATCCCCACAATCGTAAGATGTATGTCTATACTAACCGCTTTCTGCAGTGTTGTTAACTGAATACCCCACCAGTTGTATTACTGTTACCGCGACTATGATCATTTATTCCATCTACTTATTTTGCCAGCACCTATTAGTAAATGTTAAAGTTACGTTTCTACAATCCAACTGGCTGCTATTTTTCTTCTGTGATACTGGGAGATGATAGAGCCGGCCAGTAGTTTCTCGGTTTTACCATGTTTCTTCTGGCGCCCTTGTCGACCCCCTTGATAGTAACTACCCGGCAGCTCATGCTTATATTTTTTTATAATTGGGAAATTTTTTAAAAGCCAAGTGAACGGGTACTTTTGTAAATCTACTTACTAAAGCATTAAGCATTTTTAAAATTTTTATGTTAAATTGTTAATTTAACGTAATGGTAGTATTTTAAAAATATGATATTCAATATTGCTTCGCGCCTTATTATAATTGTGTAATTGTGATCAACATTTTAAAAAATAAAATCATATAATTCTAAACAACTTACAAAATTTTTCACCAATTTTAGACATATAATTTGGCGGCTTCCGTCGTTGACGATGAAATATTGTTGCTGAAAAATCATATAACTATGGAAAAAGAACTATCACCTTTAATTATGAAAACTGACACAACATTACCCGCTGATGTTCCGGATTTAAATGATTCTATTGAGAATCTCAATGATACTTCTGATCTCGATCATATTGAAATTGATGAGGAAACTAAAGAAAAATGTAAAGATCCATCATGGTTAGCTCAACAACCAAAATTAAATGCAAAGTCTAAATCAGGATATATATTATTTTCTGCTGAAGTTAGAAAACGTGTTATGACAGATAACCCAACAGTTGGTTTTGGTGAGATTTCCCGTATGGTAGGTGCCGAATGGAAGAAATTAACTGACACTGAGAAGAAGCAATATGAAGTTAGGGCTTCGTACATTGCATCCGAACGCGCTAAACAAGAGGCAGAAGATGTGCAAAATTGTAAAGCTCTTCAACCGGGGCAAATAAAAGTTTTTCCCTGCAAATGGGACACTTGTGACTATCAATTTGACTGTATAGATGGATTGATGGAGCATTTACGTATTGTTCATACTAAATCTCCAATTAAATTGTCAAATGGTGATGTTACAAATGCATGTTTATGGCAAAGCTGTTTAAAGTACAAAAAAGAGGGTAAACCCTTTCCATCGATTCCAAGACTTTTCCGTCATATCAAAGAAAAACACCTTGCAAATGCTGCAAAGGCAATGTATCCAAATCAAAGAGGGAAAAATTTCTTTGTTTATGAACATGAAGATATTACGAAAAATGGGCCATGTTTAGTGTACACTGGTGGTGTACTTACAAAGCCTTTTGCTCAGGGTGGGGTATTTAAACATCATCCACAAGGGATACCCCCTGAAGAACATCCTACACCAAATGTTACACCGTGTAAACAAGTTCAACATAAAACTCCGGTTAATAATCACATTCAAACGTCTTCAAAAACATTGCAAAATGGTACTACCCAACAATGCCCTCCTAAAAATCAACCTTCTCAAAATGGTTATATTTCAACTTCCGTGCCTTCACAACCTGCCCAACAATACGTTCAAGCCAAGATGAATGGTAGTACAGTTTTGCTTCCAGTAAATGGACAAGGTCAGCAAACTGTTGTTTTAGGACAAAATCAAAATGGTACTCCCATTCAAATGCTTCAAGTTCATCAACAACCAATTTCATCAATGCAACAAAATATAGTTCATACTTATCAAACTCAACCATCAAATTCAACAACTAATATATCTCAACCACCTACTGTACCTTCAACGGTTGCATATGTTACACCATCAACAAATCCTAACATTGACCCTGGACGTTCTGTTGTTCTTGCACCAAAACAACCTGAACCTGTTTTTGTAGCACCTCCTGTTGAAGCAGTTCGTGTAAAAAGAGCTTTGCATTCAGATACTTATAAACAATACCTAGAAACATTGCATGGAAAGCGCCGTCAAAATACAATTAGCAAATGGAACAAATCTGTAGAAAAAAGAACAACTCCGGGTTCTAAATTTAATCCATTTAACTTTATACGTTCAGATTCAAATGGAAAACGACCTCAAGAAAGTGATATTGTTAAAGCAATGTGGTCTCTCCGTGACAAATTATATGAAGAAACATCGTCACTAGCAACAGCATTAACAACAGACATAACTTATACTAACCTTTAAATGTATTTAATTGTTATTGTTTTTATATTTTAACCTTTACGGTTTCATATTGTAAATCTTGTACATAGTGCTAACCACTAATATTACAACAAAATTTAATAAATTTTTTATAATCTAGGCGAGAAATTTTTTTAAAATTTATTTAGAATTATTGTTAACCTACAAATAAAATAGTCTTGAATTGTTTTACTTCAATCATAATTTTTTTACACGTTGAATTAATTATTTGATATAATTAAGAGTAAATTCTTATTTAGTGATATTAGAAATGATGACAGAATAATAATGAATTAAAAATGAAATATATTATGATTACTGACTGCTTTTTATAACGCATGTTTATTGTTTTTTATCACCATCTCTAACTGTAATAATATGTGATAATAATTTAAATTGTATTTATTAAAATGTAGGCAAATTTCATACTTTTTTGAAAAATGAAATACAATATATGGTATAGAATAAGTTTAATTTTTAGCTACAGAGTTACATGGTAAAAAAAAATTTCATGCTTTTACATGTCATCTTAAGTATCTTTGAAACCGAGTGGTAAAATACATTTTTAAATAGAATAAAATAATTTATAGCTTAACTCAGTAAAACATGAAATTATAATTAATTAGATAAAAGTAAAATGCAAATTTTCTTAAATCTCCAGTAAATATTCAGACAAATTTTGTAATTATCTTTAATTGGGTTGAGGTTAATTTTTTAAATTATCAATTGTAAACCATTGTTAGTATATTGTATGTTAGGAAATTATCTAAAAAAAATGGATGATATTCATAAGATATAGTAATGATTTAAAAAATTAACATTATCTGAAACTAATAACCTTATGAAGAAATAATAAAAATATATATTGTTAAATTATAAGTCTAAAATTAATCAGCAATCGAGTTAGGTGGCGCATTGTCAATAATATTATCTTCACCAGAGAATTCCGTTTTTCCACTATTTTGATTTTTAGAAACATCATCAATATTAAATTTTCTTTTTTCATTCATTTCATTTTGAGATTCTTCAAGACTTACAACCTGATCGCTCTTTTCATTGTCCGCACTATCATTTTTAGGTTGTCCGGTATTTCCATTAATTAAATTTTTATCACTCTCTTGACATCCTTTTTCTGATTCAGGAATAGATTCCCTGAATTTTATTTCACCCTTGTATGCCTCAAACAATTGATTTAAATAATTGAAAGCTCTAAATTTGTTATTTTAATGCCTCTATTTACATAAACTTACTTGTCAAATCGTGCCTCAATCCAACATGCTGTATCAGTAATGTTGTTAATAATTTTATCATGTGGATCCCATGGACTGGTAAATGAAAATCTTAAAAAGCACATCCTAAGGGCAGATTTTAAAATTTCAGAGCAATCCATTGAATCGATATCACTTCTCGTTTTTGGAAATAATAAATAGGATACTTCTGGAGTAACTGATCTATCTTTTTCATATTTCATTAGGACAGAATGATTATATCCCTCTTGAGCTTTATTTATACACATCTGCAAATCAAAAACTTTAACAGGTCCCCCTGTACAAATACAGTGACTCATTCCATTGTCAAATTCAAGACCAGCCTCTAAGTTTAAATAAGGAGATTCTACAAAAATTGGTAATGCACCTGCAACCTCAACCCATACATCACCATTTTGATGGTATATTAAGAAACATCCTTCCATAACATATCGTCTACCCCTAATTACACTATCTATAGCTACCGGATACTGAGTGAAATATCTTGAAACATCAAAAATTTGACAATCATATTTTGTTCTTTTAATTGGTGATCCTTCAAGTAAATCTTCCATTGCATTTTTTGAACCTCTTATTCTTACAACATCTTTTCGAACGTAAAAATTTTCTCCAATCCATTTTGTACGTTCATAATATTTTAGGGTGCACCATGATGGTTTACTATATTCTTCTATAAGTTTATTGTATTGAACTGTTTTCAAACGTTCTATTATATTATTTATATGACCAATATTAGCGGCATTTATAAGATTTAATTCTTCTTGTGGGATTTCCCTTACACCGGAAGCAGATGGTTGTGCATTTATATTAAATTGCATATTGGCAACTCTATTAATAGTATCTTCAAAATTAATGTTACTGTCATTTAGAGATCCATTTTCATCTAAATTGTTAACACGATAAGAATTATCAAGTCTATTTAATGTAGATTCGTAGATATTTGATAATGTTGGGGAAGATAGTGAATCAATATTGGATGGTGAATTTGAATCTGAATTTAATGATTGGCTAGGTGTTTTAGAGGAATTATCGTCAATTTCAAAATTTTGAACAGAAAGCAAGGGCATCAATCGATGGTCAATACGTTGCTGGGAATTTAAATGATTCGGTTGTGAAACATTTGAAAGCTGTGAAATTAAATTTTGTGGTGTAATAACGGAGTTGGCAAAATTTAAATCACTAGTTGTTGGAGTAACTAAATTAATTTGATTTGCAGGAGATAATAAATTAATTCCTGTAACAGGAGAAGTTTGAAATGTATTTGTATTAACAAGATTAGCAATCGTACTATTTGTTTGTGTACTAGGTAAACTTGTACTCACCAAAATTGAATTTAAGCTATGGACATCAATATTGTTTGCTGGTGAAAGCAAATGAAAGTCTGAAAGACTACATGGTACAGATCCAAAAGTTGTAGAAACACTAGCAGTAGAAGAGGTCGAAGTATCACAGTTAACAGAAGATGTGATCGGAGAAGCAATGGTAGATTGAGGTAAAGGTGACAAATTAGGAATATTTTGTGTTTGATTTTTAGGAATATTGCGCATAAAATTGTTTTGTGAAAGGGTAGAAATTGTATGCCTACGTTGTTGTTGTGGATCTAAAAAACAAAAAACATGTGTGGTATTAAAAATAAAGTAAATATACCTGTACTTTTCTTCCCATTACAATAAACAGTTGAAACAATATTATTTGTATCACTATCAAATGTTTGTGCTACAATTCTATCATAATGATATGGATTTACACAAACTAAGTCACTCTTACGATCAAATGAATGTTCACATCCTGATTTTCCACGTAATTCATTTTTGCATAAATCTTTCCATCTAAAAGCTCTTGCATATACTGCATGAGGAAATCCTTTTCTTCCAGCTACTTGTAATCTACCGTCTAACGTTCTTGGAATTGTTATACAACTTGTAGGTGTCCCGCCTTTTGAACAAATTGCAGTGAGAAATTGTTCTAATTCAGGTTTTTTATCTTTTAATTTTTTAATCAATGATTCAATAGCTTTTTTAGCAAACTGAACATCATCTTCAACTATATATTGTGATAAATAATGTGTAATAGTAGAACATGAATCTGATACAGTAGGTCTTGGTCCAATTATTGGTTGAGATACCGCCATATTTTTTAGAACATTTGATTCAAAAAAAAGACGAATACACTGGAAAATATTAAAAATTTTCAGGTGTACCGAAATAAAAATAATATCTAATGTTATTTACGAATTTAAAAAGAAAATAATTATATACTATCAACGCAAATACAATTTTAACAATTATTGGTGCTACGTTTACTTTGTGTTCTGATTGCCAATCCATTGATTCGTGGTAAGATGGCAACAAACAATCCGCCAACTTGAAGTTTCACCAAAAGATAAAATGCGAATTTACGTATTATTGTAGCATTTTAACAGTTATTTTTTTTATGTTTTATGTTTACTATCTTTTAGTTGTACTAGATATAAAAATAAAGAAAGTATTTGTAAATTGGTAAAATATATGTATTTGTACTTTACAAAAAATTGTTAAAAGTATCAGAAATTTTTAAAATTTAACGAAATTAAAAATATGTTTTTGAAGTATCTATTTTTGTACTAATAAAAGTTATTATATATCTCATTTAACGATTTTAATAATGCTATTTACATGTAAATTGAAATATATCATACTACAATTTAGATAATATTATAATGCCAGTCATACATGAAAACAGTGCATATATTATGAGAATGTTAATGATTCGAAGGTCTTATATAATTTTAGATAATTGTTGTGTCAAAAGTACAATGACACTTTAATTTTTTCTGGCCACGAAATACATTATGAAAAATAATAGAATTA
The DNA here is from genome assembly GCA_005656395.1 of Strongyloides papillosus. Lineage (NCBI taxonomy): Eukaryota > Metazoa > Nematoda > Chromadorea > Rhabditida > Strongyloididae > Strongyloides > Strongyloides papillosus. The sequence goes on along the minus strand of SRSI01000078.1, from coordinate 1,489,474 downwards.
GAGATAAAAATTATGACAGTCATTTATAATTAAGGTGGAGTTAACCAGTTTGGATGATAAAACCTAGCTATACAGATTTCATGGGCTATAAATGTAACAGTTATAAAGGTAATAATGGAAATAGGTCTTGATTGCCTTAACATCGAAATATTTTTATTTTAGAAATGTACAGCTACAATATGGCATGTGGAATAATAATTTAAAATATATTTATAGCCAGAAAAATTTGTATTTAAGTAGAAATATTGTCTACAATCGACATCCACAGTTTGTTAAAATAAACACAATAAAAAGTTTCAAATTTATTTATAATATTTTAACTATTTTAATAACTGACTTTTCTTAATTACAACAAAATTCAAAGCTAATGTATAAATGTTTGATTTTAGTTTTTAGTGCAAGTGAGATAAACATCAAAGTATGAAAATATTGTGACTTTGAAAGATTACAAGTTTTTAGAATAAAACTAGCACTAAGAAATGTTTTGATTTCATATATCTTTGAATATTTAGAAAACTAAAAAAAATATCATTAAATTTTACCAATCACTTTACAATTTGTATTTGAATGAATGAATGAATTATTTTTAAACTTGAAGACTTATTACCAAATGAATGTTTTAAGAATGATATAAAACGTTTCAACTAAAACGTCATTTATGCCTTGTTCTATAATCCAAGAAATTTCAAAATAAAACCAAAAAATTTTTATAAATAAGAATAAACAACTTTTAAATAAATTGATAATTCAAAAATAATAAGAAAATTTAATATTAGGTTTTCTGAGAAGTTAGTATATTAATAACATTTTTAATTAGATAATGTTTCATTACGACACAATTATGACATTTATATTTTCTGAGAATAATTCCTATAAGTTAAATTTAACTTTTTTAAAATTACTAGCGTCAAATTTTTTAAAAAATTTTTTTAAACAACTTCATAGCTTTATCAATAAAAGTTTTAAAAATATCTTACCAATAAAAGACGTTGTCTTACAATCCTTGTAAAATAAAAAAGCGTCTATAAAAATAACGGAATTTAAAGTATGTGAATGTCTAAATAGCCTTATAAGGACAAACTTATTTGTAAGTGTGTCAAAAAGAAGCATAGAAAAAAATATTAAAATGAAGAGAGAAGATTTTTTAAAGATAAATATAATTCTTTCGGTGGACATTTTTATTTATGATAAATTTTACTTATAATATAATATAAAAAATATCAGTATGGCTAAAAATGTCATATAACGGTATATTTTTTATTTCTAAATGTTGTCCTTTGCATTTTACTGGAAATCACAATATGTGTAATATATCTAAATATAAAATATCTAAAAAATATTTAAATAAAGCACACATATAACACAAAATTAGAAAAAAAGTATTAAAGTAAAGTGTATTAATAGTCACCCTTTTCTACTGTAATTCAAAGAAAAAAATTTATAATATGACTATTTATCAATCATTTATGAAAATATAAAAAATGATTATTGGTTTATCGTATAAAGTCTCATTATATGTAGTTTAGTTATTGAAGCTTAATCAATTTAAATTGTAATATATAATTATTAACGGTGTACTTTTTATGTTTCTACATTATTTTAAATTTATCAATCATTGAAATGCATAAACATAGAAGTGCAAATAAATAAAATACGAATCAACAAAATGAAAATGTTTATTATTTTTTATGATAAAACTAACATATCTTAGTAAATTTGTAAAATTATTTCATTTGTCTGAAAAGTAATATTGAAAACAAATTGTTTAAAGTTTAAACTTTATTGTGTTATTAAACGTTTTAAATTGTTAAACGGTATGTTATTTAGAGTTTGAAAGTATATTGTAAACTCGAACAGATAAAAGTATTTTACCTAAGTAGCTCTAAAGATAATTTAGTTGTAATTGTAAAATTATTTTATTTAAAACAATCAAATTATGAATAAAAAATAACAATGACGGTAGCAATTAGAGATTAAGTAAAGAATAATATAAACGTTTAATGCGCTTCATAAGAAAAAAAACTTACAATAGTGGAAAAATCTATATAAAGAATACATATAATTACCAAAAAATAACTAATATGTAGTTTCAACTGATAAAAACCTATTTAAAAGTTTAGGATATAAGTATTTTTTTAAATGTTTTAACGGGGTAATATTAGTGATTAGTTTCAAGTAATTTTTTTTAAGAATTCATAGGAAGAAAATCCATGTAAATTATCCATACATAGAAAAGGATTTAAGTGTAGTTTTAAGAAATAGTTTCCTTTATAATTTTCATAATGATAAATGAAAATTTTTATAGAAACATAATAGAAGTCTTTTAAAAACTAACAGAAAGCATTAATGCCACGTTGTGAAGGTCATTTGAAATCAAGTTTTTTATGAAAACTCTTGTGAAAATTTAGAGATAGCTTTCTTTATCAATCAGTAATATGATATTTCAATTCTGGTAAAATGAGTTAACTTATAATTAAGTATTATAAAAAAATTAAATATATCTTTGTTATACATGTAACATTTATATTTTAAAAATCAAATTACTACATTATGAAATTATTTTACCATTTCTTTTTAATCACACAAAAAGTTATAAATCAAATATTTACTTGGATTTTTTTTGACATTAGAACATTATTGTATTCTTTTATGAATAAAAAAAAATTTTTTAACTGTTATTAATTTAAAATATGCTAAATAAAAAACAATATATTATTTAAATCACTAATAAGTGATTAAGTAAAAAATATGTGTACTCGAAAAATATCGTAAAATAGATAAATATTTTGCTTTATATTGTAATCTTTTTATCAAAATGTTTATGATTTAAAAAAAGTATATGTTCTTAAGTAGTGAATCATTCTATAAACTTGTAAAAACAAACTTGTGATTATATATAAATAACCTATAAATACAATATAAAACATATGCTGAATAATTTGCACCTTTCTGAATGTTACACAAATAGAGTCTACATAAATTTTCATGTAAATAATTTTATTTTCTAATCGATATAAATGATTAGCTTGATTTTCGTACTATGGTAATATGAAATTGTAATTATTTGATGTAAAAGACAATCTTACAGAAGGACCACAATAAAATACGTTCTTTTTCATAAGCCTTTATAATTTTAAATTAATATCAATAAAATATAAAAAGTTTCCGTTCGTAATTTAATTTATAAAATTAATAAATTTCGGATTATATTTAAATAATAATCAATCAAATAGCTTAATCTTTACAAAGTTAATATTTCAATATTAAGATAAAACGCTTTACATTTCACTTTAAACCATCATAAACAGATCATAATTATAAAGGCGGCAGTATAAACCTTATATTTAATATCTATAAGGAATTATATAGAAAAAATATAATAATTACATTCTATAATTCTAAAAATTACCATATTTAAAAAGTCAAATTTCTTCTAAATTAAATGAGTTTTAAAATCACTTAATAAAAGCTAAGATAAGGGAATTATTCGGACACACACTTCCTTGAAATCGATTATGAAATAATAATTCTAAAGAAAAAAAATATATGAATATCGATTCAAACTATTTTGTACTGTTACATAATCACAGTTACTTTTCTCACCAAACTGTCAAAAAGTAGTATGAAACACTTATGTTAATGATATGAAACAAGACATGACAAATGTTTACATCTTTATTTTTTGTATGGTTATCTATACTTTAACACCAAAACGAAAAAAATTATCAAATTACAAAAAACTGTAAGTTAATAAATTTTTATAAAATCACAATTCATAGAACCTATAAGCATCAATTGACATCTACTTAATGATGAGGATCCTTTTCGTAACCAACTCCTGGAACATATTGGGATTCAGGATTGTGGAATAAAGTATGATTTCCATCATTGAAAGGAAAAGCCTTCTTTCTGAAATTTTAAAAAGTTAACTATAAAAATTTCTTCAATAAATAAAACAAACCTTATATTAAGGTAATCATATGCTACATGTTCTTGACGTCCATGTTCATGGTGTTTTTGGTGGTCTTTATAAGAAGTATAAGCTGTGAGAGAAAGAAGTGGAATTGAAATAAAGAGGAAAATTTTCTTGTATTGTGTTTTGACAGCTTCAGCTGGTTTCAATGATGAAAGAAATGCTTTTTTGTAGTTATCAAATTTCCATGATCCAAAACTCATCCCAGAGGAGTGACGAACGGTCATCTTACTTCCAATATTTGGAACAAGCAAGTTTACTTTGGAAACGGCCATTTTTCTAAAATAACAAAGAAATTGTCGGTAAAAGTATAAAAAATATCGCAAATATCAAAGGAAATGTGATATCCTATTAAAATAAAAAAGAAATGATGAAATTATTTAAAAAATTATTAGTAAGAAACTTAGAAAACAATAGGTTGTGTTGTAGTCAGATTATCTAACATCTTCCTAATATCATCCAAACTTTTTGTACCAGTGTAAATAATTGGTCCAATATAACATGATTCAAATAATGTAATATTGTTAATTCTTACATGACACATATTCTCCTGTAATTTTGTATATTTATAAAAATAAAAAAGAACTACGAAAAATACCTGCACAAAAAATTTCACCAAAGACGATCGCATCTTCCACAATCGTTTGTCCCAGAGATCTTGAATTAAAATTTTAATAGCATCAATATTCTCGATATCATTCTTAAATTTGTTAATTAATATCAGGGATATACAAAAAAAATTATCTGGTAACATGGTAAAAGTAAATTGTTCCTTCTCAGATTGAATGTATTGTTCAATTGTTTGAGGATTCAACCACTCTGGTGCTACAATTGACCCTTTACTGCGAGCTTTTAGTATAGATGCCATCCATATTGGAATTTCAACAGGCAATCCCGCTTCGAACTTAACCAAACCTGCAGAGCTAAATTCCTCTTCCTCAGCATTAAAATTAGGCACAAACTACATATATTAATGTAAAAAAAAAGATTTAGTACAAACACACCGTTATCAATGATTGTTCAGCTATAAATTGACACTCCTCGATACCCATTTTGAAGGAATATCCCAAAAATAATTGCAAAGTTAAACAGAAAAAATATAGTCGCAGACAAAGCAGCGGTCTCGTCTCTCAAATATCATTTACAATTGTCGTTGCGAAAGAATCGACTTCACGTGTTTAATGTCTTCCCCTCATTAAACAATTATGCAATTGTTGGCATGTCGATGTTCGTGACAAGGTGCAAAAATCAATGTGACTTTGAGCTGTTTTTGCATTCGATAACGCCGAAAAATCCCTGGATACTCCATTTCCATAAACGTTAACTCCCAACTTTATTTTCTTTTAAATGAAAAAACAGGACACCAGCAAATGTTATATAAGGATAATAATCTCTAAAACCACTTTGTTCTTAAGAAACAATAGACGATGACATTCTATTTATGAACTTACCACAAATCATGTTGCCATTAATGCTGACACAGTAACTGTATTTAACTCGTTAATTATGTACATTTTATCTATAAAAAGTATTAGAATTTCAAGGGAAAGTGACCTAGATAGAATTTTAACTATGAATTCCGAGCAAAAATCACATATTCCACGACAATTAAATATAACCAATTATCTGTCTAATGGAAGATCTTTTTTCCAAGATGAAGGAAAACTATCGTTTCAAAAGAATTTTGTGTCATAAGAGATGTTCAAAGTAACAGTGATAACAAGTAAACAGAGTTTTTATTTTTTAAATAAATTGAATGTATTGACAATAGAGTTACTTTGTCTATTGATATAAAATATATAATTCTATAATATCATATTTGAAATAATCTATTACAGAAATGGATGTAAAAATAAAACGATATAGTGATCGTTTAAATATACGTGGTTTTGATTCATGGGAAGCAGTATTAATTAGCGATAACTATGAAGAAGTTGACAAAGCACTGTCTAAATTAAAAAAAGTTTGTTTTTATATATTTGAATAATTCGAAAGTTTTAGTTATTGAGTAAAAAAGATCGAATTATTGAAATTCTTGATGATAGCAAGGAGAAATCAGGTGTTTTCTATGTTCTTATTCGTTTAATGCTTAACAAAGCTCTTAGTAATGAATTGTCACAAAAAACAATAGTATTAAAAATTCTCCAAGAAACAATATCTATAATTGCTAATTGTTGTTTCTTTTCAATGACTGCTTGTATGTGTTTGACTAAAACTGCTCCAAACATTATATCGATATTTGATAAATTGCTGAACCTTCCTCAAAAGGGAGATTCTGTAAAAGCAGGAATATTAAGATTGATTGGGAATTTACTAGAAACAAAGAAAGCGTTTCCAACGATAACTTCAAATTTACCATTTATGGAGAAACTAGCCTCATTTATAAATAGTGAAGAAGTGAAATTACAAAGAAACTCGATTAGAACTTTTAAAATTTTATGTAAAAATGGGATATCTAAAAGAATAATTGATTGTAACGCTGTCGCGGAGCTAGCATCACTTATTATTTCTGATAAATTTGATCTATATAGTGATGATATATTGTTTATGCTTTCATTTTTAGCGAGAACTGTACCAAAGGATACAGGTAGACAATTAGCAACCCCAGAATGCTCAAATTTTCTTTTTAATATTTTACTTGAGCAAAAATCGGAAGAGTACAAATATGAAAAATGGATTGAACCAATTTGTTCATTTTTAAATCGATCATATGAAATACGTGAATCAATTGGGAGAGTTGGGTTAACAAAATTGATTTTAGAAGGAAAGAACTGTATTTCATTCCTTAGAATATTAACTTTTTTTGCCCAAGATGCTTGGGGTCGCGTTACATTAAGAGAAAATGGTGGTCTCGATATTATTATAGAAAATTTATTGTGTAGTGAATCAATCAATGAGAAAATCTTATTAATTCAATCTTTAAAAAATCTCATTCATGATACAGTTGGAATATCTTATCTTTGTCAATCACAAAAATTTTTCGAGACCGTTCTTATTCATGTCAACTCTTACATAATAGCGAATCCATTAGATTGTAAATTAGAATTGAAGGATAAAAGTGAAAATATTATTCAAAAAGATAGTAGCCCATTTCATACAATTAATGCTAATAATGTACTTTTAAGTAATTTCTATAATCAAGTATATACAAGAAGCGGATATTTAATATCAAATCGAGCATCACGAAGCCCTTCTGGTCATTCACGTTCTAATTCATTATCTCCAACTAGAAGTGTCTTTAGTTCACCTGAAAGAGATATCTTAGATTTTGAATTTGAAGAAGGTGATGAAATAATGGAAATGCAAGAAAGTAAAGATTCACTTCAACAACAGAACAGTGAGCAAATGGTTGTTTTTGGAGAGTTTTTTTTGATGTCCTGGCAAAGTCATGATGAAAATAATCATAAATATTTGGCAAGAAGTGAAATTATTGAAATGTGGGTAAATTATTTAAGCATTAATTTGCCTTGTGATTCAAAAGCCGGACGTGCTATGAAAAGGCTTGCTCGATCATGTAATATTATATCTAATTTATTAAAATTAAAATTTCATATATTAATTCTTAATGTATTAATACGTCGTTCATGTATGATGCATTTATTGGCTAAAGAATGCAAACATTGTACCAAAATTCATAGGTATGGAAAAGATCTTTATCGAGATTTTAGTGAACATGTTGACACAGATTATGGATGGAGTTATATATTAATAGATCTCAAACAATCCAATGATGATCTTAAGATTAATGCAATGATTGCTTCGGTTGCCCTAATTAGAACAGTAAAAAGGAGAAGAAATTATTTTGAAACATATAAGCCAATAAAAAAATTAATAGAAAAGTGTAAAGTTATTTTGTTTAATCAGGAAAATTTTGATATGGATAATTCATTAGGAGAACCAAATAAAGAAATTTTATTTCAAATAATGATTTCTTTTGGAACACTTATATCCAAAAACACCTTTGACAAGTTATTTTTTATAGATGATATTTATAAAGAATGTAATGATTTAATTGTCAATGGTGAAATTTCTAAAGAATCGAGTTGTTGTAATGTTCCAGTGTCACAAAAGGAAGGTATTGAATATATTTGTTTTGAAAACTCAACAATAAGTGAATGTATTATAATTGAAAAAGATATATTATGTAAAAATTGTACATTTTACCAAGCAATGTTTTCAAGTTCTTTTATCGAAGCACAAAACAAAAAGTTTAAATTTAATTTTAATGAGGTTATTAGTGAGATGGTATCATGGGAAGATTTTAAAATTTTTATTCATTATTGTTCCGGTTGTACAGATGAGAATTGTCTAGTGATAAAAACCCCTCAAACATATGTTTCATTAATATACGTAAGTTCAAAATAGTATAAAAATTTATTTATATTTTATTTTTAGTTGGCTGATTATTTCAGTTATGAATTTTTGACAAACAAATTAATACAATTTGGAGATACACTTCAGAGGATGTTTTCTGGTGAAGATTTAAAATACATTATTCCTTTAGTACGTCAATGTCCACATATTTTTTCAAAACTCTCTGTCTTTTTCTTCATAAATTTTCTATGCTATACAGAAAAAGAATATATGTTTGAAATTTTTAATAGTCTCATTAACAACCCGGAATTAACAGAAGAATTTTTTAAAGAACTCGAGAAATTTTTATCTAAAACGTTCTCAACATCTTCATTAACCCGAGGACTTTTAATTTGAAAACATTAATTTTTTAATTGTGGTAATAAATAATTTAATTATACTTTTAATTATAGTTATAATTTTCTTTATTTCATAAACAATACTACTCCATAATTCTAAAGTAAAACAAAAACTTTAAATAATAATAGAACTATTGCCTTTAAATAATTTTGATTAAAAAAACAAAAAAAAATTAATAAATAAAGCTATATTTATATATTTTTTACATGATTGTTCTTTTTATTTCATTAGAAACATATTGTGTGTTAGTGCAATTTACTGGTATTGTAAGTACCTGTGTTCCACTCTCATGTACAACCTTTTTAATATTATCTTGATCATAAAGTCTTTCATTTATCAATTTCATATAATTCATATAACGAAGAGATATTTTTGCCTGCCAACTACTAAATATTAAAATAATAATTAAGGATATAATTATTATAAAAGAATAAATATAGAAAGATAATGTCTTTCCACCATGCATTGTCTTGAATGCCCAATTAAAAACCATTATAATGTATAATGGTTTAAAGATAAAATAGAATAAAAAGATAAGTAAACAGTTTGCTGCTAGATAGAAATGAAAAAATGATATTCCAATAATTGGCCATATTAACTTTGGTAAATTTTTTACAATTCCTATAACAGTTGATAAAATTACAAGAATTGGGATGCTCATGACAAAAAGAGCTTTTCTAAAATTGAATAATTCAAAAATGATTATCGAAAGTGAAATAGAAATTCCCACTGCTATAAACAATTTCATTGCTGTCTTAAAAAATATTTTATGATTTAATATTAAATAATATTACTTACTGTTATATGCATTTTGCCATAAAAACATCGATCATTAAATTGCGCAGCCATACCAAGGATATCTTTTATCTAAAATATTTTATATTTGATATCGTCTAAATGAAAAATACTTTTAAAAAATAATTTTCATAAAACTTAATTATAAATGTTAATATAATAAGTGGTATTCATCTCTTAAAAATTTACCTTTTAATAGATATCAGAATATTTTTTTTCTTAAACCCCTAAGGAATAATAAATTTTTACAACGTTATATAAACATTTCCAAATAAATTATACAATTATCATATCTTATAGGTGTGACAAAAATTATGACTTTCAAATTCTACAAATTTTTTCCCATTAAATTATATATGATTTATACTTTAATTTAAAAAAAAAAATTTTGTATAGAAAATAACTAATATCAAGTTAATTTTTATTAAATAAATATTAATAATAAAGGGCCGTGTAAAAGTTGGTAGGATGCATGAAAGATGATATTAGGTAGATGACACAAATTAAGACAATATAAAATGAGAAATAAAATAAATTAAAGAAACGATTTGAATTAATTCAAGGCGTAACAAAATCCTCAAAATCCTCGTTTAAAATCTATTAGAACTTTTGATAAAATCAATTCTACTTGTATCCGGTTAAAACAAGTTTAAATTATGATAAGAATTATTTTATGATTTGTACAGTAGCAATTAAGTACCAAAATTTACTACAATGTTATTAATGGTGTTCACTCGAATGATTTTAAAGAATACTAATATATAGAAATTTTTATCACTTATAGATAAAAAGGTATATAAAAAGTTAGTATAAATCAAGGAACATTTATAGTAATACTTAGTTAAATGAATTTACAAATGAATACTTCTACCATATTAATTTTATATCAAAAATTAATAAAACTCAATATAAATCTTTTATGATCGACGAAATTAAAATGATTCCATTAAAAGTGTTTATCATATGTAAATCTTCCTGTTATTTGTAAAATGTTTGATATAAAATGTAAATTTACAATTCAAATCTACTTGACGTTGAATCCGGCGTAAGCGAAGCTAAAAGCAATCGAGTATTTTCACCATATTCTTCTTCTTTAAATTTATTTTCACCTGATTTTTTAAATCCACAATTGTCAAGATCAATTAACCACCATACATAATAATTACGAATAATTTTTAATACACTTATAAAATTTTCTAATGATTTAAGCATAAAAAATACAAAACCCTAAAAATAAATTAAATAAATAAATATATCAATTAAACTTACACCTAGTCCTTTGAAAAAAAAACTCTCTTCAAAAATATACTTTATAACATTAAGAAAAATGAATCCAAATCCAACTATTTTGTGAGTAAAAACAAAAATAGCTTCACAAATATTGAAAATAAAGCATCCAATAGTGTTATCTTCTGTCAAAATATACTCATTTTCGGCAAACACACTTAGTGAAACGCACTTATTAGATAAAAAACTGAATACCATAACTATATTGAAGTTAGACGTAGAAAGTTTACCTAGAAAGGTGTTAATAAATTTGAAGAAAAATTATGTTATAATTATTTATTAAATAAATTAATATAATACTAAATATTTTAATAATAATATTAAAGAGTTTGTAAAATTCTTGTGTACGAAAATATAATTGAGAATAAACTTTGAACACAACCAATTCCTAAACAATGCCATGCAGTTATAGCTTTTCCTCCAGCAGAAAAAGAAAATGCAATTACAGCACATGTTGTTAAATTTAAAAGAAATTGTGGAATTATAAGTAGAAGGAGAAAAGGTAAAAAACTGAACACAACCCAAGAATGATGATGTAAATTGATGAATGAAATAAGAAATGTTAATGCATAGACGGTTGTAATGATTATAGTTGTCCAAGTAAAAATTCCTAACCACATATGATGAAATTGCGTCATATCTGTTTGATCTAATGTCATTATATCCCATAAAGAATAATTTCTAAATTTACTTTAAACATGTTTAAAAAAATACTCTCACCTAGATAATTCACCAGTCGGCTTAGGAAAAAATGATACCCAATCAGTTTTGTTCAACATGATACTGAAAAAAGTGATAAAGTTAATTTTTAAAATGTTAATTCAAATATCAATATGGATCAAAATCCAATAAAAAACAAAAAATGTTCTGGAGATTTATTAAATTACAATTGTATATAAATCATTTTTAGACACAGAACAACAATTAACAGAGCCATCTTAAGAGAAAAGTGTGTACTTAAAAAATATTCACAAAACTTAATTCTTAAAATTAACAAAATTTAAACAATATCATCATTAAAGGCGGAATAAAAATTGGGTAGCAAAAATTTGACTTAAAGCTTGACGTGATTCTGCATCAACCCACGATAAAGGAATTCCAAGATCACATATTGCAGCATCACTATCAAACATTATATTTGTTACATTACGAGAGTTATGTTGTGAATTACTTGTTGATGTTTCACTGTGTAATGTAGGACTGGAACAAGGAGAAATTCTAGTATTAAAATGTTTTCCATGACCAATAATTTTAGCTGATGAATCATGACCAAAGCATGTAAAAAGAACATGAACTTGTGATAATCCTAAAGGTTCGAAATCTACAGCAAAAACATGAGCTGCATTTGGACCGTTACCCATTCGTGTTAACCATAATGAAAGATCTTTTGGTAAAGAATTCATATCATCAGTCAGTAATATTATACACCTAGTGTTCAATGATAATTGTTTAGCAGATTTGACGTATTTTATATCTGGGAAATCTGAATCTTCTGGAACTCCAACAAACGTAATTAATGATTTAGAGTCATTCTGGTAAATACCACGATTACAAAGATGAATGGAGAGTCTTTTGATTAATGTTGGATCAGAATTTGAATCACCTATAACAACAGTATTTTGTAAGGTAAATTCACATCTACAAGACGATTCAATAACAAATGAAAAAAGTCTATCAGCTAAAGTTGAATATACGATATCTTTTCCTAAGTATTTAATGCCTTCCTTGATGTACGCTTTTTTATCTGCCAATGAAAAGAATGGTAAATCAAATCCAGAGGTAACAGGTTGAATAAAAAGTGATTTGAATGATGGTACAGTTTTGCGCGTTTTCATAGTCCATGATTTAATTCGTGTAGGATCATTAAGTACATTTTCATCGTGTCCATAATTTTTATTATTTTTCTTTGGTGAACAAGAAATTTCTAAATCTTTCATATCTTCATTAAATTTTGAGAGATTTAAATCAAAATCAAAGTCAGTGTTAATAAGATCATAATCTAAGGTTACATCAAAATCATTTCCATATTTGTTAGATTTACTATTTTTCAATTTTTGAGTACTTTTTTTATTCTCACTCTCTCCGTTTTTTTTATCTTTCTTTTTCTGTTTTAATGCTTCAATGGCATTAGGATCAGGTACTTGTGGATGGAAAAAGTATTTAAATTGTCCAAAATCTCGATGTTCAGTAGTAATATCACCGAGATTGGTATCATTTGTCGAAGGTAATGTATTCTTAGGAGAAATATTTTCAATAAAATTGTCTTTTAAAGAATTTTTTGTACAAATTTCTTGTTTCATAGCATCAGCTAAAACACTTATTTTACCTTTTCTATTCATTGATTTTATACAACTTGTTGGTATCATACGAACACCGCCAAATTTTTTGGCAACAGTAGGAAGAGTATCAGTATTTGTTGAAGTTGGCTCTAATACGTTAGTTGTGGACACAGTTGGAGTATCTTTTACTACACCTTTTTTTTTAACTGGTTTGGTACGTACATCATCATCTGAATATTCATGGTCTTCATATACAGGTATTACAGCAGGTTTTTTAATTTTAGATGACAGTTGTTTAGTAGAATCAATTTTTAGCATCTCATTTTCAGTTAAATATTTTACAGAATTCAAATCGAAGTCACTCTTTTCATTATCATTTTTAATTTTTGTTACATATTGATTTAATATATCATTTTCAGTTAAGAATTTTATTGGTTCAGATTTTTTTAAATTATTGGGAGAGATATCACTTCTCGGTAACTTTTTAACATTTTTAACATCTATTATTGGTTCATCTTCTTCATCTAAAACTACTTTTGGATCTATATCCAGTATTGACACTACATCATCAATTGTTGGTTTATCAATAATACGAAGATTTATAATACTAGAATTATGTATCAGAAGTTTTTGCTTATCTGATTTTTTACCATCCCTATTAAATAATAATTATAAATTATTATAAATTTATATTTCCTTACATTATTGGATCCATAATAGTAATAGTATTATTTGTAGTATCTAACGACGAAATCCTTCCTTCAATAAAACGATTTGGAGAACATTCAATAGATACTAAATATCCAATAAAATCAAGACTCATATTTTTACACTGAAAAATTATTTTAGTTAATGAACAATGGATAAAAAAAATTATACAGTATAAGAAACGGAATAAACGGTAATAAAAAGAAAAGAATTTGGAAAAAATTTATGCAATAAAATCGAGAGGCTTGTTGAAGCCTCCTTTTCTATTCATGTATTGTCTGTATTTTCGAGTTTTTTTAATATTTACACAACCAACGTCATTTCCCTCCACTTTCTTATTTTTTGTTGTACTGAAATTACCAAACCCCATTATTTTCATCATTTCATCTTCACAATCACTCATTTTATCAACATTTATTTGTTTTGATTTATGGTCTTTTTTGGAGTCCTTCCTATCCCTAAAAAAGTATATAAATTAAAAATAATATAAATAAAAACAAACTTTTGTGAATCTTTTGATGTTTGACTTCTATTCTTTGTTGTATCCTCTCTATCTGGCGTATACCTTCCTTTCTTAGAATCTTCATAAGACTTACTACGACTTCGAGATCTTTTTTGCTTCTTCACAGGTGAATCTTCATAACGATTCCTCCTATCTGATGTACTAATTTTTGTTCGTGGCGAGCGACTCCTCTTTCCATTTGAATAATTTGGAGATTTAGAACGCGTGCGACTTCTCCTTCGTTTTCTATCTAAAAAAAATTATAAAATACATATAAACTAAATATATAGAAATATTACCTGAAATTGGAGATCTTTCTCGTCCCATTTTTTGGAAGAATTGTAAGTTAATGCGAAAATAATAAAGTAATATATGATAGATGCGCTGTTGTCACACGATAAATACTATATGTATTCTCTTTAGGATAAACTATAAAAAAAATTGGGGAAAAGTTTATTCTAAAGAAAGTTGCCATAGAAAATTATGTAGGGTTGTATTTAGGATAGTGGTTGAATAAATTTCTAAGTAATAGAGCTTAAGCAATTGTATATGTAGTTATTGTTAAAATTTGTAAAATTGTCTAATCTTTTTGTTTTCAGAAAAAAAAAGTATATCTAATAACTACATTCTAACTCGATGATGTCGTCTTATGAATCTTTTTCCACAAATATATGTCATCAATGCAACAAACGTTTTTCAAATGCCGGTGCATGTCATTTACATTTATTAAAGACACACAAAATAGAATGTACAAGTGTTAGCGATAAAAAGCTTCAAAATAGACATGTAGTTATTGAATGTTCATCTGATACGAAAAAAAATTTTAATTGTAATTTCTCACAATGCAAAAAAACATTTAAAAATAATAAATTATTAAAACAACATATCGCAAAAGTTCACTTAGAAAAAAAATTTATATGTGAAGCATGCAATAAAGCTTTTGGTTTAGAAAGAGATTTAAAGTACCACATAAAAGTTTCATGCATTTTATATAGAAAATATAGACTACGAACTACAGATGCTAGTGTAAACACAAATTGTTACTATATATCGAAAAATGATACACCTTTAATGTCATGCTCCGAAACACAAACAGAAGCTAATATTATCCATCCTCCTACTTCTTTTGATAACCCGATGCAATCTAGTGGTTGTCAAACAATTGAAGATTGGGAAACAATTATGAAAAATTTAAATGATGAAGAGTTTGATTCACGTACAGAAATTGAATTGGATGATAGCTTCAGTAATTTAGTAACATATGTGGATGCTTGTTTACAAACGGATGAAGTTACGGATAGTTTTATTAATTTTATGTGTGATGAAGGAACTCAAACTAGTGATAATTATGTCGAAAAAAAATTTACGAGTACACAAACATGAGTATATTATTTGTTATATAACTATCTATTTTTAATCTTTTCATAGTATTTTTAAATATTTACGAATTTCAATAATTCATAATAGATTTTTTTATTATCTATAGTAAAAAATAAATAACTATTGTTATTGTTTAAATGAAATTTATATAATTTTATAAATCTGACCAATGACCATTCTTAATTCCAAAATTATAATATATTAAATATGTTAATTTTTTTAAAATAAATAAATTGGTCTTCAGGAAAAAATCGTCAAAATATAAAATGACTAACGGTTTGAATAACGATAATATTATCAATAAAAATAATGAACAAACAGTAACCGATGGAGGATTTCCTCCACATGTTATGGAAAATAATTTCATGCTATCTATTGAACCAAATTTAACTGAGAAAGTAAGTTGAACCTATAATTATTATGACAGTCATTGAAGATCTACTTCAAAGGATCTATGGATAAAAAAATTACAACCGTTCTAACTATAACAAATAAAGATGATTACAGACAGGCATTTAAAGTCAAATGCTCTAAAAATGAAACTTTCAAAATTAGACCTTCCTATGGTGCTTTACAACATGCAGAGAAAGCTAAGATCAGTATAACATACATTCCAACAGAAAATTTCGAACAAGAAATCGGCAGGCACCATTTTGGAATATTCCACATCCCTTGTTCAGAAGGGGCTCATTCATTAGCTATTTGGGAAACACATTATGGCCCCGCACAAGGATCCTTACGCCTAAAGATAGAATTCCAAGAAGAAGATATCGAATAGTAATATAAGAAGAAAAATATTTTATTATACTGTAAAAGTTAAAAATATAACAATTTTTTTTATCACCCATTAACAACGATTATAATAAAATATTTTAGTCCATATCAAAGGCATACTCATCATATTCATCATAACAAGTATCTTCAAGTAATTTAGCCTGTTTCTCCTTTACAGCTTTAACGTGCTTTTGTTTTACAATTGGCAATGGTGCTACCTTCTTCGTAGCGACTGATTGGAGAGCTTTTATCATATGATTGACTTGGAATTCTTCCAATGGTTCAGCCATTTTTCCGACAAGTAACCCAAGCATTTCTTTGTAAAATTTCTCCTTTGAATGCACCAATATACGTTCCGTAAACTCATTCACAAATTCTTTATAATTGTCAACGTTTAATTTATCAACAAAAGCTAGTGGATCGCATGGAACCTCGTCATCCTCTGACGAAGATCCTTCATCACCAAAAAGATCAGCTGCCAACTTCCTATCACTCTTTTCTTGTTTTTTTTTCACCTCAGCGGGTGTTAACTCTTTTTTAGCTACTTTCTTGAAGGAAAAAGTATCTTTCTGATCTGACTTCTTATCATTGATTGATAGACTCTTTGTATCGTTGACTATTTCATCATCATATCCAAGTTCCTTTTTTTTACCAGATATCTGAGAAGTATCAACCTCATAATCGTCGCAATCTAAAAAATTGTCAAAAAAAAATCGTTAGTTCTTAGAAAAAAAAAACTCACCCCAATCCGACATATTTTTTTGCTGATTGTTTAATTAAAGGCCACAAGATAAAAATTGAAGCGAAATACCAATACAAATGTTAACATTTAATTTCGTATCGAGATAAAATTTAACTTTCAGCATTTTGAAATAAATATTATTTGTAAGACGCCACTTACTATTTTAACATAATTGTAATACAAGCAATGACGAAAGTTGTGTTACCAGGGGATTTTGTAGAAGATATCACAAATTTGCCAGCAGTTCCTGTTATTGGACGTGGATTAAAAGTTTATAAAAATGAAGTAATTTGTACTCAGGCAGGTGTTTTGTGTTCAGGCAAAGACGGAATGTTTGTTAATACTAACAGTAAGAGGTAAAAAACCAATCGTATTTTCAATGATAAAATTTACCATTTTAGATATCAACCTACGGTAAATGATCTTGTTGTGGGTGTTGTAAGTAATGTTATGGTTGAAAATATCAAATTAGATATTTCATACTTGGAAAGTGCAGTCCTTTCAACATTGTCATTTGAAGGAGCAACTAAAAGAAATAAACCTAACATCAAAGTTGGTGATGTAGTTTATGCTCGTGTTATTTCAACATCAAAGTATCTAGAAACAGAATTGGCATGTATTGATAAGGATAACTTTGCTAGAGGTTTAGGAGTTCTACCATATGGTGGAATGGTTTTTAAAGTGTCTCTTCGACATGCCAGAAGACTTTTGAGTCCTACATGCCAACTACTTAATTTGATTGGTAAAGAAATAAAATATGAATCATGTATTGGTATGAATGGCAGAGTTTGGATAAAAGCTGAAACGAATCAAGTAATGAAGGTTATTGTGAAATTGATTCAAGAAAGTGAAAAAGTTTCAGATGCTGATATGGGGAAGTTTGTTAGTTCATATATTAAGTCAATGTATCAGGATGTTGAGATGACCTGATAGATCTTTCTTAACACAGTTAATTGTTGTTTGTATAAAATTCACTTGTTTTTTAGTTGATGTAATTTTATTTCAAATTAAATCTTTATTCATTAGTAGTTTTTTTTATAGCAGTAGGAAGAATGTAGTAAATATAGTGACAGTAAAAGTAAAGTATCATTATATTATAAGTGTAAAATATGGAAATAAATTGATAAAAAACTTGATATGCTTAGGAATAATCCTACAAATTTACTTCAGTTTTCAAACTATAAATAAAGCAGATGCTTTCGGTCTAAAGTAATATTGTGTGATTTTAACATATTGTATTGTGGTGGAGGCGAACTAATGGTAAAGTACCATATGTTTTTAAATCAAAAATAACCACAAGATATCTCAATATCTCATGTACCGATAAATAGAAGTTAATTACTAGTACAATAACTGTACTTTTACATGGACAATAGGTTAGAAAACATTGTCATAAAAAAAGATTTCGCTGACCACCATGTAGTCGCATATAATATGATTTAGTTTTAAAAATGATATTTTTTTAAAAGAATTGTTTAATGACTTTTTTACATATTTTATTCGAGATTCTTTAATTTGTTTTGTATTACTTTTCATTGTGGAAAAAACTTTAGAAATAGACGTAATTTTATTCGTAATAGAGAAATAATTTTTTCCTGTGAATTCAATGTCATACCTTCATTTTCTAAGTTTCCATGATAATTGTTGACAAAAAAAACTTTTGTTTTATCATCATCTAAAAGTAATAAATCAAAAATGCACGGTTATAAAGAATCAGAGCCATTTATTTAAGAGAATATAATTAAATTTATTTACAGTAATTTTTTTTCCCCATTAAAAAATAATTTACATCAGTATTATTAATCCAAAACCAATTATTTGATAAGGGATTATATCCTATACCACTACATAATATTACACTGATATTGTTATTATTTAAGACTTTTGTTAAATAATTTGGGTTAACAAATTTATTCCAATCATGAACTCCTTGTGGTACAATGCCAAGAATATCCTTCAAATATCCAATAAATATTAATAATAATGTATCTTACCTCAGCCATTTTTATTGCTAATAATTTTGATAAAAATGTTTTATTAATTGTTGAAAAAAATATCAACCCATTATCTTTTAAACAACTTCCACATTTATTAACAAAATCTTCAACATTTGGTACATGTTCTATAACTTCAGAGGCAATCACAATATCGTACTTATTTTTATTAACTTTTGAAAATTCTTCAACTGTATCATGAATAAAATTTACACGTTTCCTTATTTTATCATTCAAAATTTGTTCTGCGGATGTCTTTGCTGATAGAACACTTTCTTTACATGCATCCACACCAGTAACTGAAGCACCAAGTCTTGCTAGAGAAAATGATAAAATACCACCACCACTTCCAATTTCAAGTATATTTTTGTCTTTCAAATTAGATGACTAAAAAATAAATAAAATATTTAAATAAATTACTTTTCCTTACATTGACAGACTTAAGGATAGCTGGAACACGAAATTTATTTAGTGAATGGAGTGCCTTAAACTCATTATTTTCATCCATCCATACACCACCTAATTTTGCAAAATTTGCTACTTCATTTTTGTCAACAAAACTTGAAAATCTTCTAATATCCAAAATTTTATGCATTTTTGAAATAGAATTAACATTTAAAACAAACACTTTTCCATTGAATCTGTTCAAGATATCCTCTTATCATAAAGTACATAAATATTACCTACACCTACTTACATTTTTAAAACAAAAAAAAATTTTTAATTATAAACACTTTTTTATCAATAACACCACAATTGTTAATTTTATGAACTTTGAAGATGTTTAACTTGAAATTAAAATATTTTTGTTTTGCGTTTAGATGTTTTTTTTTATTCTAAAATTAAAGACAACTTCTATGTAATTAAGAATCAAAAATTTTTTAAATGATGTCAACATTAATCAAGATAGTGCAAAAAATAACTTTTTTTTTATTTATAATATACATATTTTAAATTATTTTTTAAAATAAATCTTTTAAAATAGGTGATAATTTATTGATTAAAAATAAAGTTATGAATTTTATACAATTTTGTATTTATTTTTTTTTAAAATATTATTTATTCGTTTCTTTCAGTAATAAATTTTATTGCCACTTATTCCTGCTATTTGAATGATACACATTTTTTATATTTTATTAACATATTTTAAAAAAATTTACTTGAATTAAATTTTAATGTAACAATTTGTAGAATATTTTAAAGAATCTATAAATTTTTAAATAAAATAATAGAAAAGATATTGAAATATTGTCATCAAAAGATAACATAACCTTCCTCCATTTTTTTTGTTCGATTAATTCACATTATAAAATTTTTTGAAAATTGCTTTTATTGTCATTTTTATACTGAGAAGGAGAGTGGTATATTTAAAATATTTATAGCGTAAAAAAGAAAAATAGTTGACATGGAAAATAATTAGAAGTTTGTCAAGTTATATCATAGATTTACTCTAAAACATGAGGCATTTTATAACATTGTCGCGTTGTAAGACATTATTATTGTTATTATTATTATCATATCATATATAACTAAAGTAGTAATAGAATATATATGTGTATTGTCCAAATTAATGTGACATTATTATAATTGCCTATAATCATTATGGCATATAATGATATAACATTTTACTATCACCATCACCAGACGAAATGTTCTTCTTATTATTAATGCTAGATTATGCCATCTTATTACATGGAGAATGACCGTGAAAATCATGATGTAATACAACATTACTTAGTTATAATCTTTAACATTCTCCATATAAAAGGTATTTAAATTATTAACTTTAAATAAAAATGAGAGTATTTTTGTAAAAAAAGTATTTCTTATTATAATATATATTATAGTGTAATAAATTATATACTAATTAATGAATGATATATCAATTACCAGAACAATAACCGTCCATCTTTCAATTAGAGTTCTCTATAGCAATTTATTGTTATTAAATTTTATCATTCATATTCACCTATTAATACAACTAATTAATTTATTAAATTTAACCTTATTAACTTACGCTTTTTTTTTGCAATAAAACATTTTGATATTTTTTGATAAATTAATTGCCTCTTTGATAAATTACTTTATTTAATTTTAATTTTTTTAAAGTTATTCATAGGGTATTTTATATCAAATGTATATTTTGTTATATTGAATACTAAAATTTAAGTACTAACACTATAATTTCTAATAATGATAATATTGTGTATAAAGAATAATATTCACCATTGGAGGCAATCAAAATTATTTATATTATTCTTATTATTTTTAAATTTTTACTATATATATCCTAGTAAAATTGAAAACTGTGAAAAATTTGGTTCATGTAATAATGTAACATCATGTTATTTTGGAGCATGTAGTCAGATATGTAGTGAAAATGATAAAAGTATATCTTGTTCATGTGAAGGTGGTTATTACTTATTGAAGGATAATTTTACATGTAAAAGTGTATCATTAAATCACCCATTATTAATTTATGCTGCAAGTTTTGAAATAAG
The DNA here is from genome assembly GCA_005656395.1 of Strongyloides papillosus. NCBI lineage: Eukaryota > Metazoa > Nematoda > Chromadorea > Rhabditida > Strongyloididae > Strongyloides > Strongyloides papillosus. The sequence goes on along the minus strand of SRSI01000078.1, from coordinate 1,467,826 downwards.
ACTTATAGATCTTGAGAAAATGTCTCCAATACCAAAAGGTACAGTTATTCCTCATCATATGGCATCAAGTATATCATTATTATCAAGTGTTAGGAATACTGTAGCACTAGATTATTATTATGAAGATCCTAATAATATTACAATATTTTGGGTTGATATCAAAAGAAACAATATTAATAGTGGTCGATTAAGTAAAGGATTACTTGTTGATGTGAAACCTATAATTACTTTTGGTATTCATACACCTGAAGGTATTGCGATAGATTGGATTGTCAAAAATATATATTGGGTTGATTCTAAATTAGACCAAATATTTGTTTCTGACTTTAGTGGTAAATATGTTACAACAATATTAAGCGCAAATATTACAAATCCACGTGGAATAGCTGTTGATCCAATTTCAGGATACTTATTTTGGAGTGATTGGGATGTTAAAAATCCTAGAATTGAGAGATCAAATATGGATGGTAGTGATAGAATAATAGTATATAAATCTAATATATCTTCTGATGACGGGTGGATAAACTCTATTTCATTAGATTATATTTCTAAAAGAATCTATTGGGTTGATGCAAAAAGTGATAAAATATTATCAACAAATTATGATGGGAGTGATTTAAGAGAGATATTTCAAGATTCAATGTTCATTGGACATCCATTTGGTGTTGAGGTATTTGATAATCATGTTTATTGGGGTGATTGGAAAACTTTTTCAATATACCGTGCCAGTAAATGGAATGGTTCACATATAGAAGTAGTTGATATAAGACCATTTGGTATTCCATTGGGTATTAAAATAATCCATCCAACAAAACAAAATAAAATAATGAAAAACCTATGTAAAGATAATGGTGGATGTTCACATATCTGTCTTATTAAAACAAAAAATTTAAGGACATGTAGTTGCCCACATATGATGGTATTGGATGACTCTGGTGTTAATTGTAAAATGGCAAATTTAAGTATATTAATGGTTAACGGTAATGATTTATTTATGTATGATTTAGAATATAACACATCTGTACGTTATCCATTCCTAAATTTGTATGATGAAAGAATTGTTGATTTTACTATTGATAGTGTCAGAAATGTAACATATTGGATTGGAAGTAAAAGTAATAATATTCAAGGTGTAAATTATGTGAAGTCTCATCCAAAATCTAAAATTATTGGTGGATTAAGAGATTCTAAATATTATGAAAATTATGTATCATTAAATGTTGATCCAGTGACAGGTTTAATTTACTACATAACAAAAACACTAAATTATACCTCATTTAATGTTATTAATCCAATTAACGGATTCGACAAAATATTATTTGACAATAATAACTATAATTTTATTAAGAATCCACAAAAACTAATTGTTGCTTACAAAAAAGGATTTTTAATATGGTTTGATACCGGTTATGATAATTTTAAAATATTTAAAAGTTCCTTAGATGGCGGAAAAATTGAAGAAATAAAATTATCAAATAATAATGGTGGAAATATTATCTCATCGGCATCAATCGATCCAAATAATGATTATATTATTTATTCAAATGACACAAGTAAAGCTTATGTTATAACTTTAAAAGATGGTTCATTTAAAATAGTTAACTTTAAGGAGTATGAAGCAAAAAGAGTTACCACAATCACATTTTTAGAAAGTAAAAATAGTTTCTTGTATTATAATATTGATGAGAAAAAAGTAGAAATAATGCGTATGGATAATAATTTTATTGCTACTAATGTTGATCAAGTAATTGATATAGATAGTGAAAGTAAAGAAATACATAATCTTATCAGAATTATTGATAAAACACCAAATTCTATTATCAATGAAAATGATGTGTACTGTGAGAAATTAAATTGCAGTCAAATCTGTATAAGGATAAATAATAATTTATCTGATAGGAAATGTTTATGTGGTGATGGATTTATAGAAAAGGGAAATAGATGTTACTTAAAAAAAGATACTTTCATTGGTGTAAATATTAATAGTCAAGTTATTTTGGTAAATGGAAAAAACTCTACAGATAAGGATGTTGTAGTAAAAATACCCGGTGAAGCACATAATCTTATTCCAACCTCAATTTCTTTTGATTTAAAATCATCAATCCTTTATTTTATTGACAATAAGACACTAAGTTTATGGATGTATGATTTGTATAACAATTCAGTTACAAAACTTTTAGTTAACTCACCACATGCCCAAATAAAAAGTGTTGTTGCTGATCCAATTAATAGATTAATTTATATTGCCTCATTAATAAGTGACGAAGAGGAGAAATATAGTATAATTGAGTACCTCGATCCAAAACGAATTGATTTAAGAAATATTATTTTGAAGATTAAAAATTACACAATTTTTAAATTATTTATTGATTACAAACGTGGAATTCTAATTATTATTACATTAAACTTAGACAACAATAAATTATACATATGGACAAGTGATATAGATGGTTCTAATTTAAAAAGGTTAGATGGTGGATATAAATTTAAATCTTCACAAAGTAATAAGTTATTTTTAACAATAAAATCAAGTATCATTGGGTTAAATGATAATAATAAATGGGAATCATTTGATTATAGAACACTAAAAGTTTTTAGAGATGGGAAATTTATAGATGAAACTCTTCAAAAACATCTCATTTTAAGAATAAAAAATAACGACTTTTTTGATATTGACTATTCTTCTGTTCCAGTAACAAATAAATGGTCTAAAATAAGTAAATGTGAAGAAAATAATGGTGGTTGTGAAGAGATATGTTTTCATAAAAATTTGGATAGAATTTTTTGTTCTTGTGTCTTTTCAAAACTTGATGAACATAACAAAAGTTGTGAAACATATCCAGCATATATTGCATATTCTCTTGGTGTTCAAATTGATTTTGCCCCAATATTTGGTGATGTTGAAACATTCAGACTATCAAATGAGGCCTTTCTAGAGGCAGGTTCCATGAAAAAAGCATTAAAAACTATTGAAGCAACAGACTCAATTAATAATGCTTTTGCTTTAACAGTTGATATGGAGGAGAAACAATATATAATTGCTGATAATGGTGCTCATAGGCTTGCTGCAGTTACCTTCGATGGTTTAGATAATTACATTATATCAGACTACATTGGTCCAGTAGAGGGTGTTGCTTTTGACCCAATACAAAGAGATATTTATTTTACCTCAAGAAATACCATACAAAAAGTTTCTTTTCTATCAACAAATATTACACATTATCCTGTGGATAGCGAAATTGTTTTAAAATTAGGTAAACGTGATAAACTTCGTGGTATTGCCATTGATGCATGTAGGAAGATAATTTTCTACTGTAATTATCGTGAAGATTCACCAAGTATTGAAAAAGTTACTTTTAGCGGTTATAAAAGAGAAAAAATAATTAAAAATAAAATTTTAGCACCAACATTTATTACAATTGATTACAAATCAGCTAAACTTTATTGGGTTGATGGACAGTTAAATAAAATTGAAAGAACAGATTTTGATGGTAACCATCGTGAAAATATTTTATTATCAGATGATGAGATAATAAAAGATAAAGTTGAAAAGAAAGAGGATAAAGGAATTCATCCATTTGGTATAGCAATATACGGTGATTACATTTATACTACTGATTGGAAGGAACGTTCAGTAATTATGATTGATAAAATTACTGGCGGTAGATCACATATTATAGCAAGAAATCTTTATCTTCAACCATTTGGATTGACAATTGTTGCTAAAGATGTTAATGATTGTGGTATTGATGCATGTTCTATTAATAATAATCTTGGTTGTCAGGATGTTTGTAAACTTACAGCTTCTGGTGTACCACATTGTTCATGTAACGGTGAAAGAGTCCTCCTTCCTGATAACAAAACATGTACTGATGAATATTTTAGTAAATGTTCTAAAGATCAATTTACTTGTCCATCAACATTAACATGTATCCCATATGTTGATGTTTGTGATGGTATCAAGGATTGTGAAAATGGTGAAGATGAAATTATTGAATTTTGTACTGAAAGAGAATGTCGTGAAGGATATTATTCATGTGGAAATGGACGTTGTGTGGAAAATTCAACTCAATGTGATGACATATTTCAATGTGAAGGAAATTTCTTCGATGAAACTGATTGTACCTGTAAACCTGGATATATTTTTGATAAAAAACAAAGAATTTGTACTCTAATACGTATTGATTATAAAAGGAAAGAAAAATGTGGTAATAAAACATGCTTAAATGGTGGAATATGTGATAAGAAAAAAAATATTTGTTTATGTCCTGGTGGTATAAGTGGTGATAATTGCGAAAATGATCCATGCTACAATAGATGTCTTAATAAAGGAATATGTACTATGTCCACAAATGGTTCTCCATCACCACATTGTGATTGCCCAATTGAATATCATGGAGAGAGATGTGAAAAATTGAAATGTTCTGGAAGATGTAGTAAAAATGGCATATGTATTATTAATGAAATTACAGGATTACCACAATGCAATTGTAATATGGGATGGAGTGGAGAAAATTGTGAAAAATCAGAATCTGTTTGTAAAGATTTTTGTTTTAATGAAGGGCATTGTTTAGAGGCACACAACAATTTACCCTATTGTAACTGTCCAGCAAATTATAATGGTCTTCAGTGTGAAAATTGTATTACTAGAGAGAATTTACCACTAGAATGTAAAAATGGTGGGTATTGTGTTGACAGAAGTTTTTGTAAATGCGCAAATGGTTTTAATGGTTCAAATTGTGAAATTAATGTATGTCAGTTTCATTGTTTTAATGATGGTACATGTAACACTGATGAAAATGGTAAACCTATATGTTCATGTCTTCCATCATATAGGGGGGAGAGATGTGAAAATAGTATTTGTGATTTAGAAGATGATCCATGTAATGGAAATGGTCTCTGTCTTCCTATACCAAATATCATATCAAAAAAAAATTATACATGTCTTTGTAATTCTAGATATGAAGGTGAAGATTGTAGTAAAAAAATTGGTGTTCATGAATACTGTATAAATTCAATTAATATTTTACCTATTCTTGATAGTCCAGATGAGGTTGAATGTGAATGCCTACCGGGATATACAGGTTCGCGTTGTGAAATACCAGAACCATGTACAAATTATTGCCAAAATAATGGTAAATGTAGCTACGATTATGAAACAGGAAAAAGTAAGTGTACCTGTGTTAAAGGAACAGCTGGGCCACGTTGTGAAGTTATAACAGCAAAAAAATGTTCAGATTTAGAATGTAAAAATGGTGGTGTATGTGGTTTATCTTATAACACAAATGTTGAATGTTATTGCCAGTTAGGTTGGAGTGGTTTTGATTGTTCATCACCAACATGTCATGAATACTGCCAAAATAACGGAGAATGCCATATATTTGACAATGGTTTTGAAAGTACACCATATTGTAAATGTAAAAATGGTTGGTTTGGTGTACATTGTACTTCTAATCTCGAACTAAATCCTGAACATAAAAATAAAAGTCCTTTCAATTTTGATACAACAGATAAGGTGGGATTTAATGAATGGTTATATTTATTTATTTATTTGCTATTTGGTATTTTTATCGTTGGAGGAACACTAATATTTTTTGCCTATTTCCACAGAAAAATATCAGTAGCAAAATTATTTACCCATAGACGCCTTCACAACCCAATAAATATAGGATCTGAAATGGAAGAGTTTCATAATGAAGCTTTTATGTTAGGTGAGGAAGCCACGGAGATGCCTATTGAAGATGATAGAATAAATTTTTCAACATCACATAACGGCAATGTCTACAATGACACAGTATTTATGAGTGGTCTCGATATTCGTTTAAATAGGCAAAGTGTGGAACCAAAATCGGAAGCAGAAGAGTTACTAAAAGAAAAGATATAAAAAATACCAGTGATTTAATAATACTTAAAATAGGATATTTATTAAAATTTCCTCATGTACATATATTTATTGTTGTTGTATTTGTTCATTAAACTTTTGATTTCAACTTTATATATTTTTTTAAATGTCTAACTTTGAATTGTATTCAACAACACGATGCATGATAAAGTAATTTTTTTTGTATAATAAATAACTAAATTAATACTATGACATAGGCGCCCAAAATTTTATAAGTAATTAGTAAATAAAAATAAAATATATAAATCAAAAAATAACTTTTTTTAATCGATATCCATATTATCTACATCAGGTTTATTTTTTTTAGGTTCCGGTTCCTTTACTCCTTCCTGTTCTCCGCTACTAGGTGAATCATCTTTTGCTGAAGTTGCAGATTCCGACTTAACATCATCTACTTTAGTGCCAGAAGAATCTTTTGAAAGTGATTTCGCAAAACCAATAAGATTCCCTTTACTTGCTTCATCAATACCTTCCTTTGAAAACCCAAATTGCTCAAGTATTGGTCCCGCTTGTCCTGTTTTAATTGCGTGTCCAACTGTTACAACAGCATCCTTAAAGGAAGGGCACCCTAAAGATGTCTTTAATTCTTCAATGTCCTGTTTTATGGGTGGTTCACTTGGAAGTAATGGTGTCAGTTTATCAGCATTTGCCTTTGCAGTCTCAAGAACATTCGATGGAGTTATAACGCTAGATAAATCTGGTTGGTTTCTCGAGGTAACTGATTGGGAACCTCCTTTACGTGAAGATCCACTATCATTTGAAACAAATCCTTCAAGACCACCGCTAGTTAAAGAAGATCCATCACCACTGGCTGACCCACCATTCATCAAAGTTAAAAGTTGCATTAATTGATTTTGATCTAATGCTCCTAATAATTCACTTCCATCACCTTTTGGATCACCAAAGTTTCTGATGTTCAAACCTGAGTCACGTGCACTTCCACTGCCGGATCGTCCACCACCAGTTGAACGTTCAGGTTGAGGATTGTCGAGAAATTCTTTAACCTTCTCAACGATATCATCACCTTTAGATTTATCTGCTTCTTGAAGCCAATACAATCTCCTATCATTATTTGATTTAAACTTTAACATAAAAACACGACCATCTGGACAATCGACAACTTCCTTAAACTCTGTATCACCAGGGAATATAATGAAATCCTATAACAGATTTAAAAAATAAAGCGTATTTAACCTACATCAACAACAGTATTACATTCACGGTTCTTCCAACAAAAATGAGTTAATTGATCTGAAGATCTTTTGATAATAATAAGACCTTTTGTCTTTTCAGCAACAACTTTTCTTGTATTTTCACTGCTTCCAGGTTCAAGAAAAGATCTACCAGCCTTAAATTCATAAAGTACTCCTCTCGTAGATTCAGATGAGGAACGAGGATTTGCAAACATTACAGCCATCGTATCGTAACTTTAGATTTAATTTAAACAGTATTGAGTAATAATTGTTTAATGGAAAATGATGCTTTGAGAACATTTTTCCATCACTGTCAACAAGAAATCTTTGTAAGATGTGTTCCATTTTTACTATTTGTCACACAACAGATAATTTTCAACACTAAAATATTTTTTAGTACTAAATTACATAAAAAAACACTATTTAATGCGAAAATATCAGATGATTTGTTGGTTGACAAAGAAAAATTTAGTAAAAAAAAGACGTGTGATATCAATTTATAAAATTCGAGTAGATTACTTTGACATGATTTGAAAAATTATTTCCTTTCAACTACATATAATGTTCACGTAATAAATTTTCAGTGAAAATTATTGCGAAAAAGTTTTAGACTTATTGAAATGCTCCAGTAACGTTTGTATCTCTTACTATATCAAAATCAGTAGCTCTAGGCAAAAAGGTTAAATTTTAAAATGAAATAAATTTTTTTTGCAATTTGGTCATCGCAATTGTGATAGATGACAATGTAGATAAGAAAATAACCTAATATTTGAAACCACTTATGTGATATTCTAGTTTTGAAATTACTTTATTTGTAAATTCTCAATCAAACTTCAATTTAAATTTTAAAATATTCCCCAATGCAACTTAACTTTTTTTAATGAATACCACTCACTTGCTTTTGAAAGTATTGCATAAACTACTATCACAAACAATCCCCAATATGGATGACTTTCCGATTCTATGTGAAAAAAATAAATCGACTTTTGGTGAATCGACGTGTCACTTTTCTCGAGAAAATTAATTTGTCCCAATACGAAATATTTCTCATTGTTGGTAAAATACTTATTTCAAGTTGAAGCTGGAGATTGGAATTCACTAACATTTATTTGTCCAACCTTTTTTTTACATTTACCTCCAATGTAATTTATATTTTTTTAAAATATTTATTTCGAGTTTATAAAAATTACTTTAATATAATCGATTTTTCTAATTAGTGTTTTTCCAGCCAAAATTAAGTCGTTTAATTAAGAAATTCTTTTAAAATGCCTCCAAAAAAGAACAAAGGAAAGAAGAAGGATGATGATTGGTAAGTTTTATCTTTTTATAAATCAATTCTGAATTTTAAAGGGGTGATGATGAAGCAATTGAGGCTAAAATTGCGTCCTTAACAGTCGATGTAGAGGAAGATGATGTTCCACTTCCAACTATAAATAAAAGCAAGAAAAAAAAGAAAGGCTTTGCTGCTGCTGTTGTTGTTGAAGATATTGAAGATGAACTTGACATCGAAGAAGAAAAAGTTGGAGAGAGTGAAGTAGAGGAAAGTACAGAAGCACAAATGGAGAGGGCAAAAGAGTTCTTTAAAAAACAAAAAACTAAGAAAAAGGAAAAAGAGAAAGGAAAGAAAGCTAAAATAGCAGCCAAAGTGGAGGAAGATGCTGATTTTGATTCGATTATTGCCTCTTTAAAAGATACAAAGGGTGTACAAAAAAAGAAAAAAAATGAAGAACATCCACAAGAAGATGTTAACAACGAAGTGAAAGAAGATGTTAAAAAAAATAAAAAAGCTGCTGTAAAGGAGGTTATTGAAGAGAAAACTCCAGAACCCATTGGAAAAGAAGAAGTAGGCGAGGAGGAGACATCCCAGAAAACTTCTAAGAAAAAGAAGAAAGCTAAAGATAAGAAAAAAGCTGACATTAAGGACGATGAGAAACCTTCTGACACTAAAGTTGATGTTAAAAAGGAAGAAGTTGTCGATGAGAAAGAAGATGATAAGGATTCTGGTAAAAAACCAAAAAAAGTTAACAAAAAGATGGCTGCATTGAAATTATTATTGGAAGCTCAAGAGAAAGCCAAGGAGGAAGCTGAAAGAGAAGCTAAAGAACAGGAAGCTCTCTGGGAGGCAAAAGAAAGGGAACGTGAAGAGAAAGCACGTTTAGAAGAGGAGAGAAGAGCTAAGATAAAGGCTGAGAAGAAGGAACGTGAAGCTCAATTGAAGAAGGAGGGAAAATGGCTAACACCAGCTCAAAGACTTGCTCAACAAAGGGCTAAAGAACTTTTGGAGGCCCGTGGTATCAAAATACCTGTTGTCGAGAAGAAAGAAGAACCTCCTGTAGATGGAAAACGTAAAGCATTTTTATATGATACTAAGAAAAAGAAGCAACAACTTAATCAACAACAAAAACAAAAGGAGGAGTTGAAGAAAGCTGAAGAAGAGAAACTTGCTGCTGAAAAAGCTAAAAATGAACTTGAAGAAAAAAATAAGCAAGATGAAATCCTCGATGACTGGGAAATGGCTGATGAGGTGGAGGAAATTGAAAAGAAAACTGATATTTCTAAACAAACTAGTAAAGATGATGAAAGTGATGAAGAGTCAGAAGAGGAAACAGACGAAGATGAGGAGAGTGATGAGGAGTCAGAAGAAGAGTCAGATGAATCATCTGAAGATGAAACTCACTATAATAAGATGTCAAAAGAAGAAATCACCGATTTAGTTCGTGATAGATTTAGGAAACGTAAAGCTAATAATGATAGTAAAGTATCAACTGATAATCTCAGATCCCCAGTTATATGTGTTCTTGGTCATGTAGATACAGGTAAAACAAAGATGTTAGATACAATTAGAAGGACAAATGTTCAGTTGGGTGAAGCTGGTGGTATAACACAACAAATTGGTGCAACATTTGTTCCAGGTGATGCCATTAAAGAACGATGTAAAATGGTTAAAGCATTTAGTAGTGATCAAATGAAGATTCCAGGTTTTCTTATTATTGATACACCAGGTCACGAGTCTTTTGCTAATCTCCGTAGTAGAGGATCTTCTTTGTGTGATATTGCAATACTTGTTGTTGATATTATGCATGGTTTAGAACCTCAAACAATTGAATCAATTAAATTACTTGTCAAACGAAATACTCCATTTGTTGTTGCTCTTAATAAGATTGATCGTCTTTATGGTTATGAATCAAATCCAAGAAGAGATATATGGGAGCATCTCGAAAGTCAACCATCAAATACTCAATTAGAATTCAAAGAAAGATTTCAAAATATTTTTGCACAATTCGCTGAACAAGGTTTAAATATATCTTTGGCTAAGGATAATAAAGATGTTAAAGAATATATTTCTGTCATTCCAACATCTGCATTTTTAGGAGATGGTATTGGCAATATAATGGGATATGTTTGTAATTATACACAAAATTATTTGCCTGGAAAAATTGCTTTCAATAATGAATTGGAATGTTTTGTTATGGAAGTTCGTGCTATTCCTGGCCTTGGAACAACTATTGATGTTATTCTTCTTAATGGTACATTAAAATGTGGAGACATTATAGTATTAACAGGTACTGATGGCGCTATTATCACACAAGTAAGGGACCTTCTTATGCCACATCCCTTAAAAGAAAGTAGAGTTAAGAATGAATATCAAAGATTTAAAAGTATAAAAGGGGCACAAGGTGTTAAAATCCTAGCAAAGAATCTTGAGAAAGCTGTTGCGGGGTTACCTTTATATGTAGCAAATCGTGAGGATGAAATTGAAGTATTGAAGGAAGATGCCGAAACACAACTTGCAAAAGCTTTAACTTCTATCAAGAAAAAATCTGAAGGTGTTTATGTTCAAGCATCTACTCTTGGTTCGTTAGAAGCATTACTAGAATTCTTAAAAACTCAGAAAATTCCGTATTCTAATGTTAATATTGGTCCAGTTCATAAGAGAGATGTCCAAAAGGCTGCAGTTATGTTAGAGCATAACCCTGAATTTGCTTGTATATTAGCGTTTGATGTTAAGGTTGAAAGAGATGCACAAATTTTTGCAGATAAGGAGAATGTTAAAATATTCCAAGCTGATATTATTTACCATCTTGAAGATGCTTTCTTAAAATATCGTGAAGATTTGAAAGAGAAAAAGCGTAAAGAAAACGAACATCTTGCTATATTTCCATGTAAACTTAGAATTCTTCCCCAACATATATTTAATGCTAGAAATCCAATTGTTTGTGGTGTTAATATTGAAGCAGGACAATTAAAAAAAGGAACACCAATATGTGTACCATCAAAAGATAATATTCTCCTAGGTACGGTTTCGTCTATTGAAAAAAATCATGAAGAGGTAAATATTGCTAAACAAGGTGATGAAGTATGTATAAAAATCGAAAATACTACCGGTGATGCTCCAAAATTGTATGGAAGACATTTTACACATGAAGATATTTTGATCAGTAGAATTTCCCGTGAAACAATCGATGTTTGTAAGGCTTATTTCCGTGATGATCTTACAAAAGCTGATTGGCAACTTATTGTTCAATTAAAGAAGGTTCTTGATATTTATTAATTATTATTTTAAAACATCAAGTCTATCGTTTTTAGTTATATGTCCGTAAATTTTTAACTCTTGTTACAACTAAATATCATATGTTATTCATTATTATAAAAAATTTGCGTATTATTATTTTTAAACAAATTTACTTACTATTTATGTGTTAGATAATTTTTTTGGATATTTATTTTTTCTTTTTTTATCATAAGTACACTATAGTTTGAAAGCAAAAATGGACATTTTGAATCATCAAAATAGTCTTGAAGTTGTTTGTAGACTACGTCCATCAAATACCTCAAATAAGGATAGTAAAGACAGTGTTGTATATATTGATGAAAGACATATTCAACTGAATGGACCATCTAATTCAAGATCCCATAATAACAATAAATCTATTTACACGTTTGGTTATGTTTTTGATCCATTTGAGGAGCAACGGACTATATTTGATAGATCATGTAAAGATCTAATCCAAAAGTTACTTCAAGGCGAGAATGGATTATTATTTTCGTATGGAATTACTGGAAGTGGAAAAACATATACAATGAATGGAACTCATAGTGATCCTGGAATTATTCCTAGGCTCTCGGATGTATTATTTAATTCAATACCCAATATAGCCCAAAAATGTATCTTCAAAAACGAGGGGAAAAATAAAGTTGTTATTCAAAGTTATGCAGATTCAATAAAAGATTTCAAGTACCTACAAGGAACATTAAGCTATATGACAATGATAAGAGATTCGGAAATCTATAGCAATAGAATAATGGACATATCCAAATTAAGTGTATTTGGAGATGAAAAAGTTGCAACAGTATTTATCTCCTATGTTGAGATCTACAATCAATATGTCTATGATTTATTGGATAATGATTCAACAGTCAAAAAGGAAATAAAATTAGGTACCAACGGAAACACATATATTGAAAATGTAGTTGAAGTTGAAGTATCGAATTCTGGAGAATTAATGTCTTTTTTTGAAAAAGCACAAATAAAAAGAAAAACAGCTGAAACAGCATTGAATTTTAGTAGTAGTAGGAGTCATTCAGTTTTTATGATACGTCTTGTTATGGGTGATTGCAATGAGAAGGGAAATTATCCAATTGTTAATGATGTCAATGTTCAACAATCTCAATTATTTTTAGTTGATTTAGCTGGATCAGAGCGTACCAAAAGAACTAATGCTGAGGGTGAAAGATTAATTGAAGCTAATGCTATTAATAATAGTTTATTAACATTAAGAAAATGTTTTGAAGGGATTAAAATTAATCAAAAAAAGAAACAAAAAGTAATTATTCCTTATCGTGAAAATAAATTGACAATATTTCTAAAGAAATTCTTTGAAGGTTCAGGGTATATAAGGATGATAATTTGTATTAATCCACAAATTGAAGATTATAATGAAAATCTCCATGTTCTATCTTTTGGTCAATCATCTCAGGAAGTCAGTTTAAATATTAATATAAACAAAATAGAAGAATTTTATACTTTTACTGGAGGTAAATTTCAATTCCCTAAAAGAGTAATTTGTAAATGGTTTAATGAAGCAAATGAGACATTTAGTAGTAAAGAATATGGTTTAATAGATGTACTTGAATCTAAATTAAATAAGTATATATGGGAACTTTGTATGGAGGTTAGAAATGAAATACTGAAGAAGTGCTGTTATGGAGATTTGTTGCGTCAAAAACTGGAAGCATGTGAAAGTGAGCTACATAAAATAAAACAATCTAATTATGAAGCCGATATCAGAATTAATTGTTTAATTGAACAAAAGAACGAACTTGAAAAAAAAACTCAAATTTAATTATATTATAATATTTAAACAATCATTATTAATTAACTTCTTATTTTTTATCTAAAAATGTGTATATGTGTACAATAAATAAATCATACAAAACAATTTTATTCAACCACAAGAATAATTAAACATTATAATACTTATCATTAGAAAGTATATCTCTTGCAATAACAAGTCTCATTATCTCATTAGTACCTTCAATAATTTGATGAACACGGCAATCTCTTAAATATCTTTCAATTGGGTAATCTTTTAAAACACCATAACCACCATACATCTGAAGAGCTTGATTAACAATCTCAAAACAATTATCAGTAGCATGTAACTTAGCCATAGCACATAATGGAACTTTATATTCTGAATTATTTTGTAAATGGGTAGCTGCATCACGTACAACCAATCTTGATGTATGTAATTTTGTTGCCATCTCAGCTAACTTAAATTGATTCCATTGAAATTCTGATAATGGCTTTTTAAATTGTTTTCTTACTTGTATATGAGATATAACATTATCTAAAGCCATATGAGCTGCACCCAGAGAACATGATGCAATATTTATTCTTCCACCATTTAATCCTGCCATTGCTATATTAAATCCATCATTCTCACCACCTAGCCTATTTTCTAATGGTATCTTACAATTGTCAAATGAAATAATTCTTGTTGGTTGAGTACGCCAACCAAATTTTGATTCATTTTTACCTAATTCAAAACCAGGTGTACCATTTTCAATAATTAGTGCAAATATTCCTTTTGGACCTGGTTGTCCTTCATTTCTTACCATAACAATATAAACTTTACTATCACCACTACCACTTATAAATGCTTTTGATCCATTAACTATATAATAATCACCTTCTTTTCTAGCGGTTGTTGTCAATGAGGCAGCATCAGAACCAGAACCAGGTTCTGTTAAACAATAAGATCCCAACCATTCATAGGTTGCCAGTTTCTGAATATACTTCTCTTTTTGTTCCTTTGTTCCATATGTATCAATCATCCATGCAACCATATTATGAATACTCATATATGCTCCAGTTGAACTACAACCACTTGCCAACTGTTCAAAAATAACAGAAGCATCAAGACGCGAAAGGCCTGATCCACCATACTCTGTATCACAATAAATTGCTCCAAAACCTATCTCTCCAGCTTCTCTCAAAACATCTAATGGTAATTCTTTTTTCTCATTTTGTTCATAACTATTTGGATAAAGTCTCTCAAAAGCAAATTTTTTTGCAAGTGTTTGAACTTCAACTGTCTCTGGAGGTAGGCCTACTGATGCTAGAATACATTAATTAAAATATTAGGGATAAAAAAGACCATTATTTACCATCAACACAATAATTACTAAATGATCTTGCAGACGTTATCACACGATTACATGATGTTATCTTCTTCAAAAAATTTAGTGACATTAATTTCATATTTAAGAAGGGTCTAAAAATAGTTTAATTTATATTACATTACACCAATAAAATATAAACACCATACACGTTGTGATATATTTATGTGCCCCAAACTGAATTAAATATAATTAATATTTCCGAGACTAGTATAAACATTTTGATCTTATAACCTGTAATATCAGTGGAATAGTATGAACGCAATGACATTAAAGCAATTCATTTAAATGTTGCTAGTGAGTGTCTAATCTTTTATTTGTTACACTTTCTACACTCTTACCATTGTGATTTTTAATGGTAATGTATACTTTAACTTTTGATGTTTAAATTGGAGATTCACCAAAAAATGTTAATTATTTTTTACATCTCATTAATGTATGTAGTGTTCTAGAGTATGAAGTACAATGTTTCACATGAAGTTCTCAGTTATCAAATTAAATTTTGTACATTGAATATGTCGTAATAGAAAAATAAAGTTGCACTTATACTAAATTTTTGCAATCAAAAATCTTAACTATAACTACTTTCCATATTACAATTAAGCAGTTAAAGTATTGTAAACATCAAAAAAGTTGACTATAAGTATGATATTAATTTTTCGACTCGGCCCAGTTCAACAAGTATAATGGTCAATGGGATAGGCTAAAAAAGGAATATGAAAGTTTTGACTTCATTGGTGTGGTACTATTTTTCGCTTTCTAAGGATTTTTATTAAAAAATATGCAAAAGAATTCACGTATTAAAAAATATGAATATGTCTTATTACCATTTTACACAGCTATCTCATAAACCACTACGATATCGGAGCAAGTCACACCGCCTAAGAGAATCGTACTTATATTAAATTTTTTAAGTTCATTCTCAAAAATGAACACAATTAGCACTATAAAAAATAATATAAATTAGTAAAAAAATTCATGAGTTAACAGATCCAACTTTGTTTGGAAAACACAAAAAAAGCATATCATTTTTAAAAAAATTCTTTCATAAACTAATTAAGACAGTACCAAAATTTTTAATAAAATAAAGTTTTAATATAGTTATGATATTTTTTGACGTCACTTACTTAATGTACGAAATCTAATTTCATCAGTGAAATCCTTATCTGATATTCTATGTAAAACAATCATCAATAAAGTAACTTATCATTTATTAAATGATATAAAAATAAAATTTAATTAACAAAGTTAATTAAAAATATAAATGTTTTATTATATTTAAAGGAAATTATTAAGTTATATATCCTCGGGATAGTTCTGTGTATTGAATATCGTTAAACATTAATATTGATAGGAGATCAAAAATATGAAAAAAAAACATATTTTTACAAATCTTTTCATATATCATATAAAATAATTAAGTGTGTTTGGTGTTTAAAGATATCTTGTAAGAATGATATAAAAAGACGTAAAGATTAAACTTTTTGCTATCCCATTAATAGAATAATCATTATTAGGTGATGAGTTTGTGATACGAATTGCGTAATTACGTTTCTTAACCATCATCCATCCATCATCATCATTGTCATTGTTATCATCATTAGCATGTAAATAATAGTTTATTGGTCCAGGTGTTGTTTTAATAGTATTAACTATAAATAGAAAAAAATATTTAATTAATCACAAAAAAAAAGAAAAAAGATTTTGGTTTACCTTTAGGAATTATATGTATGGGTGTTGTATAATGATCATTCATTGTAGTTGTTTCCATAGTAGGTACGTTTCTAGATCTATCTTCTTTAGAATCTTCATGAAGTTCATATACTTCTGTTGAGGATGTATCTTCATTTTGATCAAAGTAGGGTAAATTTCCTTCCTCTGTATCATTATCTTCCTCCTCCTCTTCATTATGATTAACTTCATCTTGTTTATTTTCATTATCATTGTCAAAGGAAGTATTGTCATTAAATGTTCCATCTTCCTGTGGGTGTCTTGTGATGTCGTTATTATCTAAAATGTAAGGATAATTTAAATTAATTAATATCATAAAAATATATTTTTATTATTATACCATGATAAAAACATACCATATGATTGGTGTTGTTGTTGAGAGTAATTAACTTCATTTTCATGTTTATCGGTATCTTCTGCAACAGCTTCATTGGCATCCCATTCACTTTCTTCAAATGATTCATCTTCTCCTGATTTTCTCCATTCTTCTTCTCCATTAATTGTATATTCATGTACGATAGTAGAAGTTGAAGGAGATGTAGTAGTAGACGGAATAGAGGGTTGATTTTGAGAAGATATGGAGGATCTGACTAAAATTAAAAGGTTATATTTAATAAAATACGATAAAAAACAACTTACTATCTTTTTCACAAAAAGCTCCTTCATAATATCCTTCCATGCATATACAGATATGTTCTCTTGGAGATTTAATTTTGTAAGCACATACACCACCATTTAAACATCTAATTCTACATTTAGATTGCGGATTTACAAAAGCAACTCTATCAATATACAATGGTGTTATCTCTATCCATTGTAATATAAAATACATATAGATGAACCAATAGGATAAGTAACTTTTAAGATACATCTATAAAGATAAGATTTATAATGATAAATAGGCAAATCTTTTCACTAAAAACAATTTATTATATCAAAAAATTTTTCAACTATATACTTTTTATTATCTCATACAAAATGTACGGAGATAACTTTCTAAATATTAAATTTAATAGTAAAAATGTATATATGTGTTATTTTTATTAAATACTTATGTTATATAATATCAATTGGCGATAAGATTAAAAAAAAATAAAATGTTATCAATTTATTATTTAGGTAAGATAACTTTTTGATTGCCATTCTAATAGTATTAAAAAAATTTTATTACTTTTTTATATAATATATTGTTTATTCTACTAAAAGATATATAAATTTTTTTCCTCATATAATAAAAACAATAATCACTATAAATTATAGGAAAAAAAGTTAACTATTAAAAAATTAATGTTTTGTATGGATGGATAAGTTGTATAAATACTTTTTTAAAATTATATGATCAATAACTAAATAGGTTGTTTGTATTTAATCTAAAGACTTTTTTGTGATTAAAGAATGTTTTATGAATAAAAAAAACACAAATCAAAAAGCCAATATATTCATGTAGTTTGATTTGTGTTGACAAAAAAAATTAATATGAAAAAGATATTTGATTAATTTATGTCACAGAAGTATTCTAAGAATGTGAATGAGGCAAAATGTTATAATATTTATATTATGATAAATAAATAATTAAAATTCTTATTTATTAATATTACTGATTTATGGTATAACTTCTTTAAATAAAAATGAGGAACGAATAAATCTCCTGACAAATTCTGATATCAATATTAGCAGGTCAGATATCTCTCTTAATGAGGTATTAAATAATTGTTATTATTTCTTAACACTTTAATGATCATTTATCATTTAATATTATTTATTAAAATCTGAGCGTTAAAAAATTTTTATGTCACTTTAATAATATTTGACAAGTATAGAAAGTGAACAATAAAGATTAATCATATTAATAAGAAAGTATAAAAGTATTTATATTATAAATGATAAGATATTATATAGATAGAGGGATATCACAATTAAAATAAATGAGAAATGTGGTTGATATAAAAAAATGATAATAGTTAAAATATTTTTATACTTTAGCAACTATTATAACGGTACTAAGAAGGATGCAAAAAAGTTTCATTCATTTTTCATAATCAAAATATTTTTATTTCTTAATGATAAATTATTAATGTAATTACAAGTAGAAAGTAATATCTTAAATAAAACAAATTATCCTATCACATTGAATAATTTCAACAAAATTTTCACAAAGATATTTACTATAAATAACTTCGTTACAACTTTTTGTCAACAATATATTATTACATCAACTTTTAATAAAGTGATAAAGATAGTATATTCAAAAAATTAATGACTATCTATTAAAATAATTAAGATATAATTTTAAATAAAATATTTTCAAATTAATGTAATAAATAAAAAGGCAAAATCAAAACGATTATATAAAGATAAAAAATGTGATAAATTAATGTGAACAATTGTTATGAGGATAAAAAGTTTAAACTATCCTTTTGCTACTGTCATTTAGCAGACTTTCATTTAAAATGTTCCATCTACTATAGATAAATGAAGAAAATTTATATGTAAAACAATTTACCTGTTACTTATATTTATCTTAATAAACACAACCTCTATCTTCACCAGAAGGAAACTTTTTTTATACTTAATTTACCTTTTGCCGACAAAAGAGGGAAGGAATAACCTAAAAAGTGTGAAGTTTTAACATAAGAAAAATGTTAATTACAAAAAATTCTGCCAAACAAACATTAATATAAAAAGTTTTCTTTACATAAAGGATCAACAGAAATCAGATTAACATAACTTTTAATTCAATAAAAGTTATTAAAAACTTTTTGTTTAACAATCAAATTTATCCTAACTGACATTATTTAAATCACTTTCTGATTATTAATATGTAAACAAACATCATGTATAAATATGTCTCTATTTTTATTTTAAATTTTGTACAATAATCCATAAAAATAATAAAAGATTTCTATATTATTTATAAAAAAAAAGAGTAGAAGAAGAAATGATTATTGAATAATAATGTATTTATAGAATGATTTAACTTAAACTAGATATACTATACATCTTAAAAATCTAAAAATATTATAATTCATAGTGGTAAGATAAAAAAGATATTTAAAAATATAATTATACCTTAAAATTGTTTAAACATGTAAGTAATTGATAAATGATGATTAATAAGATGATAAAGATAAAGAAAAAAATGTAGTTTTGATAAAGAGTAATTGTTTATTTGATATTATTTATACTTCATTTACAAGACACTAAAAAATATTTAAACTAAATAGTAATTTATCTTCAAATATCAAATTGTTGTTTTTTACCTTAATATTTTCTACTATCAATTGTCTAAACTTAAAATATACTACAAACTTTAATATAGAAGGCTAATAAAAATGTTATAGTAAAAATGAAAATTTTTAATATTTTAAACTCTTTTTATAACCCCATAATAAATGTCTTTAAAATATTATTATAATAATTATTTAAATAAATAAAAATATAAATTATAAAGCTTTGACATAACAATATAACAGTAGGAGTTTTATATTACTTCAAAATATTAACTTCTGTTAACTCTCCATTTTTCAGATATGCAATATATAAAGTTTATTATTCCACAAGAACTTTTATATTCAAAGGCGGTAAAAATTTATATGATTTTAAATAGTTAATTAGTTAATTTCTTTACAATAAAACATTTTTATTACTATCTGTCCATTTTCTTGTGGACTAATTAATAGTAAATAAAAAAAGTTCTAAAGTTTCTATATTTATTACTTTAATAAATTTTACAACTTCTTTATTACTAATTTTATTGTAATAAACTTCGATTTATTTTAAATAATATACTATTATTATTAATTTATCTTCTTTTTTTTTATTAATTTTTAGTCTATATAAGAAGTTCTATCGCTTAACTTGGGAATTTTATAACCTTGTACTGTATCTTCTTTTGGCCAATCATATGTTCTATAAATAATATCACCATATTCTGGAGAATAGACTTTGGAACGAATATATAATTCTTTATCAGATGGTTCTGGATATAAACATGCTGTAGAATCTTTATAGCATGCTTCCGATATTTTTAATGCTATTTTTATTGAAATTTCTTTGACATCCTCCATTGATGGGTAAATTAAACCACGATCAAGTCTTTCCTGTGATACATAATTAGCAACTTCCTAGAAAAAAATATATTTATTAAATAAAAAAAAGAACTAACTTTTGCCGCTATAAGAAAATGTTTCTCATTAATATGTTTAATTTTAAAAAGTGTTGCTGCCAATGCAATACCAGGGAAAATATAAGCATTATTTGCTTGTGCTGTTTTATAATATGAACCATTGTATAAAACAGGCTTATATGGACTACCAGATCCAAAAATTACTTTACCATTACTTAATTTTACAGCATCTTCATTAGTACATTCTGATTTACTAGTTGGATTAGATAAGGCAAAAATAATTGGTCTCTCGTTTATTTCACTCATTTTTTTAATTATCTTTGGTGTGAATGCTCCTTTTACTGTTGCTGCACCAACTAATACATTTGGTTTTATCATACATATACTTTCATATAAATTTTTTTGATTTGGTAAATCTTTAGCAAAATGTACTAATCTCCTACTTAATTGCGGTATCCTATCTTTCGTAATTAAACCATTAACATCAAACATAAAAATTTTATCACATGCACTATGGAATGGTGTTCCCTCATGAACCATGTGTGATACAACCATCTCAGCTATACCAGTTGCTGCACCACCTGCACCAAAAAAGAAAAATTTCTGATCGGATAACTTTTTATTTGTTATTTTTGTTGTAGCTAATAGACCAGCTAATATAATTGATGCTGTACCTTGAATATCATCATTAAATATTGTATATTTATCTTTATATTTATCGAGTAAACGATATGCATTTTTATTACCAAAATCTTCAAATTGTATCAAAACATTTTGTCCATATTTTTTAACACATGCTTTCATAAAATTATCTAATAACCTATCATATTCCTCACCACCAACTCTTTTTTTTCTTAAACCTATATATAATGGATCTTCAAGTAATTTTTCATTGTTTGTTCCAACATCAATAAGAACAGGAAGACATTCACATGGTGTAATACCAGCTAATGCTGTATATAATATCCTTTTTCCAACAGGAATACCCATACCATATGCACCTAAATCACCTAATCCAAGAATTCTTTCACCATCTGTTACAACAATAGCTTTAATATTATTCTCTGGCCAATTGCTTAAAATTTGGTTAATCTTACTAATTGAATTATCATTAATTGTAATATATAATCCTCTTGGTGTTTTAAAATATTTACCAAAATTAAGGCATGCTTCACCAACAGTTGGTGTATAAACAATTGGAAGTAATTCTTTGATATTATTACATAATACTTTATAAAATAATTTTTCATTTCTATCAGCAAGCCCCATTAATGCTTCATATTTTAACATTGAACTTGAGTAACTTCTTATTTCACTCATTACACGATAAACTTGTTGGTCAATATTCATAAATGCTGCAGGTAATAGACCATGAATACCAAGGTATTGTCTTTCAAATAATGTAAATGCTGTACCTTTATTCAACTTCCTATTCAGGAGAACATCTATACCACGTTTTGTTGTTGTTACAGTTTCTTGAGCGTAAAATCTTTTTAATTCTTTCCTATATGGATCTGAATTATCTTTTGTCTCATTTGAATTATTTTTATTGGTTAGTTTTATATTTCTTTTCCATATTTTATTGTTAATATTTTCAAGCTTTTTTATAGATCTTAAATTAAACATTATTATTGTATGTTTTACATAAATGATAAATATTTGATATTTCATTATTTTTAACATTAAAAATGTATAGAAATTTTGAATATAAAAATTATTTTTATAATCATAAATAATTTTTAATTTCAAATTTTTTATACATATAAAATTCAAAATGATAAATAGATAAGCATTTAAATTTACAACAACCTTCAATTACAGAATGTATCAAAGCAAATGAATAAATGTTGAAATTAAATATTTTGTACTTTGCAAAAATACAATGATATTATTAAGTATTGTATATCAATGATTTTTAGACAAAAAACTTTTTTATTTATATGCTAAAAACTAATCACAAGTATCATTTAATAATTATTTTATGTATGTTTTTCTAATGACATTCTTTTTGTTAGCTATTTTCAACAATAAAATTAAGGGACAATTTTCCCCTATAAAATGATAAAAATAAGACAGTTTGATGGTAGTAAAAAAATATTCTATAATGAAGTTTTGTAAAAATATTTTATATGATGTTTAAATATAATAAACGTTGAAATAATAATTTTCTCCATTCATTAATGTTTGTCCTTGGTATTATTTTTTTTTCCGTTAAAAATAAATATGACTAATCTTTCTAATTTGTGAAGGATAAAAAATCGTTGAACTATCAAAAATGATATCATTTTATAGGTGTTGTGTTAACAAAAATGTTTAGAATCAATTTGCATGTAAGTTTTTTCTATTCCATATATAAATTATTATGATATAGTTAATGTTTTGCATCATTTTATTATTTTCATCAAGTAGTAATTTAGTAAAATCAAATCCCGTCACAACAACTTCACAACAAGAATGCTGTGGTAATGAAGTTTACATGGAATGTGGACCATGCAACGAAAAAAGATGTTATACTATCTTTTATTTTGTCGATCCATGTAGATTTAACAAATGTTCACCTCCAGGATGTTATTGTAAAGAAGGTTATGGTAAAAAAAGTGTCGAGGATGATACATGTGTTCCATTAAGTACCTGTTTAGATGAATAATTTTTTTAAAAAAATGAGTCTCATGAAATAAATTTTATTTTATTGACTAGAAATTAACCATACTTCGTTATAAAAAAGATATATATTTACAAATATTGTTTTTTTATACAATTATATTTATAAATTACTATTTTGGATTTTAAATATTATTTGTTCAAGACTATTATTAGTAACGACATAATCAATTATATGTGGAACTGTTAAACTTGATCGTATACCACAATATCCAGAAACATTATCACCTTCATCCTCAGTCTTATTATCATCTTCATCTTCCTCATCTTCATCACTATCATCATCAACTTTTGTACCTATAGTACTAGAAGTAGTATTAATTGTTATTGAAGTAGTATCCGTTTTCGTTAAATTATTAACATCATTTACATTATCATTACAATTTATTGGCTGGACTATTAATTTTCCATAACGTAAAAATAATTGTTCACCAAATGAATATACATCAGACCATGATAAAACTTTACCACTTTTTGTTGCTTTTGGTACATCCCATTCCATAAGTGATGTAATCTTCGTCAAATCTCCTGGTATAGCATCAAGTTCACTAACCATTATTTGATCAAGACATATCAAAACTTCTAATGATGGATTAGAGACAGTTATCTTAAAATTATATCCATCACAATAAATTTCTTTTAACCCCGTATATGTACCATTATATTCAACATAACCATTATTAATATAACCAAAACGACTTGATAACTCATTACACTCCTCTAAATTATTTGTTGTTATTACGATTGATTCTTCTTTTTCAACTAAAAGTATACTAATTAATTCCCATATTTCATTTCGTCCTTGTTTATATAAATATTCTGTTGGTGTATCTAAAAATAATGCTCCAGATTGTGTTAATGCTGAGATACCAACAACTAAACGTCTTTTTTGATTTGAATCACAATATTGTAATTGTTTATGGCGACATTGAATAAGTCCAGTTAAATTTAGCATATTAATACTTTGAAGTTTACTTTTACGAAATCCTGATAATAATGCAAAAAATTTATAATGTTCAAATGGTGTAAAAAATGGTAATATAGCATTTTTTGATGGACTATATCCCATTCTCATACGAGTATTAACATCTCTGTCATATATTGTTATGGAACCTTCTTTTTTCTTAATATTTCCAGTCATAAAATTAAAAATACTTTCACGTTCTCTATCATCTTTGATATACCAACAATAGCATTCACCTGGAAATACATCAAAGTTTAATCCCCTTTGTAAATTTACATCACGTAAATATGGCTTAGCGTGTTCCATAATGATTGTTGGTTCATCATTAGGTCTTATTGTTGAAATAAAACATGATTCATCCAAATTATTATTAATATCTTCTTCAGTAGTTGTTTTACTATCAAATGTTTGTCTTCTTCTCCTACTTTTAGTATTATTACTTTCATTAATTATGGATCTAACTGTTCCAATCCAATTTCGTATTGATATTAAAACGCCACATTCAATTAATATTAAAAAACTAAATAATATTAGTATATATACAATTGTTATTGGTAATCCTATAGGAAGATTCATCAAATAATTTGCATTTTTTTTATCATTCTCATTACCATAATATCTTGCTATTTGTATCTTATAAAGTATTGTAAATGGATTCATATATGTTTTAATAATTTTCCAAACATAGCTCTTATTTTTCTCATTATACTCATTTTCTGTAATATTATTTTTTTCAAAAACAATACACATTAATCCTTGAAGTGTCAAAAAAATTATCCCAAGAAATCCACAGGTATTTGAAAAATATTTACCAAAAAATGTTAAACAGTAAAATATTGGTAGATTCATAAAGAAATATATACATGTTGCTTGAAAAAATGGTAGAAAATTTGCGTCCTCATTTAAAAATCCAAATAATACAATTAATGATGAGAATACAATAATTCCAATAATAGTATCAGCTATAAAATTACTTATCCAATACAAAAATGGACTAACACCAGCATAATATTGTTGTTGCTTGAAACCTTTAATTCTTTCAATAAATAGTGGATATATCGTTAGGAAGTATGTTGCTATACACATTATTATGATTTGTGCTGTTGGTATAAACACATTCCAATTAATACCATTTTTTTTTCCAAAAAAATTAACTATTGACTCATCAGTATTAAATATTCCTAATGTATTATTATGAGAATGCTTCACATTTGATTTAAAATATATTACTTGTGATTCTATATCATCATAATTTTCATTAATATAAGAATTAATTAAACTATCCATAAGTGATAATGAAAGATTTAAGCAAATATTTGTTGTTATAATACTTTGAAAATTTGATATTTTTGGTGATACTTTTATTGGATATTTTGGTCCCCAAAATATATAATTTTGTGGGATCTCTTGAGGTTTCATTGAAAATTTACCAATTTGTTTTCTATTACTACCTTTCCTGTCTAAGTGCTTCATATTATCTCTAAAGTGATGCAAATCATCCGAATTGTTTTTTATTGAAAATAATGGAATAAATGATTTTTCAAGTGCTGTATTTCCATTTAATGAGCAAAATGTTAAAGAATAATTTCTTAAGTATTGTGGCAAAGCTGATGTTAATAAAACTCCAATAATTATTACAAATAATAGTGTTTTTACATCAATAAACATGTAAGAGAAACGTTTCTTAATTAAGGCAAATAATTGTTTTGTATATAATTCAAATCCAGAAGCACGATCATCAAAACCTGGTACTTTATTTATTAAATCAATACTCTTTTGTAGACGGGGTTCTAATGTTGCTCCAATATTACTTAGTAAAAATGAATCTTCCAAACTATAGCTATGAATACTAAAATCAATTATATTGAATTCTTTAGTTTGATTTTCAAGGCAATCTAGTAATCTGACAAAATTAGATTTCATTCTTTGTGGTAATCTTAAGACAAGATGATTACTATATGATTGTGTATCCTCAATAACAGCATCTGCCACAAAATGTTTTACAAAATTGTGTATTGTATTAAAGACAATATTAAGATTCTTTTCATCACCAATTAAACTTCTTTTTAAACGTATATCTAATTTAGCATATGAACAATGAATTTTTTTGAGCTTCTGAAATGGTCCTTCATCAACAACTTTTCCTCGTTTTAATAATAGTACATGATCAGCTAATTGATCAACAATTTCCATATCTTGCGTTGATATAATAATTGTCTTATCCTCTTTTATATCTTTTAAAATACCTATTATTTTTACAACATCTTCATTAGGTAATTTATCTAATACTCCATTAAGTATAACAATTTTGGGGTCTCCAACAAATGCCATGCATAAATTAAGATACATTTGTACTCTTTCAGGTAAATGTTCACAATATATATCCATATAATCAGTTAATCCCAATGTATCAATTAACAATTCAACATCTTCATTAATAAATAAATGTTCCTTTTTAATAGTATTTAATCGTTGATATTTATTTGTCTTAATTATTGAAAAAACTTTTAAAGCCATCTCTACAGTCATACCGGTATATGTAACAGTAAAGTGTGGACAATATCCTATTTTGTGTCTTCCAAATTTTTTTAATGATTTTTTAAAATATTTTATATGACCTTTTGATGGTCCTGAAGCACCTGCTAATATTTCCGTTAGAGTTGTTAAACCAGATTCATTGAAACCGATTATAACATTAATTTGTTTTGACTTAAATTCAAAACTAACATCTTCTAATGCTGTCTCTCCTGTTGCTTTGTATATTTTACTTATATGCTCTCCAACTATAGTATTTTTTTTATATTTACCACTCTTTTTTTTCTCCTTTTTAACAATATTCTTTCTTTTACTATCACTACCTTCAATTGCTTTATTCAAGTCATGAAAATCATCTTTATCAAGAATATGCCTTATATAAGTATAATTTCTAAATCTTCTAATATAATATAGAAATGAGAATTGATTATATGAATCATTTGGCCATAATTTATCAACAATAATACCAAAACCATAACCAATTAACATATTTATAATAAGGTAAATTAATTGACAACCAAAAGTACCGGAAAATTCATTCTTATAAATTATTTCTAGTGGAAAGGATTCCTTTTTGACATTACTTTCTTTATACAATGAATCAATTTTAATTCTAGCTAAATTACTATCAATTATATTGATGTTAAGAACAGCTAGAATGCTATCAGAAGTTAATCCAACTGTCTGTCCAATATCTAAGTGAATAAATACTATCCAAAAAATTATTGTCATTAAAACATCTTTTTTCCCTTTACATAATG
This sequence comes from Strongyloides papillosus, assembly GCA_005656395.1. NCBI lineage: Eukaryota > Metazoa > Nematoda > Chromadorea > Rhabditida > Strongyloididae > Strongyloides > Strongyloides papillosus. The sequence goes on along the minus strand of SRSI01000078.1, from coordinate 1,440,270 downwards.
AAGTTAAAATTATACCAAATCCCATTCCACATATTGAATATAAAATTTTCCATATAATAAAATGTAACAATGACATATTCTTAAGGAAAATTTAAATATTAATTAGAAAAAAAGAAATGTTAACTTACAATATCTGGTATACACCAATATAAAAGTATGGCACCAGAAATGGTAAAAAATATAGTCATTTCAACTAATGGGCCAAAGATAGATGAACTATAAAAGACAAATCTTGAAACTCCAATATTATGGAGATATTTCTTTAGTAATCCATTTCTTTGATTAACAATATTATTAACTGCAGCAACTATAAATATTATTGAAAAAAGCTGATAATAATGATTCATGCTTAAAAAATATTCAATACTTTTAGTAAAATCATTTGATAAACTCTTTCTATTACTACTATCATAAATAAAAATATATGGAAAATTTCTTGTTGTACTCGTTTTCTTAAAAATATAGTGATTAGAAGTAAAATAAGAATTCAAATTTACCTGTAATAGTGATAACGTTGTAGCATATTTAATATTTCCTAATAAATAAACATCCTTTTTTTTAAAGACTTTTATTACCTTTATCTAATAAATAAATAGTATAGTTTTTTCTATTCACATTAGGATCATATTTAACGTAAAGACCAAATAATACATCCGAACATAAACTTGAATGGTCTTCACTACACTTTTTTAATTTATCTTCTAAATCACTTTGATTACCACCATAAGATACCAAATTAATATTCAGATTTGATGCATCATATTGAAATATTAGGTTGTCGCAAAAGTTCTGTCCCTTTTTTTTTACAGAAATTCTAGAGCGCTATAATTTTAAAAAGAAATATATCTAATTTACAATATATTAGGTTGTTTAATTGAAAATATCGCTTTTTAGATTATCAAACTTTAAATGATTATAACTTTCTATACGTTCACGTATCGCTACAAAATATATACCATCTTATAGAGCAAATCGAGGACTATCATTGTCATCTTTTTGCATTTTGTTCGCAATTATTAAAAAGTTGCTATTACTCTAGAAAGAAGTTACGTCAAAAATGGATTTCCGACCAATTTACTTGTACGAGTTCAAACTTGGCCAAGCAGCAGCCAAAACTTCAAGGAAAGTAAATAAAGTATTTGGTCAAAGATTCACTAACAAACAAACCATACAACGTTGGTTCCAGAAATTCCGCAATGGGATATAAGTTTTCAAAGACAAGAGGGTTTTCATGGAATAAATGTTCTTGAGAACGAAAGAATAAAAAGAATGGTGGAACATAATCCAAGAATAACTGTTCGGGAGCTCACAGGGGAATTGAATGTCAGTGTTGGACCTGTATCCAACCACTTAAAACTTATAAATATGAAGAAAAAAATGGATTCTTACATACTCCATGAGTATACTCCCAACTAATGTTTTAGAAGCATGTAAACTTGTTATTATTTGATTCACAGGAACAAAAATGACCTATTTTTAAAAAGAATTATAACGTGAGATGAAAGACAGATCATGTTTGACAATTGTAAGAGGTCATCGCAATGGGTGGGCAAAAATAAGAGCTCTAAAAACTTCCCGAAACTCAGGCATTCAATTAAGAAAGTAATCCTAATTATTTGATGAAATTGTAATGGAATCATCCATCATAAGTATCTAAATCTTAGAGAAACTATGATTGCAGACAGATACTGTAAGGAAGAAGAAGAAATCGCAAAAAATTATCTGTTCTGAAGCCTGCATTGGTCAACAAAAGAGATCCAATATTACTCCATGATAATGCTAAACCTCATGTTTCAAAAACGACGGTGAGGAAGCTTAAAGGATTGTAATATGAAACTCTGCCACATCCTCCTTAATCACTGGACTTGTCTCCAACAGATTATTATTTATTCAAGGAATTAGAGCTTCATTTGCGGCAGAAAAAATTTACCAAATCTGATGACCTGAAAATGACGTCTTGAAGTTTTTGGATTCTAGAGACCGGAGTTTTTTTTTCAAATGGCATAAATAAACTTGTATCACGTTGGCAACAATGTGCTGATTCCAACGGTACTTATTTCAAATAAAAATATTAATTTTTAACTGAGTTATAACATTTTAAAATTGACTGTCAAAAAACGACATTTTCAATTGAACAACCTAATATTATTTAATGTAGTCTACAACTAGTCTCCATTTAGTAGTCATTTTATCGATTCCAGATGTGAAGAATTTCCCATCTTTTTTGAAGAAAGTTTTGAAAAAACCAATATTTGCCTCACCGACTTTACTGAAGTATCTATCATCCTAGAAGTTATGTGGAGATAAGAGTAAGTAGTGATTATATAAAGAAACATCTGGAAAGTATGTTGTATGCGAGAGAAATTCATAACTTCTCTTATCCAGATTTTTTCGAGTCTTCAATGTCACATGTCGTCATATTGAAGAACAACATTTTTGTTATTTTTCGAATTTTGTAATTTTTTTTAGATATTTCTTGTCTAATTTTGATAGCATTTTACATTAAGGTCATTAAAAGTAGTTTCGAATTGATAGAATCTCAAAAAATCTTCATTAGAAGCTGAAGACATACAAATGGATGCTCCATCTTCAAGATTCACTTCTTTGTCTTAAATCTTTAAGAACAATCTTTATATAGTCCTAATATTTGCTACATTTCCCCCAATGCTACACAGAAATTTTTAGAAACTTAGGCTGTGTAATGTCTTAGTTGAAGTTAGTTGAACATGCAATATCAAAAATGGCTTCTTACTACATCCAAGTTTTATCAAAAGAAAATGTAGAATATATAGTATACAAAATGTAATTTTGGAGATTATAAAGTTAAGAAATGATGCCACAGTGTAACTTCTTAATAAGAAACCTCTTAATAAGAGAAACCTTTACTTAGTCACCGTAAAGTCTGGTCCCGGATTTTTTTTCTTAATTTTCATACAAAAAAACCTCTAAATAAAGTACCTCCAAATAGCAAAAATCCCCAAATAATCCTGGTGATTAAGAAAATCATATGCATTTCTCCATATATTTTAACCTCTAAATAGTTTCTTAGTCAATTAGAGGCATGAATTTACTAAAAAATTTTCTAAAATTGATACTTTATGGAGTAATGAAAATACGTATGGTAATTTAAATTTGAAAGTCTTCTGATCTTAATAATAATGAATTCAATGATTTTGATAGTGATGAAGAAATTACTCAAGAAGTAACAAAAGATGAAGTTATTAGGGGTCCATACAACTTAAGAACTTACATCAAAAATTCTATAGTAGATGATTCTCTTCCTCATATAGCTCGTTTAAAAAATAAAATAGTAAATCATATCACTAATTGCAGTTCTCAATCTAAGATCACGGATTACTTTAAATAATGTACCTAAAGATAAATAATTATAATTAGACTGTGTCAGAAAGTTTTAAGTTTAATTTAATTTTATTTAATATTAAGATACCAACAGTATAAGAACAGGGGTTCCCTTCGGGACAGTCCCCCTCAAAAAGAATTTTGGGTACAAAATCATAAAGTGACATATATGTAAATAAAATAAAGTAAAATTTAACTATTAATTAATTATTTCATTAACATGACGAGTTATTATAGCACCGTTAGAAAGACGGATAGCGTAAATGAAGTCAGATAGTTTATCAATAATTATACCCTCACGCAATTTAGTCCCTGTTTTATGAAAAGCTTTAACTGTTTGTTTAATTGAAAATTGTCTAACCTTTTCATTAGCGTTCTCAGAAGTTTTCATATTAAGAATCCGAGGAAAATTGACAATAGTATTAAAAAACTTATGATATGAAGGTTCTTGTCCTAAAAAAATTGTCTCATATCTGTATTTAAAGAGATAGTCATCTAAGATATCAGTGATTTTTGAACCATAATTTTGTTTAACAAATTTCTTTAAGTTTTGACAATGACGTTCTACTTTTCCATTACAATGATGAGCTTCTGGTGGAACAATTTTGACATTAAGAAAAACAGATAAAAATTCTTTACTGATAAATTGACGTCCACTATCAACCATGAAGAATTCAACGGGTCCATAGGTGAGAAGATATTCCTTACAACATGAGATAATAGAAGAAGAAGTTATACTCTTCAACAGCCATGCAGAGGAAAAATTGCTCCAATTATCAACAGAAAGAAGAATTTTATGTCCAAAACAGTAGCAAATGTTCAGATGAATAAATTGGCGTGGTCGTGAAGCTTTCCAAAAAGAAAAACGAATTGGTGGTTTTCTTCTGGATTGCTGACATTCGACACAATCTTTCCAAAGCCGCATAAAATCTTCGTAACAATTCTTAAAATAACATTCTTTAAGTACCATAGAATACATTGAAGCTACAGAGTTGTGATTTCTATGCAGTTGTTTCAAAAGTTGTGGTATAAGTTTTGAAGGCAGATAATAGCGGTCTTTGTAAAAGAGAACATCATCTTTCAACACAAAATGTTTTTTATTTCTATAAATCCATTTGTCATGTTTTGACAGAGAAGTAAAAGCAGGGAAACCATCACTAAGAAACTTTTTGATTCTGCAAATATCCACATCTTCAGAAGCTGCTGAACGAAAATCACTTTCTGAGAAAAAGGTATTGAAGTTAACAGCAGCAAACTCTCTTTCAACACACATTTCTGAAATAACTAACTCAGAAGAAATATCCATTGCAGCTACCATTCTAGAAAGAAGATCCGGCATGCAAAAATTGGATGTTGGGATAAAATCAACAGACAAACAATAAGATTGAACAATTAACAACCAGCGTTGAAGACGGCCAGAAATATGATCAGGAATTGGTTTCTTGCCTTGACTGACATCTATCAAATAACAAAGTGCCTTATGGTCTACAAAAACTTTGCAGTTGGAAGCCATGATATAATATTTAAATTTTTGAAGTCCAGTGATCAGTGCGAAAAGTTCTTTTTCAGTTTGAGAATAATTGATTTGTGACTGAGAAAGAGCTTTACTAAAAAATAAAACTGGAACACGGATTGACTTCCCACCAATATTAACTTGTTGTTCTAGCACACCTCCAATTTCAATACTAGAAGCATCACATGATAAATAGGTTGGTCGATCTTTCTTAAAAAAATAGCTATGTGATAATGATAGAATGCTAGCCTTAAATTTTTGAAAAAGTGATTCTAATTTTGAGTTCCATTCAAATTTTGCATACTTACGGCACAGCGGAGAAAGTAAAGGAATAAAATTCATCAAATTTGGAATAGCATCAGCATAATGAGCACAGACACCTAAAATTGTACGTATATCAGCAACATTTTAGGGAGAACGAATTGAAAGAATTGAATTTTTAGCAGCATCAGTCCAGTAACGTTTTCCATCTTGAATCTTCCAGCCTAAAAAACAAACAACATTGGATCCGAAAACTGATTTTTGTTCGTTTAATACAAAGTTATAACGGTCCATTTGTTTACAAACCTGGAAGGTGAATTTGGTAAGGTCAGACATATTAGATGCATATATCAAAATATCATCATAGTAGATTTTTGTAAATTCAACACAATCACGAAGTACCCATGATAAAAATGTTTGCATATGATATGGTGAATTTTTATACCCGAAAGGACAACGTAGCCATTTGTATGTAGTATCTAAAACTTTAAAGGTCATTATGGATGATAGTGAATCAGATAACCGTAATTGCAAAAATGCTGAGGACAGATCTAAGTGTGTAAAGAAACAAGCATCACTTAAATCCCTAAAAAGAACATCAAAATTATCCAGTAAAGTGCAGCGAGTACTCGTAACACGGTTAACAGTTGCAGAAAAATCCATGCAGATACGTAAGGGCTTTGTTGATGCCTTAACTAAGCACAATGGTGTATTCCATTTAGCAATTGAAGTGTGTTTCGTGATAATGTTTTGCTTTTCTCAATCTTCTATGATACTTTTAACATCATTTTCCAGTCCAAGAGGAATACGACGTGGTGGGATAAAAATTGGAGGATGATTGAGTATATCATCATCAACAACATAATCATGAACACCAGTTTGTTTTCCTGAAAGATCAAATAAATTTGGAAATTTCTGCTTAATATTTGAAAGAAGATTAGGATCGTGCTTGATTTCGTCCACCCTTGAAGATAAAAGCAATTGAACAGCCATCCAAGCCGCATTACCTCCTAAAAGCGGTCTCGCAACATCAGCAACATAACAAGGATAAGAAACATTGTCAAATGAAAAATTGAAAAAACCATATACTTTAATAGGAGCATTGGTAGCTGAAGTGCAGATTTTTGAAGTTTTTTGAAGCGGCACATTCGAGAGATTCTTTTTGTAAAAAGAAAAGGGTATAACAGAATCATCAGCACTTGTATCAACTTTCATATTACATGAAACCTTAGAAGAAAGATTTACAGTAATAAATTTCGAGCATGTTGACAAGAAATCGACTGAATCAAAATAAATAGCATCAACATCTTTCTGCTTTGTACCGGAAGATCTTTTACGATAACGTGGGTTCTTTCTTTGACGCTTTTTTCTGACAACTTTAAATGCATCAATTTGGTCTATAGAACTTGCTAATTGAAGAGTTTCTACATAAGACAAAAAATTTGTGAGATTAAGTTCCTTAAGCGAAGTGGACTCAACATACTTAATAGATTCAATCTTCAATGGTTCATGGAGCTGAGAGATGACGTCTATGATAATTACAAGATCACACAATTCTGTACCAAATTTTGCCTTTAACTGATGAGTCATCGAACGTAAGCGGGAAAACCAGTCGAATAACGTGTCTTGCTTCTTTGAAGTGTCCGACAATCTAGCTATAACAGAAAAACGAGATTATTTTTTGTTATAACGCCCTTGCAAATATTCGATCACAGAATCATAGGAAGTTGAAGACATGAATTTAATACCAAAAAATTCAGCGAGTTTTTTCACGATATCATCCGACAAAGTTTGAATCAATTTGCCAACTTTTTCACTCTCGACCTTCAAATGAGGGAGGTTACAGTAAAAATGGTGGTTTGATAACAGAAACAAGTCGAAATCCATTTGACCAGCGAACAGAGACTTAACTTTGGGTTGGGTTGAGAGAGTAGATGATAGCAACGATGATAACTCGGCCTTACTCATCTTCATTAGCGCATCTGATTTTTCTTCCATAATAGGTTATGAAACAAGTTAAATATTAAAATAACAGCCAGGATCGCCACAGGTGTCAAAAAGTTTTAAGTCTGATTTAATTTTATTTAATATTAAGATACCAACAGTATAAGAACAGGGGTTCCCTTCGGGACAATAATAAAATATTTATGATCAATCTCAAATATTATTAATGTTTTAAAAAATCTAACAAAACTTAAATATAATCTGTACTTTAGATTTTCATCATATTTTATAACTAAACTATCCATTTTTTAACTACTTAGAAGTATAACATAAACATTCGTCTTAATTTTCTATTTTAATTTTGACAATTTCCAAATTGTTATTCAAAAATAAGATATAGCCATATCTTAAGTAGAAGTTCTGATTTTTGTAATTTTGGAATAAGGTTTAGTGAACCAATCCCAAGGTTTTTATTCATTCTTTTTATTCATTTTAAAATATTAGTTATCTAAGTTGTGAATTTGGAGATCTTATATTTATATTGTTAAAAATTTAACTACTTGTATTGTGTAAGTATAATGTTGTCTTTGTTTAATATTGTATTGTGTCTCTCTCAAGGTGGCCACATAAATACTTTACTTATAGTTAATAAATAAAATTTATACAGATCTGAGTTTTTGTTCTAATAGGAATTGACGCCAGCAACAACTTATTAAATTTTTACTCAAATAAAAAATATCAAATGAGTAAAGAATCATGGAGCAATTTAAAAAAAACATATTTTCTAAATATTTAATATTAAAAAACCTATATAACATTTCAAAAGTAATTACTAATATCATAAAATATAATAAATAGGAAATACTACTTTGAAGTTAATAGTTGTAATATTATGAAACAAAAGATTTTCAATTTTTTTAAAAATTCTTATTTTTAAACACAAAACTATTTTTGGGGAAAGTATAGACCAGTGTAGCAGGTTGCTGCTTGTCATTACTTAAGCAAAAAATTCTCTATCCCTATATTTATTAGAAACGAAATCTGTGTCGCAAATGGGTTTTCGTGTACTCTACATTTTTTTTACAAAAGATATGTATTTTTAAATTTTAAATGTAAAAAAAATATTAAATTCATCTAAATTTCCGTTCTTAAGATACATTTATTTAAGAGTAAGAATTTTTATAAAAGTTTTATTGGTGTGTAAGACTTAGTTAGAAGACTTTTATTGACAATTAATAAAATACAATAAAGTAGTGGTCACCTAAATTATATTTATTAAATAATTTCATTCCAAATTACTTACTATATTAATATTATAATTGTTTTTAACAACTCTTTATCACAAGTTTTTAGAACTAAACTAAATACAATTAAATTTTGGATAGGAAAATTACAAGATTATGTAATACTCAAAATAAATAAATAAATAAAATTTTAGATAACACACAACGGTTAAATAACAATTTTGTCAATAACATTAGATTATTATAACATTTTTAATGGTAATTATAGATTTATTTTTTGAATTTTTTTTGTTTTACTTAAGTGAGAATAATATTAAAATGTATGGTCACTAAAGTCCCCCTTTAAAATAGTTCTATTAACCTGAAATTTCACGGATATGTGTTGTTTCTTACACTTATTACATACAAACAAAAAAATAAACAATCGCTACAGCGATTATAAAATTTAAATTATTCTACAAAACATCGTTTTTTACCCCAAACTTTGGAACTTCAAAGTGATATATTTCTGATCTGGAAATGAAATTAAGAAAAATAAAAAAAGTCTCTCTAAATATTTTAATTTCTTACACTTTAATATTAATCTCAAGAAATCGAACAAGTTTGGGTATATCAAAATTGCCTGAACTTTTTTGGGGAATTTTTTTTTGTAGAAAGATTTTTTTGTCAAATTGATATGTCAAGATGCACAGATAGCCATCTTTTGTAAATCTGGATCATCTTATGTAGATCTGCACAATATGAACTCATCTTCGGTTAACTAGACGAATAAATTAAAAATATTTTCTTCATCTTAATTATGCAGAAAATGACTATCTACCTGATTGTGCAAATATTTTTTTGTAGAGTTACCTATTATCAAGTTGTGATGGTTTTATCTAAAATTTACCAAAGATTATTTATCGATATTTTAATTAATATCTCCTTACTCTTTAAATTTTTCCAATTCCAAAGCAATTTTGACGGAATTCTTTGGTTAATATTTAAGATATGAAATTCTAGAGAAATTTTCATTTGTTGACGAAAAAAAATAAAACTTCCAAAAAATTATGATTTTTAAAAAGTTAATTTTTCCGTTATAACTTTATAAATAAAAAATAATTAGATTTTTATTATTATATAAAAAAAACCATTTTAAGATGTTCTATCTAATGAGTAAAGTTGTAAGATCATCTTATGTCTCAGTCTTAGAGTATAATCAAAAAACTAAATTATTAATTGTACTTGTTTTCATATTTAATGGGATTTAAAAGTACATAAAAATTTAGGACTTTGATTAATTCTAGAAATTCCACGGGAAAAAAGTTTTTCCTTACAGTTGGCTATAAAACCGCTTCAAATCTTTTTCCATTCTTAATATATGTTAAAAAGCAAAAAATAATTTTTGGCACTTTTTTAAATTTTTTAGCAAAAAATGGATTGTTAGCATTTTTGATAATTGATAGCTTTTATTTACGTTTAAAATTATACATTTGGCATTTTAATCACTGTAATCGGATAAGTTTAAGTTAAGTTATGATTAAATATCTGTTAACAATTGATATTCAACATATAATTATTAAGCAAAAATTATTAGAAAACTGATAATTAATGCACATTTGTATTAATCAAATAAGTTTTAATTTATAAAGCTTTTAAAATAATACATTTTCAGATATTTATCACTATAATTGAACAACAATAAACTTTGTTACGATAAAGTTATGATAATATTTTTCTGGAAAAATTTGTATGTAAAAATTATTTTGTAACCAAAAAATTAGCAAAAATAGATTTTTCGGTTTTAAAAATGATTTACTGAAGTAAAATTCATGAAATATTTTTGAAGTTATGATTAAAATTAAATAATATAAATTTTTTTACTGAATACAAAACAATTCATTAAGAGATTTTTTTAGTTTATGTATTATATTCTTGCAAATCAAGTAACAACTAATAATGTTAGATAATAGCAAAAATAATATAATAAAATATGTACAAGTGAAATATTTAGTTTATATTTTATTCTTATTTGTGAAATATTGTAGATTGTTAAATTGTTCTTCATCTTAGCTATTGTGAATCAAGTGTAAAGCTTGATATTTTAGTTTATCATCATCTAAATGTAACGATTTTTAGGGTATAAATACCCACAAAATTTTTATATTGTAATCTATTTCTCTTTTCTCCACATTGTGTTTAACTTGTCTAATAAAATATTATTCTAACCTATCTTGACATTCCAATTAGAGAGTGGGGCTCCAGAACAATACATTTTTTTCTTACATAATTTAAAATTGGCAGTGAATTTTATGAGAAATTCTATATAGGCGAAAAAAAATATTTTAGTATTTTTTAACTTTTAATTTTAGTCATATGAATTAAGTGATATAAATCAGGCCTTAACTTATTTTGAAAGTATTTCGAAAAATTGTTATGCACAACTCAAATTTTACAGCAATCGTCTTTATAATTTTAAAAATTCAAAGACGCATAATGACTATTTAAAAACATTATCTATTCTATATACAAGCATATGATTTTCTAAATCAATAACAAGAATTTAATTGTTTCGAACTACAGCAAAGCATGTTAACAATCATGATAATAATTGGTCTATATTTTAGATTTTCTTAATTTTCCAACAATATATACAGAGTGTCTCATAATTAACTCCCCACCTGAGAGAGCTTATAACTTTTTTCTACGAAGAGATAAAAACGTGAAATTTTGCAGGTTAGTAGAACTAAGAGACAATATTTTTTGAATTTTTTATTTTTAAAAAATTATGGTCCCATTAAGACTTATGGCCATTTGAAAAAAATGTGTTTTTTTCGCCTTTATGAGTACGTAACTTTTTTATATAAAGAGATATTAAGATGATTCTTTTACAGATCGAAAGCCCAACTTCTTTTGTACTAGAATCCTCAATATCATAAATATTGAACTTTATTAACATTGTTTAATTTTTAATTGAAACAAAAAAACCACGATTTTTGCAAAAATTTCGTAGTTTTTTCAAAATTAAAGCTCATTGAGAAGATTCTTGCAAAAGCTTTATCATTATTCTAATAGAGTAAACGATGCCCTATTCAACGGTAATAATCTTGTTTCCTAGTAATAAGTTTTAAAAAAGTTATGACAATTCAAAAATAGTCTAATTTTTCATTTTCTTTAGTATTTGATAAAAAGTACGCTATTTCTTTCAATTTTTCAACATCGATAATAATTATTTATTGAAAGTAGTTGAAATATTATTTTATTTTTTATTGCTAATTATTCATATTTCGAACATAAATCCAATGAGAACAAGGTCGAAAATACGAAATTTTTGAAAGATGCATAAAAATGCTCTTATAGGGCAATTGTTATATAAAATAGTATAAAACGCAGATAAATTGTAATAAATGTTAAAAAAAAATGATTTTTAAAAAAATTTAAGTGATAAAACATATTCAAATTTTTTTGGCCAAATATGAACAAATGAGCAATATACCGTAAATTAGCATACTTTATTGATGAAAATAATACTATTAGGTATTAAATTTGTTAAAAAAAACAGTGTTTGTAACTTTATTTTTTACCAAAAGTACGAAATTTGTGATCTTTGATAAATCATAACTTCCTTCAATAACATTTGATTTTAATGGTACTACACTCATTTGATAGAGCTTCGTTAACTCCATCAGAATAATAATAAAACTTTTGTGAGAATCTTCTCAATGAGCTTTAATTTAAAAAAAACTACGAAATTTTGGCAAAAATCGTGGTTTTTTTGTTTTAATTAAAAATTAATCAATGTTAATGAAGTTCAATATTTATGATATTGAAAATTCTAGTGCAAAAAAAGTTGAGCTTTCGATCTGTAAAAGAATCATATAAATATCTCTTCATAAAAAAGTTACGTACTCATAAAGGCGAAAAGACACATTTTTTTCAAATGGCCATAAGTCCTAATGGGACCATAATTTTTTAAAAATAAAAAATTTAAAAAATATTGCCTCTTGGTTCTACTCACCTGCAAAATTTCACGTTTTTATCTCTTCGTAGAAAAAAGTTATAAGCTCTCTCAGGTGGGGAGTTAATTATGGGACACCCTGTATATATTGTTAGAAAATTAAGGAAATCTAAAATATAGACCATTTATTATCATGATTGTTAACATGCTTTGCTGTAGTTCGAAACAATTAAATTCTTGTTATTGGTTTAGAAAATCATATGCTTGTATTTAAAGAATAGATAATGTTTTTAAATAGTCATTATGCGTCTTTGGATTTTTAAAATTATAAAGACGATTGCTGTAAAATTTGAGTTGTACATAACAATTTTTGAAATACTTTAAAAATAAGTTAAGACCTGATTTATATCACTTAATTCGTATGACAAAAATTTGAAGTTAAAAAATACTAAAATATTTTTTTTCGCCTATACAGAGTTGCTCATAAAATTCACTGCCAAGTTTCAATTACGTACATATTTTATTGTATTATTTTTGCTATTATCTAACATTATTAGTTGTTACTTGATTTGCAGGAATATAATACATAAACTAAAAAAATCTCTTAATGAATTGTTTTATATTCAGTAAAAAAAATTATATTATTTAATTTTAATCATAACTCTAAAAATATCTCATGAATTTTACTTTAGTGAATTATTTTTAAAATCAAAAAATCTATTTTTGCCAATTTTTTGGTTACAAAGTAATTTTTACATACAAATTTTTCCAGAAAAATATTATCATAACTTTATCGTAACAAAGATTATTGTTGTTCAATTATAGTGATAAATATCTGAAAATGTATTATTTTAATAGCTTTATAAATTAAAACTTATTTGATTAATACAATTATGCATTAATTATCAATGTTCTAATAATTTTTGCTTAATAATTATATGCTGAATATCAATTGATAACAGATATTTAATCAATATTAACTTAAACTTATCCGATTACAATGATTAAAATGCCAAATGTATAATTTTTAAACATAAATAAAAGCTATCATTAATCAAAAAATGCTAACAATCCATTTTTTGTTAGAAAAATTTAAAAAAGTGCCAAAAATTGTTTTTTGCTTTTTAACATATATTAAGAATGGAAAAAGATTTGAAGCGGTTTTATAGCCAACTGTAAGGAAAAACTTCTTTCCCGCGGAATTTCTAGAAGTAATTAAAGTCCTCGATTTTTCCTTTTGCTCTCATAGAGAGTGGTTGTTTTATAATTTTCTCTTAATATTATTGAAACAATCAGGTAAATCTACCCTTTGAAGCGTACGTACTTATCTTAGTCGTGGAGGGTTTGATAAAATTGGTGTTATCCATACATCGTCATCTTTTTATTGCGCTAATTATAACACTTTTTGAGTAAATTAACTCATTAAATCTATACTACTGGTATATTCTAATATTGTAATCAAAATTGTCATCAAATATGTTTATGGGTACATACAACTGTCGATCATTGAGTAAAAGTTTGGTAGATAATCTCATAAATGAAGCAATTAAATTAAATATTAACATTATTGCACTGACTGAAGTTAGACAAAAACACAAAGTAATTGAAACTAATGATCTAAAGAACTGTTTATTAATGTATAGTGAATCATTGAATGGTAATGCTGGTGTAGGCTTTCTGATTTTGGCAGAAAAATATAAATTACATGAATGGGCATTATTTCCCAGAATGGGTTTTATTAGACTATCTTTTGAAGGTTCTAGAACAAAATGGTTTATTGGTGTAGGCTATGCTCCCACAGAATCCTCTGATGAAGATGTTAAGGACAATTTTTTCATTGAATTTAACAGCTTTATTACGAAACATAGAAAATCTGATGATAGTTATACTATTGTTATGGAAGATTTTAATGCAGAAGTTGGATGTGAAAAGAATATGTTTAATCATATATTCTCTTTTGGAGAAAGAAATTCAAACGGTGATAGGTTAAGAGCTTTATGTTACGAACGAAAACTTTTTAACATATCTTCTTTTTATCCTAAAAGAAAAAATCTCAAGTGGACCTGGAAGGAAGCAGAATCTATACATTCAAACAGATATTGTATCAAACAGTTGGATTATATTCTGTCTTCTGATCGCTCCATTTTTTATGATATAAATGCTTTAACACATTCCAAGTTCAACCCTACATTCAGTGATCACAAACTACTTTTGAATTCAATAAAAAACAAAGTATCAAAGTGTACAAAATTAAATTAGAAAAAATTTTATCTCCAGAAAAAATGGAGGCCAGAGCATGAAGATATTACTGAACAATTAGCTGCTTCTTCTTTTAAAGAGTGGAAAAAATGTGCTGATTCTCAAGAGTTTGATATTGATAAAGACTACGTGAACTTCACTAAGATAATTCTGAAAATACACAGAAAAGCAATGGAAATGACACCAAAAATAAGCTATTATTCATCTAAAACATTAGATATGTTTGCTCGCAGAAAACAACTTATTATTGAACTAAAGTAGGAAAGAAAATCTAACAATCCGGTAAAAGATATAATTGTGCTACTATTAGAATTAAGTATTCTTAAGAAATCATTAAGAATTCAAACGTCGCTTGATCTGGAAACACATCGTAATAAGGTTATTATGAATGCTTTAGAAAAACGTCAATCAATTAAGAAAGCACGAAAACAACTAATGACGAGAAGAGAAGTTTATGAAATTTCAACAAATGATGGAATATCGTTTTATAATGACCTATATAATATGAACGATAATGATGCTAAAATGGCAAAGGCTGCTCTTTTAAATTTTAAGTATCTAGATAATAATAAAGATGAAGTCTTTCCTTTCTTGGAAGATGAAGTTTCTAGAACTTTTTTGTCAGTCGGAAGATTCAAAATGGTTGGACCAGATAAAATGTGTTCCGATGTTTTAAGATTTTGTGGAAGAATTTTGATTAAAATATTGACTGATAGATTCAATTTTTATGTTAAAAATTGTTTAACACCTAAAGAATGGAAGAAGTCTATAATTCTACTTCTACACAAGAAAGGATCAAAATCAGATATATCCAATTTTAGACCATTGAGCTTGACGTCACATGTGTATAGGATATTTTCATCACTTATTCTTAGTCGCATGCAGAATCGTCTTCAAAAAGAATTATGTCCTTACCAATATGGTTTTCGCAAAAATAAAAGCATTTGTGATGCTATTATTGTAGTTGAAAATATTTTGGCAAAGGCATATGAATATCAATGGGAAATTGGTGTAGCTTTTCTAGACTATACTAAGGCTTTTGATACAATCATAAGAGAGAGAATTTATGAAACATTAGCACTATGTGGTTTTGAATCTCAATAAATAAAAATTATTATGGATCTCAACTCTGGTCTTAAAGCTAATGTTCTTGGTAAATGGGTAAGAATAGAAAAAGGAGTGAGACAAGGTTGCCCGTTAAGTCCTGTTCTCTTTATTATTGGTTTAGAAGGCATTAAAAGACTTATTGATAGTAAACTTAACAATAAATTTGCTATTTAGGGTCATCAATACAACATGATATGCTATGCAGACGATACCGCAATAATATCTAATGATGCTACTTCATTTAAAGAAAATATTCAATTGCTAGTTAATTATAGCAAAACATTTGGTTTATTGATTAACAATAAGAAATCTTTTATCATGGCGTCAGATTCATCTTTCAAATGTAAGAATATAGAAATGATTGAAACTTTTACTTATTTAGGTAAACCTATAAGTTTAAAAATTATTAGACCTTTTACCCATATTGCTACCTCAAAAGCATGGCGCGCTTATCATAAATACAAATCTTTTGCTCGGTTGGGAAATTTGGATGTTAAAAAATATATTTTTAACAGCATTATTAGACCAACGATGTTGTATAGTTGCCAAACTTGGACCATAAACAAGACTGTTGTTAATTCATTGGCTAAAACTGAGAGATCTATTTTAAGAAGAATTTTCAATATTAGATTATGGAATAAACTAGATAATTCTTATTCTCATAACCGGGATCTTTACAAAATGCTGAATATTAAGCCTATGGATGAATATGTTATCGATATCTAGATAAAATATATTGGTCATCAACTAAGAAAAAGTAATTCTTTAGAAAAAACAATACTTCTTTGTTACTTTAAAGACAAGAGAAAAATTGGTCGTCCTAGGCAAAGATTAATGGACAATTTATTTAAAAAATTAAGTGTTAGAAATACTTACCATACAGCGCAAGATAGACCAACTTGGAAAACAATACTTCAGTTATTTTATTATAATAATTATTAGTTGTTGACTATTTTTCTTCATCTATGATAAAGGTATAAAAATTAAAACATACAAACTTACTATGAAATTTCTAAATATATACATGACCGACGTCCTGGAGACGTTCATTCCGATTGAACAAGTTTCTGGAAGATCCGGAGTATATGGTACTCTAGCTGGTACAGCAATCAGCAAAGCGATGACAAAAAAATACCCAGATCATACGTGGACTTATGTAGATTATATTAAAGCATTTGATTCAATACTGTTAAGCCGCTATAGACGAATCCTCAAACATTTAAATATTGACAAAAAAATCTGTGGTTTCCTTATTGATATATCATATAAATGGAATTTCTTCATCAAAAACAAAACTGATGGTATTCACTCAAAAATGAAAACTGTCGTTTTGACAAATACACTATAACCCTCCGATGTAGTGTTAAAAAAATAAAATATTCATTTATTTTATTATTAAATGTTACTGTTATTAAATATTTTAAGTATATTCAATTTAAAAAATTACTATAATAGTTCTTATAAATGTCAAATCACTTAAAAACAAAATGAGATATCATTTTTCATAAATTCATATACCTTTATCTATTATTGTTTGTGGTTTTTTCAGGAAATGTATTGTATATTTTAAAAACCAGGTATGTAAGTTTTATTGACTGTATGTGATGTCGATACGACTTACATACTTGTTATAATAGTTTGACATGCTTTTTTTTATAAAATGTATATACATTTATTATAAAATGTAAATACTCTGTCAAAACGACATTACCTATACATTTTTTTATAAAATTGCACATACATTTCTTATAACTTACCATACACTTTTTTAAAAGTAATAGTTATATTAACATAAATGTATGATCAATCTTAAAAATTAAAATTGATTTTTTTGCTAAATTAACTGTACTAAATAGCGATTTTATACAAGTCAAAACGACTGACACAAAAAAATAATGCCAAAAATTCAACATTTCAACAGAAATCATTAATTTTTTTTACATTTTTTATAAAATATACGAAAGATCGTAATTTATAAACACTAAAATAATGAATTTAACATGTAATAATTATGTTTTTATAATTAGTATTGTCTTTAAGTAATTTTTTATTTTTTCAAATATTATTGTACTTTTTTATACTAATTTAATTTATTTTTCAACAAAAACATTTATAAATTAACAAAGTTCAAGAACGTGTGCAATTTTTAAAAATTCAAAGTAATTAAAAAGTAATTTTTTAAAACAATAAGTATTTATTTTGTTATTTTAATAATTATAAATATTTTCAAATAACTATTTTTTACAATTTTATTAAATTATAGTATGCAGGTTACAAATGAATTGTTTCAAATCATTCTGCAAATCTAAAACAATAATATTTATACTTTATTACTTTTGATGTATAATTATCATCTATAGCAATCATAATTAATTAATTTTATCTTTCTCAAAAATTTTAAAGTAGTTAAGGCTTACATTTATAGTATTTTTCTTCCACTTTGAATCTTTCTTAAGTCATTCCCAAAAATCATAGAGGTTTCACTTTATCACTAGTATTTTTAAAAAGATTCATATACATTTTTATAAAAAATATATATCAATTTACAAAAATAAGTATGTATTTTGCATTGATTATACATAATATCTTATAAAAAAACAACCATACAATTTAAAAATAGTATAGTAAATGTCGTTTAGAAATGTCTATACATTTTATACGAAAATGTATAACAAGTAATAAAAAAAAGTATGTATGTTGTTTCGACTGTATGTACATTTTTAATAAAAACGCTATAAAATTTTGAAAAATGTTTGGTACTTTCTTTAAGATATGTCTATACATTTTTTATAAAAATATATAGCAATTTCTAAAAGAACGTATGTTTGTCGTTTTGACTGTATGTACATTTTTTTTTAAAAATCATACATTTTACGAAAAATGTATGGCATTTCTTAAAAAATTGACACGTATTTTATATATATAATGTGGACCCAATTAACAATAAGATAATTGGTAGTTGAAGTAACAAATTTCTGCACTATAATCCATGATTGCACAATTTCTGTCAAAAAGACAGTTTTAAATTTTAAGTGTTAAGTTGGGGAATAAATAATGGCCGTGGACAGAAAAAATGAATTAAGACAACATTTATTTAAGTTTATGTTAAGTAAATTTATCGAAATAATACCCGTTAGAATCTACACATTTCTCTCAACGTTCTAACAGCTTTTGAATCCCTGTTTTATAAGATTCAGAACTTTTGGATCTAATAAAAGTCACTGAGATCGCTATCTGACGACTCCTGATTCTTCAAAAATTTATCCTTAAAAAATACATCGAAATGCTCAAACAAATCGGAAATTTTAAGAAAGAGATCAGGTGAGTATGGAGGGTGATATACAGCTCCATATTTCAATTCACCAAGTTTTTTTAATACTAGTTTTAAAAAATGGCATCTTATCTTGTCGTCCCATAATATTAGGTTATTCCTATTTTTAAAGCCGATTGATTTTTTTTCAGTTTTTTATTCATTTTCTCAAGCTCCTATCAATATATTTCAATTTTGTTAGTCACTGATTTAGATTTAGCTTTCCAATCTCCCATTAATTCTGAGTATTGATAGTAAAGAGCCCTCTTTTACCCTCTTTATTATTGAGATCAAAATTTACCCCTTGAAATTTCTCAAACCACCGACACAAATAGCGTTCAGAAGTTGACCATTCCCCCTATGCATTCACTTTATTTCGTTGTGCTTTAACTCTATTACATCTAAGTTTGAACTCATGCAAGAAAATTACCTGTAATTCTCTTTTTGACAACATCTTTAAGATTGGACATAACTTTCTTTAAAATTAATTTAAAAACTAAGATAATATGCAAAAAATTATCAGGACAAGTCCCTCTACATTTCTACATGATGACTATTCTAATATGAAATTTTTTATTTTAATTTTTTACAGCAGAAAGTTGCGATAACATTTTGCGACCATTATTTATTCCCCAACCTAATAACACACAGCCTATCAATTTGAAAAGAGGAATCCTAAAAAAAGATGTTCACTCTCCCCAAAACTATTTTGCATGATGAAATCTACCGGATGGCCGGCTTATTTCTTCCTTTTTGATGACAATTTGTTTGCCTATTTTCTGTTCGGGAATAACTAGTAATTTTAAAAGAAATTTATCTTTTAATAAAATGAAAAGTTTATCTATTTACCAATATATTCATTTTGTTAATTTATTATGTATAATTAAATTATCAACTTCACTTTAATTACTTTAATTAACAATATAAAAATATTGTCTTTTATAATTTATAATTATGGAATAATATGTACAGATTTTATGTCATCAAAAAGGAAGAAATAAGCCGGCCACCCGGTATAATTAATATGTATTTAAGAGCGTAATTACCAACTTACAGAATTTCAGATAATCTAAATTTTAATCATGTGTCGTATGCTGATAATTGCAAAATCTTTACCAGTGATTTAATTAAAGCTAATGAAGCTATTGGTGCCATAACCAAAGTATCCAGGGAGTTAGGTTTAGAAATCTATTTCAAAAAATCAGCCATTGCCACACCAGATGTGGAGAAAGCATGGTATCAACATAATATTGACATCCCAGTAGCTATACAATCTTACAGATATTTGGGAATGGATGAAAATATAGATGACAAAAGCTGCATCATCACGGAGACATTTGAAATCATCAAATTCAAAGCATTCGACATGTTGAAGTTAATTTGTTCCAATAATCTTAATATGTACCAAATAGTTAGATCTTATAACAGTTCCATTATTTCAATGTTTTCATTATTTTAACACACAGCTTTTTAGACACACCATTGGAAGCCAAAATTAAGATGCCAGAAAAATAGACAAGGAATTAAGAATGTTCTTAAAGAAATCACTCCACTGGGTCATGAATTTTTCTAATGGAGCCTTGTACTCTTCAGAAAAATATGGAGGTATGGGCTTTAAAACTGTGGAGTTAGAATCGTTATGTGCCATCTTTAGTATACTTGCTGGATTTCAACAGGACTCTTATCTGGTAGATTTATTCGCCATTTTCTTGGAAGACGTGGAGAACCAATGTACTGCCATTTTAGAAACATTAAAAATATCATTACAATGGGATGAATTATCAATTACATCAATGAACGATGAAGGATGTGAGATCACTGAACAATTCAAAAATACCAACAGTCTTAAATGTTGTATTTGGGAGAAACTTTATACAGAAAATGAGAATGCATGAAGACCAACTGGTCTAAACCTCAATATACGTAGACCTCATCCAACAAAACAAATTGATCTTGCCCTCCAAGCAATGCCTGAAGTAATTACCGGATACTTTTTAAAGAAGACAATTATTATTATTCCGGATGAATACCAAAATACACTACATCAACAATCCTGAAAGTAAATGCTCTTTCTGTAATGAACTAGATACACGTGAACATATACTGAATGGTTGCAAATTTGAAACTTTAAGTAATATGTACACCAAACGCCACAACTTAATTGTCAACATTTTAATACGTAATATTTTATCAAAATTAAAGATTCCAAGTAAAAAACAATAAGTACGTGGTCAATCGAAGAATTATGAGGAGATTCAAGTTTACTACGATCGTCTTATATCCTCCGAATCATTCTCCAACAAGCCTGACATAATAATTGTCACCAAAAATGATGGAGTAATATTGGAGGTGGCAGTATCTGGATATACAACCATGGCTACAAAGAAAGCTGAAAAAATAGGTAAATATGGTCAACTAGAGAATGGACTTGCCAATACATATAAGAAGCAATTCCAAACTTTTGCTATAGTAATTGGCTCCAATGGTGAACTAGAGGTTGAATGTTTTAATGAATGGATTAAGATAATGGAACACTATCACATTAACAAAAAATGGTCCAAAAGCATACTCAACACCATCCGTCAAAAAGTTAATTCCTTCTCTGATTATCTATTTAGAAGTTATCTCAGTATGAAGAATTGTGAATCCAATGAATCTCATGATATAGAACAACAATGATGACCAATCCCAACATACACAATAATTACTCAATACATATTCAATATTTATTCTCTTTCAAACATTCTTATTATTTATACCAGATCTAGATTTATCTTTCTTACCCACAAGATCTCTTCATTAATTTATACATCTGAAATCTACTTATTCATATCCAAATTAATATTTGTTTAGAATATCTATCTATAATCTTATTATAATATATGTATATACATAATATCATTTAATTTTCATGTTATTGTTATTTGATTTGTTTTCTTTTTGTTTTTTATGCTATTGTTACTATCTATGTTTATATTATATGTGCATCACAGCGATATTTTTCTGTGTAATTAATTTTATTTGCACTTTTACTCTATAAAGAATGTTACTATTAAAAATTAAACCCCTTAAATTTAATATTTTTCTTTGAAAATTTGACATATTACTTTAATTATGACGCAGATTTTCATGATATTTTTACTTTTTTAAAAATACCTTATATGGGGAAAATTTTTTTCGATGGCACTTTTTTCTAGTTATGCGATGGATTTTTTTATGAGACTTATTTCATTCGAAAGCCTCTCTTCTCTTCTGTTTATCTACTAGTTTTGAGAATAATTCGTAGTAGATTTTTTGAGTTATTTTAATTTTACTGTCATTTGTTTTTTTATTCAAAAATAAGCCGTATTAATTGCTAAATATGTCTTTTTTAAAAACTTTTTATATATAAAATGGTTACTAAATCATTTAAAAAATATTTACAATTACGTCAGTTCAGTTTTTAAAACTTAAAAATTATAAAATAACGATTAAATTGAAAATTATACAATAAATTCATGGTTTACTTACTATATAAATATCATAGCAAAAAATTGCCAAACTCAGGTAAAATTATTTGTATTAATAATTTTGTTATTTATTATCTAAAATATTTAAATAAGTATATAAGATTAAAGTTTCTTAACTACGGTTATAAAGAATGAATGACTAAAATTTGGTTTAGTAGTGGGGGAAACAACAATACTTAAATATTCATCATTTTTTATCATATTTTAATGAATTAGGAAATTATTGACAATAAAGAATACTTTTTATAGTTTCTTATATTGAAAAAAACAACTTTACCTTATTTAGTAAAAATTTAATATTTTATAATTTTATGTTTTAAAACTTATTCAATGTAATTGTAATCACTTTAAAAATTATAAAGACAACGTTTTACATAATAAAAATTTAAAAAAATTAAAATTCATTACATTAATATGAGTAAAATATGCTAAAATGTTTAAAAAAAACAGTAAAATTAAAATAACTCGAAAAATCTATTACGGATTATCCTCAAAACTTGTAGGTCAATAGAAGAGAAGATGGGCATTCGATTAAAATAAGTCCCATAAAAAAATTCATCGCATAATTAGAAAAAAATGCCGTCAAAAAAATTTTCTCTATATAAGACATTTTTAAAAAATAGATCTATTTTGAAAAACTACATAATAATCGAAGACATTTGTCAAAAATTTTCAAGGAAAAATATTAAATTTAAAAGGTTTATTAAACTCTTTATAGCATAATATTTTCCTATATAAAAGTACATATAGTGGCTGCATATCGGTGTGGTATACTTGTACAAAAAAACTTTTTTCTTAGTCAGTTTATAGATAAAAATTTATTATTTATTTAGATGTTAACAATATTACATAAATGAAAAAAGGTTTTTATATATGTATGTTTTGCCTAAACGTTCAGGCAAAATTACAGTTTGCTCTAAGTTTGTAGCTTAAAAACGAAAGAAGTTATTTTAGGTACTAATTTTTTTTGCTATTTCTCATTTTATATTTGTAAAATAAAGATATGTAGATAATAGAAAAATGATACTAACTTGTTTATACCAATTTCAAAAATATAATGGAAAGTTACTTAAATAGTTAGAATGATTAAAATATTCGCTTTTATTCATATTTAGACATAAATAAAATTCTTTATGTTTGGTAAATTTTTTATTTATTTAACTAGACAGTTTCAATAAATGTAAACGTTATAAAATGGTTATAAAACTCAGGTATATTTTGCATATGTTTTAACAATATGCTCTAAGTTATTTTATTTTTCCTGAAATATGTAATTCAATGAAACAATTTTTTTATACACATAATTTGATTAATAATTAAATATAAAAAATGCTTTTATACAAATAAGTTCTGCGGACCAGCTCTGACCTGTCAAAGACGGGTCTAAGGCTGGTTTTAACAAATAAATACTTAGTATACAGCAAAAAAACAAATTATTAAATGAATCAAATGTAAAATATGTAAATTAATGTAAATCGTTTCATGAGAATGTTGATATTATCAACAGTATTAATTTATTCCTTTTTTCCTTGATACATTTCACTTAATATTGTTTGATATGTAGCTTCTTGTTATAATATTCATTTTTCTTAAGTACAAAGTAATCTTCCACGTAATCTAATGATGATTCATTAGAGGTCATCTTTCCCGAATAATATTCTAAGAATACGATGGAAGACTGCCAAAGCATTACTAGAAAGTTTAGATCTATAATTCCTAAATGGCTTTGTTGCATTTGTATAAATGAAATAAACTTTATTATAGAAAATAAAAAAAATGTATTAAAGACTGACTATTATATAATTTATTCCAGCTTATATACTTCAATTTACTGCACCAATTTCCGATGACAACATTTTCTTAAAATTTTACTATTTTCTCTTGATAGCTTTTTGTTTATTTTTTTGCATAATAATTGTTGTAGTAAATTAATATCTTTGAGATATTTAATAATCCACGTCAATGACCATGTCTGGCGGGGAGTTTGACTGGGACGGTACATCTATCAAACTGTAACGTAGGTGTCTTAAGGCAAACTCAAAGAGGACAGAAACCTCTTGTAGAGTAAAAGGGCAAAAGTTTGCTTGATCATGATTTTCAGTACGAATACAGACCCTGAAAGGGTGGCCTATCGATTCTTTTGTATTAGTATGTTTCTAAAAAGAGGTGCCAGTTTATTGAACCAATATATTTAAAGTATGTGACAATATAAACATAAATAAAATGTAATTAAATATTAAAATTATATGTATTAATGTAAGTTTTATATTTAAAATCTTGATAACATCTCTGCTGCATTAATATTCATATAGTTCCATTAATTTATTTTTTCAGTTGTTTAATGTGTCAGATCTTGTTATATATTCGTTTTTCTGAAGTATAATTTTTATCTTCTACGTAATCTAATCATGATCGATAATCATCTCCAGTTTTCCCAAACAATCTCCTAAGTATTCTGTGTGATACAGCCAAGACATTTTATGATAATTTTGGTCCATATGTGTTGAAGTTTTTCTCAGCATTCTTGCCTGCTAAATAATCAATCAGTGCATCTTAGTATCCTTTAGAATCTCTCCTGAAGTTGATACAATGAGGGGAATGAATTTTACATCATAATAGCCATTTCTCAGTAATACATCTTTTAGGTTGTTGGCATGAATGATATTTTTATAGTTTTCATGTGTAATTTCTATTTCTCCATTCATAGTGTATCTTATCTCTTTAATCCGCTTTTGTGTTGTCATTAACTCTGTCATTGAAATAGCTGCTTCGATTAACGTGACACCATTTTTCTTCTTATCAATAATTGTGGTATCTGGTTTTGTATGATGTAGTTTTTCTTCTATTTCGTGCTTATAATCCCAGAGTAACTTATAATCTTCGTTTTCATACAATTTCAATCCAGGAACATATTTAAAGTTGAATTTTTTGATTAATTCTCTCCAAATTATTCTTGTTACAAAATCATGTCTTTCTTTACCAAATGTGCTGAGTATTTTGTCGCACGAGGTTAATACGTGTGTTAAAGTTTCTGGATATTGTTTACACATTCTGCATACATTTGATTTTCCCTTTTTAGCATTTGTGGGATGACTTCTTAACAACACCTGGTTTTCCGATATAGCAAAATATGTTCTCATCATTTCGTTCTTTATGTTAGATTTAAAAATCGGATATTGTATATCCAACATATTCTTTTGCAGTCTACCCCATGTGTTCTTAGTACTAATATCATTTAAAATACATTCATAATGGTGATTTAACAACAAATGTTTGACATCTTCCAGGGCAGTGTCCATATCTTCCCATGTATAATCTTTGAAGCGCATTTTTGTTTTACCATCATCTAAATAATTGATTTTGATATCTTTAATTGTCAATCCAGGGAACATTTCATTCAAAATATGCATCATGTCCTTGAATATAGTTCTTCTTCTATTGATAGTCCATGAAAGTAAATTTTGTGTTATTCCACGAAGATCAGGCCGGAAAATTAAGTACAACGCTGTTGTCACATGGGAGAACTTGTATTCAAATACTGGATCTTTGATTCTCAATCCTCCTTTCTCATGTGGTAAGAAAATACATTCTCTCAAATTGTTTTGTTGTCTTATTTTGGCTTTATATAGACATTTGATCAGTTTATCCTTGAATACTTTTTTTATCTGATTCAGTGTTGATTCAAATTTCGTGTTGCCAAGCATATTGTTAGCAATGTAATTCAATACGGGTATACTGATAGAATTATATCCCTGAACCTTCTGCTTAACAGCTAAGTCAGAGTTGAATAATTCATGGTTTAGCTTGTCTATCTTCTCCGCGATTCTCATAATAGATACTTTTGAATTGTCGAGAGATTTTTGGTCGATCCCTAGATATGCGTATGTGTTCTTGACTTCTGGTATGAATTCTAATTCTAGTTCATCAACATTGTCAGCATGTCTCTTCGTTTCATTCAATAGTAAATCATCATCGACATTTTGAATTTTCGCAGATTTGGATGTATTCATATCAAGACCTAGCTCTTTACCAATTTTCTTAGTTGTTATGAACATATCCTTTAAATCTTTTCCGTTTTCGGCATAAAATTTTAGATCATCCATATAGAAGATGTGATTCATTGGTGCCATTTTCTATTCTTTCTGGTTTCTCTTTAGTTCAATCTTAGCTAATTTATTCAAGGACCAGGAGATGGGGGC
This sequence comes from Strongyloides papillosus, assembly GCA_005656395.1. Lineage (NCBI taxonomy): Eukaryota > Metazoa > Nematoda > Chromadorea > Rhabditida > Strongyloididae > Strongyloides > Strongyloides papillosus. Next base: position 1,413,627 of record SRSI01000078.1, on the reverse strand, counting down.
TATAGATAAAATGAATAATAATGGGAACATAGTATCTCCTTGTAACACTCCACGATTTATATTATATGGTTTGAGTAATTTACCATTGCTAAAGATACTTGTGCTCCAGTTTTTCATTATATGCGATAAGATGTCAATTATTTTTATGTTCAACCCCATATGCTGCAGTATTAACATCAACTTATCTTTATGAATTGAGTCATAAGCTTTTTTGAAATCTACATATCCCATTTGTAGTAAGATTTTATCACCTTTCTTTTGGACATTACATTTCCTATCCAGTTGGATCGCTTTATCAATTAAGTGGGCTTGCGTAGTAGCACGAACACTTTTTCTTCCTGCTATTTGGTTATTTGGAAACACTATATCTTTGATGTTTCTATTTTGCTCCAAGAAATCATGGATGATGGAGATGATACATGCAGTAAGCACTTTGTAATGTATACCTAAACACGTGTTTGGACGGTAGTTGCTTGGGTCAGTTTCATCTCCTTTCTTATGAAGTAAGTAAGTAACACCAGTACAGTCATTTGAATTAGGTAATTCATCTCCTTGTAATATTGATAATATCCATTGACGCAGGCAATTTTTTAATGCTTCCAAATTGCCCCAGGAATGAAATCAGGACCAGGAGCCTTCCATGGAGAAGTATATTTAAGAGCATATTCAAAAGCGTCAATAATTAAATCTTTATTCAAGTTGTAACTTACGTTTTTAGATAATGAGGACAAATGTGTTATGAATTCTTCTAAATAGTTTGATTTTGGACGATGAATATTAGGTACTTCCTTGGCTATGTTTGAATAAAATGTGCGTGCCTTATTCCCATCCAAAATGCATTTCTTTCTATTTTCTGAATTTGTGTGTAAATGATGTAATGTCTTCATAGAGGGTTTATGTCCAAATCTTGTGGCTAGTATAAAATTACGTTTACGTATATTAAAATTTCTGATACCACGGTTATATTTGTCAATCTTTCCTTTAAGTTGATGTATAATAGTATCAGGTGTATCTGATGCACAGCGTAACTTTTTTGCTATTTTTCTTAGAAAAAAACCAGACTCCCGATTACTATCTTTGTTTAATCTATTCTTTTATAGTGTTTCTATTTGGATAATTTGCTTTTCAAGCTTCTTGATTCCAGCAGATAATTTTCCGATCTTTTTGTCAATTCTATTACTTTTTTTATTTGTGTATATGTATTCCATTGTCAGTCCCGCGATATATGCGATTATTTTAACATGTTCAAATGATTTTATCTTTCGCAGTACTTGGTCAACTAGTATATTTACATATTCCTTTTTCTTACAGTTCATGAATAAATCATATGACATTATTCTTCTCATTTTTCAACTTTTTGTAATTACTCCTTTCAAACATTTTATAAGTATAATTTGTATATCTTTTTGTTGTTGTATGTTATGAAAAAGCGAAATTTTGATGTTTTTTAATGATATAGAACAATTATCATATATTTCTCTCAAAAATAGTGGAAGTGCCTCATAAATTTCTGTATATGATGTATGTATGACATTATTTTTGACCTTTTCTTTACCTCCAAATAGTACATTCTCTTGACACATTTGTGGGTTAGTGTTACATTGAGTATTCGTTTGTGTATCTAAAGTAAGATTTAATAATGCCATTGATAGATCATTAGTATACATGATTTTAGATTCAGATAATTCTGCTATATTTGAGGATTCACTTGATTTTGAATTAATAGTTTTCATAAAAGATGTATCTTTGTCTGTCTCCACATTTTTGACAGTATTAACACTTTTTCCGTTACCTAGTATACTAGTATTATTCTTTTTCACTAATGGTGAATGTAATTCAATGTTTGTATATTTTTCATGTGCTGTAGATGAAATATGTCTTCTTTTTTGTGTAATGTTACTAGTATCAATGATTTTCAGCTCCACATTGTGTAGTGGATCATTGCTTCTAGAATTTTCTACTATTGAACTATCATTTTTGTTTGACACGTATTTTGTTACATCTTGTAAAATATGTGTTGTTTCGCCATCATAACACAGAGCATCCTTTAAACATTGTTCAGTAAACTTATAAAATTTACCAGCAACATTGGAATTTCATTTCTAATATTTTATTATGATTTCTAAGAGCGTGACTATTACGCCAGTTTTGTTTTGATTTTTCTGTAATTTGATTTCTTAAAAGTATTTTGTTTTATTTTTCTACAATATAATGCCTAAAATTTTGAATATCTTCAAAGAAAGTAGTAAATATTTTATAAATTTAAAAGATGTTCAATTTAAAATATCGTTTACTTCAAATATTTACAAACAAAAAAGTTATCAAATACCAGCTTTTAATTTATAACCTTAGTATTTTAATCGTAATGTAATAAAATTATGTTTTAAGCAAAAACAATTTTAGAGATTTATAAATTTTTAGTAGATTTTTTTTATTAAATTTCATCATATCATTTTCAGTATCTTTTAACATCGAATCGAACCGTTAGTTAATAACATTTCGTATTTATTTCAATTCCTAAAATTCTTCATTTTTACTAAATTTATCTTGATTTTGAATTGCATTTCCGTAGTATAGTTATGTGACGGTTTGATTAAAAGATTTTACTAATATTTCATGACTTACGGCAAGAGTATAGTCGTTAAGTTTCATTTCAAATCTTGAAAAATGTTTCTCTATGTTCCCTAAATCTGTTAATATATTCTTGTTTTCAGATAAACCTTCTTCTGATACAATAATATTAATTTGTAATAACGGAATTATTCATACACGACATTTTGATAAGAAATGTGTCAGATTCCGGGAACAATTATGCAACGTCTAGGAATGCAGAAGGAAGAATATATAAATATAATTTCACCATTAAATATATAATATACTTTTTACCTATTTACATTGGTTGTATCTTAGATTACTTGTTGGATAAAATCTTGCTTTATACAAACCGCATATCTTAACGAATCCAAAAAGTCCCCTCTAGTAGCTCCCAGGATTACAAATTGAATAAAAGTTATCTATTGATGAACTTCTAGTAATAAACAGTTTTCAATTTATTTTTTTAACAATTTATATTTTTTTTGTGTAACTTTTTTTGTTCTATTTATTGCATATTTAATTATTTTACATTATAATTAATTTTCGTAAGTTCAACATTCGATATTAAAGTTTTTATAATATTACTATTTTTAATTCGTTAGTAAATTAATTTAAAACCATATTTAATGTAGTAAAATATTCTTGCAATTTAATTTCCAATATTTTATTATTTTTGTTTCGTTATTTTAAAAAAATTTTCTCCAAAATAATACTCTTTATATATGAACTAACTCTATATAACTTAATTTTTAGATAGTAAATTATAATTTAAATGAAAACAACAATGATATCTAATAAAAAAATTAATTCCAAGTACCACTTTTTCAAGTGACAAAATTTTTAAGAAATAGTACGATTATTCAAAATATATTCGTTGTAGAAAAAAGTTACATAAAAATAATGGGAGCCCATCGATTCACCACTGCTATTTTACTTTTTTCGACATTGGAAAAATATGTATTCACAATAAGTTTTTGTATTGTAATGTGTCTTAACTTTATAAATTTTATAGTTATGCGTTTTTTTTATCTTATTTACTTATAAACCTTTTATTATATATGAATTATGTAAAAACACGAAATTTTAAAAATGATACAAACTTTCACAGATGGTAATTTTTATGTTACAAATATATATCAATTTATTATGAATACATTATTAAAAGTAAATATTAATCGGTTAATCATTGGTAAAAGATAAATTTGAGTAATATTGAAGATAATAAATAACAACAAACAATAATATTAGTAAAATTCCTTACGTTTTTATCTTTACAGTATAACTATTATAAAAATTACAAAAATCCAATTGTGTGGTATTATAAAGAAAATTTGAAAATAAGCTATTTCTTAGAATTATTGCAACTTTTATCAATTTTTTTTATAGTTTTACAAATATACAAAATAGCATTACAACTTGTTGTCATTCTCCATACAAGCCAAAGGTGACTTCACTTGCTCCCTAAATATACGTTAAAGTGTCTCTCGGAGGAATAATTCGGGTAATATATACATGTTCGAAAGTACCATTAGGCATTTTGATATTCACTACTTTTTCTAATAAAGCTTCTTCAAGTGTAAATGTATGGGTCGTAACAAATTCTTCACCAATTATTTCAAAATCATCATCTTTAAGCTATTTTACTTTTATCTTTATGTCAATAACCTTTTTTCAGTCTTCCGAAAAGCCGCCTATTCCTTCTGCTATCAGAGTATCTCCGTCATTAATTCTTTTAGGAATATCTATTAAAAAAACATTTGATTGAAATTCTAAATCATCTTTGTTGTCCTTAAAGTATCCGAAAACTCTAATTTTTTTTGTCTGCCAGAAAATACTAAAACGAGGGAGACATAGATTGTCAATTTTTTCAAAATATGTTCTAGAGAAGCTGGTTTCCCACGGTGGGGATAAACATTGTCGTAGTGTCTTCGTTTGGTAGAGTTCTTAAGAACTGAATAAGCATTAGTAATTTCTTTATATAATTCAGCTTTCTCAGGTATTGTATTTCTATACTTATCAGGATAGTACTGAAGCGCAATTTCATCAAATCTTTTTTTTATTTTTAAGATAGTGGCGTTTCTATACAGTTTTTAATAATTTTTAAAGATCTCACTCAAGCCCGTAGATTTGTCGTTCGGCTAATTTATACATTTTGACCTACGTAAGCAAACCAAAAAAACACCTTTAAAGCTATTAATAGAACCTAAATCTTTTTAAAAAAAATATAATGTTGAAACAAAAATAGTTTCTAAAGTTATAAACAAAAAAAAACTATAGATAAGAAAAAATAAGAAGTTTGGATAAAAAAATTTCTCACTGTCAATCATATTTTATACCATAGGTATATACTGAAATCAAAACGAAAATGTGGAAATGTGTACCGAAAGAAAATGTATTTAAAAACAATTCTCTACAAGAAAAAGAAAATTTGATAGATTCTTTGTTCTACAATGTTAATGGTTTAAAGTGAAACATTTAAAAATAACAGCTTTTGAAATCATCGATAGAAATTTCTTATTAAAAATGATAGATGGAAAGATATTTTTTTTAACTGTTAAAGCATAAAAAACAATAATGATGCTCAAATTTGATATATTTTGCTCAATCTTTGAATGACGTTTATTAAAATCTTGGGAAAGTTTAACAGCTGAATATGTAATGTTCCAAGAGATTTTTTGTTCTCCACTTATATTTTAACATACTTTAGCATAAAGAAATTACATGCTACTAAACTTTAATATAGATTCCTTAATCTTCGAATGATATTTATCAACTTCTTTTGAAAGTTTAACAAATGTATGACTAATGTTACAGGAGATTTGTTGCCCTTCAATCATTTGCAAAAATTTTTTCTTTAGGCTGTTTTACTGAGTTTTCATAATTTGTTTCTCCAATGTTGATTTTAATTGTTCTTTATAGCTCTCAAGCTTTCTATTCATTTCGTACATTCTGTGTTTTTTATCCTTAAGCTTTTTGGCCATATATATCAGTACATTAGCTTAAACTTGTTCCTAAAAAAGATTAAGAAATATTTTAATTGATATACTTACAAGGCTACGATCTATATTCAATTGTCTTGAGATTTAAAAAAAAATTGCTTTTAAAACAAATGTGATTATTTTTTTTAGTAAAATTTGATAACGTGTGCTTTTAATTATTATTGCGGAATATTTGTACATTATAGTTTAGAGATATACATTTTACTAAAAATTTCAATGAAATTATGGCAAACATGTGCCATAAAATCCCGTGTATAAGGCGCCTATGTAGTAAAAAATAAGAGTTTTGTACTCTCGTGTGTTCTCTCTCATTTAAGTTTGTTTTTTTCGTACCAATTTTATAAGATAATTATATGAAAATCGTGTAAAATGAATGAATATTTGAGAGGGCGTTCGCCCAATCATGTAAAATAAAAAGCGCCTTATACACAGGATTTTAGAGTAAGTCTTTAGGATAAAAAGAAAAAGATGGAAAAAAGCACAATTTAACTAAGATGTTTTTTCTTAAATAGATAACTTGTATTTTGGTGTTTGATCCCTGTTTTCCATTTTCCTTTTATTAATAAATCTATTATAAACTAATGAATCCTTTGTATACGCTTTCGTCTCTCTTTTATTTCTGGTTTCATGAGTAGTTGGAGTAACTGTACAGCCAAATAATGAGTTTTGGATCCATTTGGATTATGTTGAAACTGCATCAGTAAAATTCTAAATACACCAACCACAACAAAACTATGATACCACCAACAACGATGCCAACAATTGCAGGAAATCCATTAACTGCAAAAAGTAGACTTACCGAACTGATAATCTTCATTTAGAAATAATTTTGCCATATATCTTAGTCTGGTAAAGCGAACTCTTATTGGCCGTTCTTTCGTTGGTATGGTATTTCGTCTAATACGGTTATGCTCCCAATTATCTAAGAACTTTTGAGAACCAAGGAAACCCCGGAGCACCAGGAAAGCAAAGAGCACCAAGAGGCCCAGGAGCTCCAGGAAATGGTTTGATTTTCTCTCCCCTCTTTTTTTATTTGTTTTGTTTATTACTTTCTTTAAAGTCTCTTTTTTATATCTTTATACAATAGTCTTTTGGTTGCTTTTTCGATCTCAATGTCATTTAATTGGGATTGAAGTGATTAAAAAATTTCAGTGGATTTTCAATCATCTTTTATCTTTGATTGTTATTTGTTAGTAAATTCTTAAAAATTGCAAACTTTCTTTGTCCTATGATGAATTTTCTTTTGAATGGGGTGTTCTGTTTTTCTTTTCAAATTTTTTTATGTTGTCATAATGAAAATCTTTCAATAGTATTTCGTTATTATTATAGAGGTAAACATGAGGTGGTACGTACTTTTAGTTATTCTAAGAGATGCATCTTTGCCACTACTCTTAATAACTCTTGGCTATTCTACCTTCCTATCATTGTTTAATTTTCGTACTATAACTCGTTACATTCTCTCTTTTGACTAGCTAGTGAGAGGTGGTTTTTATATTTCTCTCTTATTTTTGAAAGAATACAATAAATAAAACATCTATTATTTACTGTAGTTGAGAATCCTCCGATACTAAGCTGATTGTGGTGATTTCTAACAGCTAAGGAGCTAATCGTAGATGTTATATAGGTGAAAACTATATTAGTGGTGTAATATATTTGATTCGAGATTGAAAATTGATACTATTTTTTCCGGGAAAAATTTTGATGACAATTGTTATTTGTAAATAATGATGACTTTAAGCTTAGCAACAATCAATGTAAGAGGTATTAAGGCTTATCCAATAAGAAATAACCTTATGAAGGAACTGTGCCACAACGAGATTGACATTACTATAATTACCGAAACCAAAGTGAAAGAAGGCATTTCGGAGAAATGTGGAAATTCTCTAATTTCATGTGGTAAAAGTAGTGAAAAATGTACTGGTGGTGTGGGGTTTGCAATTTTCAATGAAAACATCATAAAGCATATTAAAGTTATTGAACATATTAACCTTAGATTAAGCTACATGATAATAAATATTGATAAAAGAAAATCTCTAGGTATTATTGCAGTCTATGCGCCAACAAATTGCTATGATGATGTAGATAAAGATGAATTTTATCTACAACTACATTCATTATATGCTAAAGTTAGACAAATGTCAACAGTAACAATCTTGGCAGGTGATTTTAATGGAACAATTGATAGCCAAACAATACCAAAAATAAAGGGGAGGTATTCATATGATGAATTAAACGATAACGGAGAACGATTGATAAATTTCTGTACTCAAAATAGAATAAGCATAATGAACTCATTTTTTAAGAAACGTTGGTGGAAAAAGTTTTCATGGATAAAACCCCAAAGCATTGAAGACAATATTAAGGGTAGACTCTGTATTAAACAACTAGACTACTTTTTATGCAACATGAAAAGAATTTTTACAGATGTAGAAACATGGAGCCATAAGAAATTTGATGCGACGGTTAGTGATCACAGATTAGTAAAAGCGACAATTAAATTTCCAAAGAAACTCTGTGATTACATTAAAAAATCTAGATGTCTTCAGGAAAAAGTACTACATTACAACATTAAATATGAAAAATCACTGAATGAAGTAGGTGAAAAAGAATTGATAATTCCATCAAATGAGTTTAAAAATGTTGAAAAAGAATATTCAAAGTTTATCAAGGAAATTAAAAGAGTAACAAAGTTAGTTAAAGTAGAGAAACAAATTCCTAGTACAAGATACTCAGAACATGTTAAGTCCTTATTTAGTAATAGGAGAAAATTACTAAATTCTATTTCGTACAGTGATAACAATGAAGATAAAAAAGAAAGTAAAGTCAAGATTTTAATAGAAATTCGTCTGATTAATAAATTAATAAGACAAACAATTAAGAATGAATGGAACTCACTCGTACATAATAGAATCAAAGAGGCCCTAGAAAATAACAAGAAAATTAAAAGTGTATTTAGAGTCTTGAAAGAAAGAAAGGAAGCACTACCAGTGAAAGTTGAAAATATCAATAAGTATCTGAATGATCTATACCTAATTAAACCCGAAGATAAAAAAAGACTGAAAGAATTAGAAATTAAGAGATTTATGAATAATGACATAACGTTACCTTTTCTAGAATCAGAAACTAAAGCAGCTATATATAGCTGTGGTAAAAATAAGATGAAAGGTGTTGATGGACTAAACGCCTATGATCTAAGATGTCTGGGTAACAAGGCTATAAGATATTTCACTCTAATCTGCAACATGTGCTTAAAACAGGTTAAACATCCATCTGAGTGGAAGACTGTAAAATGTCTTTTTTTGTATAAGAAGAAAGGGAATAAAGATTGCTTATCATCATATAGACCTCTTAGTATATGCAGCCATGGGTACAAAATATATGCTAAAATGATTTTAAACAGAATTCAAAAGAAAATATTAGATGAAATATCAGAAACACAATTTGGTTTTAGACCAAAGTACAGCTGTAGTGATGCAATAGTATGTTTGGAAAGCATATTTCATACCCACCACACATACAAATTAAATCTACTAACAGCGTTACTAGATTTCCGAAAAGCGTATGATTTGGTATATAAAGAGTATATATGGTATAATCTTAATAAAATTGGTATAGAAAAATCTTTAATACTAATTTTAAAAGATTTAAATGTAAACATCAAATGTATAATAAATCCAGAATATGGAAGTGATATTACTATTTATCCATCAAGAGGTATTCGGCAGGGTTGTCCAATTAGTCCGCTATTATACAACTTCAATTTAGAAATGGCTATGAGAAATGCCTTTATGAATAATAATATGGTTTTTAAGTATGGTGTGAACATAACAGGCAGTAAAGTACCTAATTTGTGCTTCGCAGATGATACGTGTTTACTAGCCAATAGTTGGAATGATTTGAGCTTAATGGTGGACAAATTTATTAGAGCTTGTCAACCTATGGGCATGGAATTAAATATAAATAAATGCAAAATTCTAATGAGTAAGGAGCTTTCAATTCAATATGAAAAGGATAAACATATCCCACTGAATTTGGCAGATATGCAAATTTCAAAAGAAGAAGAATATTTAGGAAAAATGGTTTCTATTACGGAAAAAAGATGCTTTTTAAAACAAGTTAGGAATAGAGCTTGGAAAGCTTTCTACAGCATTAGAAAATATCTCAACATTTCACTAAGGGCTAGGAAATTATTATTTGTAACTAGAATAAGATCAAGCATGTGTTATGCTGCTCAATCATGGACTACAACACAAGCTGAAAGGAATAATCTTATATCTGTAGAGCGTAGTATAATTCGCAGATTGAAATTAATACCGGAGGATAAATGGTTGATAAAAGAGGATGATAATACCTTTAAGAAATTGTCAAATGAAGATATGTATAAGGAAATTGGTATATGTAATTTAAATCGTCATTTAGCCAAACTTAAGATTAAATTTATATACAAAAAAATTTACAAAAATGGTATTGTGCAAAGACGTTTATGTTGGTACCCTCATGGCTTTAAGAAACGTATTGGTAGACCGCGTGATTCTTACTTTGATTGCTTTAAAAGATCTAAATGTGTTGGTAAAAATAGTAACAATCTAACTATTACTCATTTAATTAGACACAAGTATAATTTTATTCTTAATAACATTGTTCCCTATATTTATATATGATTAGAACGTATTTAAAATAAAAAAAAAATAAAAAAACTATAACTCGTTACAACTTTTTCTAATTTCTCTAATCATGAGAAGACAATTTGTTGAAACTGATATGCATCTCTATATATGCCTTCCGTGATTATGAAAGGTCCAAAGTATTGTTCGTCACGTTTGTGTGCGCTAGATTCTTTCTTGAAAACGATGGTTCCGTTCGGGATGATAGCAGGGTTTTCAACATTTGATGGTTTCTCTACTAAAGATTGTTTGATGAATTCTAACAAGTTTTGATGTCTTGGAAGATCATTGTCTGTAAAATGTTTTTGAGTGGATTTTTGAACTGTTGATAGAATGAATTCTTTTGAAAATTCTTGTCAGCATAGTTCAACGATAGTAATAGACTAAATGAATGAAAATAAATATTAAATCTCGATATATATGTCGTCAAAAAAAGTGTAGAACAAAAATTAAAATATCATTAAGCAAGGAATGTATGACTAACAAATATCAACTGTATTGCGTAAAGAACAACTGTTTTACATAATGCAATTACTAGTCATTTGATAAATTATTCCTAATTCAATATTTGAATCATTGTTAAGGATGTTATTATAAATGTTATATTTCTCGTTACCTATTTCAAATGTTTTTGTTCTTATTCAATAAAATGTAATTAATAGCGTCTAATGCAATATATGTTAAAACCCAAAAATGTATGGAACTATAATGTTTTAGTAGACTAACGGGTCTTTTTTAAGCGCTCTATACAAATAACGTGTTATAATCAAAATGTTGTATGTATTCTCATGTATTTTTCGTTATGTGTTTGGATGTCTTAAAAGATTTCTAGCTAACTTATCAATACGACGTGAATTGCACAATAATAATCCAATCATCAGATCCACGATGTGTTGATGCTGATATAATTATCGAATTCCGTCACGGCTAACATTCGGTAGCTAGGTAATATAAAAAAATGAAAATCCGAAGGTCTTCCATGTAATCCAATTTCGTAAGTTAAAATCCATTTAAAATTATATGATGTTTATAAAAATGATTGTTAAAATTCCTAAATCAAAATTTGTTTTATCACGTTATAGTGAAAGTATTCTAATCGTGTAAAATATCCTAATTCTGGTATAAGTATTCCAATTCTAGTGAACATATCATAATTCTGGTAAGTTTCCTTATTCTTGAAACAAAAATGGTCGAAATTGTATTGGAACTAAAACGTTGTCTATGGTATAGGTAATCTTACGAAGTCCAACGAGATGGAACCTCTATGTAATCCTGGGATCCACCAAGGGGAATCTCCTGGATTCGTTATGATGTAGCGTGTTTCTAAGATAGATATAAAGTTTTATTGAAGTTATGATAAGGTACAGTGTAATATTAATGATAAGAATAGTATAAATTATACTAAAAGAATCGTTTTTATATATTCCTCTTCTATATTATTAGACGGTGACAGCAAGTTTCGCTGAGATATGACACATTCCTATTCATTACATCTTTCTAACACATGTTTCATGTAAAAGAATTTATTTGATATTGGTTAAATTTCCTCATTATGTTATTAATTAGTTTATGCTTTTATTATAATTTTAAAATAGAAATTTTTGACTATAGTTTCGAGTAATGATTTTACTTTAAAATACTAATTAAGGCATTTTGATTACTACAAAGATGTTTTTTATAATATACAGGATGTTCCAAAGTAACTCCACACTAACGAGCATTAATAGCATTTTTCTTAGAAGAGGTAAAAACGTAAAATTATGGGTTTTTATAGACCTAAGAGACAATATTTTTAATTTTTTGTCTCATAAAAAATTATGGTTTCATCTCTACTTATGGATCTTTTAAAAAATAGTGTTTTTTGTTTTTATGTGCACTTTATAAGCATTATTAACTTTATTATCATTAGAAGAATTAAAAAAATCAACATTGTTCACTTCATTAATTTTAAAATTGTTTTTCTTATAATATTTTTTATAAAATTCAAATTTCTTTTTATCATCTTTCTGATTTTTATTTCCAGTTTCGTGTATCTCTCTAGGTTTTATATATAATTTTGTGTTGTTTTTCAAAATTTTTTCTTAAAAACTTTTAATATTATTGTCACATTGTTATAGTATTTATAAATTTTACCATTAACTGATGTTTTTTTCAGTAAAAATACTATTATTTTAGCACTTCTCTACTACTTAAAACTACATTTGTTTCCTCAAACTTCTCTGCTTGACTTTCTATACGTAAAAAAATTTTCTACCATTTTCTTTTTTTTTTCAGCGTAATTTGTTTGAGGCTTTACTTTACTTCTAATAACGATATCTTCCCTTCTTCTGGATCATATTTTTAGATTAATTTATTCTTCAATTTACTTCAACTTAAGATGTGTTTCTTTTTTATTACACAATATGCTAATTTTCTTGTACATATTAAATAGTTTTTAATTTTAAATGCTATTTTTTGACCATCTTCAGTGGTATCTTTATACACTCAAAATTTAAAATTGTCGTTTTGACAGAATTTGTGCAATCGTGGGTTATAGTGTAGAATTCTGTCATTTCGACTACCAATTAATTTATTTTTAATTGTGTCTACATAATAAACATAAAATATGTATCAATTTTTTAAAAAATGCCATATATTTTTTGTAAAATGCATGCTTTTTTGAAAGAAATGTACATACAGTCGAAACGACATACATACTTTTTTTATAATTTGCTATACATTTTCTATAAAATGTAAAGACATTTTTAAACGACATTCACTATACATTTTTTAATTTGTATGGTTGTTTTTTAGTATGAGATCATATAAAACCAATGCAAAATACATACTTTTTTTGTAAATTGATATATAGTTTTTATAAAAATGTATATTAATTTTTTTAAAACTACTAGTGATAAAGTAAAACCCTATGATTTTTGAGAACGACTTAAGAAAATTCAATGTGGAAGAAAAATATTATAAATGTAAACCTTATCTACTATAAAAATTTTGAGAAAGATAAAATTTATAAATTATGATTGTTATAGACGATAATTATACACCAAAAGCAATAAAGTATGGATATTATTGTTTAAAATTTGTAAAATCTTTTGAAACATTTCTTTTGTAATTTGCATACTTTAATTTAACAAAATTGTAAATAATAGTTATTTAAAAATATTTCTAATTATTAAAATAACAAAATTAATAGTTATTGTTTTAATAAATTACTTTTTAATTACTTTAAATTTCTAAAAATTACTCAAGTCCTTGAATTTTGTTAATTTATAAATATTTTTGTCGAAAATTAGATTTAATCAATATAAAGAAAGTGCAATAATATTTAAAAAAATAAAAAATTACTTAAAGACAGTATAAATTGTAAAAACATAATTGTTATATGTGAAATTTATTTTTTAGTGTTTATAATTTACAATCTTTCGTATATTTTATAAAAAATATAAAAAAATGACAATTTTTGTTGAAATATTGAACTTTTGCATTATTTTTTTATGTTTCACTCGTTTTGACTTGTATAAAATCGCTATTTAGTATAGTAAATTTGGTAAAAAAATCAAATCTAATTTTAAAGATTGATCATACATTTATGTTATTGCAACTATTCACTTTTTAAAAAATGTATAGGTAATGTCGTTTTAACAAGACATGCACATTTTATAAGAAATGTGTATACACTTTTATAAAAAAAAACATGGCAAATTATTATAACAAGCATGTATGTCGTTTCAACATTATATACAGTCAAAACAACATACATATATGTTTTTAAAAACATGCATAAATTTTTTGAAAAATTCGCAGACAATAATAAATAAAAGTATATGAATTTATAGAAAATGATACCTCATTATGTTTTTAAATGATTTGACATTTATGTTAATTGATATATTAATTTTTTTTAATTGAGTATACTTAGAAAATTTAAGATCACTAACATTTATTAATAAATTAAATGAATTATTTTTTTTAGCACTACACCGAAAGGTTATATAGCACATACCAAAACGACAGTTTTCAATTTTGAATGAATGGTCCGTGTATTTCGATACAAAATTTTGTGAGTGTTATAGATACCTCCATATTCCACGATTTCGCCTATTTTCGCAAATTTCGACATTTGTTATTATAACAATTTCTATTCGATTATTTTAATCATGCATTATTCTTACATCTTATAAACCCCAATTACTCGATAAACCTATTATATCTTTATTTTCCAGCTTCTCTTTACCATCGCTCTACATATATAAGGCATAAACTGTTACTATTAAGTAATTCGTGCATTCAAACGTCCTTGTGAGGAATTGACTACCATGAGATACAGTTATATAATAATTTATTCCACTATAATTTCTTTATCCTCCAATATATAGCCCATGGAGAAACCTACAGATCTGATAAACTCTAATATATTTTAAACTAACAAATGCATTTCTGAAGGCATATATTCATTACAAAAAAAAGAATGCAGTTACACCTTCAATCGTTTGGATAGACTTAGAAGACAAATAAACATGTAAAAATTTACACAACTGCGGATGAACCAACAATTTTAAAGTTAAGAGGATACGTTTTCTTTAGTAGAATTGACAATATCAAGCCCAGTTCGCTAATAACAATAGGATACAATGCTGGAAACCCATATAAAATAAGTTTCTTTAACAGATCTGTACAAAGAAATAACCTATACTTGTTTTAGAATAATGAAACTATACACTCAGTTACTGGGTATCTGATATTTGCAAAACCCCATGACATAAACCAAGGAGTCTGTAAAAGAGTGGATGTTACAGTTGATATTCCATATGACGATAATGATGACATATACAAAATAAGTTTCTATATGAAATCTCTATATAAAATCTCTTCAATACAATTCAAATGCATCCCATCAGGAATTACATCATTTACAGGTAAAGACGACACAGTTAAAAATTACACTATTTTTGGCGAATCAACATAAGAATTCCTCTATTATCTGTCTTAAAAGACAATTACAATCCTGATATTACTTTCCACCAAATGTCTTACTCAGGAAATTTATTTTACGATGAAACTTTGGATGAATGTCAGAAAAAATTAGCCAATTCCATATGTTCTGGAACAAAACTTATAACATACTTATCTCCGGCAGGATGTGGTAATACTCGATCTATTTGCAATGCTCTACTTACTAAAGTAACGAAAGGTAAAAAATACTTTGTTGTTAACACCACAAAAAAGTCATGTGAGGCTATACTTGAGCGACTATTTACATGGGATCTAGACACGAAAACAGTTCTATCCTTGAAGTCAAGATGTGCCATGGTGCGCTATCCTTGCAAATATAACAGATCTGATATATACTATTATCGATAAGGTCTTGAACTGATTACATCTCGAATGAATGATGGCGCTAAACAGATATTAGAAAACTATAGAAGATATAAAAATGAATATTTCTATTTGAAAAACTATCCACCAATTGTTCTAGATAAAGACTATTTTAATCGCCTGAATAATACAAAAAGCAGATTAAAAAACGGAGAAAAACTACTACCGGAATTAATTATGACATACATAAAATTTAAGATAATAGTCTGTACGATAGACTTACTTGTTGTATGAATATCCAAGCCTTACACTTAGCGTAGTTTCGACAATATAATAGTTGATGAAGCGTCTCAAGTAAGATCTTCAACAGTCATTTTACTTTTAATTCAATTTCCCGACTCCAGAGTCTGTTGTTTAAAAGAAATGAAACAACTGTCACCATAAACATTATTTAACGTTAAACTCAATAAAAAGGAACTACTATTGTCCGAACCAATACTTCAGTATGTGAAAGATAGTAAACACAGCAGAACTCTTGCATTAAAATATAACTATCATTTCCACCCGCAAATAGTAAAATTTATTTTCGATCTGTTCTACAACGGCAGCCAATATTTTTAAAAAAATCTTTATGATTGCAAAATCGGAATGCTATTCCTTAAGACTGGCAAAGAGAACATCAATCAACAAATTTATCCCTACTATCTTTTCAACATTAACTATCGATCTGAGCAACATCCATCAGAATCAAGATATAATCCTTGAGAAGCAATATGTATCGGTTTAGTCTTATTATTTCTATACAGTATCAATTACAATCCAGAAAAAGTGGCTGCCATATCGATGTACAAAGCGCAAGTTAATGAAATTTATAGAAAAGTAATGGATATTTTTGATGACTATCAGTCATGCAAAACACCGAACATTCTTTAAAACAACACATGGAACATTTCACATACACATTACATAAATATAAAAATAAAACAGTTATTGACACAGTGGACGGATTCCAGGGCCACGAAAAAATATAGTTCTTATTTCAACGACCAGATCAACTGCCAGACCTGAAGACGCCAAAACGGAACTCTACGATATGAAAAATAGAATTTGTTTTGCCTTAAAAAAGCCTAAAATAAGATTCTTTCTATTTGGAGATGTAAGTTTGATGAGAAAATTGAAACATGAGAACAGTAACATCAAAGATGGAAAACGAAAATACAGTTCTGCCTTTTAAACATACTAATTTACTTAATTTGTTTCACGATCAAGGATCACCTGCTGATTTCATCAATAAACATCTACATCGAATTAATGATAAATAATGAAAATTATTTTGATATAATAATTATATAATTGTATTTGATAATATTATCTATATTACTTTTTTGATTTTCATATTTCTTATTTTTATATATATTTATGTGATTTTTAATAAAAAATTTCATAAATTCATATATCCACATTTCCAATTGTTGACAGTTGGTATCTTAACATTTCTTACTTTTAATAGTGACACATTTCTTTATATCAAACGGAGTCCTTTAATTATATATACAATATGCATTACAAAAGTACTAAATTTTCTTCGAACACCATTACAAACATTCAATCCTTAAATAGTTTCTTTTATAACCCACATTACCATATTTATTATATTTTTTGAAACATTTAATAAAAAACAAATTCAAAGATTATTATATCTATTTTCTATATGGGAAATAACTTATGGTATTACCATTCATACAGATGCCAAAAGCCACTCTTATCACAATAATGTACTTATATAATTTGTTTTCTCTAAAAAATAAAAATATTCTAAAATCACATTACTCATGCAAAAATGATAAAATAAATATACATATAACCTACTATCACACTTTCTAGATACTTTCTTAACTATATTATAATCTTATCTTTAAAACATAACTTTTTGTATATTCTAATAAACTATATAATTGGTCAATATTACATTTCATTTTATGTTTTGGTGCTTTTTTATACAACAATACAAAAGTGTCATTAATAATTTATTAGTTTTGTATAATGTCTAATTTTGTATACCATTTTTTATTATTTTATTGTTGTATTTATATTTAGATTTTTTACTCATTTTACAAATTAATATATCGGTCTCGAATGGAATATAAATTTAAATTTTTAATTTTTTATATCTTTCCTCAAATTTAATATTTTATTATTTTTATCTCTGTCGCGGGCTCCATTATACCTATTCTATCTATATAAAACTTCAAACGGAAATTTTATATGCACTAAAACCTATTAATGAAACTTAAATTTTAAAATTTTCTAAAAAATTGGACATCATCAGAATCCTTCAACGTTCCAATCCTTATGGAATTTTAGTTACACAATTATAATACTTTCACGACTCCGCATCTAAATTTTTTGAATTTCAGATTTTTAACAGGTATTTCTCCAAAATCGAATCTCGAGGTTTATTTTTGAAATATAATCCATTATTATTATTTTATGTGATTCTATGTACATGTATCATTATAACCTTCAGAAACAATGACTTTACCTTCTAAAAAACCCAATTTTTAGAGTATAGATCTTCTCGATGTAAAAAAGTTATATCTATACTCGGACATGTTTGTCCATTGCAAACATTTGGATAAAATCCAATTTGTTCCATAAAGAAGGATTAAAACGAGCTGTTTTTTTATCTCCTATGTTTTTTTAAAGTAATCAAGAAAAGTTTACTGTTTGGAGTTTTTTTTTCATTATTTTTGCTGCTTCTTTATAGGCTTTTTCTATTTTAGCTAAAGGTAATATAAGGAAGTATCTTATTACATGAGAGCATTCTTTATCTGAGTTATGAAGACCCGAAAGTTCGTTTTTTTGTATTAATCTACATGTCGATTGATCATAATGAAAATAAGATGTATTGAGGATTATTTTTGAATAAGAAGTATTATTAGCAACATTTAGAAATTCTTTTTTGAAGTCGGTAGTTACAATGCGTATCTTGTTTTTGATACCAAAAATACATTTAAGAATTTTTCTATTGGTTTCAGTTTAATTGTTTTGTAATAAACAATAAGCTAGTGGTAGAAAATGAGATTTTACATATCCATAAAAAACAGCTAACTGATAGAACTGTGACAATAAAACTTTAAAGATTCCGTCTATTGATGCTATTTCAACGTCTTTTAACAAATCAATATTTTTTACTGTTGCGAAAATCATTATTCTATGACCATAACTTTTTCTACTAAATTATTTTCCCATTTACAAATTTCTCAAAATTTTCTTCATTATCATCCTCGGAACTCTCTTCCTCAAAATTTTTTTTGTCTAAATCACTGTCAAAGTACAGAAATGACTCTCCATTTGATAACATACCCGGCTTTGTGGTGTTGGGGTAATACATCCTTTGCCTGACATCATTTAAATGGTAGATTGTGTACCATTTAACTGAATGTCAGTATGTATTTTTGTGTGTTAACTATAGGTAATTATTCTATTAGATGTATATAGTTAACACTTTTTTTGTTATCTAACAATAAACAGACTGTATCGTGACTGAGAAATTGCATGGAATTCATTCATTTTTAAAGCGATGTTGGGAATTGTCGACCTTTTATTAAGTATATATATGATATGTTTCGCAAGTTTTTTCTTTATGGATGAGTGTATTACAATGACCAGCGATCATCAAATTGCTGGTATTGAAATTTTTATGAAAGAACACTTTTACCGCCACCTAATTCAAATGATAATGGTATCCCGTTCTTTTCCTAATGACAAAATGCCTGCATTAAGAAAAATAATTGGTACTGACTATGCAAGAATTGACTTATCTAGATGTTTGACTGTTTCACGTATCAGTCCACCTCAACGTCCAGAAAATTTGTATAGACCATTTAGAGGATAAGCTGGTAAAACTTAATGTTTCTTTAAATAGATAAGCTGGTAGAACAACGTTTTTATAATCTCATGTTAATTTTGTCAATATTTTTTTTTTAAAAATAATTTTTAAATTGTTGTTCTTTTTTTTAATAAAGTGTGATAGTGTAAAAAAAATTCTTAATAATAATAACAAAAAGCCAAAAATTATAATTTAACCACACAAAGCATTAATAATTAAAAATATATTTTTAGTATTTGTTCTTATATTAAGTTTAATATGTAGAAGATATTTTTTACCATAGATAAAAATGCATATAATATTATAACTTTTCATAAATTTAAGTTTTTAAATAGGACCATTAAAAGTCATTTGAAAATAATAGTCTGGCCCTAAGTCAAAGTGGTTTATAATGTCAAAAATTGTCTTATATCCTGGCCTTTTTTCTATGTCATTATACCTGTCTTTTTATAGGAGTTCATGTACGCATATACACATGCATATACAAATTGCCGGTTTTTTTTTATTGTTAATAAGTACGTTTCCCCAAAAATAATTATTTATATATATTCATTTTAGCCCAATTTTCCATAGTTTTTTTTGGCAAAGGTAAGTTATTAATATTATTTTATATGATCTAATAGTTCATTTTTTGCAGATTCTCTTAATGTACCGGGTTTATTATCTGGAAGGGTTAGTTTTTACATGTAAAAATAATTTATTTTATTTTTTAGTTAATTCCAACGTCTCTGGTTCAATTGGCACTATAAGGGCTATATTTAACAAAGGTTAGTCGTCGTATTTATTTATTATTATTTGGTAATTTATTTTTTATAGTCTACTTTACATTACTCCAGTTCTATTGTTTTAGAAGGTTGGTTTAAAATGCTGTATCACTTTAATTTATCTTTTTAGAATGTAATCTTTTATTTTTAATAGATATTTCCCACCTTATGCAGTTCTGTTAATTTAAAATGGTCAGTTTTATATCTACAATTACTTTAATTTTACTTTTTAGTTTGCTTATAATATGTTCAGGGTTTTATTATTCACTAGTACGGTATATGTATGGATAGGAGATGTTTTTACTTATTATCGTATATGTTGTTTTGTTATTTTGTCGTCTTCTTTAAAAAATAAACTTTTTTGCTAATAATATGTCAGTTTTTTGTAATAACAGGTATCTTGGACAGTTCATGGTGTTGCTAACACAAAATGGCAGTAAATTATGTGTTGATAACACGATTTTTGTGTTGCTAACCACATTTAAGGGTCAGTGAGGAGATGGATTACTATAGAGTGTTAACTGTCGGCATACTAAATTGGAGTGTTGATTAAAACATACGCCTCACTGCCAGGTAATTGTCACCATCCTAAAACACCCAAAAAACGACAAGTCGGGTAGTGTATTCTTTATTTAACAATAATTCCTCGGCTTTAGCAGATTTAGGGAAAGTTAGATTATTTTTTCCATTCTTGCGTTCTCTTACTATTGTACGACTAAAATTAGCATTTTTAGGAAGATTAGTGGTTATTTCTGGAGTCGCATCATTTTAATTTTTTCCAGTTATTGAATTTGGAGAAGAACTGTTGCTTCCGGCTTCTTGGTAAATGCTGCTTATAATCTTATTTTTTGTACCTTTTCATGTTTTCCGGCGTGATTATGTTCTGCTTCAACTGTAAATAACTTTTCTTTTTAAACGTCACTTGTTTTAAAAGAGCAGTTTTTGTCTCAGCTCAAAATGCATCTATAAATTTCTTCTTTTTCTCATTTCTTACTTTTATGATGGTAGTATGTAAAATTTTGAAATGTCAACTTATCTTTTCCACGTCGTCCTCTTACAAGAAAAGTGATTGTATATGGGTGAATTTCTATAATTAAAAGAATAAGAAAAAAAAATTGTCTCCCTCATAACTTCTCTCAAAATTAATCGATTTTTATCAGTAAATAGCCAAAAGATGTGTTTTTTTCTAACTAGAAGGGCTGAAATAGTTTTAAAAACTTTTGGTCAAATTATCTTAAAAAAACATCGTTTTTTAGCCTTTTTTAGCGTAGATTTGACCAGGGATCAACGGTATTTTAAAATATATAAGATACAATACTATATATGTCATTTGAAAGGTCAAATTTCAGAATAATGCGGAAACATAACAACATTAGAATTGATAATTGGTTAAGATATGGGTCAATAAGTAATACCATTTTTTTAATGAAAATTAAAAATTTAAAAAAGTTATTACTTAAAACCCGTTTTGTGAGTCAACCAGACATTGAAGATACAACTCAAAATTTTACCCTCCATTTTTATTTTACTAGTAAAAAGAGCAACTAAAAAATGTATGTTGGCAAATTTATTCGGTCTGAAACTTTAAGATATAGAAGCTGCAGCGAGTCAAAGTCGGAAAACTGATTTTTACAAGTTTGATGTAAATAGATTTTTTTGAAAACAAATAATGTTTCTAGAGGTAATTTTTTGTAAAAAAAACGAATGAGCATATCTTCGGCTTCATAAATTTACATCTTTATTGTTTTTTAAAATTTTTTCTAAACTTTTTTCAATTTTTGAATACAAAAATCAAAAAGATATGTTTTCACTATGCTCATTCGATTTCTCATGTAATGTTACATATAGATTTAACAAAAAAAACAAAAAGTGTAGATTATTATGTTTTTGAGTATGAGTACAAAAATGAAAAAAACGCATGTTTTCAATATGCCCATTCGTTTTTTCATGAAAAATTACTTCTAGAAACAATATTTATTTTTAAAAAATCTACTTACCGGAAACTTGTAAAAATCAATTTTTTCGACACTGTTTTACTGCAGCTCCTGTATCCCAAAGTTTCAGGACGAATAAATCTGCCAACACGCATTATTTTAGTTGCTCTTTTTATTAATAACATAAAAATGGGGGGTTACAAATTTTTGTTGTATCAAATTTTTAAAAAATGTTCGACTGAATCAAAAAACGTGATTTAAGATAATGCTAATGATAAGTAATATAACAATTGAATATAATTATGTAACATTGAGAGATGAATTTCTTCATCTTCTTCTTATTATTATTTCCGGAAGTGTTTAGCATGTATCACATGCTTTATATTCTGCTTTTAAGATTTTGAATTCTTTTAAAAAGTGACAGTATTATTTCGTTTCTGATATTATGTGTTCTTCTCTGTTCGTTCTCAGTTTCAGAAGAATGACTGTTTTGTTATCAGGTGATTAGTATAGAGCAATTTTGTTTTTTTTCTTATCAGTATATTATCAAAATTTAGTTTAAATTACTTTTGTTTTTTCTCTAATCACTTAAGAAGTAAGTTAAGTTTGTTGATGAATGAAAGAATTGTTTTTCTCTTTTTTTTAATCTTTTTATCTCTTTTAGTGAATAGCAAATGCTTTTTTTATTCTCTAGAAGCTGGTTATGTTACAACAATAAAATATGTTCTTATTGTTTAATGTTTTATATTTCCGGTAACCATTGCAGTCTTTATTTATTTCTATTTGTAGTTACGTAAGCGTAGGGCTACTACGTCTTACCGGTTGGAGAAAGCACGTTTATCTCATACCATTCGATGTCTTAGAAAAGAAAAAGGAACTTTGAATAAAAATATTGAAATACTTTTATTTATTTATTTGCCTAGTTCTAGGAATTTGCTGCCTTCTTCTCTTTTAGATAATGTTATTATAGTACTTTGTTATGGTGTATGATGTTATATAAACTTGTTGTTACAATATATTGTTGAATGTTAAAGGTATAATGTAATTAAATAATAAGTTTTTTAAAGTTTTTGGGATATGACACTGCATAATTTAGGATATATTTTGTTTGAGATGTAAGTGGAATTTCTTTTCCTAGCTTTTCTCTCTTCTAAAAAAGAAGATGGTGTGGATTAATTTATGATTACGTAATGCCTGTAAGATAAATGAAAGTATACAGTACTGCATGACATGAAGTTACGTTGTGGTACCACGGTGCAGCTTTTCTGGTTTAAAATAAAACAAATGAGTTATTAGTAATATTTAGAACAAAAAAATACAATAAAGAATAGAAAAAATATTTAATAAGAGGAGAAATGCTTATAAGACCTCAAAAAGCTGAAACGAGACACTCTTGTTTAAAAACAATCTGGTATTTGAAGTCCTCTGATAGGCTTCACTTTTAATCCGTTCTTGAAATTGTCTTGAATTTTAGCCTGCTACAAGTTGGTGAGTCATTTGCCAAGTACTATTTTCTTTATACATGTTCATTAGTGTCCATCAGCCTAGTGGAACCGGTTATTGATATGTAATAAGTCATATTGATTTTTGAGTCTTATATTTAGTTTGTAAACTCTTTATTCTTAATCTATGAACTCTTCGTCTTCCGGGTGGAAAAAGAGAAGCCCCTTTCTCTTTTAGTGATATAACATGGATACTTTTTCCCAGCTTTTGCCGGTAAATCTTTTATTTCATTATGTTATCTTAATTATTTTGTTATATTTTCTATTTTTTATTTTTAATACTTTTTTGTGTATTAATTAAATATTTTTTATAAAAATTTAAATTTTTGTTGATTTTGGTCATTTTCCATAAATGTTACATCCCCTTTATTATAAAATATATTATTTTGATAATATTGTTGCATAATTTTGATAATTTTTACGCATTTAACTTTTTAACAATTCGTATTGTGTTTTATTGTATTATTTTTTTGAATATTTTTCTATTTATGTTATTATAATTTTTATCAATTATAGAAGAAATATCACAGATGACGTTAAACGTATATTTAAGTATTTGTTGTTTTTATTCTTGCTTTACTTGTTGCTTTGTATCTTACAGCACATTTAAATCTGTTAAAAAACAAGTTACTTTTACCTACCAAAGAATTATGAGAATGATCAGCGTAAAAGAAATGAAGATGTTTTGCAAATTAGAAATAATTCCACTCAAAATGTACCTGTTTCTGTGTTTAAAGATTTAATTGGAGTTTTATCTTTTACACCTATTATACAAATTCTTCTAGTCAATCAAACTTTTCTTAAACTCTCTGAAGCTTCGACTACTACCAATGCTGATGAATTTCAGAACAATACAATGCGTCCAGGTGCTTTTGATATTTTCAAGAAATAAATCCATGAATTTTCACTTTATATATTCTTTATGGATTTCAACTTTTCACTATTCTTAAATTAAATAATAGTCTGTAATTTTATACTGGTGATCTTCTTCGTCGAAAACTTGTAGTTTATTCATTTATTTGTTTGCTCTGTTTTCATTAAATTATTTTTTATTTTTGATATTAATTCTTCATGGTTTATTAACAGTTCTGGATCATTTAAATGATTTAGTAATTTTAAATTATCGTCAATAATGTTTTTCTTCTTCCCGAAGATTATTTCATAAGATCTTGCTTTTATTGTTGGATTGTATTGCTGATTATAAGTATGTACTATTATTGGTACAATAAAATTCTAAATTTTCTTCGCATCATAACAAATCAAAGCTTCGTTAAACATGTTAAGAAATTTAATTACATAGTTTATTTTAAATAATTTACATATAATTGAAATAATAAAATAATGCTTCATCTTCGACCGCGTTATGGTTTTCCTCTTCGTGTAGCGGTAAAGATAAGAAATTAGTTTATAACAACCTTTTATTTAAGAATAAAGATAATACTTACAATAACTATTTTAACAAAGAATTAACAACTCAAAGTTAACAATAACTGATAACTAACAACTACTGAAAACTGATAAAACTGATTATTGAAGGATGATTTTGAATTTATATAATATCCATTTCCGGGGGCGTCTAGATACCTCACCCTTAGGGCGAGTTTATTTCTTCTTCCTTTTATTCAATTATACAATATGTATAATTACGAGATAAGTATATATATATATATGTATGTTATACATATGGTACAGTTGATTTTTTCTAATATTTCGACCGACTACTGTTCATGTTTTAATTTTTTGTTCTTTTATATTAGTTTAATGAAAGTGATTATTCCTCATGTGTTTGTTGATCTTTCTTCTCATCTTTGTAATAATGTTAGGAAAGATAAAACTGTTAAAGTAGAAGAAACCTTGGTGATGAAAAGACCGTTGATGGCGAAGAGTTTTTTGAGGATGAAGAGATGTATGAAGAAGATGAGTCCTCGAAGAAACAAGAGATTTATGATGTTAGAGAATGTCAACAAATGTGAAAGTACTAAAAGATATAAAAATAATACAAACTATGGATTCAATCAGAGTGACATGGCCAGCGCTTTTACAATAATTATAACTTTCAAGACACGTACATGCCAAAGTATTGTTGCAGTTCTTGAATACTTAACTCCAACATCAACGATCTTATGTTTGACAAACAACATTAATTGGGCATTAGCTAGTAAACACCTATATTCAGCAGATATGATAGTTATATCGTTTGACCACATCAAACATTTCTTCGACTTTGCTAGATCTATAGACTTTCCTCACATAAATTCCTTCATAATGGAAGAATCCATATTAGTGTCAAAGAATCCACAGTTGGATACTCTCAATGCATTATTAGGTACTTGTATGAGCAGACAATGGATTTAGATAGTCATCGTAACACGTAATATTAGTGCTCATGATAAATATATGTACCGCACAATAATATCTAGTAATTATACTCGCTGTGATATGAACAGGCCTTGTTTATCAATGTGTGGTTACCATAAGAAGACTTCTTTTATCTTATTCGGTGCATTCAAAGGATAAGAAAAGGCATGTTTTTTTAATTCTTGATATTTTTGAATTGTTTTTACGTCCAAATGTTTTTTAATTTAAAAATACTTTTGTATGCACTAATTGTAACTACTTTTAGAGGAATTTTTTACGCGTTATTTTTTTTCGTTTAAATAAGATAAAGTAATTGAATTTTATGATAACAGTTTACTAAAAAAATTAATTGTGCTGAAATGGGGCTATTATAGAACAACAATATGACTTTCTACCTTGCGTATTAATAAATAGGCACATACAAGATAGTATTATTTTCAGTGATAACAAATTGACTAGTTTCGTTGGCAAAGTAACTCATTCGTCTATATGATGTAATTTCCTCTTTTGCTATGTATTCTTAGAGGCAGAAATAGAAACGTATACAGGTTCGTCAAAAAGTCGTCGAGATAATCTCTCACCATGAAATTTTGGTTCTCTTTAGAGAGGTCACTTTAGTGTTAAATATTATATATAATGATGTAAATTTAAAAAAATATGTGTAAACTTATAAATAATTAGCAAAATAATAATTCGATTTATTAAAAAATTATAAACAATGTTATAACTTTATAAATATTAAATTTTAATTATTTTATTATCTTTGTAGTTTCTTTATGGTTTAATCTTTACTTGATTCATTAATTTTCACAAGCCGCAGCCTCGCTTCGCTCGTCGCTGCTTGCCCGCAGGGCTGGACTTTTTTTGAACGTTAAAAACTTATAAAACATACTTTATCAAAATTGTTTTATTACATGTCCTCATGATTTTAAATTCATTTGATATTCTAAGTTTGAATAATTTTTTACGAATTTTAAATATAAAAATAAAAAATTAAGAATAATGTTTACGTTAGACTTTTGATTAGTGCTAATATGTAAGTTTTAAGTTATTAAATATGATGAAAATTAAAAATAGAAATCAGTTTTAAGTTTGGCTAACTTTTTAAAATATTAATAATATTTGAGGTTGATCATAAGTTTTTAATTAATTATTTAACTTAAAAGATCTAATTTTTGCGATTGTTGTTTTATAATTTCGCATTTTGGTTACATAATAAAAAATACTTTTACAAATTTAATGCATATTTTTTATTTTGTTTTATATTTTTTTGAAAAAACTATTTAAAATGTATTATAAAAATAAGAACACAAATTTTTAATGTATTCAAAATGATAGTAATATTTCTCTAAGTTGATAAGATTAAAAATAAATCAAAACAATTACTCGAACACTTTTCGTATTAAAAAATTTATATAAGCTTTAAAAAACCATAAATATATTTAGATGAAAGTATTGGTGAATTTTTTAAATAAAATATTATAAAATTTACTTTTAAAATGCATTGATGAATAGTTTCGACTTAGAAATTTAGGTAACTTTTTTTCCAGTTCTTATAAAGCATAGAAAAGTTTTAGATATTTTTACATTTTTTTAAAAATAAGTATATGCATCGCTTTATCATAAATTTGTAAACATTTTTTCAAAATATTTAATATGCGTGGCTAGATTGCGGTAAAATTAAGACAATTTAGTTTAGATCATTTTAATATAAAAAGATTTAGAGGAAAAAAGCTATTATATTCTAAAATAAATTATATTTAATAAAAATTTTGTTAAATCTCAAAAAGCCAAATATAATTTGATTTTAATTTTTAATCATATCTTAATAATTATCATATGTCATATATTGCACTGATTAAAAAAAATCTTAATCGGCACTTTAATTACATATAATTAAAGAAAAACCAATTTTTCCACCTATCCTATCTACTATGCTCTTAAAAATATAAATTGATATTTAAAATTGTTTAAAACAATTAATCCAACGGCTTTTGTGAATTGTTGTTTTTTGTTTTTCTTTCAAAGAATCAGTTGTTCTTGTAATTTTTTTTGGGAGATTACAAATTTTAATATTATTCTCACTGAAGTAGATGTATCTCAAAAGCAAAAATTCAAATAAAGCTAATATTTATTTTTTCTGTTCAACATGTTTAAAATACATTTTTATTTTAATAAAAAAAAGTGCATATAACGAAAACTATTTAAGAAGTAAACTTTTCCTCTGAGATTTAGGAGAATTTTCGATGACTTACTATTTTCTGGGATCGGACTTTTTTGTAAATTTTATTGTTTTTATATAACAACCATAAGAAATTGACGTACCTGTGAAATTTCTAGTTATTAGGATCATTTTTAAAAAGTTTTAGGGGATCACAACATTTCAAGATTATTCTCATTTAAATAGACGTATCTCAAGAGCAAAAATTCAAATGAATCTAATATTTATTTTTTCTATCGAGCACATTAAAATGCATTTCTATTTTAATAAAAAAGAGTGCATTTAACAAAAATCATTTAAAGAGGTGAACTTTTCTTCAAAGATAGGAGAATTTCCGATGACTTACTATTTTCGGGATCGGACTTTTTTGGTAAATTTTGTAGTTTGCATGTAATAAGCATTAAAATTACGTCTATATGTGAAATTTTGAGTAAAAAAATTTGTATTGACGGAAAAATAGAGGTACCGAATTTCAGAATTTGGTACTTAATGAGATGTATCTCGAGAACAGATAATGGGATTAAGACGATCATATGTCATTCGATAGAGAATTAAATTCCACATAAATTTTGTTAACATTTTATATCGAGAAAATTTCATCTTTAGATACTTTTTTTAAAAACTCTAAAAAGTTGAAAAAAAAATTGCTCCATTTACTTTGAGATTATCTCAAGAATGAATAGAGGTAAATTAACGGTTAATATCTTGAAATGTTCGTAACAAAATTTCCCAGGGCAACTTTTTGCGATTTTTTAAGAAAATCAACGTATTGAAACTTTTTTACGTTCTTGAAATCTAAAAAATGCACTTTTTTTAAATATACAAAAATTACTTTTTTCTTTATATCTCAAGAACGACAAAATGTATCAGTTCGATATATATCTCATTTGATAGAGAATTTTATTCTACATAAAAGTTGTAAAACCACTTCACCAAAAAAGTTTCATCTTGATATGCTTTTTTTAAAAAGACACAAAAAAATTTCCTCAAAAAATTTTTTTTCAAAAATTTTCCAAAACGATTTTATAGTACTTAAAGTTTTCAGATTTTCTTGGAATTATACTCAAAATGTAAGTTAAAGAGAAACTTAGGATAGCTTTTTTTCTTTTTTTCGATTTCCTTCTCTGAATCCTGATATATCATTTTAAAATGTAAGAATTTAGGTTTTTTTCGGCCATTTTGGAAAAAATCCAAAATCTCAAGAATGAACTTGAAATTTTAACTTTTTTTTATTTTAATATTATTAGTATCTAAAACTATATATACCTGTAAAATTTCAGATAAAACGAATAACTCTAGGGGGGTTA
Source organism: Strongyloides papillosus (assembly GCA_005656395.1). Lineage (NCBI taxonomy): Eukaryota > Metazoa > Nematoda > Chromadorea > Rhabditida > Strongyloididae > Strongyloides > Strongyloides papillosus. Next base: position 1,384,078 of record SRSI01000078.1, on the reverse strand, counting down.
AGACTAACACACCAAAACACCTTTAAGTAACTGTTTCTCAAGAACGGAACTTCAGATTAAAAAAACTTTGCGTTTTTTGAAATCAGCACATAAAGTTACATATATTAAGATATAAAAAGGTTTCAATATCGAAAATAATTTACACATCCTCGTTACTCCTCTAATATATTTTGGGATTTTTGATACTGTAAGAAGTAAGAAATCTATTATTTCAAAATTATTATCCATAAAGTTTTCTTCATCAACATGTGGATCAACATCATTATTACTATTCATCTATTACCTTCTAATATTACATTTGTAAATTTGTATCAACATCAAAATTTGAAGCTATTTTTCTTGGTAATGTTATTTTAACTGCACGATCCAAGAAATGATAAATATCAGAATTTTCATCATACTTGTTTAACAATTTTTCTATTAAAAAATTTATCCTTTTATATTTTCTTCTTCTTTTTTTAAAAGTAAATTCTCCATCATTTCTATTTACATGATGTTCATAATCAACTGAATAATTGTATTTAATTATTTCTAAAGCATCTTCAAAAAATAGCTAGTTTATTATGTCTTAGTGATATACGAAGTTTATTAAACTCATATTATTTTCTTTAAGTGAATTATTTTTCTATCTAATACCTTAAGTTTAGATAAGCGTTAAAATGCTATTTGTTTTTTTTTCTGCTAGCCACTGATTATCATAATATTCAGTAAATTTTCGCAGTTTTAGCGCTTCTAAAATTGATAAAAAATCAACAAAATTCTTTAAAATATTTAAATTTTTATTTCCAATTTCTTTTTTTATTACTAGGTGATAATGAAATACAAAATAACATTCTTCACCAATAATGTAAACATTTACCGACATTTTCTTTTCTTAGCAAATTGTTATTGTAATTGACAAAATAAATCAGTAAGGCTTCAAAGGCGTATTAATTTATAAATTTTTTGACAGTAATGAAAGTGAAAATATAAAATTTTAATTTCTAAGAAATCTCTTACACTTGCTTTAGAAACTCCAGTTTCACAATCAATCATAAGTATTTTACATTTTTTTTAACATTTAAACGTTTCATCTCTTCTAACAGTATAGAAAATATTTTCGTATAAATTTCTGAAGATTTTTCTTTACTTAATGCTGTAACAAATTGAAAAAATTTATGACGTACTTCAAATTCCAGTTCATGTTAGTAATTTCTACTAAATCCTTCTTTAACACACTTTTCCATTAAAATATAAACTTGAGCATATTTTTATCATTATCAATTCTTGGAACACTTTTACATGCTTCTTGATAATGCTTCGGAAGCAAAAAAAGACGAAAATTATGTTGAGAAATAAACGTACGGTTATGAAGCCACTAGGCATAACAATGATTATGGGGAAGTATTTTCCAACTAACCACTAACAAAAGTCCTAGAACTTGTAACAGTAACGCAATAAAGTCTTCATAATCTAGCTTCAATTGCATAAGTATTACTAGCATTAGTATGTAAATTTTAAATTGTTACAACTCTGATTCATCTACCTGTAAAAGTTAAAAAAACGATGAAGAAAAAATACCTAGTAACTACACTCTCTAATATACAAAAATTGAATATAGAGTATTATAAAAAGAAGAGTTAATCTCAATGAATGAATGAAAAGAATGATAAATAATGGAAATTGGTAAATGGAAGAAGATTACTAAATTGTAATTTAAAAAACTATAATTATAAACTGATGATTTTTTGATTGCAATCTTTATATAATTTAAAATTGATCTATCTTGTTGCTCCATATTTTTTTTCTATATATAACCTAGCCTCATATTTGTTCTGCTTATTCTATTTTCTTTCTCTAGATATGTTTTTATTATCTTATTTATTTATTTTCTTATTTTAATTATTAAGTTCGTTTTGCCCGTGAAGTATGAATTTGTTGTACAATAAAATATTTTCAGCGCTAATGTACTTGGTATTAACTCAGCTATTATCTTATTCGATATCTTCAATTTACTCAATTCGTTTATAAAATTAACTGTGCACTTTATCATACTATTTTCTATTATTTTTGTATCATTTAAATATTTTTGCTGAACACCTAAATATTTATAGTTTAATTTATCTCTAATCCTTGGAAAATTTGGCAGTAAGTTTAAACTATTATCTTCACTACCTATAGTTGCTGACTTATTAATATTGAAGTAAATAACTAAATTATTGCATATTTTTTATATTAATTTCATTTTTCCACCCAAGTCTTTTTTATTTGTAGAATATAGTTTTATGTCGTCCATATACAGAGTGTTATATTTGGAGGTATCATATTTTTAATTTTAATAACTTTTTTAATTTTCAATGAAATTTTAATCTTTTTTTTTAATTGCAAGTAAACACTTGGAAAAATTGTTCTAAATAAAAAAAAGTAAAAAAAATAACCAAAAAAGCATAAAAAACCATTGAAAAATCTTGGAATAAAGACCTAAAGTAACTATATCATGCAACAAGTTAAATTCCAAGGGGAATTGATATGTGACCATTATTTTCTTGATGATATAAATTGGTAAAATGGTGAGATTTGATAAATTTAATTAATTTAAAAAGTTTTTATCAACTTAACGAAAATTATCAACTTACACAGTTCAAATGAAAGCCGAAATTGTCATGCTTTCCACAAAAAATCGAGAAAGCTACACCGAGACAAGAAGAGAATACCAAGGAATCTACAAATGCAGGGACTTTCCCACTTTTAAAAGTGTTAGAGATTGGGTACACAATTTTTTAATGAGTAAGATATAGGGGTTTTTTATACCATTTTCCGGTCCAATTCAACATTTTTTCATTCAAACTCAACATTTTTCTATCCAATCTCAACATTTTTTTATTCAATTTCGACACTTCATAATCTTTTTAAAAATTAATTTAATTTTTTTATTTATAAGGTGTGTTTTTTAAAATATTATATATTAATATAAAATTATATAAAACTTTTAATAAATTTTTAATTTATAAAAAGCATACAATTTTAAAAATTAATAAATTGGATTTCATTAATGATAGTAGGGAAGTTCCGCAGCACAATTTGTAATATTTTTTGTAATATATCTAAAGTACCCATTGCAATCAGTTGATGTAATATTATTTATCTAAGACATTATTATATCTGATAAAACTCCATTTTCATTATTTCTTAATCTTGATCTAACGCAGTTTTTAATCTTAGAAAATGCATTTTCAATAGGATTAAGCATGTATGAATATGGTGAAAGAAATTTGAAGTCAAAATTAAACATGCTTGTAATTCTTTCAATCTCATTGCGTTTATGGATTCTTGCATTATCAAGAATAAGACACGCAGCTTGTAATTTCATTTCATCTCTAATATACATACAAAGCTCTTCTAAATATTCAGAAAAAATGTCAGCGTCTACGGTAGAATTAGAAATTACTTTGCAACAACACATTTGACTAATTGAAATACTCGCAATCAATGTAACAGATCTGCCTCTTATACTAGGAACTACAACATTTGATCTTGTTTCTTGTTTAGATCTGCTATAGGTTTTCTTTATATAAAGATGAAAAGAGAATTCATCAACAAAAACTATTTTTGAATAATCGTTATTAAAATAATTATTAAACCATAATGTATATTCTTTTCGCTGTTCAATTTAACATGGATCATAAACTTTATCAAGTTCTCTATGAAATTTTTTTACAGTAATTCTAAAATCATTTAAACATCTGTCAATTTATTTAATGAAATTTGAAAATCAAAACCTTTAATAATTTGAATTTCTCTTTTAATATCTTTAATTGTATAACTTGAATGTTCTGAAATTATTCCTTCGATTTCATTTATTATTTCTGTTGTCAAACATTTCTTTGCACTTTCTCTTTTTGGATCTTTTGATATTTTATTATTATTTTTAAATTTACTTTAAAGATTTTGCGCTGCTATTATTAATTTCCATCATATTCGATGCATCTTTTATAGAATACCCCTGACCCATTACTAATTTTATCAATTTATTTCTAGTATAATTATTAACCTCTAAACATGTAATTTTTTTAATTGTCTCAACATTAACATCGAAAATTTCTTCCATTAAAATTGAATTTGAAGATGACATGTTCCAATAGAAAATGTTAAGAAAATAAAAGAAATAGAAAAATATAGAAAATAAGATTTTCGAGAAGTAAAAAAAATAACAAAGAAATGTAACAAATATATAAAAACTTAAATCATTTTATACCAAAATCATAATGACACATGATGTCATCACGTTTACTTCTTCATTAAAGTAAAATTTACAGGAAAAAGTGTTTAATGTTATAAAAAGTACATTTTTATCTTAGAAAAATTAAAGTACATTGAAACATCGTTGAAATTGAATAAAAAAATATTGAATTTGTTTGAGAAATTAAAGAAATTGACCAATAAATGATATGTTATTCATTATCTATAAAGAAATACTATTGCAATTTTATTAATATATAATGATTATAAATGAAATGATAATTGAGAACTATATAATTTTAGTATGATACATATATATGTTTGAAGTACTTATTTTACTACTTATATTGTATATTGAATACTTTAATCGATATTCTTTGATATCTATTCATTGATAATAATTTAGAACAAAATAAAATATGTTTCATAAAACATATTTTTATAAAACATATAATTTTACGTTCAAAAATTGTAGGATATTTTTTGATATAATTTCTTAACGATATAGTTAATGAAAAAATTACTAGCAAATTTAAATCTAATATTCTTGTTATCAAGTACCTATACATTGAATGAAAATTATATTAAAATATATGATAAAGTAACTTGTAAACGAAAGAATTGTTCATAGATTTTAATATCTTTTTAATTATATTTTTAAGTAAATTAACAAGTAACCATATTACAATTTGTTAGAAGTATAAAGTAAATTTTAATTAAAATAAATAGTACAAGAATAATTACATAATATAGAACATATATCTACTATTATTTTATAAACTGAAAAATAGTCATATTATTATATTATTAACTAACTTTGTAATAGCGGAATTAGTCATACACGACATTTGATAAGAGATGTGTCAGATTCGGAGAACAATGATGCAACGTCTAGGAATGCAGAAGGAAAAATATATAAAGGCAACTTTCACCATTAAATATATCTTGTACTTTTCACCCATTTACATTAATTGTATCTTCTAAGTATTTCTTGAATAAAACTTTACTTTATACAAAACCGCTACATCTTAACGAATCCAGGAGACCCTTCTGGGAGCTCCTAGGATTACAACTTATGTAACACAATAAATATATAATTAAATATATTTTTTTAATATTTCCTCTTCACTCTAACATGTTTTTAAAATATTCAGCTTTCTTTTTTCTCTATTTTTTCTTTACCTTCATGGAGCGAGCTTGTCCTGTTAATGTCGTCTTCCACGTTTCGCGAGGATCTCATAAAGTTGACTAGATACTTTAGTCTTTATTATTGTCTGATTTTTCCTCTGTTTTTTGAGATTTATCACTTAGAAAATAAAATATGTAAGCCATAAAATAATTTAAAAATTACTTTGTAAATTAAATAAAAGGCATTATGAAATGTTTCCTATTTTTTGATACAACAATAATGTAAGGAAGTTAAAATAAATTAAATGATTTGAAATATAAAATACTTGTTTATATATATAAATATTGTGGAATGTTTCGAAATATTAGAGTATAAATTTTATCTGTATATAGCACATAGACAAGAATACTAAAGTTCAATTTCTGATACCTTAACATTTTGTAATAACATACATACCAGCAAAGTTTATTGAAAAAAGTTACTGAAAAAACAATATATCTGTGTGTAATATATCATGTTAATGATATTGAACAGTATTATTTGGATTGAAATTTGTCACATTATTAATAATGTTAAACAACAATATATTGAATTGAAAAGAAAGAAAAATCATTTAAATAATATAATTGGTAATTTTTTTAGACAGATTTGGTACTCTAAATTTATTTAATATTTTTTATTATTACATGAAATAATGTTGCTGTCTTTTATAGAAATGACATCTGCAAATTTACTATACAATTTATATTTAAACTTTTTTGTGTTATTAATGAATGTTTATTTCTTAAGATCATTAGATATCTGAAAAATTAATATTCGAAGAACAATCTCTCACAAGTAGTATCTACAGATCTTTAAAGATGAATTAAATTTATATATAAATATATATGTGGAAAAAAGGATTAATAAAAATGTTTAAAAAGGTTATTTTTCTCTATGATGATGGAAATCTTTATTTTTTTAAATTTTTGTGCTATAGTTATTTTTTACTTTCTAGAAAATGTAACTACGCAAGCATCCGTCATGATAAAAAATTTTGACTTTATTCGAACTTCAATAAATATTTTGTAAAATTCATAACAAAAATAAATTTTTTTATATTAAATTTATTATTTTTTTATTATGAGAGAAATATTTTCCAATTATCCAAAAAAATCTTTTGGTAAAATTTTTATTTTTAGATATAAAATACATTGAATTTACAAGAAAGTATTGTTATTTTAAAAGAAAAAACAAGTTTTCGATATCTTCTAAAGAAATATAATATTATTAAAAAATTAGATAAAACTTCTGTAAATATAAATAAATTAGGAGAAAAACAGTGTATTCAGAATGAAAGAGTACATTCATCCAATGTGTAACCTAACCAGTAGGTTATTGTAGATTGAGACATCTGAATAGAGCGGATAGGCAAGATGAAATAATAACTAATTAGGATTTCAAATAGGTTTTTATTATATTTAACATATACATTACAATTTAAGGGTTTATTATTTAGATATTATTCCTTCTTGCTTCTCCATTTATCCAGACTGATGTTATTCTATTGTTACTCAGCTTATGTACCCATTTCCTATGGGCGTATCTGATACAGCGTCTGTGTTCTCTATTATCCCTCTTGTGTACCACTGACTTCAAATGCAAAATAATACACAAAACAATTGGACAAATAAATTACAAAAAATTTATTATCGGTGTATTACAATATCCCACATACTTAAGATTATGTATGCCTTATATTAACATATTTTATAAGTATATTAATAAAGACAAAAGAGATCATTACATAATCTGTTATAATTAATCGAATTTATGTATTAGATAGAGAAATACAAAAATAACAGAAAATATAGTATTAATTGGAGTTATTAATGTTCGTTTAAACATAAGATCAAAAAAAATATAATCATAAAAATTTAAAAATTAATTATATGTTCGTTTAGTAGAAGTTTTTTATCATCTTTCTCATTTATTTACTAAAATTAAACTTTACCCAAGGATTACATATATTTTTATGTAAATAAATAAAAATACATTGAAAAAATGCAGTATAATAGGTAGTTAAGAAATAACTTTTTTTAAAACGCTGATTCGGCTAATTCAGTTAAAATGCGTTCCATCGTGTTTTTTCAAATTCTTTTAGATTGCTAGGATGTTGCTGCACTAAAAATCTTTTCTTGATATTGTACATTGTCAAAAAAACAGCTTTAGTCAAGATAAATATTCTTTAGTTGATATTTATAAAAGTTTCAAGTTTTAAATGATTTCCAGTTATTTGAATGTTACCAACTTTTGGTTGTGAAACTATCTTACATTAAGTTCCTTTTATACTATCTTTTCACATTGCCATTTCAGTATCTGTCAAAAAAGTTTTGACGCAGCATTGCTTATTACCTATAGTAATACTTCCATTTTTAGATATTGAATCAATTGGCCCATCTATAATTGATATAGTGATATACTTGTTGACACGTTGCTTCTTATTTCCTCTAAAGATACAGGAGTAACATTGGAAAGAGATGGTGGAAATTAGCCTGTCTCTGATTGCCCATGGACAAGCGAATGTCCACCGTCTCCTTTATTGTATTCAAAGTATTGTTCGACACTATAAAATGTTTGATGAGTAACATTGTCAAAAAATGATGAGTTATTCATGTTTCTAAACGAACTACTTTTCCATTTGAAGAAAGTATAATTTTCGGTTATATGTGTAAAACTTTTATCTACAACAAACATTGTACATTATAATCTTATTAATCGCTAAGAAAATCTACATTTATCCACTCATACTCAGTGATAAAACAAGAATATTGTTGTTCTACTTTCTTTATGCGTGGGATACCACATAAATATAATAACTAAATATACATATATATTATTATCATTATTGTTACTAGTTAAAAATGTTAAATAAAGTTTTAGTTAAATTTACTCTGTTAATTGGTACGCTGCAAAGCCACCACATAAAGGTTCTACTGAAATCCAACTTGTCAACCAAGACTCTAGCGTAGCTTGACGGGATACCAGTATAAAAGAGAAAATTATATTTAGTTCATCTTATTTAAGATTATGGAATATTGTGGACATAATATTTGGTTAGTATTAAAAGATTTATTTATCATTACTAAATAGTGCTTGTGTGAGCCTGCCTATGAGCGAGTGATATAAATATCCAACTCCATAGTTATTTAAGTCAGTCTTGTCTTAGTACTACTTTTATAAAAGTAATGTCATTAATAAATCCTTTTTAAACATTATTATTATTTATTAACTACCAAGTTAACACTTGTTATTAAATAGAAATATTTTATAAAACTTACTATCTTATCACTAATTGTAAACCTCTAACTCTACACTATAGTTAACAAATTTATCAATTGGATTAGGTAGAGAAAAAAATCAAGATACGGGACTACTTAATTAAATAAAATTAAGAAGTAATCACAATTGTAGCAAAAATGGAAAAATTTTATTACTCTTGTTATATTACTTAATAAGAGAAATAGAGATCAACTATAAGAATTTAACTGATAATTTTATCTATATTAAACATATTAACATGTTAATAAGAAAAATAATACTTTATAATATTATTTAACATTATTTGTTTTATCTAATTATTTGAGAAAAGATTATTTATTCTAAACTCAACCAACATATAGGAAAAAAATTGCTACAATTATTAAATTATGTAAGAAATCTAAATTAAACTACACAGGGGGGAGGAAACCGCAAATTTTGAAAAAATTAGCAAAGAAAATTAAGAGCTGTTCAATATAAGATGACGGAGCAACAATGTGTTTTAGTATCTGTTTTCAGCTACTTTGTAGATGGTATAATACAAAGGGAAAGAATTTATTATGGATAATTTGGATACTCAAAAAAGAAATTTATTAGTGAAATAAGAATAAAAGAGACATTGATTAAACACTTATTTTATTAAGTGAATTTCTTATTACAATAAATAAAGAAAGAGCTAACGAAGTAGGAGAGTTCAATTATATCCAAGAAAATACAAGATCTTGATTTTACAAAAAGTCTAATTTATTTCTAGCCAAATAAATCTTCCTGAAGGACGTGAATAATAGGCTCTGGTGGTGACAAATCTCGCCATTGTTTGGATGACTAAAAGTATTTAGATATTCTTTTCTTAAAAAGCTTAACAATAACATCATCATAACCACCATGGTTACTTAGAATGTTTCTTTAACAAGGTTTCAAGACCATGGTTCTGTTGAGCTATTGTTCTCAGATGAGTTTAAACTCGATTTAGAACAGTTAATTTTGCACCTATCTTTATTGTTGGAAACAACAAGATAATATCAAAGAACTACTAAAAAGAATAAATCTTACTAGCTAGATGAAATTAAGTAGACGTAGCAATTTATTTGATAAAAATCAAGTAGTAAAGATATCCTTAATTCGTGTGCTTTACAGTCATAAAAAAATTATTATAAACAAGTATTGTGAAATATTGGTAACTTACCTAATAACATTTCTTTACATTGTTTATAACATTTATCGGTGATTTTTTAACAAAGATATAAAGAGAAATTTATTCTAATACTGTTTATGAAATATATAGTTGATATAAGAAAAAAAAAGAACTATACTTATGGTGGTTTGCATGCAATTGATAAGCATGAGAAAAGTCTTTAACAATTATTCTGTATAAACTAAAACATTTGGTAGAATCAATCATATTTGAAAAATCTATTATATCATTTAGCACTCATAATACGATACTTTAACTACAAGTAATGTTCATTTGCTCTAACTTCGATAGCTATTTTAAATTTAATAACAGATCATAGATTCTCAAAGAAAAAAAAATTGTACCTATGGAATATAGTCGAAGTCGCTGGAGCCACCAGCACAAGCATTATTTAAAACAACGTACACCGTTTTTTTATTTAATTAACTTTATTTATAATGCAATACACAATTACATAAAAAAATATTTGTTGTTCTGCTGAGTCGGCTTCTATTTAGCTCCATGATGCTGCTACACATCAAGTTTAAAAATAGATGAAGTGCTTTCCAACTTATCAACAGTAAATCAATGAAATTAATAAATAATTTTATTAATATTTAGTCCTTTATTATTTCCTCCTTTTGAAGCTTTATATATGTCTCCTTTACCTTTATTAGACGTCTTTTACAATATACATACTTGTTGTTCACCTCATATATATAAGTAGTAATTATTGTATGTACGTTCTTGTATTGTGCACAAATTGTAAAATTAGCCAGTTTTTTTGTGTTATTTTTGCTAAAATGCATGTTATATAAACTTCGCTCAAACAATAAATAACTTACTCCTTACTTAAAGCGGTATCCCTGTTTCACTAAGTAGGAGGGACATCGATAAGTAACTCATTCTGAATCAGGCTTCCATTTCTTCAATATCTATTACAGACATTTTATTAGCCAATTCTTCTGACATAAAATGAGGTTATTGTTTTTGAATTTTATCACTCATTTCATCATATTTGCCACCAATAGACTTTCGTATTTTGTAGGATATAGCTTGAGATATATCATTCTTCATCTATTTTGGCAGCCTCAATTGCTTCTCCCTACTCAATTTCTCAATATTTTTAAGACTAGTAGTACCCAAATCTATTGCATCGAGAATTAATCTACTACGATTCTTAATTGTAGTAGATGTCTTCTTTGGTAATGCTAGAAATTTTATAGTAGCAGCAGAAGAACATTTCAAGCTGGTAGGCTTAAAGCTCTTAAGAATCGAAACGCCATCTGTTATCGTAGCCACAACAAACAATTCTTCATTTACTTTCCATATTTGTTTACTAGCAGGTGTTGGGATTCCCAACTCCATTTTACATAAATTTGGCGAATTTTTTAATTTTCCATCTAGAACTTTTAGACCGTATATAAAGTTCGAAGAGAATTTGTATAGCACTCTTGCTTTACTTCATTTACTCTTTCTTGGTTACTTCTATCTTCTTCTTTTTTCAGGTTTGGGAGCTCTTCTTTAGATTTAGTGTTTTATTATCATTTGCTTTGACTAGTTTAACCTTTTTCTCTTTGTGACGTCCTTTACCTATTTATAAAATTAATACTATTTATTTTCGTGCTCTGAAATTACAACTATTAGTATGACTCTACTACTGTGAAGAGTCAGACTGATAAATTACATTTACTTTTTCTCTTTACTATAAAAATCATGTTATTTATAGCCGAAAACAAATCTAGAAACCTGTTGTTATAAAAAATACACCTCAGGAAAATACAGATATAAATTGAAGAAAGTAATAAAAAATTCAGTGAAGTCTGGATGATCTAAATATAAAATTATAATTAATATATTGTTTTTTCTTATTGTGTAAATAAAATTTATGATTTTATAAGTTTTACTATTTTTTTTACTCTAAAGTTTCTTTCCTCCTTATTTAAAGAATGTGCTGACGCAAACACGAGTTAATAACATAGCACGTATTCCAAATTGAAAGCTTTGCTTTCTGGGGCGTAGTGAATTTTGTTCCACTTTTATTAAATACCCGACATATGGAGAGAAATAAGTCTGTCTCTTACAAAACTCAGCCTCATTTTTTTATAGTTAAATAATTCAAAAACATGTTCAACTTTCTAAGTTAATTTATAATGTTTGTTATTGTTGTCTAAAAGAATTATAAAGATTTTTATTTTAATATTTTTAAACTTTTATGAATTTATTAAAAATAGTACTTAGAGTTATGATTATATACTATTAAAAATATTAATAAAGAAGATTGGTATTTTATAAGCTAAATTATATTAATTGAGACAAGAGTATAGAAAGTTTAGTTGTGGTCAGGGGGTCTGCATTTTGTATGAGACAGAATTATCTAACCAACAAAAAAATATAGACTACTTGCAGACAATAGGTGGACTATATGTATTGATTTTCTAATTAGATTATTATCTAAGTATAAAATGTCACATATTCTAAAGACTATCTGCAGGAAACTAATAAGCTAAATGACACCTCCGTCACAAAGTCAGGGAACCTCACACATATAAAAATACGAGAGTCATTCAATAAATAAAGAGACAAATGACCATAGGTAAAAATATAGCAAAATAAAAACAATAATAAGAAATAAATCATGAAATAAGAACTATTCTCGTCTTATTCTCATAATTTGTAATAAAAATTTTTCGCTATAAATAAACTATATTTTACGATCTAATGATAGCATTTCCTTTCGAAAACTTTACTTTGGAAGAACAACGTTCTGTTATAAGATTTTTTGTCTTAGAAAACGTTAAACCTTCTGAAATCTATTCCCGAATGCTCAAGCAATATGATAGAAGCTGTATGAATCGTGCAAATTAAGCTCTTATACGACAAATTGATAAACTTATCAAAGAAAATCCACGACTTACAGTTGAAGAGATTTCTGAAAAATGTGGTCCAAATGTAGGCACAGTTCATTCGATAATTCATTATAAACTGTGTTAACTAGATTAAAATATAGTTAATATAAAATATTTTTATTAAAGATACATAATATTAACAAGATTTCAAAATTAAGCTAAAACAGATTTATATTTTTAAATATCATCCTTTAAATATCTAAATGTTTGTAAGGCGTGGCTTACAATTGAATTATCGAAAAAAATGTGTAAAATAGGTTCCAAAAAAGCTTAATGATGTTCAAGAAGAAAAAGAACTTCAAATTTGTAGAGATCTCAAGCAGCATTACTTAACTGAAAGTGATAAATTTTTGAAAAGAATTATCACTTGTGATGAAACGTGGGTCTATCATTTTTAATCAGAATCTAAGCGATAAAGTATGGAATGGAAACATCCTAATTCTCCGGCTTCCAAAAAAATTTAGAACTCAGCCATTTGATGGCAAAGTTTGCTAACGATTTTCTGGAATTCAAAAGGTCCAATACTTTGTGAATATCTGGAAAAGCGGAGTACTATTAATAGCACGTACTATAATAATATTCTTGAGAATAAACTAAAGCCTGAAGTAATAAGAAAGCGACCTGGTTTACAAAGTAAAAGAAGTTTTCTTTTTCAGGATAACGCTCGTTCACATACTGCAAAGACTACACTTGAAATTATAGAACGACTAAGTTAGGAGGTCTTGCCACATCCACCTATAGCCAGACCTTGTGTTATTAGATTTTTATTTGTTTGGAGCTCTCAAGGAGTCTCTACGTGGAGTAAAATTTAACAATAATAAAGAGGTAAAGAAAAAAATACAGAAATGGTTAAGATCTCAGGGTATAAATTTCTTTGCCATTGGCATAAGAAGGCTCATGGAAAGATTGGATAAGTGTATAAATGTAGCAAGGGATTATGTCGAAAAATGAGTAAAATTTGGCATTTATACGATACTAAAATTTTGAGTTATAATCATTTGCCTTTTTACTTATTGAACGACCCTCGTATTTTAAATGTTTGTATATATTAGAAAAATTAACTTCTTTTTATACTAAGCGACATGATTTAGTAATGAATATTTCTATAAAAAATTTCTTATATAAACTTAGAATACCTAAAAAGAAACAACTTCTTAAAGGACAATATCTTAAATATAATGATCTCCAGATATATTATGACAGGCTAATTGCTGCTTGAAACTGCATCAAATAAACCAGATATCATGCGAAAATATCATTTCTCGGGATCAAATAACTTTGCAATAGCTCGTGCTGTGCTGAATTGCATGTTAAAAAAGAAAGAAATATTTTACAATGTATCTATTCATCTTTAGTAGTTTGGTATTAAATTGCTTAGTAAGATTCTATTAATATTTTCAATTGCCAATAAAAAAAACAAACTTACTAATGAAAGAATTAGTTATTAGAAAATACGATATAAAAATTTTTCAAAAATTTTCTTTTATTAGTGCCAAAAACTACATATAACACATATGTTAACAAAAGTAATTATATGGAACTAAAAAATTTCGTAACTGTTGATTTTTTTAAATTAAGGGAAATATTGCAATTTCACATAAAAATATATTTAATTGTTAATTTTATGTTTAAATAGTATTTAGAATCTTTCATTTCAAGGATCATATTAATTTCATTGTTTTTTTTTCTTTACTTCGCATTTTCAACAAAATCATACTTACTAGTCAATCCCATCAGCTGAGTTGCTAAACTTAAACTGTTATATTCTTAGGAATTGCTTTATTGATTTGACTTCAACTAGCTTATCTTCTTTTTTACTTGCTACTACCGATTTAAAAGTTATTTCGTTAGCTTCAACAAAAGTGGATAGCTATAATTTATAGGTTGAAAGATTCTCTTTGCTATCTTGAAATGAGTAAAAAAATAAATTACTAATATGCGTTGTAAATATACGCAATGTATGTCATATAACATTTGATAAGCGTCAAGAAATTACAAACACAGTTAAAATGTAGTTGCAAACTCTTAATGATAAAAATTTTTGCATACATATTAATTTATCGTTTTATAACACGACCTATTATAAATAAAAATGTAAGAAATTTTATTGTATTCAAACAAATAAAATATATATGTTTTAAAAATTTTTCAGTGAAGAAGAGGAAAGTTTTGTCGACGAAGAAGCGAAAGATGTTTTTGAACAGTATAGGGAGAACCCGTCAGATTAAAATGATAGAAATAGTTCCACAGAAATGTATGAAAATTCTTCTGAAGTAGAACATGGAGGTCCTGCTTACCTATGGACAAATGGAGAAAGTATAGGTCGAAGCTTTTGAGAAAATAAATATTAGTCCTGAACTATTTACGAGATTTTTGAGACAATTCATGAATAACATATACGTTGTTGCAAATGCTGAGAGTGCAAAATTTATTATAAATGTAGATGCGTTAACATATTGGAATAAGTTAGAAAACGTCAATATTCAAAATATCCGCGATTAGAAATAATACTACATGAGAAGAAAATGTAAAAAAGTATGCATCCAAAAATATGGTAGAAATGTTCGTGTAGTGTCAGCTGAAACTATTCACCAGCGTGATTTTTTTTTGCGGAAATAGTCAAGGTCAGAGTAGTTTATTACAAAAATTATCTTCAAAAATATAGGAGATACAACCAAGAAAGAGAACTTTGATCGATTGAAGGAAAATTACTTCGTTAGATAAATATTATCGATAAAATTTAATTAACTAATAACATGTCTTTTTTTTTCTTAGAAAATTTTGTAAAAGACTACTATTTTTTAATAGAAAATTTCTAGCTAAAATTATTTTTGAATCAAATTTTTCAATAAAAAGAATAGATAGACACATAAGCTCCAGATAAGTTAGAAAAATCATGAAAGGATTCATTATTCTTTCTTTATTTTTCATCTTCTACATTTACTACAACAAGAAGATTCATTCTTTTTTTATTTTTTTTTAAATTTTCTACATTTACTACGTAATTTTCATGTATTTCTAGAGAATCATAAAGGTTGATCCTTCTTGGATCTTTGTGTGCAGCATACATAGGCACCAGAGAAGGTGAGAGAATTATGAAAAAATCCACTTTCATGTTTTTTTTTCATATCTTTAAAGAAAAATGTGAGCATTTTGTTAAAAATGTATAAGATGGAAAAAAGAAAGATGGATCTTTTTGTTATTCTTCCACCTTCACTTGTGTTTATATATGGTGCAAATAAAAAACCAATAAAGATTCATTTTCATGTTTTTCTTTATATGTTTACGTATAGAGCATATCTTTGTCAATTTGATTTTAGTAAATGAACAAAAATATCAATCAAATTTAAAATATTTTTGTATAATAATTTAGTCTTAAATTGTAATACAATTTTTAATTTTTTTGTTAATATACCTTATATGCATTTTTACTTGCCAATATTGATGCAAAATAATGGTAAATTTTTTTGAAATTATTATGTGAAATATTCTTTAATGCTTTAAAATATTCTATATATTATGATATTCGAAAATGTTTAGTATAGTACATCGAAATAGAAAATTTTAGTGCCGGTTCGGGTATCGAACATTTCCGTGTATTGCCGCGTCGGGTGCTGGATATTAAAAAATACTTTCTTCGAAATATTTATTGCTAACTTAACTTAAATATATATTTTTTAACAAATTATTTAATAGAATTTTTGTTAAAATAATATAAAAAAATTTAAGTGTATGTAATTTTTTAACAAATAATTTAATAGAGTTTGTTTTAGTATAATATAAAAAAATTAAGTATAATTAAAAAATATTTCGTGATACAAGAGTTTCAGAGCGTATTTGGTTTTTTAATAGTTATGGCCTAGATAATAATCTTTTTTTAAAAAATGAATTTAACCTTTCACAAGATAAACTTGTAGCTTGACGTGTTAAAATTTTCATGGCTAGTTGTTTTAAATGTACTAATAATACTTAATCATATAGAAAGTACTAACCTACTTTTTTAACTTTAGTGATTACCAAAATCCAGGACCAAAAATACTATGGTATAAATAATTTAATTCTCCAAAAATATTACCCTGTAATTTGTGTCAAGATATAAAAAAGCCTACCCAGCAGAAATTTGACCCCAGCCGCGTCGAAAGTAAAATTCTATTTTTATTTCTTTGCCGGGTAAATTTACCCGTCGATGTATGTTACATTTAAAAGAACAGTTTACAGAATGTAACTTAGTTAATTTTTCAAATACCTATCTTATTATGCTATAATTTTCAAACATTCAAGTATCCTGGTGGATAAAACATAAAGAAAAACTTAAAAAATTTACGTTGATTTGTTATCATTATTCATAAATATACTGACTTATTTTATTAATATAGATCAAAGCATATTATATTTTTAAAGCGTACGCTATTTTGTCAAGTTCAAAAGACATAACATAATAAATAGACAAAGGCATTTAGACAATTTGTTATCAATTTTTGATATTTTCTAAAATCTTAATCATAAAAAAAACCAGATTTTAAACAAAAATTCAAACATTTCAAGAGCTCTAACTCACAAAAATTACTCTATATAGCTAATTTTACAACAGTTAACTTCAATTTAAGATTTATAATTTTTATAAATACTTCATTTTTAAAATATGAGTGTTGAAAACATATGAATTTGAATTTTAGAACACTATAAATTATGAATTTTAAATATTAAAAAGTCTATATATTGTGAGACTTTTTGATAAAAATAAAAGAGAAATAAATTGTGTTTAATTTATTGCCTTTATCTAATATCTATTGTGTATTAGTGTTTTTTCTTTACAATTTTTAATATTTTTTTTATCTTGATATTTTCTACACAATGGGTTTACCACAAAGCGTTCAAGTTAGAGAAGTAGTCAACATTAACCACGACAACATTCAAGCAGGAAATGTCTCAATATCCCAAGTACTTCTGGATTATCTTAAAAAACAAATGTATTAGGTTGTTCAATTGAAAATGTCGCTTTTAAGATCATTAATTTTTAAATGATGATAACTCTCTTATATGTTAACATATCATTACAAGATATATACCATTTTGTAGAGCAAATCGAGGACTATCATTGTCATCTTTTTGCATTTTGTTCGCAATTATTAAAAAATTGCTATTACTCTAAAAAGAAGTTGGATCAAAAATGGATTTTCAAACAATTTTCTTGTACGAGTTTAAAATTGGGCAAACAACAGCCAAAACTTCAAGGAAAATTAATGAAGCATTTGACCAAGGGTCTACTAACAAACGAACCGTACAACGTTGGTTCCAGAAATTCCGTAATGGAGATACAAGTCTTCGAAGAAGGAAGGATTCTCGTGGAGTAAGTGTTCTTGAGAACGAAAAATTAAAGAGAATGGTGGAACGTAATCCAAGAATAACTGTTCGGGAGCTCGCGGGGGAATTAGGCGTCAGTATTGGAACTGTATTCAACCACTTAAAGGAGTTAAATATGAAGAAAAAAATGGATTCTATCATACCCCATGAATTAACTCCCGACAAATGTTTAAGGAGAATGGAAACTTGTTGTTCTTTGATTCCTAGGAACAAAAATGACCCATTTTTGAATAGGATTGTAACATGCGATGAAAAATAGGTCATGTTTGACAATCGTAGAAGGTCATTGCAATGGGTGGACAAAAATGGAAGCCCTAAAAACTTCCCGAAACTCAAGAACTCAAATAAGAAGCTTTTGTTAACTATTTGGTGGAATTGTGATGGAATTATCCATCATAAGTTTCTAAATTTTGGAGAAACAATAACTTCAGACCGATACTGTAAGGAAATAGAAGAAATGAATCAGAAATTATCGGTTCTGAAGCCTGCATTGGTCAACAGAAGAGGTCCAATACTACTTCATGATAATGCCAAACCTCACGTTTCAAGAATCACGGTGCAAAAACTAACCGAATTAGGATATGAAACTCTGCCACATTCTCCTTATTCACCGGACTTGTCTCCAACGGATTACCATTTATTCAAGGAATTAGAGCTTTATTTGCGTCAGAAAAAATTCTCCAAATCTGATGACCTAAAAAATGACGTCTTGGAGTTTTTGGATTCTAGAGACCGGAGTTTTTATTCAAATGGCATAAATAAACTCGTATCACGTTGGCAACAATGTGTTGATTGTAACGGTACCTACTTTAAATAAAAATATTAATTTTTGACTGAGTTATGACATTTTGAAGTTGACTGTCAAAAAGCGACATTTTCAATTGAACAACCTAATATAATAGTGTCTATTTGTTGGAGAAAGAATTTCTTGTAATTGTTGCTGCTTTACTAGTTTTATTTCTTATACGTTACTTTAGAAGAAATGATAGACTAAAGGGAATATACATGTTTTTCTTTAGGGATAAAAAGAGCCAAACACATTGTATACGAAGGTGAATTAAATTCGGTTAAATTCTTTTAAAGTATTTTTTTTCAATTTGATTTTTCTATAAATTTAAACATTTTTTGAAAATTTATCTTAGATATCTAAGTCATGGTATTCGTCTCATCAATGCATGATCAATTGTCAAGAAAAGTAAAAATTCTAATGTTACTTCTTATACATTAACAAAAATGAAGACATTTTTTAATATAAATCACGTATAATTTAAGAGGAATAAAAAATATCAAGTGAAAGAACAATGTTTAGGTTTGTTTTTCTTTTTTCAAATTTTTTAAAAAATTTTTCAACAACAAACAAATTGATTTTTTTATCAACATTTTTTTTAAAATATTTTCTTTCATTTTTTATTACTACTGAACTTTTTTCTCACTTTTTTACTTTAAATATAAAATTTAATTTAATTTAGTTATTTTACACTTTTAAATATAAAATAATAATCTCCATCTATTAACTTATGAATATTTTGTGCAGATCTGCACAATACAATCCGTCTGTCGCGCACTGGTTAAGGTATACAACAATCTAACTATATGTTGCAAAATATTATGTCTTGAAATGTTGCTGATTTTAATTTAACTTGCCAAATGGCAAACAATTTACCAGTTATATACATTTTTTCAAAGAATTTCAAAATTTAACCAATGAGTATCACTGATATAAAATGGTAAGTTTGCTCATCTTATTAATTAATTTATAATTTTTTAAAATTGCTTTCTGAATCTTGGGAGTACATAATATTACAAGATAAGTTTAGATTTTTTAATATCTAATTTCCTCGTATTTTGAAATTTATAATCATTCTTTCTAGGTATCTTTAATTTTCTTTAGATGTTTAAATAATAAAGTTTTATAATTTTATTTTAAATTGTAGTTTTATTCTTTATTTATGCATTGTTATTTATTAAATAAATTTATCTAATATTTTATATTGTTTATTATTGCTCATTATGCCATAATTGTTTTTTTAAAGTCTGACTTTTAATTGCAGATAACGGAGATTTTGTCAACAAATGATAAGAAATTGTCACATTATTAAATTTTTCTTCTGAAGTAAACGTGACATTTTTGCATAAATAATAAAATTCCATATAAACTAAAATGTCCCATTTGCATAACATTTTGTCTCTCGCGGATACAGCTAAAATAGCTACGCGTATGCAGAAATCCTCAGCAAGTTCTTCAAACTGCGTAACAATTTGTCACAAATTTTTTTACTGTGTACTGCTCAAGGGTATGTTGAAGTTCACGGAATAAAATTTTACTGACACATGTCTTTTCTTCATTTTCTCCAATATATTCCCTGTGATAGCGTACATACTTGCATTCATATGTATATAAAAATCTTAGTCAAATCTTAGAATGAACAAACTAGTTTCTAATTTCTTAAATACATCCAGCTTTGCTATTTCTCAACTCTTGCTTAACAGAACCCTTTATTCGAAACATTAGCCATTTCTTGGGTTAGACAAGTAACAATTTTGTCTGTATTTTATGTAAATTTATTTAAAATAAAATAATTATTGATCACCTTAAAGAAATATCATAAATATTACTAATCTTAACTTAGTTAAAAATCTCAATATGGTTTTTATCCCTCTTAATAAGGTTAAGTTAAGATAATAAAAATAATTAAATTAGATTACATATAAAAGATATTATCAAATTCTATCGTTATAAGATAATATATCTATTAAATATAATTATTGTTACAGACGTACAGTAGAAGCATATACTTCAATTGCATCTCTAAATAAAGTTCAATGTTTCAAGCAAACTTTTCGCCTTTTAAAAGTTGATAGAACTTTTTGGCTTCAAATTGATTTCTTGCTTTTTTTTGACTATTAGAGATCTCTTATCCAAAAAAACAGATGGATCTCATTACTTTGTTATGCGTAAAAAAATGTTTTTAAAAAGAAAATCGATCAAATATAATTAATAATATCCCAATAACAAATAATCAAGTTAATCTCATATGTGCGTCATTCTAGTGTTTCTTAAGATTTTAAACAAAAGTAGTTTATTTTCTCGGTTCGCTATACTCAATTGTATAGTGTTCTGAGATGTTGTGTAAGACATACAGTACAGCAATTTATCTTGTTTTATCTCAATTCCAAATAATATAAATTTTCTTTCCATTCTTAAAGGATGTTATAATATATTGTCATCTTTTTATACTAAAAACGTCATCATTAGTAAAAGATAGTATGAATATTGCAAGAACTTTGTTCTCCATATTTTTCTTCTGTGATCTAAGATTATATGGCAGTAAAATCAGCGTAAAATTTCTGTTAAGAGAAGTGACAATCGATATGAAAGACCTCCTTTCCAGTTGTTCTGACGATTTTTTTCCTTGCATTGTTTGATTTGTCAACGTTCTGCAAAGTTTTGAGAGATATGTTGAAATTAAAGTTTTACTCCGTACTTGAAATCTCCCAATAAAAACGGCTTTGTAACTCATGAGTAAACTATTTTATTTGCTTTTAGACATGCGTTGTTTCTCCTGATGTAGCAGACTAGTATGTTAAAAAACGTGGATGTTCTATAACAGATGTTTAATTGTTATAAATAAAAATTATAAATTTAACCCCTGGAATGCACAATGTATCAAATTTGATACATTTGACTATTTTATTTAAAAATACAGGCATTTTTTAGATATAATTATTAATAAGAGATATTTTCAATTCAAAAAATTATTCATTGCGTACTGCAGCGTTATTTTAAATTTAAATAAAAAATTGAATTTGAAAAAATAATGATAAGTTAAACTTTAATAATAACGATAAGTTAAATCTGAACCATATTGACAATAATATTATTGCTGCTACTGAACTGTGTTTATGTCACAAATTTCAAAAATTGTATAATTCCTTTACAATATAATGAGAAAAATTCCGAAATTGATTAATTTCTGAAAAATATGATTATCTTAAATGTTTTAAAGGTTATTAGAAATCATTTAATAACGAGAAATCTAAGAAATTGATTGTGAAACCTGAAAAATCTATTGAAACAGTCTTTCGTCTTGATTATAGTTTTTATGGTAATTTTAGTTTTTTCAAAACTAGAAACAATAACAACAAATCACATTATGTATCTGGATTAGCTAAGAAGTTAGCCTCCTATTTATCTCAACATCATGTTTGCAAGTTAAGAAATACAGTTAGTGTTCAACAGATTCTGTAAAAATAGTTTTACCTATACCAATTATGGATAAAATTTAAACTGATTTTGAAAAAAATGCCTAAAATTAGAGACCCATTTCCTAAAAATTTAAAAATAGCCAGCTTTATAAGAACAATATAAAAATGATAAAGTCATCTCTCCAGCTGAACTCTTGATTATGTTTGACATAGTATAAAGCAAACTTTAAAATATTATAAATTTTCTATGAAAAGATGACATGCTTATTTCTAAATTTCAAAATATTCACTAAGTATTTTTTTAGACATATAAACAATACATTAGAATATATAAACAAAAAAGACCGTTATTATACAAGAATTCTTATCTCTAAAATTAAAATAATATATTACTACTTATATAAATTTATAACTTTTTTATCATAAAATTAAATTTTGATTAATTGTATTTATGTATATCAATTTTAGTTTATATAAAGATTCTTCTAAAATTCTTTTTAAGACTTACTTCTCCTTATCACGAAATTTCTTAAACTTTAAATTTGGTACGGCTTTCGTCCCTTTTATTTAAATCTTTTTGAAGTTCCGTTGCTGGAATTTTCTTAACATCAGTAAAGTGTGCTCTAAAAAACTTTATACGATTTCTCTTTTTATACATTACATGAAATTGATTAACTTTCCCAAATTTATATGGTTCCTCATTTCTTAATTCCGATTTGCGTACTTCTCGTTTACCTTTATTTACAATAATCATATCTTCTGGACAATACAGATTTTCCTAATAAACTTGTCTATGTTTGGATTTTAATTTTGTTAACAGATTTGTAGAGTATATAGTTGAATAAATAAATTGTCTTGTAGCCAAATATTCATCAATTTCATCTAGTGCTTTATATTCATGATAAATCAGTTTCCAGACTTTCTTTGGGTTGACACATAAAGATTTCAAAAGCAGAATAACCATTTATTTGTACTGCTTTATTAATATAGTATGTAGAAATTTTTAATGTTTCTTTAAGATCATTTACCTTCAGCTCATTTTTTATTTTTTCTGTGATTTCCTCAAGGATACGAATATAAATTTCTCCATACTTGTTTCCATGATCATAGGGTGTGGTTGTTTTTTAACATATACCAATTTTCTGAAAGTATTTCTTATTTAGACGTATAAACAATACAATAGAATATGTAAATAGAAAGAGTGATATATTACAAGTACTCCAATCTCTAAAACTACAATAGTATATTAGTAATTATATAAATTTATAACTTTTTTTATCGTAAAATTAAATTTTGACTAATTGTATCTATGACACCATTTTTGTTTATATAAAAGATTCTTCCAAAACTCTTTTTAGAACTCACTTTAACTGTTATCAATCTTAGGGTTAGATTATAAGTTATTACTATTGTGGTTGTAAGGTTAGGATACCTAATTGAGTTATTAAGGAAAATATTAATATTTTAATGTAATTTTTATAACATTAATGATTTTATCGCAAAGATTTATATATTCGTGATACCAGATAAAATGTTTAGCTCTATAGTAAATATTTGTGGTAGAAATTTTTTCAGACAAGGTATAATTCTTCTTCTTAAAATGGACGCTTTTGTAGAAAATATTAAAAAATTAACCCAGCTACAAGAGATAACCAAAAAAAAGATCAGATCGTTGACACTTTATATGAATTATTTGTCACAAGAGAAAGCAAACTGATATTGAAGCTTCAAAGAAAATTTGAGAAGATATGAATTCTTGTTGTGATATGATTGCAAACCAATACAATATTTTAGCAAAACTTAAAGAATTGGCATTGGAAATGAATGAACTTATGTCTTACAAGAACGTTCTTCTATAAAATTCATTGTTTAACAATCAGAGGAGAAGAAAAAATGATAAAGTGGAGTAATCCCAGTGGAAGAAATTCGTAAAAATATAATGACACATTGGTCAATTTTTTTTGATAAGGGAGAATGTTATAAAAAACTGGGGTGTAAGAAAGTTTCAAAAATAAAATGCTCAAAATGTTATGTGCATTTATTTTCAACCCCTATATCGAATTTTTTATGAGTTTTCACAAGTTAAACAAAAAAAAATAATTTAATATCCTTTGTTCCATTCTATGTTGGTCAAATTGGTAAAGCAATAAACACATTTATACTGCCAGCTTTGTCTTACACAACTCTAAATAGATAAGACACACTAGATATGAACAAGTTAATCAGGACATGTAGTCAACTTAACAGGAAAGTTAAAAAAATTATAAATGGAAGTCTAAATTATCCAATAAATTTTCCAAATGTAGCGATGCATAAGTGAAATTTAGATATTATTTCAGACGAGTAGAATATTAAATGCCTTAAGATGTGATATATCTAAGATGTATATGTGAAAGCATATCACTAATCAAACAGTTTTAAATAGTTAAATCAAGAATATTTAAACTATTCGATAAAAACTACATGACCAGCTCAAAATTATGGTTAACATTAAGAAACTAATAGTAAACAATACTATGTTTGAATCGATCAAAGAACTAGAAAAGCATGTATAGAAATCAGTCTATGATCAATTCTAAGATGAAATAAAAAATAGGGATTATCAATATTTAAAATATCTGAAAAATTATAAATTAACCGGTCTAATTTATGGCAATTGGTGTGTTACCAAATCTGTATTTCTTAATCTTGCAATATTATCACATAAAATAAATACAAGTATTGTCCGTGAATCCAATCCGAATTCAACATTTATAATATCTCAACTTCCTTACATTTCTCAGCAAATACTACTTGGTTGCAAAAATGGACAATCGTTAAACATCTTTAAAATTAGACACAATAATATTGAAGGAATTTTGACAATTAATTTTTCATACAAAATCAGGGCGAATTAGCCCCAAAAAACTTTCCAAGGACGATACCATATAGAAAGATTACTCAATTAATAATAAATTCACTACAACTAGGAGACCAGACCTGTTGATAATCTACAATGCCAATGTATTTTCTCATTTAATTTTTCTTGTTGTTATTCTTTCAATAATTATGGGAAATGTACACAAAAAGGAGATAAATATGATAATCTTACCAAACGCTCTAACAGTATTCAAATTAACAAAATAATTCACTCAGTAGTAGTATTATATTTTAGTAAATACTCTGAATTATGTCTAACAAAATACCAAAAATTATTTAACATTTACAAAATTGGGCAAAAACTTGGGAACCATATATTACTAAAAATTTTTCAAGCACCAATGAATATTTCGTACTACGTTCTAAAATCGTATTCTGCTGTCAAAAATTCGATGGATACTGATAAAAGTTGCAAATAAAAAGTAATAATTCAGAAAACATAAAGAATTCTAAAATTCAACTAAAAAAAAATTAAAAGTAAACTTCTAGAAAATAAAGTTGATGAGCCTACTTCTAAAATCGATGCTATCTTATCAAGTTGTAGAACATTACATGTGTAATGTGTGAAATATTATCAAATTTAAAATATAAATAATGTTATTTTTATATTATTAATCATTCATAACCTAAGTGAGTTGGGGTAAGTATACCTCTTTGAAATAAAAATGCTTTATTTTTTCTATAGTAAAAGCAAATGTCTATGCTTTCTTTGTAAATTCTTTATACAAAAAAAATAAGTGTGTTAACAAAAAAAATATATAGTAAATATACATTTGTTGAATATCAACTAACTTTTACTTATTTAACTAAAATATGGAATGTTGAGCCAATTTTGAATCACTTAAAGAAACTGTTACCAGAATGTAAAAAAAAATATGAATGAAAAAGACAATGATAATACCACAAATAAACTTTATCAAAATTTAAAAATTTTAGAGTAGAAAAGAAGATTTACTAAAGCTAAAGTATTTTTGTGGAAATAATTATGAGAGCATTTTTCCAAAAGAGATCTAAAAAAAATTAAATATCAAAAAATTTTTTTAAAAGACTGAATCAAGAAACAAAATTATTATAAGAATCTCTTGGAAATTTATCTGCCGAAGTGTATGTTTAATTTTGAATGTAACGAATAAATATCAATGATACTTTAAAAATATAAGTAGACAACAGATTTTAAAATTTTGTATGAAAAGACAATTTGACGACATGAGGATATATTTTTTTGAGCATTTCTTCCACTTCTATTTTTTGCTGTTTCAATCCAAATTTGCTGAAAATGTTGTTTATGAAGTTCACGGTTTCTTAGTAAACTTCTACAAGCAAACTAATAACAAGCGGTAAGAGTATTTCTTCGTTTTTTCATATTCTTTCTTTTATTTTGATAGAAGATTGATTCTTTTACATTTATTTTCTAGCAAGTGTTATTTTCGTTAGCACAGTGCTTATAGTACTTCCATTAGTTTTGATTTTTCATCTAGTAAACGTTCGTTATGGCAATATCATATATTAATAAGGTATCAGCATTCTTAGAGGTGAAGACCAAGTTTGGTTAACATGGTGTCAGATCATGTTATTTGTAATTGCGATCAATGTACAGATCAATTTTTGAAAGTGAGTGTACACATTCGTAAGAAGAATGTTTGAACAAACTGTAAAGTTCTAATAATTTGAGTAATAGAAAGTTAGTATTAACTTATGTCTGATTAATCCTCTATCTTGACTTGTTGTACAAGATGTTAGTATATTGTTAAATATCACAGTATCGTATCGAGCCAGCTTTTGAATCTTTCGCTAAAGTTTGCAAAGATTTGGTGCTTTTACGTATAAAAAACTACGAATTTAAATTTAGGACTTATATTGCAACTTAGAAAGTGAAAAGTTATGAGACTGTAGTTCTCTCGACTCTTAATTTCGTAATATTTAAATTTTTTATATTGATTACGTTTTTCATTTAATGTAATTTTTTTTAGTGAATCGTGTGATTTTTGTAACATTTATTATGTCATTAATCGAAAAATATAATCCATTTTTAATTTATAATATTTGCAATCATATCTTTTTTCCTAGTTTTATAGCTAATCCTATTGAGGTTTTTTTGTTATTTTTGTAATCATCATTGTAATATATTTTCGCTAAATTTCTACTAGAAAAACGAAATTCCTTATCTTATGAGTAATTTGCATACATATCTATAGTGGTACTCATGTTATTATTTTATTTTTTAGACAAGGTAAAACTGTTTCTTTTTCTCTTCTGGAAAGATAGAAGCGCGGTTTTAAAGAATTTTTATATATTCCAAACGTATCAGAAAGTTCAAATCTAATTATTGAGTCAATTTTTGCTTACAGATTTCTATTATTATAGCTTTATCTCTGTAAAAAGTGTGATTGACAACATAGAAAATTTTTGAAGCAATAGTATTTGTTAGCAGTTTAGTACTATTCTCGTCGGAATTTTTATATCTTTAATTTTTTCCGTAAATATTAATGCATCATTAAATAATCCTTTTAATGCCCGGATGGCACTTATACGCGTCTTAAACAAAAATGTTAATGCATAGAGGTAATTTGTATTATAAAGGAAAAAATTTTAGCATGAAGTTACTTCTAGTTATATATCTAAATTAAATAGTTAAAATTTTATTAACGGGTGATGAACACAAAAATAATGACACAATATAAAAAAAGAATGATATAATAAAATTACAAAAAGTGGCAGATTTTCTCTCTAAAAGCTAGATTGGAACGAAGTTTCAACTTTAAAATAAAGAAGAAGAAAACTATATATTAAGACGCAGTAACCAATTCTAATCCATTTTTATATATTTTATGAAATTTTTCTTCGGACTGCTTTTCATAAATTGTAATTGTTGAATTTAGAGGATCTTATGGACTCTAATCAATCATTATTTTCAAAGCAATTTGAATATTTAAATTTACACCTTTCAACTCATATTTTGAATAGATTTTGTACAATCAAGAAATATCTGAATTATGATAATAAACGAGAAAAATAATAACTAATCTTTTTTAATGCTTCTTCAACTATAATCTCTACATCATTATCAAGTCAATGTTCATACAAATAACTAAATTTGTAGTTATAAAACAAAGTTTCATCCATTTGATTCTATGATAATCTGTAATTGCACTAGAAAATCATAAAATCATTCTTGTTGAAAATGTCTTTTTTTGACATATCATGAAGTGCATTGGTGCAATCATTAAACTTGAATAAAGAAACATTGTTTTTATTTTTGACAAAAATGTTGTAAAGATATTTATTTTTTTTCACATGAATACGATCAGAAAATAATGAATAATATATTTAAGCAGAATTGTATAAAAAAATTTTTCTAGTTTTTTTTTTGTGAAAGATTTTCTGATGCATAAATAAATCTTTTTTGGCACTTAAAACATCTTCGTAATTTGGTAATGCTTCGTCACTATGCAAAATTGAACATTCTTTAGTTAATTTCGCTACGCTTTATTGGGATCTATTTTTCTATTTAAAGATAGTGTTGAATAATTTTGTCAATTATTTAAACTAGTATCTTCTATATTAACATCGTTCGTTGTTTTGAAAGTTATGTTGTTTCGATCTGAGTTAAAGAATAGATGTTTTTACCAGAAATTTCCCATTTTTTCAGGCATTTATCAAGATCATTTTGTTTTAAAATTCTTCGAAAATTATAATATCTGATAGTAATAAAGAATGAGTTTGAGTGAAATTTTTCCACTCTGTCTTCACTACCTCTGCTGTGTTGATGATTACGTACTTCATGCATCACTCATTTAGAATTTTTAAATCATTGTCATTTGAGAGAATTAAATAATTCAAAACATTTTTTACATATATTCTACCCATTAAAATAACTTGAATCGCATTGCCATATCTATTAATTTTTAACGATTTCATGACTTTAATTACATTAGGCATATCTTTTTTCTCCATATAATGTATTTTATTAGTGTAAATGAAAAAAATCACATTAAATATTGATTTTTCATTATATTTATTTACCACAGTATTTTCATTTTTCATATAATTGCTGAAGATATGTCTAAAAGCGTTTAATCTGGTTTCCAAGACACATTTGTAGACTTAGTAAGTTCTTTGTTCATGTGTTAATTCGCAATCATAGAGACTTCTACTATCTGAAAAGACAACTATATCCTTTGAAAAATCATAACTTATTTCATTCCTTGTTCTGCTATGCGTGTATTATTTGGTGCAAAAGTTTTGTCGTATTTTTATGGTCATTTTTAATCATAAAAAAAAGGTTACAATTGATATAAAATTAAGCTATTTTAATAATTAGATAGCACCCCTTTATAACTTTAAAATTCGTATAATCACAATTTGTTACACCGTCTATGCTACATTTTCTTTTGCTAAACATGGATGTGGTCAGAAGTCATTTTTGATACTGTATTTTCTAAGGGCTTCAAATAAGACAAATGACACCTGATGTTTCCAAAAATTTTTGTGTAGCATCGGGAAGAGATGTAGTAAATGTTAAAACTATGTAAAGATCGTTCTCAAAGTTTCAAGACAAATAAATAAATCTTGAAGATGGTGCATGCATCTGTATGGCTTTAGCCTCGAATGAAGATTTTTTGAAATTATATAATTTTCAAAATATTTTTTATGATCTCTATTTTAAAATTCTATCAAAATCAGACAAAAAAATTACGGAATTCGAAAAATAACAAAAATGTTGTTCTTCAATATGACGACATGTGACATTGAAGATTCGAAAAAATCTGGACAAGAGATTTTATGAATTTCTCTCGCACACAAAATACTCTCCAGATGTTTCTCTATTTAATCATTACTTGCTCTTATCTCTACATAGCTTCCAGGATGGTAGATATTTCAGTAAAGTTGGTAAGGCAAATATTGGTTTTTTTGAAACTTTCTTCAAAAAAAATGAGAAATTCTTTACATCTGGAATCAATAAGGTAGCTACTAAATGGAGACTAGTTGTAGATTATATTCGATAATATATTGTAGATTAGATATATTTCTTATTAAAATTATAGCGTTCCAAAGTTTCTGTAAAAAACAAACGACAGAACTTCTGCAACAATCTAATAATTTTCTAAAGATTAAAAAATATTATTTGAAATAGAAAAATTATTAAAATTACCTTTAGTATTATTTGTGGATTTGTCAATATGATCTATAGAAGAAAAATTTTGAAACATCATCTGAACTACATTGTTACCAAAACTGTTATTGCTTAAATAATCATTTAAGCAATTGTCATGGATATCTGTTTATAAATTACTACTATTAACATATTCTTGACTGTTGTTGGAATAGGATAAAATTGTAGGAACATCAAAATTATGTGATAATAATAGTTGATTAATTTCAATTGTACTAACTGTATCACTTATTCTTTTATTGCCGCAAACTTTGTTTTTATTTATAGAAATTGGTGCACCAAATTCATGGCTCTTACTGAACAACATTTTTGCTTTTTCCTACTACTTAAAGAAAGTAAGTCGCAGACTCTACGGAGAAATTGAACTAAATTAGCAGTTCTTCCTTTAGTAGTAGTATTAGAAAGTAAAATTTTTAACTTAATATAAAATATTATAGCGTCTTCAATCTTTTGAAATTGTGAAAACGTAATTGTAAAAGTATTACCATTGTTTTATTAACTATAATTGATGTCATAATAAAAATTACTGACCAAATGATGTTTAAACCATCTTTTAAAATTATAGAAAAAAACCTTTCAGGATGATATCTAAGAAACTCCGCTGCTGCATAATACAAACTTGATATTAAAGAAACAGTATTGATGGTTGCTAGCTGCATGTTAATTTTAAGATATAAATTAATGAGAACGTCTATTTGCTCTCTAATTAATTTCAAAATTGTATAATGATTATGATTACATATAGAAGCAACATTATATTCCTTTTTAAAGAGTTAAGTTTATAAATAAGAAATAAAAGCTTTTCTTTATCATTGAAATAATCCTGGTAACAAACTTCAATTTTAGCAAATTCTAGTAACACACTTTTCATCTTTTTATTTTTATTATTGCTACATATCTTATTACGGTGAATTCTTTTTCTGGTTGAATCTATAATTGTTGTTTCCTTAATAACAGCATCTGGATTCAACTTGAATTTCATTTCTACTTCATTTATAAATTCTTTTTCACAATTGTTACATGTTCTCAGAGACTAAAAACAATAGATTTGAATGCTTTTTAGACCTACATTATCTCCAAAAATATCGTAAAATACCTTTGCAAAAAATTCTTGCAACTTTTTTAAATGTAAACTTTCAAAGTTATTAGAAAGTTCAATACATTTAGTATTTTTACTAGTTTCTCTATATTTTGTATTCCTCAAGTACAATTTGAAAATCGTTTCAGCTTTACTTGATCTAAGAAATTCTTCCAATATTTTTAATTTAATCTTTTTCATTTGTCTAATTATAATGTTATAAAATTTTTATGAAATAAATAAAGTATAATTAGAATAATAAGTTTAATTTAAAAAAAATTATAGTGTCATTATGTTTCCACAAGAATGATAGTTTCATTTAAAATATGACTCATAAACTTCTCGATACCCGACAACTTGTCATGGACAACTTGACATGAACATCTCGACCTTTGGATATCTCGACATTCGGACATCCCGACATTTAAACAACTCGATATATTTAAAAATTTATTTAAATTTTCAACAACAATATTTTAAATTTTTATAATAAACAACTTCAAATAAAAAAAAATAAAAATATCGAGATGCCTATGTCGAGTTGATCATGTCGAGTTGTGCTGTATCGAGTTGTTTAGACACCGTTAATTTTAAAGATTTTTTTATCTTTCTTTTGTAGTGTATTTATCTGTTATCTAATAACATTTCTAGGAGGGTATGTAGAAATGAATTTTTTTTTTCCGCTACTTTTGAATCTTGGTAAACAAAATTCTTATCTCCATAGTAAATAATCTTATCTTGAATATAATTTTTGTGTAGTGTTTACATATACTTGCTATAAAGTTTTATTGATGTATCAATATTTCAATATTCACACAAATAAAATATTTAACAAGAATTTTTATTTTCCTTAAGAGAAATTAATAGTAAAAAACAAATATTTTTTATTTAATTTAAAAAATTTTTTTCTTTTCTTGCCGATAAGCATTACATTTCTTTTTGCGACTCCTCTTGTAAAGTTTTGAAGTTTAGACATAAGGTTTTAATTACTTAAAAATTTACTGTGATGAAAGCAATATAATTAGAGTGGAATACAAAATCTTCAATGCTCTTTTTGATTGTATAGCTCTACGTCGTGTAAATTCATTTTTATCTTAAGAAATAAGTTAATTGTCAAACTGTTACTATCCTTTTTATTAGTACATAATAAACCACTCCATCGACCAATACGATAGAATCCGTGGACAAATTGAGTAGCAATTCGAAATTCATTTTTAACAGCTAGTCCATGGATGGAATACAAGTTCATCAATATATCTTCTTCGGGATAAACTTTCTTAAGAACAGGTAATGTCAACTTTGAGAAGTTGAATCTATCGGTCATCTTCTTTAATTCATTCAATTATTTTTTGGATGGTTGTAAATGGTTGTATAGACAGATGACAGCAAAAGAATGAAATACTTTATTAAAATGTCTAACTTTCAAATTTCTAATTGCAATACTCTTTTTAATTATCTCTTTTATCAAACTTGAAGCATTTATAATCATATAAACTAACTGCAATAACATCTTTCTATTATTGGCAAAAAATATGCTTACCAATAGACGACCTAACATTATCATTTCGAACAAATACAGCAGGATTACCAATTATAGTATTAATAATATTAAAATTACTGTTATTTATGTATTTTGCTACATTTAACTTTAAATGTTTAAATGTGGGGATAATCCAAGTAAATCCCAGATCCTCAGAAATCAATTTAAACTATAGTTTATTAGAGTAGATTACTAAATCTTTCTCGTTATTAGTTTTACAACCAAAATTCTTTTTTTTTGAAAAAAATACAGTATCGTCCAAATATAGCAAAATTGTCCGAAAATAACATAATCATATATAGTTCTATAATTATGATCAAAAGGAACTAATTTCAACTGATTCCCTTTTCATCCATGACAGTAATAGCGTAATTAAATTCAGGTACATGCGATCTATTTCCTTGATTACTAAGTCTCTTTTCCTTACTCTTTTTAGTTTCATTGATTCCTGATTTTTCAACAACTTGTACGACATATTTATAACTTCGTTTTTTTTTCATGTGTAATATTTCCATTCTTCGATCGTTTTCAGGAATTTCTTGCAAAGCTGTTTCATTATATCCGAACATATAATAAGTTATATCATGTCCATAAGTTTTAACATTCGAAATCACAATTTTCTGTTCAGTAGAAACGAGAGATACATTTAGAAAGCGAATAACACGAACAACAATACCATTGTAAAACTTTGGATAAACAGATACACCATTTACATTGATAACTGCGTTTTTCTCTTCTGCGATTGGAGTAGTCAATTCATGGGGTATTTAATCGAGTACACAATAACTATATGAATTATCATGATCCACGCACACGACTTCTTTAGCACAAAAATCAGTTCATTTGATGAACTTCTATAATGAAATGTTTTTATACTGCATTTTTTGACTTAATTTAACTTACAATAACTTGAGTACGTTCTTTCATTTGAAAAAATTCGTTAATATCTTCTCTCTTATCATACTTAGTCAAAATGTTTCCAGAAAATTTTTGAGTGAAGTCCATTTTTTAATATATATTTACCAAGAATATGATTATCTTAAATAAAACTCAGTTCTGTAAAATATAAAAAATGTCAACACTAATGTATTATATTTTTAAGACATTTAAAATAAACTCAATATTATTAACTTTAAATTTTTTATACATAATTATTATCGACTACATTTCTTAAAATAAGTACAAAATAATAGATAAATTAGTTGAATGACCATCATTATATATTACATTTTTAACATATATAATTTATTAAAATTAATTACCAACAACTTATTAATTTAGTATTTATTTTAATATTACGTTGAATTCTTTTGTTAGTAAACTTTTGGTCAAACAAGAACACTTTTTATTATTATCATTAATATATCTTACATATAACATTTTACCAATATTAAATTACTATTATATTGCCTGACTTCTTAATTTTACATTACAAACTTATTCTATTTCACCATATAATTAATATTTGCAATACCCCATTAAAATTTGGTTAACACTCAATTGACTTAAAATCATTAATCCATTGTATTTCCTAAACTTATGACGGATATAACACATGCATGATAAAAAATACAATGAGCTTTTTATAAAACAAAAAAAACTTTATAATTACAAAGTTTTTAAACATTAGTCAAATATACAACTATGCTTATAAAACATCAATAAATTAATTAAAAACACATAATTCACCCTTCAAACATGGGAACTTCCAGTATTTATTCTATAATAATATATACACGCATATTTTTACGAAAAACTAACTTACCTATGTTTTATCTATCATATGTTATGGAATAACACCCATATTGAAAATTCACTGGAGGAATTTTACCATTCAAAGGTTCCGTAAAAAAGTAATCGAAAAAAACATTTTCGCCATTAGCCTCTTCTTCATTTGGTTCCTCTTTGATATTTACACTAAGCGTTATCATCGAATCAGTAGAATGACAATTACGATCTTCATTTGAAGCATTACCATCCATTGAACTTCCAACAATAGGACCTAAGACAGATGGTGGTAGTTTAACTAGGAAACGTTCATTCATTACTCTACGATTAATAATACCATCGTTTATCAAATGTCTAAGTTTTCTCTCAATATCGGCCAATTTCTTGCTTTTTCTTTTAATGGAATTCATCATATCATAAATATTTCTAAATTCAAACTTACTTTCAAATTTGAATACTACATAATCCTCAAGGAAATTCATTAAGTGGATTTGCATATTTTCAACTTTGTTTGCTAAGTCAGATAAAATAGCTTCATGGTTCTTTATTACTTCCAATTGATTACATTCATCAAATTTCGGATGATGTAATAAAATATCCATAAGCTTGTCGAACTCTTACAATTTAATATTATTAAGTCTTCATAACACATTTTATAAGCTTACCTCCTGAGTTAAATTAATATTAAAACTTTTATTGAATCCTGATTCATGTTTCTTCTGTAGCGATACAACATAAAATTTTAAAACGAAATTAAAAAATGACTAACTTTCTGATGACATAACTGTTTACGTACTAGGAGAAGTTACGATTACAAGTGTACTTTTACCTCAGATATGTATTGATAGTTATGTCATTGTTGTCGGTTATATCATCAAACATTTAAGCATTATTAGCTAACTACATTTATATTAAACTAAATGGGTATGTTTTCTGTACCTTCATACCATCATACAAATCAGATATAAACGTATTGAAAATACCATTTGCTACACAATTTTTGTTGTCTATGGAAAACATATATCGAGTTCATGTATATTCGGTATAAAATTCCCACTAATACACTTTCCTTTTAGACCAGATACTTAAAACATATAAGTAATAGTAAAATATCGTCAATATATAATTCTAAAAATACCCAAACAAACAACACTTCGGCATTTTTAATTTGAATCAATAATCAGAACTGTAAAAAAAACCTACTATACACTATTGTATGATAATATATTCGTATATTTATAATGAATTTCTAAATAAAAAATAAAAATTGGAATTACTAAAATCTATAACAATATATTACATAGATCACACAGGTATAAATTACATCTGAAAATATCTTTATATTGTTAGTCCATTCAATTATTTTATACTTATTGACATGTAGATTCCATTATTGGTTAATTTATAAATAAAATAAAATTCAAACATATTATCATTATATCATTAATTATCCAAACATCTTAATATAAATACTTTTCATATTTCATAACAACAAAAATTAACCTCTTGATGTCCATAAATACTTTAGTAAGATTTCTATCAGGAACCAAATTTATTCATATACATTAAATTAGTTGAATTTTTTAATACACACAATATAATATTTAAAAACCATATTTCAATAAATGCTCTGCCTATAAATAATCAAATAAATAAACAACATTCAACAAATCCAACATACTATAATTACATTTCATAAAAATTACCTATAATTAACAAAAATATATAACCATTTATATTTACATTTCCAATTCATAACTTGAATTTCAATTGATAATAAGTAAACCTTAAGTTATTAAATGTCAAGTTCAGCTACTATATCAAATTCTCAAGACTTCTCGATCTTTTGTGATATATTACTATCATACAACAGTAAAGGCAAGGGTGTCTATAGTGTGTCACAATATGAAATTACTTTTGGAGATGTAATACATGGTTATATAATTGATGTTGTTGAAGAAAGATATTGTATTAAAATTATAAAATAAAACATACTTTCAAATATTATTATAATCAATTTCACTATCTACAAATGGATTAATATTATTTTTATCATCATTATTTTTTGATTCAATAACATTTCATTATTAGTAGGAATAGTTTCACTAAAAAAATATATTATACAAAAAAATGTTTACTAACATATCAAAAAATTATATTTTTTTATTTATTAAAGAACAATTTCAAAAACAACTTGCAAGTAAATAAATGAAAAGTAGTGATTTTCAAAGCTTGCTATTGTTTTTTGTACTTGAATTAAATAAAGTAAATATGAATGAATTTATCATAAATAAGATTTATGAAATTAAAAATTTAATACTTTCTAAAGTACATCTAAATTGTTTTATTAACTTATTGTTTCAAAATCACAGTAAATTCAAATATGATTCTATAAAAACAAATATCTAACAAAAAGACTTGAACATAACATGTAAGTCAATTTTTCGAAGATATTTGAAAAACTGTCAATTATATGTCTATTTAAGGTACTACGAGATAAGATGATGTTGATAATGTTAATTATTACGTAGATACTGATTTTAGAATTGTTAATTTGTTTTCAAACCTAAAGGGAAATGATAAAAAAAATTTTTCCTTTTTGCAAATTCTGATTATTACTATACAGATGCAATTATGAAATATATACCTGGTGATAAGTGGACCACAAATTTTGATATAACTGTTGTTGATATTAGAAAACTTTTTTGATTTACTGAAAGTTCTCTTTTATAGAAGTTGATATTAATAATGGAACAATAAAAATTATAGTAGATAGTTTATCTTCATTGTACTTGAGTAAAATGTTTACTTACTATATTATAATTGTTTAATATTCATAATTTTTTATATTGAATACTCATTATTACAATATTAGTAAGTTTTTAAATTACATATATTTTTTATTTTAATTTATAGAGTAGAGGAAATTGATTTAATAAAGAAATCATTCCACTGTTGGATTGAATATTATGTTGCATAGTAATTAATTAACACGGAATTGGTAATGCAGTATAAAAAATAAATATATATAAACAGACGATATATATTAATTTTAATAATAATGATTTATTTGATGTAAAACGAACACAATATTACAAATTTCTAATTATAAAACAACGTATTATTCAAAGTAAATTGCGGTAATATTATCATTAATGGTAAAAAGATTTATGAACTGGCTACTCAAACAAATAAATCAATTAATGTGATAATGTAATAATATTTTTACATTTACAAATTACTAATAATAGTAACATATTATTACTTGCCAAAAAATTGTTCTGATAACATGTTCAACAATATTCAAAGTCTATTTTCATCATTTATATGGTTAATGTTGATGTTACAGGAAATATTTTTTATATTGGATCCTCAGTAAGGATGTGCGGAATTTTCAAGGAAATATTTTGTCTTATTACCGTTAAGATAATACTTTTTCAAAAAATTTTTTAATTCAAGGTCTTGGAATTTTAAGATAAACCATTCAATATTATTTCATCTCTGACATTTTTCAATTTGATATCATCATAATTTCTTATCTTATTAGCTAAGCGCTTTATTGATATAGCTTTTGGAGGTTGAAGAATTTTGTTAGCAGCATACATGTCATTAAAAAAAGCTGCTTTTTTAAATTGGAAATAGTGTTCTACGGTTTAATATTCTCTTCCTTCTTCATCATAAAATTTGTTCTCGTAGAAATTACTGGACTGTATGATTTCATCTTTAGACACGACACCATCTCCATTTACGATGGTATACAATTACATAAAATGAATGATAAAATATTATATTTTTTAAACCTACAGTATTTCCTTTCTTAAAAAAATATTTTTAAAATATCCGAATGATGAAATTTAATATAATGAAATGTGTTTCTTATAGTGTTTGAGAGAAGTGATATTTGAATGTTTATATGCGTCTATTTCAAATGACGTGAGTTTAAAAGGTTACTTTCTAAAAGATAATGTGTATACCTCTTTAATATGACAAAAAATGTATTAACATATTAAGGGTACATAAATCATTAAAATCATAATATCGTATATGATAGAAAAGCATGTAAGAATAAAGAAGTTGTTGCATATGTTGTTGCTATATTTTAAATATTTAAATAATTATCAGAATTATAATATTTTTATTTAATAACCAAAAAACATTGGGAAATACTGATTTGAAATATGATAATAATAATAAATATATTTTTCTTTAAAATATTTAATTTGTTTGGAACTTTTTTTTACATCGTTATACTATCATGTCAATATTTTTGATATAGTGGCTATAAGTGCTTTTTGAAAAATATTTACACATTTTATTATTATTTTTCTATATTCATAATTACAATATTAAATATACTTACATTACATTTAGTCTTTATTTTAATTTATGGAGGAACATGATTTCATAAAAAAATTTTTTTTATTTGCCGTACTGAATACTATTGCAATGCCTGCTATATTATTAACAAGATGGATGAATTTGTATTTAGAAATTTATGTTTAAAAGAATAATTTTAATAAAAAAAGTTTATAATCTACAAAGAATTTATAAAAAACAATACCAAATCAACTGTTTAAACAAATAATTTTATCTTTTCTTAAATTATATATGTTATTATAATGATAAACACTATAGATCCGGTAAGTATTATGGCAAAAAAGAGTAATTTTTCAAATGTTTTTTTTAACATGTTTATAAAATGAAGTTGGTTTAATTTATTAAGTGTTAAGCTTAATTTTGATAACTTTTTTTGTGAAAACAACTACTATTTTAGAAAAATTAGAAAAATCTATATAATCAAAATATTGTCCATTGTTTTGTACAGTTTTTCCCCATCTTTCTGGTAATTTTGAAATACCATCACGATAAAAAGACGTAGGTTTCGAAGCGATTCAATCATCGACCCATTTTCGCACTTTTTCAAAATTTCTAAATTGTGTACCAGTCAGGTCTTGCCGCATCGATCTGAATAGATAGTAATTAGAAGCGCTATGTCTGAAGAGTACGCTGGCTGCGGGAGGATTTCCCAATTAAGCTGCAATAATGTTTCTTTTACACTTTTTCAATGTGTGCCCAAGCGTTATCATGCAAAATAATGATCTTGCGCCTGTTACTCGCTATTGATGTTCTTTTTCGTAACAGTTCATTATTTAAGGCGATTAGTTGACGTTTGTAGACTTCGGCAGCAACTGTTTCATTGGGTTTTAAAAGCTTGTAAAACACCATTCCATGCTGATTTCACTAAATCCAAAGCATTACCTTAAGACAGTGAATATTACGTTTTGGTTGCGATGTTGACGCTAGACCTGGATTTACTCGTGACTTTTTGCGTTTGGGATTATCTAGTATATCCATTTTTTATCATCGGTCACAATACGCCACAAAAACTTTTTTTTCCTGTTTTGAACGCAAAGAAACAATAATGCTTAGACGGTTAGACATGACAGTCGGGGACAATTCATATGGTACCCACTTTCCTTCTTTTTGAATTTCTTCCATTGCGTGTAAACGTTTGGAAATAGCCATTTCTGTAACGCCGAGTTGGTCTGCGAGTTCTTCCAGCGTTTGAGCAGAGTTTTGATCTAATAATGATTGCAAATCATGGTCTTCAAACTTTTTTGGCTGGCCAGGGGTTCTTTGTCATTGAGGTTATAATGTTCATCTTTAAAGCGTTGAAACCAGAATCTACAGTTTAGGTACAATGGAGCACGGTCATCATAAGCTTCAACAAGAGTTTGATGAGTCTCAGCAGCTGATTTCTTTAAATCAAACAACAAATGAAGTGAATGTCGAAAATGCAATTTTGAGCGTTCCATATTTAAGGTGGGCTAACGAAAAATAAGCCACTAACAAATAGCTGGAAACCACTTGCATACTTCAGGAGTTATCTAGAAAATCACTCGTGAAATTGGCAGTAAGTTTTGTGTTTGTTAATTTATATTTACTGCAAATAGATGTCACTGATTAAAATTAAGTTTACCATCTAATAGATATATTCCATTGGAACCCACTTTTTTGATGAAAATGTTTTTAAATAAAGTTCTACAATGTTTCTGGCTGCAAAATGCTTTTATGCAAGCACTTGATCTTGTATTTGTAATCGTAGGATTTGTTTGTTTATTATACATTTATGTTGATTTTAATATGATTGATCGTAATGATTTAAATTTAAAGAATAGTAGTGATCTATGATGAATAAGAGCTTGGTAGCTTAATTTTTTAATTACTTGGTACCACTTCAGTTACTACAGTTATACTATCTTTTAGATATTTCACTTGTTATTATCGCTGTATGTTGTGGTATTGTAAATGTTAAAGATGTTATTGACGAATTTTTAAAAATTTTCGATGCTATGAGATATTGTCTAGTACAGAATCTTAATAATAGATTTAAATATTGGTAAAGTATTATTGTTTTTAATTAATTATAATTTACTTATTTTATGTATATCATAAAAGAAATGTTATATGGCGATTTTAATGCAAAAATTTTTAGTATGTTTTTTGATTGTAGTTGATTTTTAGTAGTTTGTTTATTTTCATTTTTAGAAGAAATGACAGAGATACAAGAAAAAATTTCTAAATTATCGTCAAAGAAAGTAATTATGAATGGATTTATCATAGATGAAATTAAAGATTTAATAGAAGCCTTTGATATAACTAAAGAAATTTTAAGTTATATGTTTGTATTTTTATTGTTGTTTGAAACAAATATATATCAACAACATAAATATTATAATATTGTGATATATTCATAAATATAATATATGTTTGGGCATTTAGAAATTGTAATACACCAAATAACGTAATAAGTTTAGATATTTATTTAAAAGAATTTATATTGTATTGTAGAAATTAAATAAATGTTTCTTCTTTTTTTATACTATTTACATATAAAATGTTATTTTGATATATTATGAATATATATGTAAATAGAAACATTGATAACCTTTTAATTTTAGCAAGTTAAAAAATATATTGTATATCTCGAACAGAAGTAATTTTATTGTTTTAATGATAGTTATTAGATAAATGATCTATTTTTTAAATAATTTGTATAGATAAAATGAACTTTACTTCAAATATAAGTGTAAGTTCATGAGTTAATTAAAGTAAACTTTATTTTATTGGTACGTGCACCTATAAAAACATAATTAACATATAACAATATAATAATGAAATAATTATTATTTAAGAAAACTAAATTAAATTGACAGTATACTTATGCTTTTTCACCATTTCTGAATATTACGTATATTTGTATACTTCTTACTTTAAAATATTAAAAAATTGGAAAAAATAATCTCATATTTTATTGAATCATTAATTTTTTAATTTTTATTATTTTATATTTGAATATAATGATAACATAGTATACATTAATATGTAAATTTATAATACTTATTTTTCTTATTATTAAGACTAAAAATAATATGTATACTTATTAAAATGTACTAAATTTTTATAAAAAATCTACAATAATTCCTATATATACAGTAAATTAAAAGTTTTTTAGATTTTAAAAAAATAAATAAATAAAAATATTTATTAGTGCTTTTTTTTACTTCTAACATTATTTAAGAAATCTATTAATTTTCTTTTCACTTAATTTTTCCAATTTCATTGGTATTGCTATCTTAATTAACGTTTCAGTACGAGCAAGATGATTATTATTATGAACTTCATCAAAAATTATCTTTCTTTCTTCACTGATAAATGAAAATAATGGACTTGAACATTTTAAGCAAATTTTAACTATCTGTAATTTCTTGTGGAACATTTTTTTTATCGTTCATATTTTTTTAA
Source organism: Strongyloides papillosus (assembly GCA_005656395.1). NCBI lineage: Eukaryota > Metazoa > Nematoda > Chromadorea > Rhabditida > Strongyloididae > Strongyloides > Strongyloides papillosus. The sequence goes on along the minus strand of SRSI01000078.1, from coordinate 1,341,534 downwards.
GTTTCTATAATTTTCACCAATTGTAAAAGGATTTTTATTTCATTTTCAGTTAATTTTTTTCATATTTTATAATCGAATTCTTTTCAAATTCCCCATGAAATGATGCAGAAATGAAATAATCTTCTTCATTTATTAAAACCACAATATCCTTATTAATAATTTATGAACTCATATTTTCATAATAATTTGACGGAAATTTACTATTTTTGTTTAAAATTAAATTTTTAAGTATATCCATTTCCTCATTTTGTTTTCTATCTATATATGAATATCTATATAGTTTCTCCACTAAATTGTTTATTAAATAGCATAAAATTTTATAATAATATGGACATCTGTTATCGTCAGTTATTCTTTGACGATTTCCGACTTAGTGATTTCAAAAGACACATTCTTGACGTTCGATGTTACGAGGCTGCAGCCAATCAATAAAGAAGTTTCTAATGTTAACACTGCATGCATCTATCTACTTGGTAAAAGTAATGATTATTCTTCTGTCATTGTGGTCTTGCAGCGTTGTTTTGTTAATTGTATTATATTTTGTTTACGGCTATATGTATCTCTTCAATATTCTTCATACAATTGTATATTTTATGGCTTTGGAGGAATCAGTCACCACATTTTATTCCCTTTAAGTAGTTCTTAAATTTAATAAATTGCAAGAAATTATCTGATGATTTTTTTATTCATTAGAAGTGTAGTGGTACTGCTTCTATTTACTAAACTCATCAAAACAATGAAATGATATGTAGTCATCTACAAATTTACGAAATAAATTTTTTCAAGTTTGACATATTTTGATAAATCATTTATTTAACTTATTTTTAACCCTTTCACGCCCGGATGACGCGTATACGCGTCATAAACAAAAATGTAAATGTACAGTGGCAATCTGTACATAAGAAAAAATATTTTGGAATAAAGTTTTTTTTGGTAATTTCAAATATTTAAATTAAAAAAAGGAAGAGAAAAAGAAAGAAATTAAAATAATAAAAGTAAATTAAAAATAAATTTTTTAAAAATTTAAAAAAAATTGTACTTTTAGCTTGATTTTATTTCTTATATATTAATTTTTACTAAAGAAACATGTCACCAATTTTTTGTTAACCATTTATTCTATGTAAAAGTTCTCTTTCTCTTTTACACACAGAAAAGTGCGTAATACAAAGAGAAAAATCTCCGGGAGTGAAAGGGTTAAGAGCAAATACCCTCAATATGCATTACTTTTAAATTGTGGTTAATCTAAATACATACACTAATCAAAAAAAAATTTTTTATTTCAGTTATGATACTGTAATTATCTATAAAATTACAAGGTGTTTTTTCCAAATTTAATATACATTAATCAAATCATTGATTCAAACATAATTTTTAAATGATGTACGGTCAATGTACGTTATTTTTAAATTATGGTCTATTTAAATAAACGTATTCATCAAAAGAACAAAATTTCAACTTTAGTCGTTATAGTGCGAATAACTTCGAATTTACAAGATGAACTTTTTTATATTATCAACAGAAATATTAATCAACCTGAAAAAATCTAATTACTATATAAAGAAAAAATAGCCCTGTGATTCTGCTCTCTGGAAAAGTAAATAAAAATATTTTATTTTTATGCTGTTAAAAAAAGTTTTAATTAGTTTAAAAGATAATAAATTTTATATATCGATGAGGCAGCCTTGTGACTCTACTCCCCGAATGAGTCAATATGAACATTTTTTTTAGACTATTACTATAAGATTTATAAATACACTAATTTGTCGTTTTGTGTTGGAAGTATACACTTTGCTGGATTAGTGAATTTTGTGGTTTTTTTTAATTTCTGTATAGGTTTTAATAAATACCCAACACCTGGAGAGAAATAATTCAGCTTCCGCACTGATAAAAAAAAACTTCTTTTTGGACAAATTATTAGTATTATTACGAGTCTATTATTAAAGTTTATTAATCTTATTTCAGTTGAATAGAAAGGACAATAATAAAAATTATCTAATTAAAGCAGGGCTGAATTTTGTGTTAGGCATTTAATAAAATCTATACAGAAATTAAAAAAAACCTCAAAATTTACTAAATCCAGGGAAGTGTAAACTTTCAACACGAAACAACAAATCAGTATATTATTAAATTTTAAAGTAATAGTCTAAAAATGAATTGTTCATATTAACTTATCCGAGAAGTAGAATCACATAAAAATAATGTTTTAGCAATATTTTTCGTGCAATTTATTAATATTTTGATAAAATATAGTGTTTTTTCATGTCAAAAGCTAAAGAAAGAAATTTTATTGATACAATCATATAATTTAAATTAATTAACTAAATTCGAAAATTACTAATTATGTTCAGAACCATTCAAAGGACAAACAAATTTTTTATTTTCTGTTATTATGCAGATACCTTTAATAAAAAATGTTTTGGTACTTTTCTGTTTTATCACTTTAGAAATAAAACATATAAAAACGAACTATTTTTACATAAATTATTACATATAAGTTAATTAAAAAGAGTTGTATTTTGTATTGATAATCTATCAGTATAAAAGTGATTTTCAAAAAACAATTGCTAATGATAAAGTTCCTGGAAAAGTTAAAAGTCATTCAGTTTGTGAATAATAGAAGTCCCTCAAACATAACAGAAGTACTAAAAAAAAGACAAATGAGAATAGTTTTATCGTTTTTGATTTGCAGATAGGTTACTAAAATTAGGTGACTTGTAAAGTATTTGAAAATTAATAAACTGATAAAGTAATAAAATACTTTATTTCAGATGAGTTAAATAAATGACAATGACGTAGTATATAAAAATTATATAATGACTAAATGTATTTTATTTGTAAAATATTAGTTATTTATACTCACGCCTGTAAAGCGCGGTTACATCCCCCTCTAAAGTTTTTTTATTTTTTAATTTCCTTTAGTATTACACTTTTTCTCTACGTCTTGACCAGATAATTATTTTTGTAGCTTTTATATATCTCATGGTTTTTTTTTATTATTCGGAAAGCTTGTTTCTAATGTGTTGGTTTCTTATTTAAGTATCATTTTTAATTTAAATTAAATTCATAATTTCTATCATAGTTAACTTTAATATTTAAAGATGATTCTTGGGTTTGTTAAATCTTTTTATTTCGTGATTAATTTGCTATCATTAATTAAATTTTTAATTTCTTATTAGTGTTTTGAGCGCCCATTCTTCTTTTTTTAAATTCATTTTTAATATTTAAATATTTCTAGTTGATGATTGAAATAATTTTTTTTTGTTTTACATTTAAAAATTAAATTTTAATTTCGTGCTTATATATTTTTGAATTTATGATTTACAACTCATTAATTCATTTCTTTTTTTTTCAGATCTCGATATCTTTATGAGTACATTTGACGAATATGGCTACTATTGCTGAATGATGTCGCATCAACTGCGCTTCTGCTGTTGAACAAATTGCTGGAGCTGGACTTGTTGTTGGACCAACATACATTCCTTCTGTCCTGAGTTTCCAGTTACACCCAATCTTATCAACTTTCATCTACCTTCTATGTGCCATGGTAGTGACTTCAATGGGATTTTTCATTAAGTGAGCCATGGAGAAGTATGGGAAGAGGGGAGTCGTCCCACCCATACACCCGTCCTCCAGTACACTCCTGGAGCTCCTGGAACTACTTTCGTATCGGCTCCTCCATTATACCAATATGTTATATTTGGTCATAATTTTGGACAGTGCTAACAAGATAATTGCAGTTGCTACTTTAAACTTCAATTTTATCTTTTGTTACTTTTTTTGTTACATTTACCTTTTGTTGTTTTTTTAAAATAAAATCTTGAAAAACAATATTTGTTTTGTTTTTGTCTCTATAAGTGTTAATGTTATTGGGTTCTTCTTCTATTTTGTTCTTCTGTGTTTATCTCTTCTTGGAGTTATAAATTCTTTTCATTTTCTTAAGTATTTGTCTAAACTTTTTTTTTCATTTTGGTTGTCCTTCCATATCACAGTTGTATTTTCAAAGCTATTATGTACTGTTTAATGTTACTTTTTCGGGATTTTTTCGTCATACTAATTCTTTGTATTATTTGTTGTGCTTTCAAAAACTATCTTTATTCTGTTATCGTTAAAAATTCTATATTTTTTTCTTCCGGTTAATCAGGTATTCACTGTGATTCTTCTTGTTCTTTTGGTTCTTGTTTTTCATAATTATTTCTTAGTTTTGTTACCAATAAAGACTTTTTCATAAACGTTAGTAATTTCTTTGGTTTTTTTGTTGTTCATTATCGTCTAATAAGATGTTTCCGTTTATTGAATAGTAGTCAATTATTGTTTTGATCTTGGTATTCATTTAATAATAATAGTGAATTTTTTTCTTATTGAATAATCAGATTATTAAATAATAAACAATAGTAACTAGGGTAGGCTATGTTATTATGTCTGATTTTGTTGTCCATAAAGGTATTTTATATAATTTAGAATTCTTCACTAAGAGTATCCTGAACTTTCTTTTGTGTAATATCTGTTATTCGATAGTTTTGTCAGGGGCTGACTGGTATTCTCCTTTAAGATAAAGATATACATAAAAGATGGTGTATCGTGAAATCAAAACACAACTATTCGTACACTTAACTACAATTCGATTGACATTGACTATTATGGACAAATTAGCTGCAGGATATTACAATATTGAGGAAACAGCAAATTACTGGGATGGTATACCAATAAGAAATATTTTTGGACGTACCAAACAGCAATTGAATTTCTTAAAGTATGTGCTTTACCTCAACAGTTTGAAATCTCTGCTGATGCTAAAATCTTGAAACGTCAGTTAAAAGTTGGGCATGGTCAATCTATCAAAAGTAAACATCTTATTTTTTGGGGTTCATTAAAATTTCCGGATCGGATGACTAATGCTGGAAGTGTTCGTAAGATACAGAAAAAGTTGAAACATGGGTCATATGGTCATACAGATTTTTGTCCAGTAAATTGGAAAGCGAAAATTTTCTGTGAAGAGAATTTTATCAATGTCATGAAATTGAGCAATGAACGTCAAACAGTATCCGTCAACTTGATGATGAAAGGAGTGGAGGAAATATCTTTCTGTCTGTCTACTATGCTCCAATGTACTACTTTGGCTATCAACAACATGTGAACAATTCTCAGAGGTCATTTTCTAGTTAACCTGAGATGTTTATCTCTTATAGGAACTTTTCCACATGCCAGTATGGATTGGCATTGTTTATTATTGTGTTTAGAAACTGGAAGTACTGGTTATTGTTAAGTGTGGGCTGTGTATGAAAATAAAACCTTTTCTCAAGTCTTCCATAAGAGCAATTGTTTGTGTTGGGTCAAAGGTGTGTTGTTGCACATATAATTCATTGGTAAGAAGCATGAATATGTGTTATATTGTTCCCAATTCAATGCAACCACACGTAACATGGCCAATCTTTATAACCAGGGCACGATCCCAAGGAAGAAAAATAGACAATGCTAACTGGGGACATCTCTATTATGCGGATGAAGAAATTCTGGAAGAAGATACTCAATAATAACATTTTTATTTCTGTTTCCTGCAGGGACTACGGATTTGATTCCATTCTAGGTGCCCTCAATTGTGTTTATATGTATCCTAGTGTCAGTATTCTTGAAAATTACGCTATGATTTACCGTTCGATGTTGGTATCCGTGATCGCAGAGGCTTTGGTAATCTCTCAAGCAATCAGTGGGTATAATACTATCTGTAAGTACATGCTTATTTATAATATTGATTGGAGTCTCTTTATAATTGCGAAGTAATAAGAAAAGCAGACACATAATTTCTAAGTTTTTTATTAGTAACATGGCATACAAATAGATAATAATTAAATGATCATAATATTGATAATTTTAGTTATTTTATTCTTCCTTGCTTTCTTTTTTCTCTGGTCATATAGATCATTTGATTTTGAAATGAATGAAATATATTGCGTAATTCAAAATACCTTTTTATTGATGACTCATTATTTTTATCTTCCAGATTTTTCTAAGGGCTGTCATTATAGTCTCCAAATTTCTCTTTTTCAAAGACGCAGAAGAAAAAGTTTTTTTTCTGGAGTAATTTCAACCTCTCCAAATAGCCAGGTATCATTCGCGCGGTAGCCTTGATAATATTTACTTTTTCCAAATTTCAATTCATCTAATTCGACCACTATCTTACATTAGCAAAATCTACGGCGTCAGTTCAAAGTTGTCGCGTATACTCCGTTGTGCACATTGAAAATGAGAAAGAAGGCAGTGTTAAAAATAAGAGGTTTACTCAATAACTTATACTCGGAGGGAAAAATTTTGTGATTTGCGAATATAAAAGAAGTTAAGTATCAATCAAAAATTTAGAATAAAAATGATTAAATTAAAACATTAACATTCTCTTATATTGTATTGCTGTTTTATGTAAAATAAAATCTTATTCTTATTTATATCTCTACTTTGCTAATCTCGTGTGAATTAACTGCTACAACGATTTATCATGTGAAGATGAAGCTGTTTTTGAAATTTTAAGTACGTTTCTTCTCAAGTTTATGCATTTTCAGCTATCAAGAAATATAGATACATAGAAACTACATTAAGCTTCAGTTTTATCATACTAAAAATGTTTTTTTTTTCTATCAGAACACTTCTATTTGTAGCTTCGGTATCCATAACGAAAATTTTGCTTATTCTTATTTATTAACATGCTGTATTTCTCACATTCCATTGTTTATGGATAAAATTTCTTTTTCCAAAAGAAACTTTTCTGCCAATTCAAGAGTTCCAAAAGTTAAAGAGCTTATAAAACATTTGGGATATCACTTAAAGAAGACATTTAAAAAGATTTAATAATAAAATCTATATAATCATATCCAGAATTTATTAATTAATATATTTTTATTTTGTTATAACATCTTATTTAAAATGACAAAATAAATTTTTTTTGTTGTTTTAAAAAAATTTGTAATTTCTGTGAACAAATCTCAAATTTTTATATAAAAATTTAAATTATAAAAATCATTGTTATTTATACTTATTATTGTTGTTAAAATTGATTCTATATTAATTTTTTATAGAAAATTTCAATCTATTATCACGTAAATAAGAATTTACTGTGATTTTTCTTAAAGAAATTAATTCTAAGTAGCACTTTTTTAAGTGACAAAATGTTTAAGAAATAATATGATTATTTGAAATAGATTCGTCATAGAACAATTTTATATAAAAATATGTTCACATTTATTTATCAATATCTATGATACATACATTAATAACAATTTTGTCTATATTTTATGCAACTTTACTAAGAACAATTAGTGACTATCTTAAAGAGGTATATAAATATATTAATTTTAAATTACAAGTAATTCAATGAGGTTAAGTCAAGATAACATAAAATGATCAATTTAGATTATATATAAAAAAAATTATCATCAAATTCTTTTGTTATAAAATGAAATAAATATTTGATATGCATGTTGCTACTAGTTAAAAAAAGATTATTTTATTCAATATTTTTACCATTTACTATGTAATCCAATAACATATAATCACGAAAAATGAATCACCCAACGTATGAATCAAATAGTATTGAAACTAACGTTATGTAATAACGAAATTCTTATCAATAATATATAGAAATACAATAGCTATAAATAAAATAATTTAATAGCTGGTTAGAATTACTGATTATTATGTTACAATTAATAGCTCAAAATTTTAAATATTGTTTATTCTTTTATAATGAGCCATATGAAAATGATAATCAAATACAGATGTTTTTTTATTTTTATACTCAAATTAATTTCAAAAAATCACATTTCAGATATTTTTAAAGGTGTTAAAAATCGAGACAACAACAATGCTTTAAAATTGCAATGTTTTAAGAAAATTTTGTTATTAATAAACTACGCGTTATTTTTTTAACATATATTTTTTCTGAAACGGTTATGCTGAACAGGCCTGTAATTTTATATTATATAATGTTTACAATTATGTCTGTTATCTGAAAAGACATATAAATATATATTTAATATAAAAATCTGTTTTTAATGTTAAGCGGCTTTAAAATATGTAAAACGTAGATGTTGTGTTAAATTTAACACATAGCAAATAGAATAAGCCCAACATAAAAACTATAAAAGAGAGAGAAATATGGAATAATTTATTAGTTCAGAACAGATCAGAAAAATACAAAATTCGAGTACTGAAATTGCAATTCCTACTTTATAAATATATATATATATTATTATTATTTTATTATTAGTACACAATATTAAATAAAAATTAAACTAAACGTTAATTGTTATTCATTTAATAATCTTGAGCTTGTTCCGAGTCTCTAAAAATGTACCAGAATTATAGATGATTTTATTTTTAATTGCGAAAACTAATCTTTTAATAACTGACAATTTATTAGTATTTTTATTAATTTTTCAATCATAATACTTATTTCCGTCATCAATTGAGATTAATGTTTTAACATTAATTTGAAATGATGATACTTGAGATTTATTTACTTTTTTTTTACAAACGTTTACAAATATCTTAAATTCAACTATATAAAATCAACAATGTCTGACTTTTTATCAAAATAATAATATCTATTCTATCCGTTATGGGTTCAATAGTACAGCGGTTTTGATGGTATTTAACAGAATGGTAATTGATTATTGTGTAATCCCAACTATAAAATAGATAGGATAAAATTAATATATATATCTTATATTTTGTTTCTATAATGTTAATTGATAAAAATTGTTAGTTAATAAAACCTACCTTATTAATTTTGTGTTATTTATTACTGCTATTGACTGTGGAGCCGTAACATGGAGGTTACTGAAATCCAACCGTTAGGTTGGATTCGGTGGTTAAAAAATGGAATATTCCTAAAATTAAAATAATTCAGATTGTAAGTTCTATATTAGTATATGGCATAATGGCTGCATATAAGGTCCTAAGAAAGAGATATAATAACATTTTGAGGTTAAGGATCATTTTTAGAGATTATATCGTGCAAAATAGCTAATAATATTATGATAAGCACGTAGACACCATAACAAAGACTAGTCTAATTAGTAATAAACGAATACTTTTTTCTTAAAAAAATTAGAGCAAATTGTTAAGTCCTGTAAGTAATAGTTTCCAATTAATGTTAATGGAATCTTTGAATCTCTCCAATCCTAGAAATTCTAGTTTAGGTGGAAGACATCCAATTATAGGACCCCCACGATAAATAATGAGTAATTCTTTGCAGTTCGGAATACGCATAGATGGAAAATTTACTCCATCTGTTATTTGAAAGACCACTCCCCTGAGGTGTTTGGGTGGATCCTCGTTGTAAATCTTGAGCATTGAATTATTCTTTGAAACCACACCATAATTAATGTAATGTGGTACATCAAGTTGGGTGTTCCCTTTCAGATCCAATTTAGCTCTCCAATCACTTATCTTATCAGAATTGTTAAGGCGATAGTAAAGCTGAAAGAATCCAATAGACATAATGAAACAGTATGATAAACTTTTAGAAGGCATACAATCCAAAGTCTTAAGTAGCATGAATGATTCCGGTGTTCTATTATCTAGTTCAAGTTGTTTGGCATATTCTTCAATGAGAGAAAAAGCTTTTCTTTTCTTATTCTTACCTTCTTTAGAGGAAGCTGTAAAATAATATTATATTTTTTATATATATAACTTACGAGGAGGATTAACTTTCTTAGGAGAGTTACCCTTATCAGGATCTTTTTCCTTGTCTTTGTCTTTTGGAGGATTAGAATTAACAGTCTTATCCTGTTGATTCTTACCATTTCCTTCTTCCAAAAAAGCAAGATATTCAGCACTAGGAACGTTAGTTTGTACACTCATAGTTGAAAAAAAAGAAAGATGAGGTAAATGAGGAAATAATAGATTTAAATAAGCCACCATTTTGAAGACGGAATGTTGGGCATAAAATTTGGTATTAAATTAAAATACTGGATTATTTAATTCAGAAAGTAATCACAATTGTGATCGAATGCCAAAATTTTATTGCTTTCATTCCATAAGAGAAATAAAGTCAACTATATAATCTAGTTGATAAAAAAATAATATGATTATTAAAAATTAATTAATAGAAAAAAGATATTTTATTTCAATTACTATCATTTTTATATCATATTGTCTATTGTGTAACTAGAGTCGAAAGTCATTATTTCAAACTTTATTTGCCGTGTATCTCCTCAAAAATTAAAATTATTTATACATAGAAGAACGGAGCTACGAATCAATTTTATGGTTAAATATTATTTGCTGTATATATTATCAAATTCAAATTATCAGCTAGAAATTACTGTGATTTAACGCATGTAAGAAGAATTATTCTAATACCGAAATCAACCATCTGTTAAATATCGAAGGGATTATTATTATTATTAGGAGAAAAAATACTGCAGAATAACCAACCATTTAACTTTTAAAATTAATGAATAATGAAATTTGCAAGCTCTACGCAAGAAGAAGTGAACTATAATAAATTTAACACTTCATAAACAATCAAATGAAACTTCATGAAATCTTTATTAAGTAAAGAAGGAAAATTACAATATCTTCATTAAGTGAAGATCAAAAAAAACGGGTGTCTTTATTAAGTGAAGACAAAAAAAATGAAATGTTCTAGCAAGTGTGGCGTAGAGCAAGAAAGGCATCGATCTACCGTTGAAATCTATCTGCAGTTTTCAATAATAAGATATACGTGTAATAATACAGCAAACATAGTTCATTGAAAAGCAAAGTGGAAACCAACGTTAAAAAAAAAGAGAGACTTGCTACAGATCAAGTAAATTCTCTTCCAATACTCTTGCTCTTGGTTGAGTTGGTTGGTTAGGAGCAGTCGGATTGTTTCTTCGTTTTTAGTAACCACGGAAGGGTGTCCAGACAACTCGACATAAAGAATTTATTTAAGTTAGAAATGATATAATGCAGCTAATTTATCTAAGTTATCAATGATACTATTTTCGTGAAATTTGTTAAGAAGTTTTTTTGTGCAGTCATACCTCTTTTCAAATATTTTTTTGAAAAAGCATCAGATAACTAATCAAGTAGTTGCTTATTTATTTCATTATTAGTAAGAATTTCCTGCAATTTTAGGCATTCAATCAATTTATATATTGTAGGATGGTTTTCATTTACCATAGACAAAAACTGAATTGAATGATTCCGCATAATTGTTAGTAAGATTTAAATTGTATTTCAAAATATAATTGTACTTGTTCCATAATTTTGAACTAAGATGTGGATCTTTAATTTTTGTACCTTATGCTTAAAATTATTTTTTAATTATTCAAATTTAAATATTTTTTTAAAACTTGTCAAGTTGCCTATAATGTCGAATTGTCTTAATGTCGAATTGTTATGATGTCGAGTTGTCCAATGTCAAGAAGTCTATGAACCCCACGGAAGAAAGAAATTACCAACACCAATAGGACAACTATAAAGACTTTAAATGCCTCTTGCAATAACATCGAAATCCAGGATTAACCACTGCTACAAAGACAATTAAGTTAACACCACTGATCCATGTTGAAATGTCTGAAACGAATAAGTTATGGAATGAAACTTTCATTAAAGTTTACCGATAATTGAAGGTGAAGAAAGTTTTGGTGTAGAAAAACAGCTACTAGAAATGTAACGAAATAGTTTGACAATTTGTTAAATGATAATTGTTTTATAATGTTCATTCTTTATATACTGCAAGAAAAACAAATTATATCACTATTGTGAAATGTCGTTACCTTACTTTAGAGAAAAAAACCAATTATTGGAAAAAAAAGACAATGGATGAACAGCACAATACAACTACTTTGTAAAAAAGTTTTAATTAAATAATGAGATAAAGTAGTTGAAATAAAATTGGGTTAGATGATTGGTTGAGAAAGAATTAAATTTACCAACGAACAGTGGTTTATGTATAACTTGTTACAATAAATTTGTCTTCTTTGTTTTGTTAAAAAACATTATCACTAGGAAAAGTGAATTGAAATTTTCTTTTTATTTAGTAAATGATCTAAAATAGAAAACTAAATTATTAAGATAATAGTAAAAGAAATATATGTAAAAATTTGTTAATTAATAATAACATTCTAAATGCATATTAAAGGAAATTTGTTTACAAATTCCTTAAAGGGTGGATGTAATCCCACCCATAAAATAGATGGGATGAAATTGATATATATATCTTATATTTTGTTAGTATAATATTAATTGATAAAAATTGTTAGTTAATAAAACCCACTTTATTAATTTTGTGTTATTTATTACTGCTATTGACTGTGGAGCTATAACAAATGATAAGCAAATAAACATAGTAATACAGCAATTTATAATATTCAATTAGAATAAAAAGCAATGGTAAAATAATAAAAATAATTAAAAAATATTAAGAGTGTTACTTTGTTCTAATTTCCCATATGTTTTATACTTGCTTCTGATTGAGTAGGAGTTCTTCAGAACGTGTACTTATTCTGCTTTCCTTCTTGCATGTTGCGTGACTATATTTTTATTTATGCATATATAAATTTCTCGTTGTACATCGAGGGAACGCATTCTGATACCATATAATAAAAATAGTTTATTACATTCTTATGATCTTCAATATTAATTAAGCCTTATACGTATTTAGTAATCTATGAAAGAAATTCTCTCAATCTAACTTGTTAAAGATAGGTAGAAGCATAACTCTAGTTCTTAAAGAATAGAAGAACAAATATGAGTGAGTAATAATTAATATATATATAATTGTAAACTATAAAGTAAAGTATAATAAACATCTATTAAAAATATATGTACTTCCCACTCTATCTTCGTAAATCTATTTGATCCAAATGCTCCGGGTCAAAACAACCTTCTGGCAAGATTACAATAATAGAATAGCCTAAGTACTTATATAAATAAATCTATATAATCATTTTAGGTTTTTGGTGTTTATTGCGTCTATCATTTTCTCGGTAATCCCCTAGATTTGATCACTTTTTCTTTGATTTCAATCCGCTCCAAGAAGTTCATGGAATATTTTGATTATTGGAAAAATAGGAAAACTTACAAATAGTATATTTTTGCAAGAATCTGGGTCCTTAAAGATATTTCCCGTAAAGGTTTTCAAATATAGCTTTTGTACTAGCGAGTTGTTCTAGCAATAGTGTTAATAATGGAAATAGTTAATTTTAGCAAGAGCATTGAATTTATAAATATTTCATAAGTAATTTAGTAATGGATGGATATTTTAGTACTAGTACTTCAGTTTAATAGCGAAAATTTGTTTCTTTAACTGCGAAGCGATTGAGATGTGAAAAAAAATTTCAAATTTTTTGAATAATTTGTTTTTGGTAATTGAAATTTGACTTATTTTACATAATGAGAATTAATTATGTTATTTGTTTTCTATAAATTTTATTGATTTTTTGATTTTCCTAGATTTTTTTTTGAGGTACCCTTCCTATGAAAAGATGTTTTCATCGTCTTAATGCTTAGAGTTCTCGGAATTTATAATGCTTGTTGCAATAAGTTTGATCTTTCTTGTTTATTTGTTTTAATCTATGTTTACACTTTTCTTTATTATCTCATTTGTCTTCTTTGTTTCGCCTTCTTGTTAGATGAAATAGTTACACAATTCTTCATAGCTTGTAGTTAATAAATTTTGTTAGACTAAGAGAGGGTTATTGTGGCGTAGGTATAAAAGTAATGAGTATTTTGATCTGTAATACATTTTAGTTAATATTTCAATCGAAAATTTTATTTTTTAAAATGGCATTCAAGTCAACTGAATAGTGTTCACCCGTTCTTTCTGATGGATTCGATGTCACTGCGCTATGTAGTATATCGAAAAATTGCAAGCAGAGACGAACTCTGTTGAAACTTATGTCTTACTTAAACAATTGAAACATCAGCAACCAAAAAAGCCCTTGACTTGGGTGAGAGCATCTTCTCTCACAATTATGGATAGTTTTATAATGATTCCTATTATTCTTTATTTTAAAAAGAAATGTTGGAAGAAGAGGTTGCCATGGAGGACATACCACGGTACGTAAGATTCGACATTGATAAGAATGACATATCGAAATTATATTTAACTTGAATGGAAGCGTCTTTCATTACCAATGTATCGTTACATATAATTCTACCAGAGCATAGAGAGCCTGTAACTTTCTTACTAAAAATATGTCGAAATAGAAACTATTGTTTATTTTTTACATATAGGCGTTCGGGATAACCGTTTACCTCCTTTGTTGAGGTTTCTGAATTTGGACCTCTTGTGGCTAGAGAAAAGCTGCCTTAAGAAAGATTTTTAGCGGCCTTGATTGTCTAAGAGTATTAGCGGTTTGCTGTTATGAAACCATAGCAAATATCCCTAATATTGAGACCTTGTTACCTGCTTTAGAGGCGGTAATTTGCAACAAGCCCATTGAAAATTGTTAGTGTTACCAGTATTTATCAGATATACTTTCAAACGTCATGAGAATCCTCCCGAAATTGGATTCAGAATGATCTTTATCCCGTTAGTCAGGCCACGTCTATTACTATACTGAAAATATTAAGTAAATAATATGTGATGTATTAATTCCAGCGGATCTTTAATATTGTCTTGAAGCTGTGGAGGTTAACCGTTTAAAAAAAAGAAAATTTTTGGAAACTAGCAAATAATTTTTATTTTTTTTATTTTTTTATTTGTCTTATTGATTGCCTGTTTTTATAGTAAAATATTTTTTTTATAAACATTGTTTTATTATTTTTTTCTTTAATCTTGGAATAAACCTTTTCATTTATACTTATGTACTTTATTTTCTTCATTAGCTTTTTCTTTTGTATATATTCTTCTTCACTCTTTCAACAATTTTAATTTGTATTGAAATTTTTTGAATAGACTTCTGTTTTTTAAGTACTCTATGGTTATTTTCTTTTATAATAAACTTTTTCATCATTATTACTTTGTTATCATATTCTTCTTGTATTGTTGACATATAAAAATTTGCATTGACAAATTTTTTTTTAAAAGTGAGTTTCTAATAACTACAAGTTAAATTTCGTCATTAAATATTGTTAGTTTCTTTGAGATAATAACAGACTGCAGGTTTATTCTACTGTGATCAAAAAGTATAAGACTTTTTAATTTAAGACTTCGGGGTTTATCCAAATGCATAAATTTTTTTTCTTATGTTGATACAATTTTTACTGACATTTGTGTCAAATTTCATGATAGAAGTATCAGTTGTTAATGAGTCACGCTCGTTGACGTATGCTTCCAAAAGTTCATTTTTCGACTTTTAACATGAATAAAAAAGTTCAGCGAAGAAGTTACATTAAATTTTTAGTCGAAAATTTCACTCATAACGTTCCATAACCGTCTATTTACCTGATTTGGCTCCGTCTGATTCTAGCTGTTCCTGAAACTCAAAAAAACCACTTCGTGGTCATTGTTTTGACTCAATTGAGAAGATAAAAACGGCATTAAAGAAGGCGCTCAAGGTCATCTCAGAAATCGATTATAACAAATGTTTTAAAGATTGAAAGAAGCGTTGGTATAAGCGTATTGATGCCAGAAAGTAGTACTTTGAAAAGGTGAAATAAAATTTGAAAAATAATATATCGTTTTTTTTTATTTGAAAAATTCTAACTAATTTTTGATCACAGTAATATGTAATTTTAAAAAGATAAGTGCCTTAATAATAAATTTGATGAGTTAATATAGTATTTTTTTTTAATATCTAGTTTAACGTATATAACAACGCGAAGGATCTATTGTTAATGTTTTCTATCATTCCATTGGAATTCTAAATTATTTTAACTGCCTAATGTGGACATAAGTATATATTATTTCTTCCTTTATATGTTTATTCATTAATCTTTTATTGTTTGAAACTCTGCTTAGTTCGCAGTCTTCCCTTTCATTATTAATCTCCATGATACAATAAAGCCCATCATATCGTTCACCTAACTTCTTTTTAATGTCTACATACAAAAGGTCTTTTCAACCTAATATAGACTAATTTTATCAAAAATTAGACCATTTACATAAAATAATGAAGAATTTCCTAATTGTATTTAAATTTTGTAATATATATAATTTTATTGGTTTTATTAATATTATTATAATTTTAATAAAGTATTTTTTAATATTAAAGAATTTATTAATTATTTTAGAAAATGAATGTTTTTATATGTCTAATATTGCAAAAAAAATTTCTAATGGAATTATATTGCTATTTATATTATTGAGAATCTTCAGGACCTTTTTAAATGTCTAGATAAAGAATGCATAATAAAAGTTTTCTAATTCCAGAAAGTCTTTTTTGTCGAATTATATAAATGACATTGAAAACAAAAAAACAAATAAAAAATGTATAATTTCGAGTCAATTAATGATTGATTGTATTAGATGAAAGTTTTCTTCTAAATTATATTTTAAAATGCAAATTCTTTGGATATTCCTACAAAAATTGATAATTTTAATCAATTTGTTTCGCGAAATTGCTCTATTAATAAACCGTACTTGGATATGCTTTCTTTTTAAGAAATTTTTGAATATTTATAATATCTTGTGGTATAGTGTTTTGTATTTTTATTAGTATTTTGATTTGTTTTTCAAATTTGTAAAAACAAATTAAGTAAAAGTCTTTAAAAATACAAGACGTTTTTCTTTTAGAAGATTTGTCAAAATATTAAAGATTTCTAGTGTTATGATTGTTTCTGAAAAAAAATAACGAGAAAAGAGACACTAGTCTAATGACTATATAGCTAATCGCGCCGCTACTTAATTTTTGCCGCAAAATTTTTACAATAAACAATTTTCAAAGGTATTTGATTAAACAGTTCTATAATACGCAAAAAGTTGGAAATCCAATAATTTAATTGTATATATATGTTTAAAGTATTTTTTATATGCAAACAAAATTTTTTATAATAATAATGTAATAGAGTAATAATAATGTCACAAAATTTTTTTTACAAATTTTTGTTGTTATATTTAATAAAATTATGTATTTAACTATGGTACCTAAAATATCTTCACAAAAATTTAGAAGCATTGAAAACCATGTTAGGAAATGAGCCAGATATTACGACATGTAAAGCTAAGAGAAACTTAGATTTTTTTAAAAATCTAATGAAGCTCTCAACTGTAAAACTATATTAAAAAAGTTTCGTAATAAAAAAGAAAAAGGAAATAAAGAAGATGAAAAAGTTATAGAAGATGTTAAATTATGTCCTAGCTCATCAAAAACTTGTAATTTGATCCTTTTCACTGTTGTGATATGTAGGACTTACATAGATGAATGTAATACAGAGAGAATAACAGAGCCATTATTGTTTATGAAGACAATAATTTAAATTTTCTAGCTAGAAATTGTCGGCGGTATATTTTTTGAACAAATTTGATAAAATTGAAACATTTTATTGCTCAGAATGCAGATCTATTGATAATAAAGAAAAAAACGATAAAGACTCTTTTAAAAATTGAAAATTCTGCATTATCACTTGTAAATTCACATGACAGCAGCTGCAGATCATTTAATCTTGGAAAATTTTTATTTAAAGACTTAGAAGTAAAAACTTGCAATAAAATAAAAGAAGGTTTAATTACACCAGGTGATGCTTATAAAGATTATTTATTGAAAATAAGTTCATTTTGTTCATTAAATGCAATATCGTATGAAAGTGTTGTTATAAATGCTAATTTTATTTCAAGAAAAACATTAATGGAAACGTTTAAAAAGCATAAAATCAAGAGAATTTTCGAAAATTTAAGAAAATCATGAATTAACATACTATGATAATTCAAAATGGATTTATCAAAATTTATTAAATTCTACAGAAAGCAATATTGATCAAAGTCAAAGTAATTTTTTATTTTTTGGTTCTTCGTTAATGCTTAATGCTATGGTTAGCAGTAGTGTAATATATGCTAATAGTATTTATGAAAAAGCACCAAAAGAACGGTCAGAGTTTTTAATTTTTCATGTTGTACCTTTAAATGGAGAATCTAAAAAAAACAATTGCAGTCTGTTATTTTTTACTAAAAAGACGTTTATTTAAAGCCTATTGTAATGCATTTCAATTTCTTAAAGAAAAACTTTTGGCTATAAATTCAAAATCAATTAATGATAAAACAACAATGTCAGAAAAATATATTGCTTTTTCAAAGCATGTAAAAGATGTTTGTTAACTGGAGACAAAAGCTATGTGTATTTCATTATATGAATAATAAATAAGAATTCTGAATCTCGACAATAAAATACGTTACAGTGATACTTGGTAGAACGTAATAAAAAATAAATTTATCATATATTTGTCTTACACTTAATATTTTATTGTATCTTTATGTTGTAATAAGTTTATGTCTTAGTTTTAAGGGCACATATTAAATAAAATTTTATTGATATTAGAAAAAATGCTAAAGAAAATTTTTTTTATTCTACAAAGAAAAAAGTTTATAATACTAGATTTGCTGTAAAATTTTATGATCAGGATAAGAAGTCACAATATTACTTAAATATTCTTTATAAAATCCCATTTTTTTGTGTTTGTGATATATTAAATGTTTGGAAAGATCTAAAAACAAAATTACAAATTCATTTTAATGCTGGAAAAAATTTTTCAGAATATTATAAAAATGAATGGATTAAAACTAATTTATCATCTTCTGTACCAATGTTATTTTGTAATTGTAGTTTTTCCGTACTACAAATCCAGCAGAACATGAATATTCCCAATTAAACAAAAAGTTTATTATTCCGTTCACATGGATCTTTTAATGGTTTTGCTAAGTCACTTAAAAAGTGGGATTTGCATAAAGCAACCCAATATTATCAATTAAGAAATAATAAAAATATTAGAAATATTTCTAAGAAGATAGATTTTTTTCTCTCTTTATTACTATGATAGGAATAATATTGAGTTTTGCTATAAATATTTAGAAAAAATTACTTTATTTTTACTTAGTTAGCTATTTATTCTTTATAAATATTTATAAATAATTAAATTATATAGATATTTCTATTTCAATGTTAATAAAAAATTACATTTTTTACTTTATAAATTTTGCGCGTTATTGCCGCGTGCGACATAAATTTTTGCAATAGACTAATATCCACCATCTCAAAATAACAAAAACAGACTCGCTTCTCATGTCACTGCTTTTTAAAAAAACTAAAAAATATTTGTTTAACTAATTCATTTTTTTACTATCAAATTTTTCTACCAAAATTTATTTTTAAAAAACTACAAAAATGATAAAAAATAATAGTTTATTAAGCTTTATAAGAAATCTAACAGGATTTCTTTTTTATAACAAATGTAATATATTTTTTATTATTAAACTTTCTCCTCTTAAATGCTGCTTTTATCTGTTCATTTCAAACTATTTTATTACTTCTGTTTATATTACAACGTCTTTACAAAACGTTCTAAAAATATGTAACATAAAACTATGTGCATATATTTAACTTATTAAAATATATTCTTTTATACTGGGATAAGTATTTAGAAATAGTAATCTTAGTTGATAATCCCATGTGACTTTATATTTTGGAAGAATAACACCATAAGTTATCCCATCAAGTCGTTGATAATTTCTATCTAAAGAAATTAAGCTATAGCCTTTAGAATTTTTAGATTGTGGACTTTTGACTAGTAAAACATCCATTTTAGGTATTAATTCATTCTTAAAATCGTATATAAATCTAACTTCATCTGGGTAAACTGGAACTTGTTCATTTTTGTCATTATTGGGGCCCGGTTTTACTAATTTAAGTACAAGTCGCAGCCTCGCTTCGCTCGTCGCTACTTGCCCGCAAGGCTCACATTTTTTTATGCATGACGTACTATGCTCGTCGCAGCTTTTTAGAAAAATTAAAAAAGTTTTTGTTATCATTAATTTATTGTTTTTACTATCAAAAATTAATTTTATTATTTTTTTATAAAATATAAAACATTCTAAATGAAATACAACATAAAAGTAACGTCTATATATTTAAAGTATTGAAACATATTACATTCTCATTCAACAGTCATGACGTCTGGCTAATTTTTTAATAGTTTTATTTGTGATGGTGGATTAAATGCCATATTTAGAACCCCTTCTTATACTACATTTCTAAGCTTCCCTCTTCTTGCAGTCTTTTGAGGATCAACCCATTTAACTTTAATATCATTAGCTGTTTTTACTCTGCTCAAAGCCGCATATAATTGGCCGTGAGAAAAAATTCCTGTTCTATTTATTAATAATCCAATTCTATCTAAAGTTTGACCTGAGACTTATTAATAGTCATGGAGTAGCCTAACCTTACCGGAAACGGATACCTTGTAAAGCTATTGGTTTTTTTATGTCTGATGGTTCAAGTTCTATTTGAGATATATAATATGTTTTTTCCCTCCCATCTGTAGATCTACATTTTAGAAGTTTATTCAATCCGTCTACAGAGTGAGATATTCCTTCATAAATTAATCGTGTACCATTACATAACCCATCTTTGATATTTAGATTTCTAAGGCACATTAGTATACATCCATTGAATAATTTCAATTCATGTAGAGGGTAACTACTTGGATTATAAGTATGAAGAAGTTCTGGTGTTATTTCTAAATCTTGTGCAATTATATCGTTATCAAAGTAGAGATTATCAGTTGAGTAATATGTTTCAACATTCTTAAAATACTTTTCTAGTATTAGTTTGTTTATACTTAATACAGTGTTATTTGTAGGTGACAGTATTGCAATATTTAAATTTACTTTGATACCGAACATTGTAGGACCGAAAATTTCTGTTATAAATTCTACTAAACTTTCCTCAAAAAGCATAGATTCTGGAATAGTGATTAATCTAATGCTATTCATTCTTCCATCGAGAGAATAAGCTTCTGCCGGATTATATCTGGTACCGTTTCCAATTTGTAGTAGGAATCGTGCAAATTTCTGTTGATTATTTTCAGTTCTCATGTTTTCATTTAAATATGATCTTTTCACCTGATTACCATGTGTGAATAAGTATGAATTTAAAATTGTGGATGCTTTAAGTTGTTCAGTCGTGGAATCTTTTATAATGAAGAGGCATTGACGAAAGTCTTCTCCTAAGACAAACATTTTTTCTCCGAATGGCTTGTATTTATCAAAATGAAGTATCATAGCTTAGTCTATGTACGTTAGTTGCTTTAAACTTAGCATAGACACTTCGTCTATGAAAATAACTTCACTTCTTCTTAATCTATGGCTTTCACAATCTGGTAATCTTCTAATGTTTCCTCTCTTTACTTCGAAGTCGGGGTCGTTGATATTTAAGGGAATTTTGAAAAGAGAATGTGCTGTTTGCCCGTTTTTAAGCAATAAGTCTGTAATGCCTGTTGATGCTATATTTTTATACAATTTACCTTCAGTTCTCAAATACGCAGCAAACATTTGATATAAAAATGTTTTTCCTGTCCCAGCTGGACCCTCAATCATCATTGCTCTACATTTTCTTATTGATCTTAATAAAATCTTGAATGTCTCAAAAGATTCTTTTTGTCCAGACGTTGCAGTACTGATGTATTGTTCTAATGCTCTTACATCATCTTCCACATTTTCACCTTCATAATCAATGATATCTTCATAAACAATTGCATGGAAAGGCAGATTTGATTTTCTAATGTCGTAACCGTTTATACTTAATATTACGTTTATTTTATACAATAGATGATTATACGCCTTTTTAACAGCAATAATTTCTGGAACAGGACCATTTGTATTTCTTCTATATATCTAGGTAAAAATAATTGATTCATATAATTTTTATGTTCATCAAACACTTTCAAATGGTCTTTAAAATTAGGTTAATAACAAATATATATTGCAAAAGCGTTTATAAATTCAGGTGGTGTTAACATATCTCTTAAATCATTAAAATACTCTTGTTCCAGTACTCCATTTTGTATTAAATTGAGATGCTGTGCTGCTGCTTCATATGTCGGGAATTGTATACCATTTATTGTCTTAAGATCATCGAATGATCTAACTCCTTTTTTGTGAATAAGAAGTATTCTCATTGCAAATAATTCAACATTTTTCTTTGATATTGCAATTATTCTTTCGATAGCCTTTCTTTTTTGTTTCCTTTTTATCCATGCACCTCTTTTATTACGAAGAATATCACTATCCTTGGGGTGGAGAGGATCCCACTTAAATTTAGTTGGAACATTTTCGTATGTCAAATCGAGAATTTCAGAATCTGGATTTGAACTGCAGTACTCCTCATTCATCAAATCAAAATAAGCCATTAATTTTGATTTACCCACGGTGTGTGTTGTTACTAAATGTTGAAATGCATCTGCGTCTGTGTTAAGTTCAGGTGCATTAAGAAAATTTCCTTCTTCTCTTAAAAATGGAATAGTATATTTACCATTTTGGCCGGGTTTTTCGTGGATGTATAGTACTTCTACTGTCACAGTATTTGCACAAATAGGGTACTCCATGATCTTCCATGCTGAATCCGATGATCCAATACAACGAACCTTTTGATATTCGGATATTTCATTCTTTTTCTCATCATTTAGTAACAGCTCTACATTAACTTTATTTGTTTCTCCATCCTTTACTAAATATTTGAATAGATAGTTTACGGCTAACACCTGATTAACTACTTCGATATTGATGTAGGCATCGAAGTATTTAAGCAGAAATTCATTGTAAGGTACGACAAAACTGTTGTTAACAACTCGATTATTTTTGAGGGTTATTTTCTCAGCAGTATTGTCTGTCCTTCGATAGCAAACTTTTCCTGTTTTACTATCTATATAGGTTTCGGGTACAAATGCTTTTGGAAAATCTTTTATGCATTTGTTTTTAGATGCACTCTAACAGAGACCTTTTTCCTTTAAAGTGAGGCAGTCATGGTGCAACATATGTCTGACAACCAAATCATGTAGTTCATGATCATGATTTTTGTCAGGTATTTCTGCAAATATAACGTTATTAATAGATTCAGCTGTTTTTTCAAAGTGATTCAGTCTAATAAGGATATGAATGTGAGGTAAACCTCTTTTCTGAAATTCTACAGAAAAGAATAAGTAAACCTTTTCCCCAAAGAGGCCATTATTAGCATATAAACTAATTCTTGCATCTTGTATCTAAATACACGATTGACAATATTCGGTCTGTGTATTGAATTGACATTTTTTCTTATCGAGTTTACAATTTCTGGCCACTTCGGATTGCATGTGAAAGTGATGAATAAGTGAGGCTTACCATACTTTCGTTGCACTGCCAAAGCATTTTGTTCCTTGAATTTATACCATTTTGCACCTCCAGTTAATGATTTTAACAATTTAATTGCAGTGTAATCGTCTTTATTGAGATCAACCATATCATCTTCATTGTCGTCTTCGTATCCTTCATCATAAACATTGTCCAAGTAATTTCCATAAATTTTAGATAATTTAGATAATTCATTTCTGTCTTTATTAATTTTTCTTGCGAATTCAACAATATCATTTTCTATTCTTACAATAGAATCGCAAAGATATTGTTGAAAGACTCCTTGTGATAGTAGAAAAATTGTTATATCAGGTCTAACAAATAAATTAAACCGCGTGAATTCTTTTCTACTTGGATAAGTATTTGGGAATAATAATCTTTGTTGATAACCCCATGTAATTTCGCCTCTTGGAAGAAGAACACCTTACGTTAGACCATCAAGTCGTTGATGGTTTCTATCCAAAGAAATTAGGCTATAATCTTTAGAATTTCTAGATTGTGGCCTTTTGAATAGTAAAACATCCATTCTAGATGTTACTCTATCCTTAGAATCGTATATAAACCCAATTTTATCTGGATAAACTTGAACTTGCTCATTTTTGTCATCATTGGGGCCCGGTTTTACTAATCTAAGTATAAAAAATTTTTTTCAAACTCCTCACTTTCTTTATTTTCTTTTAAAATATCAATGAATCTCCTGTAACATTTTGCAATAAGTTGCTTAGGCATAAATGTTCTAATAAGTCCAATTGATATTCGACGATTGTAGTTTCGTTTATATTTTTTCTAACATTAGCTGCAAGCGTATTATGGCCAGATTGTGGTACATTCATCGCCTCATATTCTTCTGAACCAATCATAAAGTATTGGTTATTTTTTATATTTCTTTCTTCTAAGTTTTCGATAATTCTCGCATCAAAGTTTTATGTACTATAAGCTTTACCTTGTAGTATAACTGGCTGAATTCTACGATTATTAATACTTCCAAGTCTACGATGTGTGAAATTAAACTGTCCATAACATAAGAAACTGCTTAATTAATTGATCTAATGTTTCGTAAAAATACTTTTTCTTCGTATGTACTACAGTCGTAAAAAGGTCTTAATTCATCTAGAAAATCTTTTGTCATTAAGAACGAATTGTCAAAAGTTCCTTTTCTGCAACATTTATTTCCCACCTTTTCTCCGTAATAGTATAAAGCATTACAAAATTTACATTTCTCACCATCATAAATGGACTCAAAATTACGTGCCTCAATTTTTATGTTTTTCGTAGAATCAAGATTTTACTTATATGGGTAATTATATATGAAACATCCTACACATACAACAAATGTTCCTGCTATTATAAATAATTTATTTTTGACGACAATACTGCTTCACTAACCCATAGCTACTCCTTTGAAAACTGTATTAATGAATCCTAACAAAGTATGAGTAAAATGTTCAAAAATTCCATTTCATCTTCCTTAGAAACCCGAAGTACGTTTCAAACATCAATGAAGCTTTGGAACGATCTGGTTGCAGAATAATGATAATTATAGTGATCTTCGTCCGAGAACATAAATATATTCATTTTTAGTAGAACTGGTAACATTTTGTAGCAAATATCATCAATATTGTGCGTAGAATAACTTTTTTTTTAATTCCTGGTACATCCTGACAATATAGTAATTGTCGTATTCTATTTCATAAGCTGCAACATCTCTTCTTCCCAAATATCCTCTTATTTTCTCATTTGGTGAACTATTTTCTTTAAAATGTTGTATTCTTTCATTCCTATATTGCATAAGTCATCCTAAAGATTGAAACCAACTCATTTACTCTCATTTTGATAATCTATAAAACTTTGACTAAATCACTTTCATTATTATTTAGCTTCTTTTGCGTTAATTCATAAAAATAGTGAGATATATTCTTTTAATCCAATTCTGGTTTGGGATCTCTTTTAAAACCTACTGGTCTAAAGAAATTAAATACATTGAAACCACTGTCTGAATTGGTAGTTTTTTCAAAAATGTCAGTACTTTCTGAAAAACTTTTGTGAAGTAGATAACATTAAATTCCCAATATTAAGGCTGCTTTACTAAGTTTTTTTTGATGAACGATATTTATTAGTTCTAAATATGATTTTTTAATACTTCTTATATTTTTTTTGTTCTTTCGGTCCCAATGGTGATCTATTTGTATGTCGATATATATATCGTGATTGAATCTGTTGTATTTTTATTGCTGGGAACACATTTAGAATGGTCAAAATGAAGGAAATCAAAATAACCAAGTAAGAATATTTCGTCATCACTATCAACAGTCTTCATCGGCATCATAACATATTTTCTAAAAGCGAATAGAATTTTTATTCAGCTTGTACATGTATCATTCTTCCTGTGATAAAAAATGGCATTCTTAAACTCTAAATTCCATGGGTTTGTTTTATTTGTGTTGCATAGATGAGATAATAATAAATTAAAATTGTCATATTCGAAACTGTTATTACAATTAAAGAATATTTAATCATCATGTTGTAATTGAGTAAAATTAAAATAATTAAAGATTGGAATTTAAATTCAATATTTAAAAAATATTATTGCCAGAATCACCATTAAAATTAACAGTCATTTAAAAAATCTTCAACTATTTTTGTAATTGTATATTTTAATGAATCTGGATCTACAAACAACTTCCATTAGTATAATTATTATTAAATGTATGATAAAATTACAACTAATTGTAAAGTATTTAAAATTTAAAAAAAAAGAAGTATTTGCATATTCTTTAAAATTGAAATCCGAATTGACAAATATGTTTAGTGGAATGTTATATGCTGTATTATAAGTATCAATTTTTTTCTTGTATTACTAATATATCACTTTAATTATGTTTAAAAAGATTTCATAATAAATTATATATTTTATTCAAATTTAAAAATTGATTTTTGAACATAATTAACATATTGGCATTACTTATCCTATTATTATATCCAATGGATTTATGAATTGTACAAAAAGGTTGAGAATAATTTTATTTATTTTGATGTATTCTTATTTCTGATTATATTAAAAAATATTTACATTAGCTTTTGAATATATACACTTTATTTTTATATGATTCCAAGTATCACTTTTTCAAGTGACAAAATTTTTAAAAAATAATATCATTACTCAAAATACATTCGTCGTAAAACAAATTTGTGTAATAACTATGTACACATTTTTCATGCATATCTATGGTCTATGCATTACTAATAATTTTGTCTATATTTTATGCAACCTTATTTAAAACAAATGATTAGCGGTTATTTTAAAAAGATATTATATTTTAGTTTTAAATTACTTGTTATTTTCAATATATTTCTTATCTTTTTCAATAAGATTATGTCAAGATAGCATAAAAAAACAGTTAAATTAGATTATACATAAAGAATTATTATTGAGTTCTTTCATTATATGTATTTAAATATACATGTTGTTACTCTTTGCTTGAACATATAAAAATACTATATCATCTGTAATATACTTAAAATATTCAATAAAAAGCATTATTTTTTTCACTATTTTTTATCAGTCAAACGAAAAATATTAACCTTAATTTTTCGTGTAGATAACAAATCAAAAATATAAATGGCAATGAAATATTTAAATTATTTAAATCATATGAACATTTATAGATAAAATAATATATGTTCTTTTTAGTTTCCTTTCTTGATATTATATTTTGTTAGATATAAAATGTTACTATCATCGAATAAAAACGTACATAGAAAAACATTCAACAACTGATTTAGATAAACATTCTATTAACATTAACCAATTCTATTTAATTATGGTTTGTAAGTTGCTTTAAATTTTTATATTATTTTGTCGTACTGTTTTAGAACTTATCTGCTTTTTATCTAGATAAACAATTTTTTATATCATTCTAAAATGGATATCCAAACTACCTTGGATCCATGAAGATACAAATAGAATTCAAACTCAATTACGAATATTAAACTGTTAACATTTTTCTGAAGCAAAATTAATCACATATGTTGAAAAATCATATGTTGACGTATTTGAACTAGTCAAAATTTTGTGGCATTATTCACAAATTTGGCAAATATACCTGCTAAAATCATTTATATAATATTCAGTTCTATTGCGTTGTAAAATTTGTTTTTGCAATATAGATTATTGAAAACTTGAAAAGTACTTTAATTTCTTACTTATGTTTTTTTTTAATTAAGAATGCAAAAATCGGTATTATTTTGCTAAAAAAAGCAACTTTAACGTTTATCAAATCTTATAAGATTACTTTTAGCTTCATCAAAAGCAACTAAAAAACCACTGTCACATATATTAAATTGTTAATGTTAATAGGTTTGCTAAAATTTGTCAAATCAAAACCATCTTCCTCATCACAGTCTATCAAAATAAGGATTTCTTACTTAATAATGATTATATTTCAAGCATTTTTTAAACATTATCATAAATTTGTAAAACGTTATGGTTAACTGATTCATTACCTTTCATGTTATCACTCTTAGTATTGGTGAAGATATTTTGTTCATAAATTAATTAACGATATAAATAGGTTTTTATAAACGCACAACATTAAAATTTATAAATGTTTTTTTAGTAAAAAATATTTTAATTTTAAGCAAAATATTAGGTCGAAACAAAAGTTCTGTCTCATTTTTTATAGAAACTTTAAACCTCTATAATTTTTATAGGAAAATTATCTAATTTATAATATATTATTTTATGTCATCTACAATTTCTACTAATTTAGTAAGCACTTTATCGGTTCTAGATCTGAAGAACTACTTAATTTTTTTGAAAAAAGTTTTAAAAAATAAATATTTAGTTTATTATCTTTACTGGAGCTTTTACAATTCAAAAGGTTATGTGTAAACAAAATGGATAGTAGTCAGATGGAGACACAACTGGAAAGTATGTTAAGTTAAGGAGAACTTCAAAGGTTAAGTTATTAGATTTTTTTCTAGTACCAGATGTCATATTTTGTCATAGTAAAAACAACCTTTGTTACCATTTTTTAAATCTTGTTGTTTAATTTTAACCACATATCTCATTAAAGGTCGTTCAGCTTTTAAGTAGATAAATTTCAATAAATCTCAATTAAAAACAAAAAATCTATAAATATTTTCCGTCTTCATGATTCATCTCTCAATTCTGAAACTTTAAAACAATATTTGTAATGTGTTAACATCTACTATACCTCTTTTAAACAAACTTTTAGTAGTTTCAGTTCTCCCACAATTTAATTATAAATAAAAATATAAAGTAATCAAAATGACTTCAAACTTCATCTATGCTTTAGCAAAAGAAAATGAAGCACAGATAGTATGGCAAATTGTGATTCTTTAAATTATAAAGTGAAAAATGTTACTACTTAATTATTACAATAACTCAACTTTTTTTTTACTTGTTATCATACTTTTTTGTGATGTAAAAAGATAGTAAAAAAAGCAACAAAACCTATATAACAATTTAATATATGTTAAAACAAGTCATCAAAAAAAGTTTTTTTTACTACTAGATTCTTGTTTTCTTTTACTACTAATTTTATTACTTACAATAGAATGATAAAATAATAAAAAATTTTGTTTAAAAAATATCAAACTACTAAAAGTAAAGGGAAGGAATTTAAATAAAATGCTTATATACGAACTACTTTTTAAAAGCTTAAAAATTAAAGCTAAGGGGAAAAACAATCAAAAGAAGGTGAATTAGTATATAAAAAATAACGTAAAGTAAAAATTTATTTAAGTATAAATCATTAAATGAAGATCAACTTGTCTACGTACAATTACTAAATAGTTAAATAGTCAATAGCAACAGTATGTCAATTGTATAAGAAACAATTAATTGTTATCTTTTAACAATTTTATTTATGTTCACAGTATAAAGATAATTATACAAAAGTTTTTATTTTCATGAGTGGGAAAATACTTAAAATGTTTTTTGCTTTTACAAAATAGAAAATTTTTTTTATAGAGAAAGAAATAGTCAATTACTATATTTAAATAAACGTGCGTTTAACAAACGTTATAAATGAGGATAAAGAAAAAAATTTTAAATGACATTGAAACACACGCATTACTTTATCGTAAATTTTATAATAAACTGTAGACTTATTGACTTTATAAATACACGTAATAACTTCTAATTACTTATGTGATTTAATTTTGACATTTATAAAATCTTA
This sequence comes from Strongyloides papillosus, assembly GCA_005656395.1. Taxonomy (NCBI): domain Eukaryota; kingdom Metazoa; phylum Nematoda; class Chromadorea; order Rhabditida; family Strongyloididae; genus Strongyloides; species Strongyloides papillosus. Next base: position 1,312,089 of record SRSI01000078.1, on the reverse strand, counting down.
AAGCGAAATTGAATCTGACAACTGTACAAATTTTTAAAATTTTTGTCTCTTGAAAAAGAGATACATGGAATTAATTTTTTTATACATTCTTATTAACGTAACTAAAAAAAACTTAATTTACATTAATAATCAAAGAATTTATTTCATTTAATAAATATATTTAAACATTTTTAATTTACATTTGCGTGAAACATAAAATATTAGCTTACTGACCACCAAATAAATGTGAAAAATTGAAGAACCGGATAGAAAATTAACGTTTATTAAATAACATTTTGTAAATATAAGAAGAACGACCAATTTATAAAAAAAATATTAAAGTCTTTATAATTAAACAAAAAGACACGTTAACATCATTCGAAGATTTTTGTCCTAGTTATTCTCTGAATTCAATAAAAGTTTAGAATTTTTTGATGTTTTTTCTTTTGTGTTGGATTTTCGTTTTTGTTACATGTTTTTTTTAATATCGTAAACATTTTGAATAACGTGATTTTTGAATAATATAATTTGTAACGTCTCTCGCTTAATATTATAAATGCTTATCTTTTCGAACACTCAAAAAAATAATTTACGACAAAAATCGTAATGTAAAGCATGTGTCGTAATGGGAGTCAAAAAGTTGTAAATTACAACATTTGCAGTATATTACGACATATTATACAGCAATGTGTCTTCAAAAAACAAGCATTGTCTTTATATAAGACAAGTTGTATTAAATTGGAAAATTGTTTTGTATTATTTTATTAGTAACATTTAATAAACTTTTATATTTATTATGTCTAAAATTATTTGTTCAATTTGTGGCTCAAAATCCATATTATTTAACAATATTCCTGAATTTAAAGAACATGTACATACAATTCATAAGTGTGGTGGAGTAACAATAGGAAAACTAAGCTTCAGATGTGTTCAATCCTTTTATAGAACACTAACATCAGATAACTGTAATTGTAAGAATACTGGAATATTTACTTTTACAAGTATTCTTCGTCATTATCAAAAAATGCATAATTTTGGTTCGCCTGAAAATAATCCGTTGCATGAAGTTATCAGTAATACTAATGAAATTAGTATAAACAATGATGAAAATTTGTATGATACTGAAAATACTAGTATGGATGTCGATGAAATGAATGCAAATATCGAAGAAGCGACAAACGAAATTTTAAATGATTTAATTTCAACATCAGGATCTGCTATTGAATTTGCTAGAATTCAAGCAACATATGATTTTTTAATAAAATCATTAAATGTTCTTAAGAAAGTAACGAAATGTGGCTTTATTGATGAATTTCAAAAAGTTTTGGAACCCATTTCTACGCAATATAAAAGGGAGCAATATCTTATGAAAAAGAAAGTTTTTATTAAACCAATAGTGAGATATGCAGTTGGTGATAACTTATATCCATATCATTGCTTTTCAATGAGGGAGAGGCTTGTTTCTTTTTTGTCAAATAAATATGTTCAGAAACAATTAGTTTTAAAAATGCCTAAGAGAACACAAGCTAGAAAGTACAGTTGTTTAGATGGAAATAGAGCTAAGAACATTATTGATAGAAGCAAAAAAACAATTTTTTTAAATGTTTTTCAAGATGCAATGTCACCAAGAGGAATATGTAGTGTTTCTAAAGGTAGCTTCACGATGATCTATTTGCGTTTAGCAAATTTAGACCCAATATATGGATCTCAATTAAATTCTATTAGAATGATATGTACAGCTAATTCAAAAATATGGAAAGGAACAAAATTTCGTTACCCTCTTAAGCTAATTGTATCAGAAATGAATGATCTTATTGATAATGGTATTAATATTTGTGTGGATGGCAATATGGAGAATTTTGCTGTTAGATTTTTAACATTTAGTTCAGACAATCTTGAATTAAATCAGGCAATGGGTTTTTTCACTGATTTTGCTTCAAGAAATACTGATACTTGTCGCTTATGTGAAACAACAAATACAAATTTTAAAAATGTTTTTAGTGAAAAGGATTGCATACTAAGAAATGAATTGAGAGAATCTGTATTGAATGAAATTCATGGTTACAATACTCTCGTACCTTATCTCGATGTTTGCCATGATATATTGCTTGGTGTGGTACCTAACTTTATAAAAATATTTTTCTCAAGATTGGTATTTTACTATAAAAATTTAAAACTAAAACCTGAACCAACAAAGGGATATAATTCATTGCAAACTCTTTATTCTAATTTAAAATATGGCAACTTTCAAAAGCCTAATAAGATAGGAAAAATATTTAGAAATTACAAGGATACAAAGCTCTTTCAATCTGCAATGCAATCTTACTCCCTTCTTATATTTTTACCAATGGTTTTAAATAAACTGAAGAATTCATGTGATCCGATTGAACAAATATTAGAATTTGAAGAAGATGAAAGAATCTTAACTAATGTTATCAGATTAACATATCTTACAATGAGTTCATCAATACATGATGTTGAAATTAAGAAAATTGAAGATGAATTGGTACCTTCAATAATAAAATACTTTAGAGATAAAGAAGATTTGAAACCAAAAACACATAACATGGTTCATTTAGGACGTGCATTTCGTGAATTAGGACCATTGAAAAATATATCAGCTTTTAGAGGTGAAGCTTTTCATGTGCTATGTCGAAATGATGTATTAAGGTCTAAGAATAAAGTAGAGGAAGCAAAAACAATAGCAAGAAAAAATGCATATCGTGAATGTAAAATGAAATTACAAGATTATGGTGCATCAGCAATAAAAAAGTATATTCCTGGTAAAGATGATATCATATACTTAGAAAAAAATGGAAATTCTTATGGCTACAATGTTATAAAAGTAATTGATTCGGATGCTACTAAAGTTCACGGTTTTAAGTTATCATTAAAACATTGTTATGGCTCATTGTTTTATTTCTCTATAACAGAAGAAGAAGATTTTTATGATTGTTCAACAATACTGTCAACTGAATGCGAATATCATATATACAAGGAAAAAAATTGTAGTAATTATAATTCTGATTTATTAGTAATTTTTAATTCATATATTTGTTTGTAAAATATCGTTAAAGTTTCCTTAATGGTAAAGTTTATAAATTTTTTTGCATGTGTCTTGAAATGAAATGGTATAACAATTAAGATAGTTTTATGTTGTTACTTTCCCACTAAACATTATCTCTCATAGCTACTTTTTCTTAATCATACAATGTAATGTGTAAAAGCTTTATAACAATACCTAAGTTAAGGTGTTATTATTCCAGCCAGATTTTTCTCTCGTTAAACTTTTCTAATTTAATGTTTCATAATTTATAGATTTTTACAATTTATACTAACTATGAGTGCCTGTTCTGCTGCAGCTTCTATAAAGTTAGAAAACAACATCAACTATGAAGATTTGTTAAATAAAATTAAGAACAAATCAACACTTTATCCTAAAGATATATCAAAGCTTAATTGTCTTTTATGTGAGGCTATTTTTTATGTTGCAGGAGTTTGCAAATTATCTTTAATCAAGGACACGGTTACAATTTTTTTCCAAAAATATGATATCAATCTTAGCATTGAACATTTTACATCTTCACAAGGTAACTTTATCTAATAATATATTATACTATGCTTATATACTCCTGTTGTTAAATCCTTTATTTTTTTTACTCATGCTTTATCTATATATTTTACATATTCATTATATTTGTTAATTATATTATTATACATTATTAAGATTTTAAAACATCTATTTTTTACTATTTGAATAACTAATTCTAATTATTGTTTCTAGGTGAACTTTATAAGAAGTTGAGGTCAAAATGTTCAAATATTAAAAGACCTAAAAGGGATCAAGATGTAGATAGTCAAGAAGAAGAAGCAGTTGATGAAGATGCTGCTATTAAAAGTGGATTTGAGAAAGCCTATGAAGCTTTTGGTGGTGATATAATACAAATAATTGAGTAAGATATTAAAAACAATTTTAATACTTTTTTTAGACCAATAATAAATGACCATGGAAAATACTTGGTGGAAAGAAAGAAAAACAAATTTCTTCTAAATGGGAAGAAAGTGTCCGGTGTTGACACTTTGTTTGATCTTTATAAGATGTTAAATGAAGGTCAAGAGCACGATGAGTACGAATACAGTGTAATAATGAAGTACAGCATGTCAGACTTGAAAGTAGAAAAAAATATAGGTATGCACTTGAAGAAAAAAATTAATCAGATGAAAACTTTCTACAGTCAATTTTATTAAAATATTATTTTATATTTTTTTTGTAATTTTTGTACATTTTTTATCTTAATAATTTATATATGTAATTTTTATTATCAATATTTAGTTAAAGCTTAAAATAAAGTTAATTACTAGTTGATTATTATTCAAAAATTAACAAAAATATATAATATTATAATACAAGATTGTCTTATATTACGACAAATTTGTAAAACGTCTATTTGTCGTTATTTACAGACAAAAAATGGTATAAACTACATTATGTCGTAATATACGACAATTTTGTCAAAAAGCAAAAAATTTGACAAATTGTATTCACATTACGACAAATTTTTTTTTGAGTGAATATTATTTACAGTTAATTTTATTGCGATTATTTGATGTTATAAATATAAATAAATTTTATATATTCTGTAATAGTGTTGTATCGGAGCTTTGCTTCAATACACCTATTATAAGACAATCGAGGACATTGCATGTTGAAGAATATATAAAGGAACGATCAACAACCTTTCATGAAATATATAACTATCACATTGCATATTATTTTCACTCTTATACTTATTGTATCTATTCTTGTTATACCTAATAAATCGTTTGACACTTTATCACTTTCTAACTTAACGTCTTCTGGTGTCTGCGATCTCTTGGAAGATTCCCAGATCCGCGAGAACAACAATTCTTGCAACTACCCACTGATATTACTCTATAAATAAAGCATTTATCGTCTTTTTCTTCACTCTAAAATGTTACTTTGATAAAATGTTATAATATTGTTTCTAACTTCATTACATGGAGGTTCCACACGAACTATTTAATCGTAGATATTTTTCTATAATATAAAATAATTATGTAGTTCTAACATTTTTATTTAGAGCAAAGTACAAATAAAAAAAATTAAATACAATTATTACAGAACTGGTGCACATAATTCAAAACTTTAATAGTACAAACTAAGGATCATCACGATTATCTCCAACCTGAAAAAACATTGGCCGAACAATTTAATCACAATTTTTACATCCCACAGGTGCCATCTCCAAATTCAGGTAATGGAAGACGTAGGGGGCGCATTACAAAGACAAAAATTAGTGAAAATTCAACAAAAGTCACATTCATTCAGACATTCAGTCAGTCATCCAGTAAAGTTGCAGACTATCCTCCTCGTCAGTAAGTTTTACATTACTAATTAAACTAAATTAGTAATTATTCGTATAAAGATACACCAACTTTATACTCTAATCTGCATCTACGAAATACACCAATTAGTAGATATCCACATAAAGAGATACCATCTTTATAATTTAGAACCCATTTACTAGATATACCAACTAGTAAATATACTTTGCTGCACAACGATAACACCAATCGTTGTTTGATATTCTAGTACACCAATAAAATATCCAATTCCACTTTAGCCCACCATAGCTAAAGTATTCAATTGCCGCATCGTCTGGAACACCACTAGAACGATTGAATATTCCCAACAACTAATACGTACAAGAAACTATTTTTACACCAAAAATAGTTTTTTAAACACCTTATATACACATAAGATATATATAAATACTAATATAACTTAAAAGTTATATCACTAAAGTACCATAGAGTACATAACAAAAACATTTTTTAAATAAAAACATATACCAAAAACAATAAAAAGTTATAAATATCCATACATTGGACAAATAAACTACCATAAATAAATAAAAATTTTATTTTATATAAACAAATCACATTTGATCTTTGATAATTAATATAAAATCAACCTTATAATGGCATCCACCAATATTCATAACAACGCTGTTGACCCAACAGCACCACCAGCTGGAGAAGTAATATCCCCAGCCACAATGACCAACTTCGAAGCGATCTTTAAGATCAGAGTACTCTAATGGAAGGAGGAGCAAAGATTGCTCACAATTGGCAGAATTGCAACCCCAGATGAAAAAGAAAACCTCATCAAAACCCAGAAAGCGGAATTAAAAAATTTGTTACGCCTTTGTAACATTCCATCTACTCGAAAAGTACTTCTTCCAATCATATGGGATACCAAAGAAACCGATCCAATAGAGAAAGAATTAGACAACACAGTACTTCGTCACCTTGAAAAGGACAAATCATCAAATCTTTCAAAAGAGGCTCTGATGTCGATTTCCACAAAAACCTTGCTATCATAGCAGGCATAGACTATGCTCACGACATAGCTGACGAACAATGTAGTAAAATGATTAACAATTTCATTCCCGTTGATAGTATAAGTCACAGAATTTTAATTGCCAAAATAAGGCTAGTGTAAATTGGACCAATAGATTTATAACTCCAAACAAAAGGTGTAAACTTGTTGTTGGAACTGTTGGGAATATTGATTCACGAGTAAACTGGCGCTAAGAGTCATCTAAAGGATTACGATCATGCATTATTTTTATCTAGAAAAACGAAAAAATGTAATAAATGAATCAATCTTTTTGGATATAACAAAAAACATAAATTATATGCAAATGACATATGAATTACACTAAATTCTGCACGTGTATTCAATTAAATAAAATGTAAATGATCTAAATTATTACAAAGAAAAATAATTTCCAAGACATCCAAGCGAGCACAACTAAAAATAAGGATAACACTATTGCCCGGAAGAATAATTAATATGCAAAAAAAATTTAGAAATTACAAAATATAATAGAATCTATTTAATCTAAGGAGGATGTAACCGATTATAAAATTATATTATATAAGATGTATCTTTTTTATTAATTTTTTCATTACATATATTATTTTAATAAAATGTTTCTTTAATATTTACAAGGTTTCGATGCAATGATATTCTCGCAGCTATTGTATATCATTTCATATATATCTATAACAAGTCTAAACATTCAATAATTGAGATGGAACCAGCAGAATTACTTCTAAACACATGAGATTTATTTGTTGATGGTGTACCCATCTATAATGGATACACGTATATAGTACTCCTATACCGAGCAGGTGGAAAAAAGGTTGGAAAGGAACATTTAAGATGTCACACTCGTATTATAGAACATAGATATTGGGTATTAAAGAAAGTAATGTTCAGAAAGAACGACAAGATATCCCATAAAAACCAACCTACATAGGAAGGTCCTTATAAAGTTATCTAAAAACTGTATAAAGACAAATATGAGATTAAAAAATACGTTGAAACAGCAAATAATTTTTAATAATAATAGATAAAGGAAAGGGAACTAGTTTTAAAAAATATGTATACAAATATGCTCCTTAAAAAAATGGCATAAGTGAGATATTAGTAGATTAAAAAGATTGTTGTTATGAAATACTAAATCCATATAATTTAAATTTGAAATAAATTGTAATTTATATTTTATATAAATAAATTTTGTTATTTTAATATTTTTTTCAAACTCGCTTGTTAATTTTAATAAAGTCGCAGATAATAACAGCAAAACGATAAGATTTTGCCATGTTTCCACTGCTAGCAATAATGATAGATAGGTAATATTTAGAATTTTATCATACTTTATAGAAATAGTACAATAATTAAATAATATCACAAATACCAAGGTATTGGTTAGGAATACATGTACATAGAAAGTAATTATAAAGAGTAATATAAGTGAGGAAATGAAGACAATAAGTTAAATTAAATCTTATTTATATGCTTGATCATAATATAGTCAGGTATGGGTTTGGTAACGTAACAAAATTTATCTTAACAGTAATAGAAACGTTACATGCATATTTAATCGTTTCACTTAATGAAAAAACAAAAATAATTAAACTAGACAATCTTTTTAAAAAATACATGGAGACATGTTAAAGAAAGCACTTAAAGATAAAGTGACTAAAGGAAATACATATTAATCTTATAACAAAAGATAAAATAAAACACGAAGTTTTAAAACAACCTTAAAAAACATAAATAAAACTGAACAAGTAAAATAAAATTTTTATTTCAAAAAAGGATAGCGACAACAATTTTAGCGACGAATAAAACCCAGAAATTTAATGCTTCTACAGAAACCACACGACTTTTTTTGACTTTAGTAAATTTCTTCTGGACTTCAGCTGGTAAATTGATGATTTCAAATTTTCCAAAGCTTGATGAACATCGAGCGAGAACAATTCCTCGTCTTCTAGTAAAACACTGTTTTACACACTATGTTGTTTCCTCTGTCGAATACTTTGATCCTTGCCGCAGCGACGTTTTTTTAAACTTAAAAAAATATCTATTTGAAGCTAATAAAAGTTTATGAAACTCTTACAGGGCATTGTTTATGCTGTGTAGAGGTAGATTATTTTAAAAAAATTTTTAAAATTTCGATTTTTGGAAAATTTTTTTTGAAGCCTTATATCTCGAAATTATAACAGATGACCTTATATGAAACTTATATATTCTGAAAGTCCTTAATTTCCTCTACAAGAATATACTAATATCATATCAAAGTTTCTGTCCAGTTTTTAGATAATTAGTTTTAAAGTTAATTACCCATGTTTTTTCAATATTTTTGATATTAAAAGACAATTTTTAAAATCATTAGAACTTGAAAATTCTTTAAATACATATTATAGGCTATGTAAATAAGTTTAAAGTAAAGAAAAATTCCTTAAATGATTAATTTATATTGAAAAAAAATTTAACTTTCACTTTTAAAAAAATGATAAAATACTTTGGATTTAGCATTGGAAAACTTCTTAAGGTGCTAAAGAATTATTTTTTACATAGAAAATCTAAATATTATTATATGATTTTGAGGTATAGTAGAGCACATTTGAGATGTGTTCAAGTATAGCATGAAATACCTTATTTGGAAAGAAATAATAAAAATATATATAGTTAAAGCTTGATCTGATTGTAATATACAAATATCAGCTCAAAAAATTTCATATTTAGAAGTTTTAAAATGTTTTTCTCTAAAAATTATTACTTAAAATATTTGACTAAAACAATCATTTATAGATAGTATTTTGCAGTAACCTTATTATTTTAAATATACTATAAAATGTAATCTATGTAAAAACAATTTTTAAGTTCTAATAATTTTAAAAATTGTCTTTAAATTACAAAAATATTGAAAAAACATGGATAATTAATTTAAAGCTAATTATCTAAAAACTGGATAGAAACTTTGATATGATATTAGTATATTCTTGTAGGGGAGATCAAGAGCTTTCAGAATATATAGGTTTCATATAAGATCATCTGTTATAATTTTGAGATATAAGGCTTCAAAAACAAATTTCCATTTTTGAAAATTTTAAAAATTTTTTTAAATAATCTACCTCTACACAGCATAAACAATGCTCTGTAAGAGTTTCATAAACTTTTATTAGCTTCAAATAGGTATTTTACAAGTTTAGAAAAACGTCGCTGCGGCAGGGGTCAAAGTATTCGACCAAGGATTTAATACTAAACAACATAGTGTGTTTAATATAACACCAAGAGCTCTAGTAGCAAGCTTTATATTATAGCGACCAGAAAAAATAATAATAATTTGAGATGTAAAAACATTCCCATATTTCTTCTTCACTAATTTCTCATAATGGCATTCAACAAATATGCATAACTTCGTTATGCAATTTAAGATGTTTAAGACTGTCAAAGTTCCCATAGTTTGTGACATAATTGCAGAAACAGTTACAATCATAAAGTGTAAATAAACAAGTCAAGTTACATATTTTTTTCTTTAAAAGAACAACTGCATAACTAGGGAAAACAAAGACTCTCTAGCAAATATCCACTAAACTCACTTGACAGAAATTCAAAATTAAAATGTTTAAAACTAGGGACAGAAATCTTTACAGGAAAACAATGGAACCAAATCCATTGATACAACATGTTACAGTTGATGCTCCAACATTGTGCATCGATTGTAAAATACGCTTAACATTGTTTAGTGATCTTGAGAACTCCATAATCAATATAGTTAAGAAATTCAGTCTTTACAGCTTTTGCAACGGTAGAACGAATCTCAAGCGATAAGTGACTCTTATTTTGTTTTTCAGTAACTTTTAATTCTTCATCTCTTCTCTTAAAAAATAACTTTTTGACATCATGAATCTCATTTACGTATGAAAAAAGTTTTAAACATAAATATCGTTATCTGAAGCCCACAAAGTTTTTTTAAGCATAGTATCAACTTTTTAACTAGACTCCGTAAGACTAAAATACTCTCCAAAGTAAATTCTCTTTATCTTAAGTATCTCACATGCATTTTAACAGGATCAGTAAGGAGATCATCTTCATTATCACCAAAAGCTTTTGAATTCTTGACATTAGAAAAGGGCAAATCCTTCTGTTTATATTAGTTGTTAGTTCCGCCATAATAAACCTTTGGTTGAAAAGTTAAATTGATATCAAATACTTTTTACTTTTATATTGTTATTTTGCTAAGGAGAAAGTATACAATTAGTAAAACAACAATATTTTACGATACTAGAAATTAAAAACTTTAAAAAAGTATATTTAGCAAAACTTGAAAGTCTAGACTTGAAAGCAAAAATTGAATTAATTATAAATATCTAAAAATTTAAACAGAGTATATCATCTTTAACAAAAAAATCGCACATAAATAACATTATAATCACAAAATGAAACAATAACTTTAAATAAAACTTTATTACTAGTAATAAAAATTATATATACAAAAATAAATAAATATATTATACAATATTTAAAAGAAAATTTTATATATATATAAATATAACATAATACATATACGTTATGTTCTGAAAAACAAAACACTAAACTTCTCGGATTAAGAAATATACTGAATTGAACAATATATAAATTAACCAAATAATTTTCTACACTATCTTAAAAAAGTTATGAAATAAAATATGAGTACTTATAAATTCAAATAACTACCATATGGTCAGCGAATTTCTCCGTTTTTGATGACAGTTTGTTTACCTACTTTCCGTTTGCAAGTACTTTCTATATAGAATAATTTTATGTCTTCAAAAACGCAGAAATTCGCCGGTCACCCGGTATTCATATTATAATGAAATCATTGATAAGAACCTAAACAAGAAAATAAGTCTCAATAAAGAAAAAGGATTTAAAATTATTCAAAATTAACAACGGCATTTATTAAAAATAACTATTATTAGAAAACAAAATAACAATAACCATGGGGGAAAAGAATTATCAATAACATCCATAAACTACTACCAACAAAGCTTCATCTTCATGATTAATATGCTGGCGAAACATTTGTGTATAATTTTAAATAACTGATAAAGTCTATATCGCGACGAGCTGTCTGAGATGGTCCCTAAAACGATGATTGAGAATGTTTTTGTTGAGGTATTTTCTTTTGTTCAGGAGATATCAAGACTTTCTCTTCCTTCTTCTCTTCTTTTCCTTGCTCTGGATTAGAAGCAAGTTCGAATAAGTTTCTTCCTTTCCTGTAATGCCCATAATCAGAATGTGAAAAAGGATCACTAAAACAAAAGAAAATATTTGTAATAATAAAGAATAACAAAATGTCAAACCTAATGAAATTAACAGCCAATATAAATACTAAAAAACCTACCAAATAGTCAGTTGGTGTCACGGAGATGTTGGTGAAACCTCACACTTACAACGTATACCACACCGCTGTTAGTTTTGGAAGTCTACGGCAGTAACCGTTAATACCCTGAAAATATAGAAATCAAAAAATATTTTTCATTATTATAAGAAAAATAAAAGGGACACCAAAAGCACTAACCTTCAACAAAATGATACTTAAGCAACTTATATTCAAAAAGAGTGTAATTAAAAACATACATTACAATAAAACAATATTTCCAACATCCAATCAATAAAACAAATAAATTCGTCAAATCTAAGAGGGGTGTAACAAGCCCTCCAGCAGTACCTATAAATATTTGTGAATTTAAACATATTTAGTCATTATTTTGTATTCACTTATCTCTCATAAAGTAAAATGTTTCTTTAATGTTTACAATTACACTTTAATTTTGCCATGTTTGCTTAATCTAATAAATATATTATTTTAAATTCTTATTATTTGTTTACAATTGGCCTGTCTTGTTTTTATCATTTCTCGACCAAGTCGCTTGGTTTTCACATCATTGATATTAATTTCTATTGTTGGTACTAATTTTGTTTTCGTATGTCATTTATTATTTGAGCATACAAAAAGTAGTTCCTGTTACTTCTTACAAAGCAGTAGTATTTTAAAGAACTAGTGCATTAAATTTTTGAATTAATTGATTTAATTGTTCATTTATATGATATAAGTTAATCTAAATTTTTAAAAATAATTTCTTTAAATATGTTTGTATTATTACAAAAAATATATCTTCAGTTCTATTGGTAATACTTTATTTTGTCTTAAATTATTGTAAAGTTATTTTTTTTGGATTGGTTTTAAAACTATCTGCAATAAAATTAGTATAATTAATATATTAGAAATTTTTTTATAATAAATACAGGGTTATTTTGTAATATGTCGCTAATATTTCAAAATATATATTTTTGCAATATACCGCAATTGTTTAGAAATATATATCAAGTATATTAAAATATATCGCAAATATTTCTTAATATATCCTCAACTTTTTCCAATATATTTAATAAAAAAATAAAATAATTGCAATAAAAAAATTTAAATAAATGGTATTCCAGAAAATATTTGATCCAAAAATATCCGCATATGTTCATAGTAGTTAGGAAATTGAAGTTCATGTTTCATTGTTTCGATCACTTGTCCCACTCTTAAAATAATTTGATTTTTTAGTTATTACTCGCTTTTATGGTAAACAATAACGAGCTTTAAAATTACGAAAATCTTTCATAATTAGATTCAGAGCAGGATAATGTGCTGGCAAAAATTGATAGCGTTAACCTTTTGTTTAGGACATTTTTAATGATAAAACTTATCATTATCTTTGATAATCGTACGAATACTATATTTACCATTATTAAACTAGTAAAAAATTAATCAAGAAACTTAACAAAATGTTGAGAAATTACTGCTTTCAACAGTCATTGAATATATATTAATAAATATTAAGTATATATTTGTGAATAATGATGATATATTTTAATATAACGAGGGTATATTTTTAAATAAAAACGACATATTTTTAAATATTTGTGATATATTTCCAAATAACCCTGTAATATAAAGTAACAACTTATACTCAATGAATGTTTTTAATGATGTTAGAGTAGATGTTTTATTTGTACTGTTTAATAAGTTAAATGTACAAGGCTTCTTATTTTGCAATTTATCACCAATTTTATTTATAAAATTATTCTTTCTTTATGACAAATCTAAGTAAACATTTTAAATAAAATATCGAAAATTTAAATTTTTACTTATATGCTGTAAAAAATGAATATTTGGAAGTATGCATATTATTCCTTTTTCAATTAGACTAGTTTACAAATTAATCAATTTTCAATTTACTCAGCTTTTCATTCAAACCTGCCACTTTAAGACAAGTATCTGCACTTAAATTGGCTATTCATAGCCACTTAGTCAAAAAGCAGCTCTAGCGTTTTGCTGCACTCGTATACCAGTACCGGTTTGTAACACAAATATATTTATCACACGAGGAGTATCATAATAAAACTGATATATTCTCTCAGAATCATGAAGATCTTACAATTTTCCCATCTAACCATGTAGTTAATTTGTGTCGGATCCATTGAAATAGCCGTTTTAATAGCAGCTTCAACTCAAGCTTCAATTCACACTAATTTCTTTTTAAATGAGGCTAGTTTAAATGCTTCCAGAATTTTTAACATTCTAGGAGTAAACAATTGTGGTTTGTTAAGAACAAGTAGACATGAGATCTGACCCGGGTCGAGCCTTGAAAATGAATCGATCCCTGACCAATTTTTAAGGGTCGATCCCAAATTTTAGTGTCGGTTTTATACTATTCACTGACAACTTTGAAAAATTCATCTGTTAATGAAATAATAATCATCTTTACCATGTTAAAAACATTAGTTCTGAAATTAATATTGGATATTTTGGAGTTCAGTAAAGTTATCAGACCTAATTTACATAGTCAATTATCAGAAATTAAGAATAATAAAGTCAACTAACATCAAATCTCAGAGTTCAACACTATTATATATTAGGAATTGTCGACGAACTAGTTTAACTACTAAGAATTTGAACAATTTATTAGTTTTAAGGGGTCATTTATAATTTATATATTGTAATATTTTTATTAATAGGAAATTTTCTTTAATTATAATAAAATTATGTTTTTTACAGGGGTATATGCTACTAGTTTAACGGGTCGATTTTAAAAAGCGACCCTTAACCGACCGACTCCAGGTCGAAAAATTTACCGATCCGCCCATGTCTAAGAACAACAATGCCTATGCACTCACTTAAATTTTCATTTTCCTTTTTACTCAAACGTTTAATCAATATTTATAAAATATTCACAGAGTATTTAATTTGTTTCATCTGGCACATATGTATAAGCATCGTTTTTCAATTTCCTTTTTTGTAACAATTGGAGGTGGTTTAAAAAACTATAATGTGAAATGTAGAAACACATTATAAACCAATTTTCACAAAAAGCAATAAAGTACATAAAGAATTTCATTACAGCAAACGATATATGAAGATCAATAAAAATAAGAAAACTCATTTAATGCCAGACTTTCCAATAACCAATAAAACATTTCAGTCTCCAAGTCACATCTAAAAGCCAATATAAAAGAGAATTTTTTTGACGGCATAGCCAGTCTAGAAATTTAACATCTATCATGTTATAACATTTATAATACAAATGGTAAACTAGAAATAATATCTCTGAAATTTCTTATAGTATAGGTATTGTATCTTTCACTTCTCTAGTCAATCATATTAGGTTGAGGAATAAATAATGGCGCAGATTTTTTATGAAACTTTCTATTGTAAAAATTTAAATAAATACAAAATACGTCGGTGTTTCGGATGTATTAGAAATCGCGCTACTATATGCATTATTATGCGCCACTTCAAAAAAATTCAAGCAAAAATTTTTTTTAATAAATAAAAAAATATAAACATTATAGTAATTAATTAATTAAATAATATTCCAATGCATATTCCATATTTTTTCTTTTTCCTTACACTTAAAATTTTTTTTGTGTTGCAAGTATGTAATATACAGACTTTGTTAACTTTTAGTGGATAATATTACAAAGTCTGTATATATCAGACATTTCACCAAAATTACATACTCATTTTGCATAATGAAACAAGTATGTGTTTATATATTTTATCAATTACAACATTATTTTTCGAGCATTTTTTTAGCATAGGCAAGAAAATAATAAATACTATATAATATAAACCATATTTTATTAAGTAGACAAAACAATACATTTTTATTTAAAAAAGTTAAAAATAAGTAAAAATTATAGATTTAATTTTAAAAAATTACTCATCAATTTTAAAACATCCGTATTTCATAAAAATTCTGTTTTCAAGTGTTTTATTGAATTTTAATGGCTTCTCCTCCAAACTTTGACTTGTTTCATTAGATTCATGAATTATATTGTATTTAATTTTTTTATATTTTGAACAGGAGTTGACATATTCCTGTAATGTAAAAAGAACACTGTTGTTTTTGTACCTTAACAACAAATAATTTAAAAAATCTTTTTTTTGAAAACTTCATTCCCATGTAATCAAATTTAATATTTGCAATTGCTGGTTCATCATTTTGATTATACTGAACTTCCAAGATTAACATAATATTGACGCGTGATTAAAGTTCAGAATCGCAGTAGTCCTTTCCTTTTACCAATAGATACGCCAATACATTTTTACACGTTACATTATTTAACAATTTTTATCATTTACCACAACTGCTTCTGTACTTTTCCTCTTCCGTGATTTGTTGAAGAACTTGTTTGTCAACTTTCTTACGCTTGAAATAAAGATGTAGCGATTGTAGTACTTCATTCTCATACATTATCTAAATATTAAAAAAAATTTAAAATTAATAATTATTAATAAAAATTTAAATAGTTCAAAAAATTGATGACATAATTATGACAAAAAAATATATTTTAAGTAGCGCGTATATATATAAATTATGAAATTTCGTAAAACTTACTTATCATCATATATAAAAATTGGGATAGTACATAACAGTCCAAAATATTGGAAGTTTATGTAACAAATCTACCAATGTCTTTTTAATAGCTTATACTATAAAAAATTGTAAAAGCAGTTCTCTTAAATAAAAAAATTGTAAAAGCAGTTCTCTTAAATAAAAAATTTGTTAAAAATAAGTTTACTTATAATATAGATGAAATATTAATGTATGATTGTTGTGTATGGTAGTAGATTTAAATTATGTCTTGATAATCCCTAGAAATGTTAATCACAGAAATGAAGATGAGTAAAATAAAAAAAGTTTAAAAAAATATATAAATACTTCTAATCTTTTTACATTTAAAGTAATAATTTATATGTAATATTACTTTTTTATAAAGTGTTACTAGTCTGTAATTTAACAATTTTTTCTCCAAATTACAGATTATCATCTGCTAAATGACATAATTTCTGTAAAATTACAAAGAATTTGTCTGTAAAATGCCATTTTATTAGTAATTTCAAAAAACGTCTGTATATTACATACTTGTAACATTAAAAAATTTTTGGGTGAAACATTCTCTTTTTTGATGTTTTTAACATATGTTGTATACAGTCTATCAATAGATTCATATCTTATAACGCATGATTTTTCCGTTGTCAGAAAATATTGCTGAAGATGCTTGTGTAACGAAAGAATGTAAACTGAAATGGTAAAAGTAGTTATTTTCTTTAATAACAGCACTAGAATACCTGTCACAAGTTCAATTACTACAGCTACAAGATTTAAAAAACTTTACAAAATCTTTTTAAAGATTAATAATTTAACCATCATATTTATTTCTTTTTAGATATCTATGTGCATCATCTATTATGTTAAAATCGAGAGTATATCTGTTATTAAATATCTAGTCATTTCTAGTCGAATGGTCTATGAGAAGATAGCTTTTAAAAGATGAACTAGCTGTAACCGCAGTTTTCCATTTCTCATAGTGTTGTTTAATTTTAAATGAATAAAATCTAAGTTAGACGCATCCAATGTACATACCGGTTTTATAAGTGCATAAATTATAACACCAGCAAACATCACTAAGCATTTATGTTCCTCCTTGTAGAAATACAGTTACAGATGCTTGATTAAACAAAGCTCTTAAAAATAATCGATTTTTTGAAATCGAAGTTAATTCATTATTAGTAATTATATAATCTATATTTTATTCTTTAATAATAACACCGTCTCTATTAATATAAGAATTTAATGTGCAAATTTTAAAAATATCATAATCTGCATTACTAATTCTATCATTTATTTCGAAATTTTTATACAATGAATTAATATTTTTTAACTATTTTAAAGCTTTTAAATGCGATTAATGTCTACTTAAAGTCTTCTAATAATATTCATATATTTAATGTTTGACGACAAGATGAAAACCGTTTTTTTTGATTAAACATAAAAGAATTTGGTTAAACTTTAGAATAGTGAACGCATTTTTCCACCACGAAAATTTTTACCTGTATTAGGAAAACATATAATTATGTCATTTTAGTATGTTATATTTTATTTTTATTATGTTATATTATAATTTTGTTTATTATTATTAAGTTAAATTGTTGTTAATGTATATTATTTTTATTTAATTATTTTACTGTTTTAAGCATTTTTTTTATATTTTCCGGTACTGTTAATATATTTTATTATACTTTTTTTTAGTTTTGTTAAATTCTACCATTAGATTCAGTAACCTGTCAGCGAATAAGTCCTTGATTCCTATCCCACGAAGTGATAAAATTAAGTGTTGTTTAGAAATTTTATTTAGGAAGTTTTATTAAAAATTTTTATTTAAAAAATTTATAATTTTCTTTTTTTATTTTCTGGTGAAGAAATTACACTTTCTTTAGTTTCTGAATCAGACTCTGACTCCACAGAGCCTATGCAGTCGAAATTGTCGTCTAATTCTCTACCAATATCATCACCATCGAGCCATCTTATATTTTTAGGGCCCAGATAAGCCCTTCAAATTCCTTTCCTTTATTTATTCTTTTCCAGATGAAGCCCCACAATAAATCGTCAATCATTTTCTTGTATCTATTTCTTGGAGGAATCGTCTGCTTCATACTATTCCACGTCTCTTCTGTAGTATTGGTGTAGACTCCAGTTTTATGGTCTTTGAAGTTCTTTTTGTTGTTAACCTTTTTATGCACGTACCCATGGTCTTTCAATTTGCTGTATTCTTTCCAACAATCAGTATAGATGATGCTTCCCTTAGCTACGTGTTTAGTGATGATGTCAATCAAGGTTTCATCATCTTTTCTGTTCGCCACTCTAGCAAATATTTTTCTCTAGGGAGTTAATTTGACACCATCAACGACCCATGCACATGTAACTGGATGGCTTCTGTGATGTTTATTCTTACCAAACTTGGACTCATCAATTTTCACAACGACATTATGGCCTCCAATTGTGACGTCTGAGAGATCAACTGCATCTGCAAGTAGCTGCTTTGTATATTTATTGAACGAAAAAGCAGTAGAAGTCGAAATCTCCAGCTGATCTAATATAATCTCTTGCGTATTTTTGGTTATGAACATGTACAAGAACATAAACACAGTATTCAACTCCAATTTCATCTGACCGAATAACGTTTTCGCCCTTGTTGAAACTCTTCTTCTACACTTTCTAGCACCACAGCGAAAGTTTTGGCTAGATCTCCCCATCTTTCTCTCACAGAACTACAGAGTTAGTGGAAAAGTTTCTATTTCAGAAGGAAACTTTCAGCTGACTCTGGAGTGCCAAAAAGAAAGCTCCGAAGAGTCTTGGAATATCACTTGAATTTGCTATTTGCAAGTCTTAAGAATCCAGGAATTTTTATAAAGAAATTTTAAAAAAAAAACATATTTTTAAATTATATTTCTATTGATTTTTAAGTTATTTATGGTAATTTTGGTTTTTTTTGGAAATTTGTTTATTTAAGGAGATTTTTGTTATTTATGACGACTTTTGCTATTTATGCTAAAATCTGAATTTTTATGTCGGATATTGCTGTGTTTTTTTTAAAAAATTGGATCATTTAAGAATCGAAAAAAAGTAAACTTGAAATAATTTTTTTTACTTTTTTAGAAGTTTAAAAGACTTAATATTAAATAATTTATTCAAAAAAATTATTAATTTTTATTTTTACGTACTTAATTATGCGAATAAAACGCGTCCACTATTCTAAAGAAAATCCTATATGATATATTACCAAGATATAAATTGTTTCAATAAACTGTTAAAGATACAGTTTTAATTATTTATTTCTTAAATGGTAATCGCACTTTGAATAACATATTATAAACTTATTTTTATTATTAAAATCACCAAGAAATGAATGTATTATAAGTCATTATAAATAATGTAGATTTTCGTTTTTTGTATGCCAGACAATTACAAATATCTTAAGCAATATCAGCGAAATTGAATATATCTTTTCCAAAGGATTCGAAAGTCAGTAAATTATTAATAAATTTTTCAACTAGTCTTTTCTTTCTGGTTTTAGCATCTCTAATTTTTCAAAAGCTCATTTTTTTAAATTTACTATTTCTGCTTTAAATTATACTTTTTTAATTTTTCTTTCAAAAATACGTGGTAAAAAAATATTATCCGCAGCCATCTCATTTCTTTATTTTCTAGTTCTTTCTGTTACACTTTTAGCAATTTTTTTACTTTTACTTTTATAGATCTTGATTTTCTTGATCGTTCTGTTTTTGCTAGTGCTTTAGAAATCTCCTGATTTTGTACTTTATTAGAAAGTAATCTCATCATTTTTATTCATTATAGTTGATCAGAATTATATACAACCGTTTTTCTTTTACACAACGAATACCTTTGATTTGGTTTTCTCGAAATGAATTATTGTTAATAGTAACAATTTTTTTTGTTTGCTATATTAGATGCATCGTTAGCATAAGCAGCATGTTCGACATCGGATAGTCTGACAAAGACTTTTAAAATTTTAAATATATATTTTTCGTCGAATGACTTTGCGAGGAATCCTTGACTGAAACGCCAGAAATCCTTGCATTGTTTCTGAATTTACTAATCTTTATCACAGACTTAATTGCTGATAAATTAGTGCTTAAAATGACAGCATTATTTATCTTGAAATTGGCACTATAAGAAATAGTGGCAGTATTAGAGCCAATAAATTTATTATAATTAAAACCTACAGTATCATTCGTTATAATTTTTAGTTAAAGTTAAAATATAAGATTTAAGGCAAAAATGTAAGTTAACAGAATAAAATCATTAAGTATAAGATAGTTTTTAACTATTATTGAAAAATATCTGATGTAATAAACTGAATAAAATTAGTTTTTTTTTAAATTTTTACGAAAAAAAATTGGAGTTATTTATCTTTAAATTTAGAAAATTAAGAAAGTTTTAAGAAATTTGTAATATTATTGTTTTCAACATCCTCAATTTGGTTTTTTTCTGTTTAAGCAGGGCAGCAATGTAGTAGTTGTGAAACATAATAGATAATTACTTGTAGTTTTGCAGCATAATAATTAGTTCTTCAGGTTGTTTAATATAAATAGTAGCTGTTTGTCGTAATATGCCATAAAAAGTGTCTTCGTGTGGTTGTGTAGCATAAGAGATAGTTTCTTTTATTATACTTTTAAAATTGACGCTTTTCTTAATATCTCGATTTCTTTATTTATTATCGTTTTATCGTTTTTAGAGAGTCCCATTTTTCCAAATAGTCAGTATCAATACTTTTTATTCTATTAGCATTTTCACGTGAAATTAAAAAAATTAGTGTATTTATTAAAATTCTTTTGAAACCAAACGCAAGTATAAAACTTATCGATATAAGTCATATTTGAATAATCTAATTGTTTGCCGCTGTCTTGTGTATTTTAGTTGTTGAACACAATTATTAGCAAATTCCAAAAAAAAAAAATTACTACCAAATCCATATATAGATTCAATAGTTGAAACTTCTTTGATGACTTACTATTACCTTTTTTAATAATTTCAAAAATAAACTACTTGTGGCTGTGTAGCATTATAGATAGTATCTTGGGATAGCTGCATTTAATGTAGGTAAAAAATGATAAACGTGTAGAAATTTTTCCAACTTCGTCTTTACAATTCCAATCTCCGTTGAGTTTAAAAACATCAACTGTTGACATACATATATATTAAATTTCTATGTGTGATGAATTTATTAATAAACATCAATCGATCATTAATTTATGAAAAATGCAAATTTTTGATCTTTTGGCTTTATTTTTCTCCCTTTCGGAGAATTTGTTTCAAAACTTTTTAGATTATAATAGTTCATGTTCAAACCTACCTTCATGCAAAATTTCAGAAAAAAAAGCTAACATTGATTTTTTTGTTTCTTGTATGTTCAACGACTCATTACAAATGTGTATACAAATAATGCTTTTGAACAAAATCTTTAATAGTGATTTTACGTCTCTTATTGATCAAATTGAATAGTTAAATTTGTGTTTGAATATTACGTAATAAAAAAGAATAAAAAACAACTATAATAAAAATTTAGAATGATGAAAATTAATTCCCGGTTTAAGATTACATCTAAGGTATAGATAAAAAAACTGCATGTTAATTGCACAGAGTATATACAATTTATTTTAAATATGTTTACTCGTACTAATCGGGAATAAGCTATAATTTTATACAGCTTAATTACAGTTAAGAAAATATTAAGCAAACTTTCCATGGTATGAGATTATTCTAATAATTTTATTGTAGTAAAATTTATAATTAAAAATGTTTTGTGTTTTTACTCTGTTGATATGTTTAAAATATAATTTCAACAATTTATTGCTTTATTATTATATCGTTGCACTAACAATCATATTGTGAGTTTAGTTATCACATGTGACCTTTTAAACTTCACACATACTACTTGTGATCAAGAAGTAGTAAGACTTTTCAATTTAAAACTTCTGGGTTTATCCAAATGCATAATTATTTTTTTTATGTGGCACAACTTTTATTGATATCTGTGTAAAATTTTATGACAGGAGCATCAGTTGTTAATGAGTTACGCTTGTTGACGTTTGCCTTCTAAAGTCCATTCTTCGATTTTTAACATGATTGAAAAATTTCAGCGAAAAAGTTGCATTAAATTTTTAATCAAAAATGCCACTCATATCGTTCTATCACCGCCTTGTTCACCTGATTTGGCTCCGACTGACTTCTGGTTGTTCCCGAAACTCAAAAAATCACTTCGTTGTCATCGTTTTGACTTGATCGATGAGATAAAAACGGCGTCGAAAAAGGCGCTCAAGGCCATCCCGGAAATCGAGTATAACAAATGTTTCGAAGATTGAAAGAAGCGTTGGTATAAATGTATAGGTGCCGAAGAAGAGTACTTTGAAGGAGATGAAATAAATTTTGAAAAATAATATACTGTTTTGTTTTATTTGAAAAATCTTACTACTTTTTGATCAAGTAGTATTTCTGCTATATTTGTAACATTGTTTTACTTTTTTTTTATTAATTTCTTGACGCTTATAGCATATATCTATTTAGTAAATTTTATTTTTTGTTATAGATATTCCGTAATAGTATAAAAATATAAAATGATCAAAAAGGTACAACATTATAATAATAGTAATAAAATGTTGTAATGTGTAAAATTATGAAAAGGTTATAATGCAAAGTTTTTATACCATAAAAAAAACTATTACAATATTACGACGGTGCGACTGGATCTTTTGGCATAATAACCATAGTAATAATACTAGATATTAAAAATCTAAAAACGTATTCCCAGACAATCAAAATGTCAAAACAAAAAGACATTCGTTTAAAAATCCCATAATACATAATTGCACATACAATATATATTATATAATTAAGGATAATTTTAGTGATAATTAATTATTTGTATTCTAGGGTTTATTAAGGTGTTTTATATTTATTGTGATTGTACTAGAAGTGGAATTCCACTAAAGGAACTGTAAGTGAAATTAATGGTTCTGATAAGTTATAATTGTTTAGGTGGGTTTTATTCATTTATGTGTCGGTATTGGTATTATATATGGATATTGATATATGTATGAATATTGTTAATTCAATTAAATTGTTGTATTTTGGCCGTGTTTCTAAAGTTGTATTAAATAAAGTGATAAACTATTCATAAGAGGTGTACGCATAAAATTTAAAATAAATTTCCCCAAGATGGCATTCCATTTTTTTCTCCAAGACAGACAGTGGATCCTTTTAAAATACCGTTTTGCTCTCTATTTATTGCTGATTTTATTTCGTTTTGTATCATCATCACTATTAATATAACTATTTACAAAATTTCAACATTTAGCAATTTGCTTTATGTCAATTTTTTATTTAAAGGTTTCTTCATGGCAAAAGTTTACATATGATTTTTTCATTCTCTTTCTACAAAACTTTCTACTAAACTATCTGAATTAAGTGAATCTTTATTTATTACATATTGCAAATTTGACAATTCTTAAGCCGTATATTTGAATCAACCATTAAGTTTTTACCTTGCTATATTAGTTTTTACTCTATTGTAACTAACGTCAACACATGATTTAAATTTGTTATACCTTTTTACAAAGTCAAGTTTTTCTTCTTGTTATAATAAGTTAGCATTTTACTTACTAATTAAAATTGAAACAATTTTTTTAGTTTACGCATATGCGAGGTTATCGAGCTATCGCTATCAAGATAGTTAAAAGTGGCTCGGGGTACACTCAGCTAAAATATTTTTACCGTTTGGTAAAGTGTAATTTTGTGTATGTACATACAAATTTAATTTAATTTGAATTAGTGATACATGATAAATTAAATGTTAAAATTATGATTATTACTTCAAGTTTTAGAAAAAAAAAGAGGGAAAATATCTTAAAAATGTATGATTTATAATGATTGTGATCAAAAATTACAATTAAGTATACAATCAACTTTAGAATGTTTTTTTCTTATAGAAAAGTTTTTACTCAATAAAGAAGTCCACCAATTACTTTAATGCAAAATACCTTTTATTTAACTAAAAGATGTTCTCATTATTGTACTTTTAGTCATTTTTATTAAATTTGTTTACCGTAAAATTAAATTACGGTTACACTTTACCAAACGGTAAAAATATTTTAGGTGAGTGTCCTATGAGCCTTAAAAGTTGTTGACTTTCCAGTTCTTTTAACATAATGTTTGTTCCCTGAGAAACAGTTTTACGATTATTTCCGATGGTTTCAATTAGAGAAGCGAATAAGAGATATACTAGCCGGATTTCCACTTATACGTTTTTCCATGTAAGACAACTTAAGTTCAAACGTGACACCAAAATCGATTTGATTTTATTTTTGAAAAACTTAACCTTTCTGTTAATGTACAAATAAATGTATTTTAAGACGATAGTAAGTTTTATTTAAATATTACAAATATAATGGTATAATATGCAAAAATTAAGATTTTATGTATTGTTCTGAAAAGACGATGGCAACAAAAAATTTAATGAAAACGAGCTTGTTACTTTCCTAGAAATTTATGTAATACTTAAAGATAAATTTAACAATATTTCACTTAAAAAATCAAAGGTATTTCAATACTTAAAGTTAAAATATAACATTCCAACAGTGATTGTAACGACTACTATCACGATACGTGATAAAACCTTTGGAAAATAATAGGCCGAAGAGTATGAAAGGAATTGTTTTCATCTAACCGCCAGTCTTATATTTTACAAAAAGTCACTTGCTTGAAAATAAATCAATTAACTTTTATATTTTAACTGTAATATTGTATTGGTTAAGCCCAAATTAAACAATAAAATTTTTACTTTAAGAAACTGAAGGAAAATAAAATTAGTGAAATAGGTTAAAAAAATTTTAAAACAAATCAATCTTTTAGTGTGCTTTTTACTTTCGAAAGAAAATGTTTATATAGTGAAAAGCGAACGATTTAATTCAAGTTAAATTTAGTAAGGAATTAAGGTGGTTTTATTTCTATAAAAAATAACTGTTCAGATAACATATTTATGTTTATTTGTGAACGTTGACGAAATCAAAAGTAAGAAATGTTGGTAATAAAATGAAATCACTTAAACTAATAAGAATAGGAACAAAAGTTATATATAGAAAATTTTTTTTATCAAAATAAATACGCAAATAGACGCGAAAATATTTCATTTATGAAATGTTTTTCTCTTTCATCATAAATTCAATTGTGTTCTTTAATTACATCTACTCAATATTAACGTGAATGTCATTATGAAATAACAAATTTTTATAACAACAATAATTTAAAACATTAAAATTTCATTAAACACAAAAATTTAATAGATAAAAGAATGTTCATTAACAATATAAAAAAGAAATAATTTTAAAAGATTTTAGATATGAGATTAACTTTCTACAATATCAAATCATATGCATTTCATTGAGATAGTATTTTTTTTATTTAATGGGAATTGATAAAATTTTTTGGTTTAAAAATAGTACCATTTTAACATCAATTAGAATTTACGTTCAAGTTTTTAGAAAATCATACAGTTTTACCTGTAAAAAAGTTTTATGTGTACTGTTATATTTTTATAACTAAAGGAAACTGTTATCTATAACTTTTTATATGTGAAATAAGCATTATAAAATTTTTTGAAATAAGTATAAAAAAATTATCTTTGATAAAGTAGTACCAATGTTAATGGTATTAAATAAAATATTTGCAGAAGCATGATTTAAATATCGTTCATGTTTATTGCATTATAAAAACCAATTTATAGAAAATGTAGAAAATTCAGATATGATTATCATTTAAATACAAAAAAAGAATGAGTTCGTGTGCATCTTTAGAAAAAAAAATTAATCTTACTTTAAGACTTCCTAAATAACTTTCCTATTTTAAGAGTAGTAATATAAAAGATTTTATATTGAAAGTGTTTTTTTTGTTTTCGAAAAATGTTCACCGAATGATTTCTTTTACTTTTGTAGAGAGTGGTTATATCAAAAGACTGGTTTATAAGAATTCAATCAGTTTGCTGTTTATAATGAAATAATAAAAATTTCAAATGTTTTTGAAATGTGAGACGCAGTAGTAAGAAGGTCAAGGGTTTTTAGAAAAAAAATACGTTTGCATTCATTTTTCTCGTAAGTCAAAAAATATGATTTTTATTGTTTTACAAGTTTTATTCAATAAAATTATGGTGAATATGATAGTGATAAAAATCTTATGAAATTGTTTGAATACGATGATATAATGCCTAGTAAAGAAACTTTTCTATTACATGTAGATGATTATTAAAAGTCTAAAGAAATAAGTAGAATCTAAGTTTCTATTTGATATTTTATTAAATTATTAAACATATTAGCATAATTGAAAGACTAAAATACATAAACTTAAATACTTCAATTTCTTTGACATACTCATACGTTTTGTTAAAAATACTAACTTATGCTGAAATAAGACAAGGAGATACTCCCAGTCCAACTCTATTTAACTTTCTGTTAAGTAAAATAATTAGAAAACTTGGTTGGGATGGAAATAACTATCATGAAGGTATTAACATAAATGGATCGAAACTTGTTTATAATGCATATGCGGATAATATCGCTCTTTTCTGTAAGCCTGGTAGAATGAAAAAAATGTTAAATCAACTTAAAAATACTGCCATCTTCATTGGTCTTCACATAAATTTTGAAAAGACAGTATATGTCCACTTGTCCTACACACAAAATCTAAACATGTCTTTTCGACCGAAAATGCTCAGAATGCTACAAAATGCAGGTGATGTTAAAATAACCGACCATCCGAAATGAGGTAGGCGACAGGCTACATTCTACCCCATTTTACATCTACATTCTAAGTCATTTTTTATGCTATTGTTGTACACATCTTCCATATATATTTTTAGATCATTTTGTGTATACGTTGAACTTTGTTTTGCATATACATTTCTACTTCGTTTTGTATATGCAAAATGAGATAGAATGTACATGCAAAATGAGCTAGAATGTGTTTGCAAAACGTGTAAAAATCTAGGCCCCGAAATACTATATAATATAGCTCTTTTTTATATAAATCGTATTGGTCTAAAAGACATGTTTAGGTTTTGTGTGTAATGAAAATATTTCTTCAATAAAACAAACTGATTATTTTGTTTTTCTTAGTCATACTTTAAATATCAATGGTTACTTCATAAAGGAACTAGCAAATAGGAAGAGAAAGACTTGGCTAGTTTTTCATAAGTTGAAAGATATTTCTAAACATTTTACATTTATAAAAAATGGAAAACTTTATTCTAAATTTATCTGCCCCTGCCTTACATATCCTTCACCCTGCTAATCTCTAACGAAAAAAGAAATTCAAGGACTAAGATCAACTGAAACAAGTATACTTAGACGTCCCCTTGTTAAATGTAAACCTATTGGCAATGCTCCTGAACATCTGAGGATTCATAACATAAAACTTTATCAATTTCAGTGACACTTATCTCTACATATATAGCTAAAAATAAATTGAAATATATTGGACATTTCTCAAGACTCAAAGACAATAACTGGGTTTACAAACTTCTCTTCTTAAACTGCTATAAAAAGATACCAGTTGGTCGTCCTCTTTGCAGATATCTCGAACCAATTACTAAACATTTTAAAGATGGTTGATGCCATATAGCTCTAGATAGGCATAAGTGGAATAATCTTGACCCTCATGATAAAAAATTATTGTATTCTGATTAATGATTAATAAATAAATAAATAAAGTATTCTTATTACCAGCAAATTCAAATTATTAATAATTAAAACATATTTATTTATACGTTTTTTAGGTTTTATATCATGGCTAGAAATATTTTAAGTAATGCAGTCATTATTCAACTTTATTTTAGATGACTTTCAAAATAAAGTTTTATAAGTTTTAAAATATTCTTACATTTCTAAAATATTTTTTAGTTGAATATCAAACGATTATTGAAAAAGGTTTTATACTTCTTAAAAGAACTTATAGCCCGTTTTCCAATTTCTATCATATGCTTTTTTTAAAACTAAGAGAAAAATTCAAAACTAACGAGCATTTTTACCAATACAGAATAGCTGCAAAATTCGGAGATTATCGTATAGCTACAAGAATTCTAAATGCAAAATTACCATAAATCGCAAAACGTTTAGAAAACCGAGTAAGAAATTTTGACGAGTCAGTTTAAAGAAATATCAAAATATATATTTTATGTCAAGGCCTAAAACTCAAGTGTAAAAATAGCTTTTTAAAAAATACATTAAAATAATTCTACTTAAATGGCTCAGAAAGAAGAAGATATTTTGTTGAGTACAGTAAAAAAAATTTTTGGGGCGCACAATTAATTAATTGGAATAAAAATAGGAAATATTATTTCTGGCAATCTTTGTGACCACAATCAAATGAGTGAAAATTTGACTAGACTTGCAAAAGAGCTTTTAGATAATCATTGTTATTAATCTACTAATTTTTTAACGAATTGTGTGCTTCATAGTATGTAGTAAATTTCTTTTGTTAAAAGTAAATTTCCGTATAACATAAAATTATATATTCTAAATTTTATTGTTTATTTTCTTGTTTAGAGATAAAAATTATAATTTTAATGTTTGTTCACAATAATAACTTTTAAAGCATAATAAATAACTTATAGTGGTATCATGACTTTGACTTTATATCTAAATATAACATTAATATTTTATTTTGCTATGTTTTATGTAAAATTACTAAAATTTTTATTTTCTTTTTATATTATTAATAAATTAATACTAATAAAATATTTTAGAAATTCGCTTTGCTATTATGGTTATCGCTCGCTGTGGCAAACATATATTTCCATGTCTAATTTGCTTAAAGAAATTTTAACCTAAGTAAGTTTTAACAATAAATCAAATGTTTTTTAGAATAAATACGATCATTAAGTTATATTTTTTTTATATTTTAACAGTTTATTATTTAGTTAAGCGATCAAAAATTACTTACAAAAGTACATTTCTTAAAGATGTATATTTGAAAGATTAAAGATTAAAACAGTGACTCATCACATCCATAAAAGTGCAAATCTACAAATATTTACATAATTTATATTGTAAAAGGTATTTTACATAAATAAGAATATGCAACTGCATATTAAGTTCTATAAATAGAAACTAAGAATGAGTCATCATCTTAAAAGAAAAAAAAATAGAAAGAAGAAGATCTAAAAATAGAATAAGAGTACAATCTGAGAAAATAATTTTTAATCAAGAGTACAATAAAAATGGTTGAGTAAAGATGAAATAATAAAGTAGCAGTAATAATATGTCCTATGAAAAGTTTCTAGTAAATAATAAATTTATTGTATTTATATTAAACTAATAAAATCTTTTATTATTATCTCTTGTTTTTTCTTTATCTTTGAACTTGATACACCAGAAACCATAACGTTTTATAAATAAAAATATTTATATTAAAATAATAGTTAATATACATTTTATAATTTAAATTCATTAAGTTATCAATAAACATTTACATTTTCTTTTTATGGAAAATTTTGTGCTTACATTTATTTTGTATATACAAAAATTTTTAATGATCTTACATATGTTTATGCTTGTCCATATTTATACATGTGTAATAGGAAAGTTATTTAAAACCATAATTTGACATTATTTGAAATTGTTTAAAATTACTATTTTAGGAAGATAAAAAAATCACTTTGAAAAATTAATAACTTAATTATAATTAAAATTTAATTTTTTCGTCAAACATTTATAATAGAATAAATTAAGAATCAAAGATATTAAGAACAATAATTTTCATCATCGTATTTTTACAAAATGCTAGATACACTTAATGTTACAATAAAAGTTTATTACACTAGCGATTTAAAAAAGTGAAAATAATATAAAAACTATACTTAAAATTGGGATCGGACGCTCTTCCAAACCAGAGAGTCTGTCCAAGATCTAGGACAAAATTAATTTTATTTTACAGTAAAACATTTTCCACACTTATATCGATAACACACAGTGCTTTTTTTTGAAGTTCTATTTCCACAGTTAGAATTTTTTCAACAATGTTTTTTTTGTGTTTTCTGATCTTCATTCTTAAAAACTTTAAGTTTCCAAACATTATTTTCTTCAAATAGTTCTTTATGATGATGACAAATGCATTTTTAAATTACGGTTTTAAATTTTTGTTCAGACTTTACTTGCATTTGAATCGAAGATCTAAATTGGTGTAATTGTTAGAATGAATTTTACATTTGAGATTCCGAATGAGGTTTTAAATACAATGGAATTTGATGGTTCTGCTTAAATTGGACTAGCCGGTGAACATAATGCTTTTAGTTTTAATGAAGATAAATTTTTAATTGAAAATTTAAGAACTATTTGTCATGCTGGCTTAGCTGCATGTGTACAATCTTATTGTATGGTGATCGGAAGTAGACTTGATAATTCTAGAATGATTTAAAGTTTTCACGCAGCAGTATATCACGTTACTGTCAACTGTTAGTATCTTAATGACGCGGTAACTGATATACCAGCTGAATATTTTAATGCTTACAAAAATGAAGCTATCAATCATGCAGTAACTAGATTAGGTGACGAAAATATGACTAGAATTAGAATTATGCTTATGACTAAATTCAGCTAGTGGACTACTAATTATCATATTGGCCAAGGTCGTTTTACTCTATTTACCGAAAAGAACATTAGCACAATATTTGGCAATACTGTTTCTAATGGAGCTAAAGATAAACTTTGGTGTATCGGACATTTTCTTGATACAAGAGCTTTTCTATGGAAAAATGGCAGATGTAATATTATTGTAAACCAAGAAGAAATTCAAACTTTTGCTAATTTTCCCAATTCGAATCTAGACATGGCTTTTATATTCATTTCGTATCTAGCCGGTAGTGCAAAATAGGGAATCGCTAAAGCTGTATTCAATCGTAAAAATGGAAAGCCCTCTATGGATGCTGCTTGAGCCATAGGCACATTCTCGGGGAAACAGCTCTTCAGTGTGTCTGTAGCACTGTTGAACCAGAGTATCACCATATAGAAGCATATTTCTTGACTGACGAAAGCATACGAGTCGATATGAATGAGAACCAAATCGAGGTTGTCTCAGCGGTTATACGTGCACTCTATGACTCTTCTACTCTTGCTAAGGCAAATGGTGTTCTAACTACAGCTGAAGTTAGTGGTAATCTCTTATGTATTGCTTTAACTGCTTTAAAGTGGGGTATTGCAGAGAAACCATATCACTAAGTTATTAACAAAAGTTAAGCAAATTTTTTTACCAAACGTAATGGTAATTTAAAGTTTAACATTTATCAGAGAAAATAAAAACTAAAAAAGTAATTTTCAACAGAAATAATGGAATAGACAAGCCTACTAGGACTATAAAAGAAAAAAAGGATAAACCTGCAGAAATAAGTTAGTATCATGAATAAATAAATAAATAATATCTTTTTATTGACATTGCACTTTTCTATTTTTGTCTTGCCTTAATAGAATACTTTATTTCTTGTTTATAATTCCAATTCCGCAACACTATAGCGAATTTATACTATATAAATTAATGTAATGATATTAGTTGTTTCTGTAAGTTTAATACTTTTTATGTTATTTTTTTTAAAAAAAGTATCAATTGATAATAATAATAAATTTTTTGCACATTTTAAAAGAGTAATATCTTATTACTTTATTAATAAGCGCGATAATTTATTTATTTGTATTTGTTTTACACTATGTAAAGAAGATAAATGTTATAATATTTTACCGCTATAGTTCTAAGTGCTATATAAAAACTGTTCTTGACATAATATGTTTAGGATTGATAAGCAATGCTTAATTTATTGCCTATCATTACTGATGATAAAAAATTTTTCTAGTGAACTAGTTCAATAGTTCAAAGTTTAGTTAATGTAAAAATTATATGAACAAATCTACATATGCTATTTTATTAACATAAACCTTATTTAATTATTCAATCAAAAGAAAATTAAATTTTAAAGATTAAATTTTAAGGAATCAAAACAGCACTTATCAGAGCTTTAAGGTAAATTTTTTCGCCTGTCTAATGTTAAAACTTTAAAAAGTATAAAATTTAGTGTTAAAAAAATTTCATTAAATAGATTAATACAATTAATTTATATCAACCTTTTCACTAATAAACAGACATTTAATATTTAACATTCTTCCTTCAACTTTCACACTATAGTAAAATAAAAAACATTAAAAATTTTTAGACTTGTTTAATATATTTCTTTTTTTGTCTAAAAAGATATGCATTACTGAGATAAAAAACATACTTTAAAAAAATGGGCAGTCATTATCTTGTCTTATACTCCAGTAATTCTCCTCTAGCTTCCATTTCAGGCAATCTATTGTCTAGACATTTGTGTAAACTTTTAAAATCAAAATATAAGTTTTTATTTAATTCAACATTAATAACAACATTATTATCATCGCTTTGCAAAATTTTTGAGATTCTTTATAGTTTTTTCATATGCCGTACTTCTATCTTGAGCCATTTTTTTAAAAAAATAAACCTAAATAGTTAATTTTCGAGACAAAAAAATTTGCTATACATATTATTCTTCCTCTAATTCGTAGGTTTTTTTATTTTAATTTCTTAATTTATAAAGAATATCTTCAAGTTATTGTAAAAATTAAATTCTTGGAATTGTGTTTTTAATGTTTGCAGAAAACAATAATTGAATAAAGTTAATAGCCAAATATTGGTAATATTTATACAGGTTTTTTCAATTTTCTTCAAGTAAATGTTTGTTATTTTTTCTAATTTTAATATTTATATTCTTTTTTAGATGTAATATGAACGAATTAGATATGTTAATGGTATTAAATCGAAAAGTTTTAAAAAATTTGTTAATTATGGAAAAAATTATTTAAGGCGTTTTAAGTATGCTGAACGGTATGCATCAACAATAAGAAAAAATATTTAGAATTATGAACGAGAGATTATAATTTAAAGATAATTTGCTCGAAAGATGTAAAGCTCTCAACAAGTTAGTTAACAAGTTGTGTGCGCTAAAATACAATTTTAATTATATAGATTTTGAGAAGTTTATCTTAAACGTATCGAAAATTATGTTTTTAGAATAGTGAAGATTAAAACAATGATAAGAGAAAGCAATTTTTTTATTGATAATAAAAACGACATACCTAATTAACAGTTCGCCTTTCCAAAGCTGTTTACAATACATACTGTTTGAATGATGGATAGATCAACGTTGTTTATGTTATATAAAGTCTACTTTTGATTAAAATAAACAGTTGCGTATCACTCTTTTACTATTTTTTCTAACAACTTTAGTATTTATTATTGTTTTTTTTAAATCCAATTAACTGTCGTTTACTTTATTTAATAAAGAAATTGTTAATATAAAACCGCTTATCAGTATAAAATTCTGTAAATTGTAAAAAATTGAAATTTTTTATGTTTATCTTAGTTGATACAACTAGTCTGATTCATGAAGAGTTATGTTTTAGAAATCACTCAATTCTAATGTATAAAAAATTTACTCTTCACAATTAATAAGCATCATAATCATATACCATAAAAAACGAATATAATTACTTAAGTTAGCATACATTATATTTTGAATGAATATAGCATTATGGAATATTTGTTTAATGTAATTCATATTTTTCAGTATGCACAAAAATAAAAATTATCATATATGCAAAATTTAAAGATATCACGAACAATTAAGATGACACTTTTGTCTCTAGCAATCGTCGTATATGTGTACATTTATTTAAACATTTTTTCCCTTGTACAAATTTCAGTGAATGTATATCAACGTTAAATTCTAACAATATTATAACTTGTTTAAAACAAGATTCCTAGAGAATAATCGAATTGACATATGAAAATATACAAAAGAAATCATTAATATAAATATATTTTTTAATTCTTTTTATAGCTGACAAGTTGAAATTTATATAAGATACTTTTCGAATGTAAGATCTATCTGACGAAAATTTTTCGAGTGATAGCATAGTAGTTAAACTATCATTTTGTCTAGACAGATTCATAGATCTATTGAATGTCCTTGAAACTACGACGTAGTATCATTTAAGACTGATGAATAATTTTAAATTATTTTCGTTATTGAGACCTCATTTCGTTAATTTATTTTATAATTATGTTGTTTTAACATTTTAAAATTAAATTTTCCTGATAATTGCAAGTTTTATTTTTAACCTTGAGTTTTTCCATAAGTATATCTCCATCCTTCTAGTAAAAGAATTGGTTATATATAAAAATTGCTCTTTATATTTTATATTAGTTTATAATACATTTTGTATCTTGCTGTCTTAAGTTATTTCTAACATGGCTGATATCCCTTATGAGGAATTATTGGATTTGCCTATTAATGGGGTACAACTAAATGAAAGAAATAATGAAGAACAGGAAATAGTTATATTGGAAAATAATCCAGAAATTAATTTTTCCAATGATGAAATGGATTTGGTTATTGAATCTGTTCTAAATCGTTATTCCAGAACATTAAAAGAAATGAGTTCTACTGTTGAAGCAGTGCTTCTCTTATTGGAATTGGATGAACCAGTGACTAGCTTGGAAAGAAAGCTGTTATGGGCTAGTGAATCTCATATTCACCTGCTCAAGTGATTTAACAACTTAACGAGTATCCATGATGCTCGTAGATTTTATATTCGACGTAAGAATGAACTGCTTGCTTCTCTAGGAGAGGATCCCAGTAGCAATCAGCAAGTAGAATTGGAAGCTAGATGCCAGGCTAGTGTTTCGAAACAATTAGACTACTGCGTCATCCGAACAACCGATGATTTGACGACTGTTTACCAGTCAATTTGCAGAATTGAAGGCATTACTGTTCAAATATGCGTTAATGGATTCGAGGTTGTTATGTT
Source organism: Strongyloides papillosus (assembly GCA_005656395.1). Lineage (NCBI taxonomy): Eukaryota > Metazoa > Nematoda > Chromadorea > Rhabditida > Strongyloididae > Strongyloides > Strongyloides papillosus. The sequence continues at coordinate 1,276,912 of SRSI01000078.1, read as the reverse complement.
CCCATCAACTATTGCTTTACCAACGCTATCCGCATTGCGGATCAAATACATATCTGGAAAATTATCTGGTATATTACCTGATAAATTAAAGTTTCTTTGGTTTGAAGGTTCAATTAAAGTATCAGAAACTTCTCCTTTAACACTTTCAGGGTTATCTTCCTTGGAAATTCTTGTAGTTAATACCTGTTCAACTTTAAGGTATTTTTTACAAACGTTAGAAAAGTAAACTGCTATAAAGATTATTATATCTTTATGTTGCCCTCATAAGTGTAAATGTGACACTATTATTCGATCTTCTAAGTTTTTGGATCTACCATCAAAGGTAGTCATTGTTTCAGATGTAATGTATAATGGAAGGGAGGTTACTAAATTGGTTGCCGTGCAGAAAAATCTTTATTGGCAACCGTGTAGGCTTGGTTTTCTATAAACATGCAAATACTATAGCAAAATTCGCAGAATTTGTACTACCTACGAACATAGTTGACTTGCACACGGAACGTAAAAGAATGCGTCTTAATGCCGCTGATTCTGATTTCTAATTTTTCATTAAATTTGTTCATTTTGTTAACTTTAATGTGTTGTTGAATAAGATTTTCAATTATTAACTTTATTTTTTTGTCAATCCTCTTGATTTATTAATTTAGAATTTGTCACAAGCGTGTCTATTGAATTTCCATTTTATTGCATATTATAGTATCATCATTTTTTGACTAAATTTTAGTACTTCTGCAAATTGCGAAATGTCACTATTTTTATTGTGTATACAGTGTGGTGCATAATTATAGCACACTTCTATTTATTGCATAAAATTATATTTTATATAAAAAAATTATATAATAAGAGTTTATATTTATCAATACAATTATAAAAATATTATCTAAGTAGTAAAATAATTAACTAATAAGTAATAACATCAAAAATTTAAGATTTTCTCTAATTGTGTGGTGCAAAATTATAGCACATATCTAAATTTAAGAATTTAAAACTATTTTTAATAGTTTGTATACCCCCATTTTTGCTTATTACCTCAAAAATTATATTTGGCATACTATTTGCAAGTGAAACAAGTTTTTCATTAGGTATTTCATCCCAACATTTTACAATAGCTTCTTTTAATTCTTGAACGGTAGAATATTGTTTATTATCTTAATAAACAGCACGAACAAGTATTCAACATACATTTTCTATTGGATTCAAATCTGGGCTTCTTGATGGATGATCTATAAGACTGATTTTTTTATTAGAAATCCATTTTTTTGTCTTTGCACTAGAATGACAACTAGCATTATCTTCCATAAATTTGAATGAAACAGATCTGAATCGTTTCATATATGGCATTAAGTTATCCCCGAGAACATTTTGATACATCAATGAATTCATACGATGATCTATAAATGTCAATTCTGATCTACCATACGAACTGAAGCACGCAAAAACCATTACATTGCCACCACCAAAATTACGCTTTGAATAATATCTGGGCTCCTTTCTTAAATCACGCCAATAACTGTTGAAACAATCAGGACCATCCAAATTGAATTTCTTTTCATCGCTGAATATTACTCTAGTCCATTCTTCACTCCATGTCATGTATTTACGAGCATATTCTAAACGTGCTGCTTTATGACTTTTATCTAATCTTGGACACTTTGCCATTTTAGAGCGTACAATATTTTGATCACTATTAAGAGCTCTATTTACTGTCCATCTTGAAACTGGTAAATTCAGTTCATTTCTTATTGAAGTGCAGCTTCTAGTAGTATTTGAAGCTGATCGAGAAATTGCTCTTTTATCACGAACACTTAACTTTGATGGTCTTCCTGTATGTTTTGCAGTTCCATAAGATGATGGATCTTTTAGAAATGTTGAAATAACTTTTCTAGAGCGATTTACAAGTGTTGAGATTTCGCTATATGTTTTTCCAACAGTTGCAAATGCCAAAATTTGGCCTTTTTCAAACTCAGTAAGCTTTGTTCCTTTTGGCATAGTAAAAAAGAATAATATACGAGGTAGTAAAGTTAATAATGTTTTAAAACAGTTGTTTTTTACTATTGTACTAATTTACATCATTTACCTTTGTTCAATAAAATTTTCCCATAAGTTTTAAGGTAAAATTTTAACATGTGCTATAATTATGCACCATGCATTGATAGACAAATGTAGTTTTTTGATGTTATAACTTATTATTTCAACATGCTTTTTAATATACTATATATTACTAAGGTCTATTAACGAATAGAATTAAAATTAGATAAAAAATATCTCTTTATAATAAAGTAATTGCAAAAAAATGTTGTGTGCTATAATTTTGCACCACACTGTAGTACCATTATTTGTTATTTCAACGGCAATTTAGCTGAAAAAAATACCAGTTGTAAGATGTTTCGATCTGTTATAAGTATAAGTAGAGTGATAAGCAATGTCACTAAGTTGAATTGAATATCTTACTTTTATTTCAACTATGATATCTTTAACTTGAATTGCCTTTCTTAATATTATGTTGAATTGAACGACACTTGCATTATTCTATGGTTATATGGTGAACTAAATTGTTATCCAATCCCTACTAATTGTGCGTAATTCTTTATAGATTTTAAAATAAAAGCTGGTTTGTTACCAGTTATTAAGATTAATGGATTTTGTATACACACATTTATGTAAAGATGTGTACAACAGTACCATCAAAATTGCTCAGACCTATTTTTTCTTCTAATTTTGACTAATCTTTTCAAGATGATTATATCCAATAAGTATCAAGTGGTCTTATAATGTTTTCTGATTAATATACGATCATGTAAGATTTAGCTACAGAATTTGAACTGTATAAAAATGAAATTTTATTCGTATTGTTACTTAAAAATACATCAGTTTAGCATTTAACTAGCCTTAGTGGAAGCGAGTAAATTGTCAATATGGGTAATGAATAGTTCTTTTAAGTGGGATTTGAAAAAATATTTTTAATTATGTACAACTTCAACTAAAAGTAAAATTGATAGTATAGGTAGAGCTGCAATATTTCGTTTACCAATAATTAAAAGACTAACACTTATAGAAAATTATTCCAAGATGTTAAAAGTAGATGTTTTGAAGAGTGCAAGTTTTTAAATAACGTTTCGTTATTTTTGCATAAAAAAATAGTTTGTGATAAAGAAGTTGCTGCTTATGATACAGTTATGAAGATATTTGGTTGTAAGATTCAGTAGTGTTACTTTCATACGATTACAAATATTTAGAAATTACACTCTGTAGAACTTGGATTGTTCTATCAACATAAAGGGGAAGGATATTATCTCAGATCGAATTGTGAGTTGCGATATGCTAAAAACTTATATAGATTGGTAAAGCATTGTGATATATTGTTTCTCACTGCTTTAGATAAATGTCTTTTATTTTATTTTGTCTACATTGAACCTGAAATTTTAAGAATAGGTAATCTATGGAGAGAAAAAAGAATTAAATTTTAAAATTTAAAAATTATTTTTTAAAAGAGTAGCTAACTGATGGGAAAAAATTAAAAGTTTCACCTCGTGATTAAAATATTATTGATTCATGTCTTATTCGTTTAGCATACAAGATTTCTTTACAACAAATATAAAATTGTTTGCCTATAAATGTATATATTGTTGAGATCTCAGTGAATATATCAATAGAAATTAATTAAGAAAATAATGATATTACAAATTTTCATATTGGATTTTAAGTGTTTATAGAAAACGAAGTACTCTTGATACAATTCAACTATTTATTGTTACTCTTTTTGAATATAAAAAAAAAGACTTTTATCAAGTGATTCTTAAAATAATCACAAGGGAATTAAAAAATCCAAAAGTCCACGCTGGTACAAAAATGATTTCTTTGTTTTTTATTTATATTAAAAGTCGACAATGTTACTATTAATTTAATGTTTAAACTTTCTGGATCTTTTTCTCTCAAAAGTTTAACTAATAAATGTCGTTTCTGCATTTACAATCATTAACATTTTCATAAATGTATATGATTTTCACTTATTTCTAAATGTGTGGTCAGGTTAACTAGTCTAAATGAAATACTTCCATTTCTATAAAATAGATCATACTAATTTTCTATGATTTTTGAGAGAGTTGTTACTCAAAATACATTTTTATTACTATGTATAGCTGTCCAACAAAAATCATTCAAAACAAAAGCTTTCTATAATATAACAGTTGAAATTTTGAAGCAAATAAAAACATACGAAATTTCATTATTCCCTTAATTCTTCAAACAGCTTGGCTAGCTTATTAACAAATAATGATATAACAAAAAATTACTTAAAAAACTAAATGCTTCTCAATCAGTCACGTTGTTATTAGCTTTGCTCATTATTTTTGACACGTTATGTTTCAATAGTTTAATATGAAAAAATTGACTTCTAAACTCAAAGAAATTGTATAATATTACCCTAAAAATACAATGCAATGTAATATGATTAGTTTAATAGATTTTTCATCAACCGATTTTTTAAATTTATTAAAAACGTTGGACCATATTTTGCTATTTTTACAAAATCTCATAATTTATGTCATCATAAACTAGTAATAGAGACATATCAATTGTTATAGATTTAGATTATGAAGAAGAAATATCAAGACTTTCTGTTTTAAAACAATTTATATTGATTTCTAATAACCGAGTTAACGTGTCTAAGACATGTTTTAGAAAATTAATATACCCAAAAAGACAACTTGAAATGCTAGCAGAAAGTGATCCTAGTTTTGATCTTTCTAACAGGCCTGTTGTTGTTTCGCAGGTTACAAAAAATTATACAGACTAATAATAAAATTTACATAGTAAAAATAAACTTAAAAAATTCATCAATAAATTTGCAAAATAATTTATAAAATAATTTTTTAACTTATACATCTATACAATCTTTGAAAATGTTATTCAGAACCTAGAAATTTTTGGTAGAGACGGTTTGAAATTATATTATATCCAGATCTTGCTTTAATATAGAGACATTGTCTGTAATTTCAAAACAGATCATAAAAAAATCAAAGAATTTCCTAAATTGTGGATTGAATGAGAACTTGAACATTATTTGCAATATCATATTATTCCATAATGTATCACCAATACTTAAATATTCAAAAATATTCATTCCCTCTCAATTTTATCACAAATTTACCGGCTACTTCATGAGTTAATGATCGTTCTTTGTTGTTGTATCAAGAAGTCTTAATTGTGTAGGTTGTTTTTTCTAATTGGAGCATCATACTTTACTAAATGAAATGTCTATTGTGTAACGGTCACCTTAATAATGAGTACAGAATTAATATCTGCGTAGCGATCGAGAAGAATTAATGGCAATTGACAATAAAAAAATAAATGGTATTTGGTAATTGATAAATTTATAAACAAAAAATGTGAATATGTAGATTTTTTATATTAAAAAATAAAATTTTTCTGAAATAATTATAATATAAAATCATTTATTTTTATTAATAATAATTAATGAGACCTGATGTAGATAATTTTTTTTAATTTTAAAACCATGAAAACTTAAGTAATGCATAATCATAAAATCCAATGTTTTCTAGTGGAATTTGATATTTTTTTTATATTATAAAGTATAAAGGTTTAAATAAACCATATTTACATAGATAATAGTTTTTCTAACACATAAACGTATATGATCATTTATAAAAATTCTTTGGATAAAAATTCTTTCGATAAAGATTGTACTTTTTAATAGACTTTCAACAGAATACAAGGCAGTAAAAGTCGTACAAAATGCGTTATTTAAACTAATTCTGACTTAAAATTAAAAAAATGTATTAATTAATTTTGCTAAAATGATCTATACAATGGGATAAAAACTTTTTATGGCTCCGAAGTAATATAGGTGGAAGAATGTAGAAAAAATGAGAATCAGTTTTTCTATTAAATTCAGAAGAGAACTGTTGCAATTTCATCAGAGACTAGAACTTTTCGAAAACTGATGAGAACAAACTCTGTTAACGCTAGAGAATGTCTTCATAAACAAACGGTACCATTAAGAAAATTTGCAAGTGACTTCAAGAATGATGAAGTGAATATAAGTGAAATTAAAACCAGTCAAATAGCATTGGATGTTGACATGAGTAGAAGCTATGTTATAAAGGTTCTAAACACACAAAAACAAATTTTATTGATTTGACAAATCACATAGAAAAAATGTTTTTCTTATCTATTAATTAAAATTTTGAAATTGACATACAATTTGCTATATAATTGTACAACATTTATATACGTTTATTATTAGCAAATAATCTTTAAATTTAACGTTTTTTTGCATAATATTAATAAAAAAAAATTTCGTGTTGTGTATTCAATTACACATGAATATTTTATTATTTAACATAATAATTGCATTTATTTTTTTTTCTAAATTAAATACATTTTATACGTAATTTAAATACAATTAAGCTTTTTTTATAAAAAATAATTATTATTTTTTTACTTTTGTTTTAATTTGAAAGCTAACATTTAATGATTTTGTGTTGATGTTTTTCTGCTGTCTTATTAGATAAGTTTGTTACCTATCATGTTTTATTAATGTTTTATTTCCAGATTTTAATTTTTTAGTGTACTGAAAAGTAGTAATTTTATTTTTAAACCATAAATAATTTAGAAAAAAAATTTAGTAAAACAAAAAAATTTTTTTTTATATTTTTACAAAATTTATGATAACCACGTAAAATCTTTAGAGTCATTTAAACTTTCTTCTAATGTTTCATCAATTGACTCCAATAGAATTGAAGTATTAATGTCATCAACAATTTTTTCAAATTTTTTCTTTATCAATATTTTTAGAAATATTCACTTTCAAACAACTTTCATTATCAAAATCATAACTGCATCTATAGTTATTGATGGTTGAAATTTCCTCATTTTCTTTATACAGGGTGGTTCATAAGTAGCTCTCCAGGTATTCGCATTTATAATTTCTCTCGTAGTCATGCTACAAAAATGGTATTATAGTCATTTTGTAGTCCTTAATCTTGCATAAATTATATTTCAGTTTCATAACGAAATTTGGATTTTAGGCGGAGTTATAAGTTTTCAAAATTAAAAATAATTTTTGGCATATTTGAATATGTAACTTTTTTATATGAAAAGATATTTTAATGCTTGTTTTTGATTATGAAAGCCCAACTTGTTTTGTACTTGCTCCTAGACTTTTATAAGTATTAACGTTCAGAAATTATGTTTAATTTTTTAATAAAGAAAAAAAACCACGACTTTTGTCAAAATTTCGCTGTTTTTTTTAAATTAAATAACGATGAGATAAATTTTAAAAATTTCTATTAATATTCTTATAGAGTAACTAATGCTCTATCGAATAAGCATAGTACCACTAAATTTTATTAAGATAAAAGAAAGTTATGAATAGTCAAATATTGACTATTTTACATAGTAAATCTAGTAAAGAAAGAAAATATGTCAATTTTTTTCAAATTTAGGGCACGAATTATTTTTTTTTTTTAAAAAGTATAAAAAATATTATCTTATTCTGATCATTAGATGCTTATTTTTTAAAAATAAGAAGATATAGAATTATGATTGGATATACGGTAATTTTAAAAGGCACGTAAAACTGTTCTTACAAGATAATAAATATACAAAATAGTATAAAATGATGGTAAATAGTGTAAAAATATTGGGAAAATTATTTATTTTTTTTAAATTTGGGTGGTAAGAAATATTTCAGTTTTTTAGACAATGTATGAACAAATAAGTAATAATCTGTTAACTAATATGTATAAGTATTTTTATTATTGATATTAGAATATTATAAAGATCTGAAAAAGTATTTTTTGTGTTTTAATTTTTTAATGAAAGTATCAAAAAGTGGTATTTGGCAAATCATAACTTCTTTCGAACCCAATCGCTATGAATAGTCATAAACTCATTTGATAGAGCTTTGCTTACTATATAAGAATATTAATAAAACATTTTTAAAATTTATCTCATCGTTATTTAATTTTAAAGAAATAAAGAAATTTTGACAAAAATTGTGGTTTTTTTTCTTTGTTAAAAAATTAAAAATATTTGCTGGACTACAATATGCATGAGATTGTAGAACTAAGTACAAAAAAAGTTGGCCTTCTACAATCAGCAACAGCATTTAAATATTTTTTCATATAAAAAAGTTACATACCCAAATACACTAAAAATTATCCTTAATTTTGAAGGCTCATAACTTTACCTAGAATTCAAATTTCGTTATAAAATTAAAATATAATTTATGTAAGATCAAGAACTAAGAAATGACTATAATACAATTTTTGTAGCTTGCCTACGAGAGAAATTATAAATGCGAATACCTGGGGAACTACTTTTAGCCCACCCTGTATATAGAAGCATTAGCCTGGAAGAAAAACCAAATTATAAAAATATGATAAAGAAAATTAATGAATCCAGATTTCTCAATGATTTAAATATAGTTACAACGATTGATTCTTTCCAAATTGCAGATGGTTCTAATGAAGAATAAGTTTTTAAAACTTAAAAAGTTTAAACATACCTAAACTTTTTATCGAATCCGCAGTACAGTTTACTTTCCTAATTTTTGATTTCCATCAAAGTAACATCCTTTTCCAAAAGTTTGACATTTAGAAAAAACTAAAATTAACAACAACTCTGTCAAATTTTTTGTCACCAATGCTCCTTTATTTGACTTATCCGTACTGATGATTCCCATGGTTGAGATTAGAATCCATAACTTTTGAAAATAAACATTTAATGAACTTGATTTGTAACTTACTGAATTTGCTCCACAAATATTTTTTATAAATACTATAGATGATTTATCGTTTCCAATGGTACTCAAATGAAACTGTTTTTTATCTCGAAGGCAACTAATACGTGGTTTGTCCCAAAAGTAATGAGAATGATTTCGTTACGACGCTCACAGGCATCGTATTAAAAAAGTGAGGATACCGTTTTTTAGAGAAAATTCTCCTCTACAAAATGGATATATCCTATCTGATTCCAAGCTCAACAAAATTTGTTATGTTAAAAAAAGTAGATCCATGTTTGGTACCCTCGTCACGCGAAAAAATATCATTATTTTAGGTGGTAAAAATATTTCAAAAAATAAAAACAAGACGTCTAAGATAAAAATCCTACAGGCCAATTATTATTATTATACATTGAGTCACTCATCATTGCCTGTTGGAGTATTTTTATGTTTGATAATTATTCCCACTTTACCTCTTGTCCCCTATAGACAACCCACAACGTGTAACTTCTTTCTATTCTTCAAAATTAAAAACTATTCAAAATGGTATTACTCTGAGAATTAAGAAAATGTACAATTAGCTTCAACGAGTGCTGTTAACAGTCGTATAAATCAAGAATTTGGATTGATGATAAAAATGTTTTTTTTTATTTTGCTTTCGCATTTTCTAAGTTTCTGTAGTATTTTTTTCATATTTTGTACAAAAGTTTATTGTCCAACGCTGTTTGACATTCTTTTGCATGTTAATTTTTAATGAAATTAAAAATTTTTTGTTTTCACGTGAATGATATTTTTTCGCGTGACGAAGGCATTAAACATGAATCTACTTTTTTAAACATAAAAAATTTTGTAGTGCTCGGGTTTAGATGCGATATATGCCATTTTGTAGAGGAGAATTTTCTCTACAAAAGGGTATCCTCATCTTTTTAATATGATGTCTGTGAGCGTCGTAACGAAATCATTCTAATTACTTTTGGGACAAACCATGTACCTTCCTTATTTGACTCGCTCAAACTGATTCCAATGACTTTAGAGTTCAAATCTTTAATTTTGGCAATAAACATTTAGTTAACTTGATTTAAAACTAACTGAATTTGCATCTCAGGTGCTTTTTTTGGTGAAACATGTCAATGTCTTGGTAAATATACTTTGTGGTGATAAACAATAGGTTATTAGTAATTTTTAGGAACAAAAAACTAAACGAAAAAATTAAAAATATGTGTGTTTTAGAAAAGTAAATCATAAGGTTTGTATAACAAATATTGGCCATGATTAAGTAAATTTGTTAAATTATATAAATGACTCACAGTATGAAATTGTTTCTACAATTGTTTTTCCCCTATATCAAGGATGTTGCTATGGGTATAAAACACCATAATCAACATTTATGAGATGCGGATTTAAACTACTGACTAAAAATAATTTAAATCTATGGGAAGATAAGTAACACTTTCGATTATATTATATTTTTAAATAAAGTTTAACTATTTGTATGGGTTCAATGTCAAGAATTATTTTGCAAAAAGAAAATAAGTTAAAGAAAGTTCTTGTTATTACTTCTTCAGAAGAGTTTGGATTAGTTATGGAAAATCTAAACAAAAAGTAACAGTGACCAATATTCTATTGCTGAACTGATTGCTAAAACAGAAGTGTTACACATTTTAGTGTGTAAAAATATGCAATTTTATCTCGAAGAAAAAACAGAAAAACATGCCGAAAAATGTTGTAGTAGTATAGTAAATAAATAATTTAGTATATTAAATATTGTATTTGTGAAATAATTTTTTCCAATAAAATTTAAACAAAAGTTAATTGTACATTATATTTTTTATAACCAGTCTAGGGAGAAAACAGAAAGACATGTCTGAAAATGTTATAATTAATTATATGTTAAATGAATAGCTCTTGTAAATATACAGGGTGTCCCATAATTAACTCCCCACCTGCGAGAGCTTATAACTTTTTTCTACGAAGAGATAAAAACGTGAAATTTTGCAGGTTAGTAGAACTAAGAGACAATATTTTTTATTTTTTTTATTTTTAAAAAATTATGGTCCCATTAGAACTTATGGCCATTTTAAAAAAATGTGTTTTTTTCGCCTTTATGAGTATGTAACTTTTTTATATAAAGAGATATTGAAATGATTCTTTTACAGATGGAAAGATCAACTTCTTTTGTACTATAATTTTTAATATCATAAATATTGAACTTCATTAACATTGTTTAATTTTTAATTGAAACAAAAAAACCACGATTTTTGCCAAAATTTCGTAGTTTTTTCAAAATTAAAGCTCATTGAGAAGATTCTCACTAAAGTGTTATCATTATTCTGATAGAGTAAACGATACTCTATCCAACGATAATAATCTTGTTTCCTAATAATAAGTTTCAAGAAAGTTATGACAATCCAAAAATAGTCTAATTTTTCATTTAATTTAGTATTTGAAAAAAAGTATGTTATTTCTTTCAATTTTTCAACATCGATAATGATTCTTTATTGAAAGTAGTTGAAATATTATTTTATTTTTTACTGCTAATTGTTCATATTTCGAACATAAATCTAATGAGAACAAGGTCGAAAATACGAAATTTTTGAAAGATGCATAAAAATGCTCTTATAGGGCAATTTTTATGTAAAATAGTATAAAACGCAGATAAATTGTAATAAATGTTAAGAAAAATGATTTTTAAAGAAATTTATGTGATAAAAATTACTGGAATTTTTTTGGCCAAATATGGACAAATGAGCAATATACCGTAAATTAGCATACTTTATTGATCAAAATAATACTATTAGGTATTAAATATGTTAAAAAAAATAGTGTTTATAACTTAATTTTTTACCAGAAGTACGAAATTTGTAATCTTTGGGAAATCATAACTTTCGTCAATGGCATTTTATTTTAATGGCATTATACTCATTCGATAGAGCTTCGTTAACTCTATCAGAATAATGATAACACTTTAGTGAGAATCTTCTCAATAAGCTTTAATTTTGAAAAAAACTACGAAATTTTGGCAAAAATCGTGATTTTTTTGTTTGAATTAGAAATTAAACAATGTTAATGAAGTTCAATATTTATGATATTAAAAATTATAGTACAAAAGAAGTTGATCTTTCCATCTGTAAAAGAATCATTTCAATATCTCTTTATATAAAAAAGTTACATACTCATAAAGGCGAAAAAAACACATTTTTTTAAAATGGCCATAAGTTCTAATGGGACCATAATTTTTTAAAAATAAAAAAAATAAAAAATATTGTCTCTTAGTTCTACTAACCTGCAAAATTTCACGTTTTTATCTCTTCGTAGAAAAAAGTTATAAGCTCTCGCAGGTGGGGAGTTAATTATGGGACACCCTGTATATTGTTGAATGTTGTTTTTGCAAATTAATTTTTCTTATTAAAATTATTATTCAAATATATTTATTGTTAGTTTTAATCGTTAAAATTTAATAATTATAAGTAGTTAATATTCAAATATAAATATTATAAAAATAAAAAAATTATACTTAAAAATCAACTTTTTAATTTTTGAATGAATTCTGACAACAAAGACACATTTATTAATACTTTAAGTGCCATTGATACAATAAAAAATGAGTCAAACGAATCAAAAAAGATCTTAGAATTTTTAAATATTTCTATGAATTTAAAATTCAAGAAACTGAAAATTTAGAAAAGAAAATATGCACTTTAACAAAAAAAAAGGAGAAAAATTAAAAACAGATGAACTAACAACTGGTGTTTTGCAAAAGATATTTGCATTGCAACTATTTAAAAAAACAATTTAATTATTCCTGAGAAACTAGACAAGTTAATTATAGATGGAAAATCGACTGAAAAATGTAAAATAGACGAGAAAAATGTCAAAGAAATAGAAAATTTAAACTTAAAAAATTTAGATTTAAATAATTTAAATTTAAAGAGTGATGTTTCAATGCCAACTGCTCCAAGTACAATAGATCAATTACTACTAAACATTAGTAAAGCACCAACTGGCTTACCTTTAAATAACATAGAAAGAAAATTAAACAATGACACTAAGTTACCAAATGTTAAAAATATATCAACTAAAGAAATTGATAGATTTATGCAACAAGAATTATTAACAGTTATATAATAATTTACTACTGTGATACTGATCCCCCATTTAAAGGATATAAATATGCATACTCTAAACAAGATGAAAAAAATAACAAAAAAATGTGTATTTCTGCTAAACAAGAAAGAAAAAATTTATTAAAAAAAACATTGATATTAAAGTCTCTAGAATCTGTTTATGGTAAAACCTTAGACAAAAAAATAAACATAATTACAACCAAAGATTTTGTTAATGAAATGTATGATGTGATTGTACAAAAAGAATCTAGTTATTTAGATGAATCACTACACTTATACTACATAGATAATTACTCTAGTGAATCAATAAATAAATCAAATTAGCTTAAAAAAATAGATGATACAAAATTTAAATAAACAACATCAAGTTTAAATACATCAATTCAATTAGAATAATAAATTGACATTTCTGCTTTGCATAAAATTTGAATAACATATACTTATAAAAAATAAAAATCTGTAACGCTATCTCTTTAACATCTTTAATAAACTTTACACCTAAGTTAATTATAGTAAAATACCAATATTTCACCTATCATATTTGCTTAAATTTCTATTTTAATAAAATTTAAATAAAATAGTGCATAAAATACTAAAACTATTAGTAAAAGTAGAAAGAATGATATAATGTTTTTAACATACCTTCTTGTCATTTAAAATCCAACAGCCTAGCCAAAACGATAAAAAAATAATTAAATTATTACGAAACAATTTAAGTCATAAAAACTTTATTAAAAGTAGTAAAATTATAATGAAAAGGTAAATAAAATAATGAAAAGTAAAATACATATTTGTAAGAAGTAAAATTTCATTCTAGCAATCATGTAAATAATTATATGGTGGTCGAATATGAAAAGTATTAAAATATTTGTTTTCATATTGAAAACATTTTTTTAAACCAATAAAGTTATGATGTATGTTTAATTGGTCCTCGTGACCTCAAGTTATTCAAATTGCAAATTTATTTCACACCAAAAACCTTAATTACAATAATAACAATAATAATAAAGACATTAACTTACCTCCTACTTCTCGTGGAGGTTTATCTAATATTAGTACGTTAGTAACAACTTAACACCTAAGTCTAAAATTACAAATGTTAGTACAAGTTAAAAAAATATTTTCATGATGACATAAGATCTTATGCATTATATACTCATATTCTTGATGACACATTTACAGCCAACGTGACAAGCACGTTTTACTCAAACAATGTAAATATCTACCATTAAAATGGTATAAAAGAGAATAGTAATTGTTGTTAAAGAGTTATTCAAAAACAACCTTGTCAAGTTCCGTAAATGTTGATAATTTGTAAAATCTTGTGATATAGGATTTACATAAACATTCACTATTAATATTATGTGAAATATTTGTTAAGAGGTACTTAGTAATATCATTATAAATGTTATCACTTTTTAAATATAAATTGAAAATACACCATCATTACTGTTAGATATAAGACGAGAAATTATCTTTAGTGTGACAAAGTTTGTTCTATTCGATCGTATAAACAAAACTTTTTTAATGATTTCATAAATAAAAATGTAAAATTTTAGGTATATTTTGAACTTTTAAAATTACTGTTAAGTTTATTTATTTAGTATCCTTGATTTTAGTGATAAAAGTTGATACATCAATTGAATTGTTCTAACTTAATCATCATAATTTTCAAGAATAAACATATTTAAGATGATATCCAGGAACATAATTGTCATTAGAAATTTTCGATAAACATGTATCAGTAATGATATAAAAACATAAACGATGTAATTTCATAAAGTTACGCTTTTGGAGAAAGTTTTATAATCTTCCAAATTGGTAAAAAAAAAAGCTAGAAATAAAATTGATTAGTAGAAAATGTTATATTGAGAAAAGATTTTCTTCTTTTTTTGTATATCATGAATAATGAATACAATTACTTCAATCAATTTCACTACCTATCTTATATACAATTCTTATTTCTTTTTTTACCAATTATTTTTCCAGATAAGTTGACATCCAAGAAACATAATTGTGGTTTTTACATATGATAGATTTTACATCTTACTATTGGTCTAAATTTTCTACAAGTAAGTTTAATGTTAATGAGATTTTCCCAATCGACATAACCAAAAATTTTATTTAGAATATACTGTAGCAGAAGTGATAATTTAATGGGACCAGACATATTACTATTCAAAATAAATGATAATAAAAAAAATATTTTACATTATTTAAAATTTCCGATAAATTGTAAAATATATTTTTAATAAATAAATAAAACTTATTTCATTGGTTAACTAAGTATATTTAAACAATACAGTAAAAACATGCGCCTTTAATAAGAAAGAAAATAGTGGTCATTGGTCTTCGATAAATAAAAAACATATATAAAGCGATAGTCAGTATAATTTTTCACATTTAATTTTGCTGACTATTCGTAAGTTAAAATTCTTTACACTTGATTGTTATTTGATAAGTGGCCACGAATAAAAGACTAAACAAAACTCGTCTAATTTTCTGCCACAAACCTTTTTATCATATAAAAATTTTACTATACAAAAAATAGGTTTTTTGTCTATATTTTTAAATTAGTATGACATGCATTTATACTTTGTATGACTTTATAAAAAATGCAATATTGAAAAGAAAATTAGTTTAAACCATATATCAATATTAATTCAAAATTACATTCATCTCATTATAAAAATGTTTATAAAAACTAAACATTTTTGAATGTCATAATATATAGAATTTTTTTTAGCAATAAACAATATTTAACATAATAAATTCAAATAAATTTACCATCATTTTTGCATCAATATTGTCAAGTAAAAATGCATATAATATACATTAACAAAAAATTAAAATTGTATTACAATTTAAGACTAAATTGTAGTACAAAATGATGTAAATTTGATTGATATTTTTTGTTAATTTGCTATAGTCAAATTAACAAAGATATGCTCTGTTTGATCTTGGAAATGAAATTTATAGACAAGCATGTATTTCAAAAAATATTCGTCTTAGAGAAGTAAGGGAGAGTCATACTCTAGAAGGAAAAGCACGTGTCTTTTTGCACAGAGCAGATGTTACGGGACTCTCAATCGATAGGGAAAATGTCATCAACGTTGAAATATGTAAAGAATTCAATCCAGTTTAATATTTTTAAGACTACTCAATTAATGAAGTATGCTACAGGTACATACCTGTACTATCAGAAGAAGGACATTTATTGTTTGTAGTTAATAACAATTATATCTATCATTATTCATCTTCAAGAAGATGTACTGAAGTTGTTGGTGGCACAAAAATTAAAAAAATTATTTGTATACAACAAGGAACATCATTATGGAAACTTTGTCGATTGGTTCCTGAATATTATTCATTCTATTTCGAAAACTCTCAAAATAGGATAGTAGAGCTACAATTTTATAAAAAGCCAATTTATAATCATCAGTATATGTATAATAGTCTTAATGATTATTATATATCTTATTATACAAAAGGTAATTTTAGATGAGAAGTTTTATAATTGGTTATATAAAATAATAAAATGGTTGTAATAAAAATTATTTTAACATTAATATGGTTATATGGCAAAGCACAAAAATTAAGAAGTACCAAAAAAATACAAAAAAAAATAAAAAGCGAACATGAAGCAATACAATTTTAAAGAATGCTTAATGAGTTAAATGACACACATTAATATATATTATTAAACTATTAATAAATATATAAAGAATTTTTATAATATGCATTTTGTTTTTATTTTATTTACTATTATAAAATAGCAATATATATAAGTATCAATAAAAACTTTTTTTTCAATTAAATTCGATATAATTTTTTCTGATTCCATACAATATCAATCATAACACAAATTATTTTTGATGAAACTCTTTACACATCTTATGAAGATGATTCATCTTTTATTTTATATATAAAATTTTCTTCAACAGACGCATGAAAAACGACTGATTAAATATTATTAATTAATTGATTAACAAATAGAAAAAAGTTATTCATTTCGAGAGTATAATTTTTTTGCACTTCAAGAGACTACTACATTTTCGGAACAAAGTTTTTTAAATTACAATGATTGTGCAAATTATGAAATATATTTATAGAAAAACTAACAATTTTTAATAATAATTTTCGTTATTATTCCGTCATTTTAATAAATTATTCTAATAACAAGTTGGTTTTGCTTACTATTAATTTTTTTTAGATTTTTTAAACAAAAGACACTAAAATTTGAACAATGGCACCAATCAAAGACATTTCGAATATGCAACTTCTTGGTATTAGTAATCAAAATTCTACAAGTATATTTAATAATATGATACTTTCGGTTCCCCCTCCCTCTTAAAAAAAAGATAGTCATTTAAACGTTTATCAATCAACATTTTTGAATAATTGTAGATAAGTTATATAAAATAAGAATATTTATGTTTCATTTGGGGGGGGGGAGTGATAAAACAGAAAAGTACTAAAAATTTTAATAATTATGTTAATATCTAACAATTTTAGACTATGTTTCGTCAATACATCAGTATATTCTTAAGGAGAAGACTGGACTTCAAGGTACAAGTATTATTAATATAAAAATATTTATTATTATTACTTTAATTGTATTTTCCATTATTTTTTACATTTTTATGAAAATGTGTGGATGTTAGAAAAAATAAATTCTCTAATTTTTAAATTTAAATGAATGAGTTGTATTTTTCATGTACTCAAAAATATGTATGTAATTATGCTACACATCTTTAAACTTAAGACCACTTGTGTGATAAAAATGATACAAAACGATTATTCATGAAAAAAAATGATATCTCATTGAATAAAATACTAAATAAAATATTGAATTTACTCAACATATTAATAAATTTTGTTGCTATGATTGCCATCATTATACAGATACATAAGACTAAAAAATAACATTTTCCGATATCCTACTGTTCGTACTACCAAAAGATGAATAAATCACATATATGCCACAATGACAAACTCTGGATAAAGTAGGTCTTTTGATTGATGAAATTATTATCTTTTCACATAGTAAATTATCACACACAAACAATTTTTTCATCAAAACCAAGATTATTTTGTCAGTTTGCGAACCAACTTGTCATTTTTCGGACCACTTTATCAATTCTCGGACTACTTTATCATATTTCGGACTATTAAAGTGAAAATAAAATTATTACAAATTTTAATTAAATATGTTTAGTAAAATAAATAAATTCGGTTAAATCAAAACTTTATTTAGAGAAATTGAAAGGTAATATTTAACTATTAGTAAATTATGATATAAATAAGTTACAAAACAGTCCAGTAAAATTATTTATTTTTTACTAAACATTAAATAAAATGAGAATGATTTTGAATGTTAAAATAATTTTTACAACTTTCAGAAAATTTTATAAATGATGAAAAGATTATTTTGGATAATTTAAAAAATTCTTGACTTTCGTAAAAATCATGAGAATAAGTTGGAATATATTCAATTCCAAATTTAAGTTATTCTTTACATAATATAATATAAATATTTGGTTTCATGCTACCAAGATTAATGTTATACATTTCAACACGGATATTCCATAACTATCAATATGAAGTCGATGTTCTAAAATTTGTATCTCTTCATATCATAAAGTATTATTATGATATATTGTTTATACTTTGATTCAAAACAATCAGATAAAAAATTATTATTTTAATAAAAAAGTGGAAATATTCTACACACACATAAAAATTAGGACACAGGTTTGCATAAAATGTAACAAATTTGTCCCACCTAAAAAAATTTGAATTTTCTTGATTTGCGTCTAATTTTATCGCAATTATTTTGTATATGAAAAATTAAAACAATAATTAGAGAATTATTAAAATAAGTTTCTATTTTTCCAGTATACTATTTTTATTTTAGAGTATAAGTTGTTTTCCACAATCCATTTTAAAATACATGGTTAAATTTTAATTCTAGGTAAAATTACAAAAACTTTCATAAAAAACATTTTTAACATATTACAGTACATTTTCTTAGTATTTTTCAGTAGTTTGAATTATTATAAATTCTATTTTATGAAATTTTCACATTTGATACTCTAAATTTTTTTCATAATGTCTTTTAAAAATCATCTTTAAAAATCAAACCTATGAAAAGTTATGAAATAATATAGATTTTTATTTATAGTAAAAAAATGACTTTTACATATTTTATTTTAAAATAAGAACAAATATTAAAATAATATTTTTATTAATAATACTTTGTGTGAGTAAATAATTATTGCTTTTCATTATTATTTTTATCAAATTTTTAAACTTTTTGTTGTCAATAGATTGTTTAGAATAATGATGTTTATTAAAATGTTAGTAATTTTACACGAAATTGACTTTTAATATCATATTTTATAAAATAAAAAGACAAGTAAAGATCTAAATAAGCATAATGTCATAAAAAATATCAAAATTAAAAAAAGTCACATTAATTTTAAAAGTCAAACATATATACCTTTGTAAAAAAACGGCAAAATGTAAGCGACAACCTAATATTTTGCGTTTTTTAAAAATTTTTGCTATCGCTTGATATTTTTTAAATTTGAATAATATTCAATTTTTTAAAATGGTGGGACATTTTTTTGCATTATAGATAGAATTGTCAAAATTTGTCCTTTTTATTTTTTGTGTGTAAGCAAAATTTAATGTTATTCATTTTTTGTTGTTGAAAATTTATAACAAAAATACGATTTATCTACACTTATTAATTGATTTTACAATAAAAAACTTTAGATTATTTCTTTTTTAAAATGAATAAATAAACTTTTTGGGTACTTTTTATTACTTGAAAAAAATTCTTCTCAATTAATGTGTTAAAATGAACATTAACTTCTTCATATTATGTTATCTCATGTGAATAGTTAATCAAGTATTAATAGAAAAAGCCCAATTTTTCTTCTATTAGTTAATCTTTTTTTTTTAATTTTGTCACACTTTCTGCATTTTTTCAAATGCAAATTATGTTTAAAACTTGAATAATATTTTTCTTTAAATTGAAAGATCTTATGTGTAGTTACATTAATAACAAAATATTTTTTCATATTGTGTGTTTTGTAGTACATGTAATGGATGATGAAATCAAAAAAAAATTCTCTTCCATCAATGGTAAGTATTTCACAAAGAGTAAAGGCAAATAACATTTTATTTATGAATGAAGATAAAGATGAACCCGTGGGAAAACGTGGAATGAATTTTCTAGAAAAGATTAAGATTGTAATAATTCAATATATTGTTATATTTGTAAAATTAAAGTAGTGCTAATAAAATTGTTTTTATAGGTGTAGAGTACCGCAAATAAAATGTCTTACTTTCGTCAGATAGTTTTGTGTCAAATTGTATTGTAACAAATATTTTATTTATGCATGAATGTATCAGTTTATAATTTTTTAACTATTTATTCAAGTAATCTGAATTACTAACATTTCTAGATATCGACATTAATTCTGAACTACTTAATCCATTTAAAAATTTATTAAATGAAGATAGACAATTAATTTTTGAAGGCTCAGCTAGAACATTCTTCAGATATCTCAATAACATTAACAGTACTCTAGAATTAGGTACAACAATTTTTCAAGAAAATAGTATTGAGATTCAAAAATATCTATTGAGTGCGGTTAGAGACATTAGCCGACGATTCTGTTTACTCAATGCAAAGTTACATTTTCTTTTTGTCAGTAGAAATTAAGTTCTAAAATAAATTTGTGTTTTATGTATAAATATTTTAAAGATCAAGAAATTTTTATAAACACGGATGATTTAAAGCTTAAACACATTATAAATGTTTCAGAAAATTATGTAGTGATCTTAATCCTACTTGAAATTATCCTTACACTTAAGAAAAAGTTCCAACAACTTTAAAAATATTTAATAATATAAAACAAATGCAGAGTTTGCAGCTTGATAATGTATGTACTTTTTCTGAAGATTTCATGTATATTTTTTATAAACTCTCGAAAATTGTGTTCATTAATAATAAATTAAAATGAAATAATGTAGCATTATAAATTTATAATACTTACGGAATGTTTTTTGTACTTAAAACTTATTTCGTTTTATCTTTACTTAAGAGTTTTTATAAAATCATTATATTTATTAAAAAAAGTTAAATTTTTATAAAATATAATTTAAAAAGATTAGAATTTTTATCATTTATCAATTGATAAAAAAATTGTTGGTCAATATAAATATTTTTATTAGGATTTAATTGTATAAAAATTTGAATCTTTAAGTATCTTTTTTGAACTAAGAATCTCGGAATATGAATAACATAGAGAATTATATGCTATAAATGTTATAGGTTTTTTTCATTTAAATATATTAGTTTTACCAGAAATATATTTTTATCATTAGGCAATAAAAGAAAACGCTCAGAAGAGCATTGTAAAAAATCATACAGGTATTTGAATTAACATTATAAACTTCTAATTTTTATAATAAATCATATTTTAGAATGTTTCAAAATTTAAATAATTCTCCTCAAAAAAAAATTATAATTTTTAATCTTATATTGTATAATGGAATTAAGCTTTGGCCTTTATACGTAATTACCAAAGACTATGTATTAACCGGAACTGTTTGATTCTAATGAACAGCTCAAATTTATTGTTAATTATGAATTAACATATTTTTATGACTTGATGCAAGAAATGCCAACACTTCTAGACTTTGATAAATGTATTAAATCAATTCATAAAGTTGCAAATAATTCTCATCCTTCTCGGAATTTTCCAACAACATATGATAAATTGTATTAAGATTTATATAAAATATTTGCACATATTAGGTATAATGATGCTTTTTTATTCGAATATACTAGAACATATTATAGACGATACGGAATAATATTACAATGTTATTTAAATAGCTACAAATTAGTAATCTACCAAATTGCTATTGATGTGTTTATCATTTTTGAAGATTTTTCTTTGAAAATAGTATTAAAAATTTATTTAATTATGAATATAAGTAGTTTTTTAAAAACAGCGTTATATCATTTTCCGTCTCTAAATCCAAATTTTAAGCTATATAATTCAACTGAAATATTATATCATTTGTTAATGAAAATTGGAGAATTTAACGTAGAAAAAAACCAAAAAAATAAGCGAAAAAAATAAGCCGATTTGTTGATAAAATGACTCTTTAGCAAGCATAGCATTACACACCCAAAAACTTTTTTATGTTAAAAGTATGTAATATACAGACTTTTTTGAATTTACTAATAAAATGCTTTTTTACGGACAAATACTTTGTAATTTTACAGAAGTTATGTCAGTTAACAGATGATAATCTGTAATCTAAAGAAAAAACTGTTAAACTACAGAAAAGTAACATTTTATAAAAAATAATGTACATAAATTACTACTTTAAATATAAAAAGATTAGAAGTATTTATATATTTTTTTAATTTTTTTTTTATTTTCCTCATCTTCTTTTCCGTGATTAACATTTCTAAGAATTGTCAAGACATAACTTGAATCTAAAACGATAGAAAAACAATCGTATATATTAATATTTCATCTATATTATAAGTAAAGTTATTTTTAACAAATTTTTTATTTAAGAGAACTGCTTTTACAATTTTTCATAATTTAAGCTGTTAAAAAGACATTGGTAGATTTTATACATAAACTTCCAATATTTTGGACTGTTATGTACTATCACAATTTTTATATATAATGGAAAGTAAGTTTTACGAAATTTCATAATTTATATATTTACGCGCTACTTAAATTATATTTTTTTGTCATAATTATGTCGTCCATTTTTTTTAAATACTAAAATTTTTATAACATAATTATTAATTTAAAATTTTTTTTAATATTTAGATAATGTATGAGAATGAAGTAATACAATCGCTACATCTTTATTTCAAGCTTAAGAAAGTTGACAAGCAAGTTCTTCAACAAATCACGGAGTAGAAAAATTACAGAAGCAGTCGCATTAAATGAAGAAAATTTTATCAATAATGTAATGTGTGAGAATATATTAGCATATCTATTGTTAAAAGAAAGGGATTATTGCGAATCTGAATTTCAATCACCCGTCAATGTTATGCCTATTTTTGGAGTTAGTATGAACAAAATGATGAACCAACAATTGCAAATATTAAATTTAATTACATGGGAATGAAGTTTTCAAAAAAAATCTTTAAATTATTTGTTGTTAAGGTACAAAAACAACAGTCTTCTTTTTACACTACAAGAATATGTCTACTCCTGTTCAAAATATAAAAAAATTAAATACAACATGTTTCATGAATCTGATGGAACAAGTCAAAGTTTAGAGGGGAAGCCATTAAAATTCAATAAAACACTTGCAAACAGAATTTTTATGAAATACGGGTGTTTAAAAATTAACGAGTAATTTTTTAAAATTAAATTTATAATTTTTACTTATTTTTAACTTTTTTAAATAAAAATGTATTGTTTTGTCTACTTAATAAAATAAGGTTTATATACATTTATATAGTATTTATTGTTTTCTTGCCTATGCTAAAAAAATGCTCGAAAAATAATGTTGTGATTGCTAAAATATATAAACACATACTTCTTTCATTATGCAAAATGAGTATGTAATTTTGGTGAAATGTCTGATATATACAGACTTTGTAATATTATCCACTAAAAGTAAACAAAGGCTGTATATTACATAATTGTAACACAAAAAAAATTTTGAGTGCATTTTTAGTTAATCTACTTCAATTATATATAATTTTTTAAATTTTTAGAGGTTTTATAAATATCTGTCGAATAAATAATTCATAAAATATCAGAAACTAATAATTGCTTACCATTTATTTTTTAATATTCAGAAAGTAAAAAGTTATAATGCTACAAAAAAAGTAAAATTAAAACAAAATATTATTCTGTTGTTTTTCAAAAATAATTGCAAGAAAAAGTAGAAATTGTCACGTACTTGTTTTCCTTTGGTTTCATCAATGAATATCTAATGTCTATAATAAATGTATCTTTATCAACTATTACACAGTATCATTTTTATTAATGAAACGTTACTATCTAGAATTGGTTTGCTGTTATAATGATATTTTGTTTCAATTATCGTATTTAATGTAAGGAATTTTTTTATCATGAAACTTTCGATTATATAACCAAGCAAATCAGAATCTTCCAGTTATTACTTAACCTTTCTCAAATATTTTGTTTAATTAGTTTTGTTTTTCATTCAAGGTTTATAATAAACCTTATATTTGTAAATATTTATTGCTTCTACCTAAAATATTTTTAAATTTAAAAGTTATTAAGTTATTATTTTCAGTAATTTGTTATGAAACAATGTTTCTACTAACTTGCTTATAACATAGTCTAATGATTTTTATTAAAAATAGTTTTTCAATATATTATTTTTTAATTATCACTATGAAGTTGATATTCTTAAATTTCGTATCTCTGTATATCAAAAAGTACTTTTATGATATATTGTTTATTCTACGATTCAAAATAGTCAGATAAGAAATTTGTGTTAAATAAATAAAATATTCTAACTACATTTTTATGTAATTCATTTTTTGTTGTTAAAAATTTACAAAAAAAATACGATTTTTCTACAATTTTATTACTAGAGTTTACAACTGAAATCTTTAAATTATTTACTTTTTAAAATTTTTTTTATTTAATTTATGACCTTATATCAATAAGAAAATTTAATTCAGTACTTAAATTTTCTATGAGATTCAGAGTTGCCTTTCTCTATTTTTGCCGATCTAGAGTAATTGACTATGAATCCTATTCCTCCTATTCGTTTGTCAGCTTTACCCATGTAGCAATGTTATAAATCATCAAATATAAAAGTTCCATATTACACTTTTTTTTACGGTTACCCAAAATCATCATATTTATATCTTTGTCATTTCATCTGTTAGTGTTTCTAGATCGGAATTAAGCCTCATAGTTTGACCGTTTTTGAAGTTAAAGTTAACTCTCACTTTGCTAGTAGGTTCTCCGGTTAGCATGCTCAGGTAGAACCGGAAACTCACAGTATAATGTCAATAGTTAATGAAATTTTAGGAAAATATTTAAAAATAATGATAAAATACTGTTAAAGCGGCTACTGCCGCATAGACAATTGTTAGAGTTCTTTCCTTTTTAAAATAAATAAATAAATTTTTTGTTATTTAAGAATTTTTTTTTCTAATTATTAAATGTGTTAGAATTAATAATACCTTTTCCAATTTTTATTACTTCATATAAATAGTATTCAATTCAATAATAAGAAAATATTAATTTTTTTTATTTAATTCTATATTTTGTTTAGAATTTCTTCTTTAGAAAACTGTCTTTTAAAGCAAAAAGATAATTAAATGATTTTGATACTTCCGCTAGATTTTCAACAAGTTTTAAAACAGATAAATAACATTTATCAGTTTCTAGATTGCTAATAAAAAATCGTATAACATTTCATCAATAATCGTTGTTAAATTTTGAGCTGGATCATCATTATTCTCTTCACTTAAAATAAAAGTTTTAAAAATTTTTACTACAGTTAATTAAATAATTAAAATATTGTTTAAAAATGCTTCTTCAAAAAACGTGTACAACCGTGAATAAAGCATATTTTTAATATATAGTTTTTTAAGTAGGACATCATAATATTTATTTAGAAATTTATCTGGCACTTGAAAAACAGCACTTACTATAATCCTTATTTTTTCTTGCTTCCTGCTTAAAATGACATCTATTGAAATGGGAAAAAAATTTTTTTTGGGTCATTTTTTCAGCACATCTACAATCTTGGATTGGACATTTGTAATTAGGTCTATGACATTGTACAATATGATTTATTTTATGACTTTTAGAACAAATCAAGCATACGACAAAGTTCATTTTAAAATTTAAAAATATTAACTGAAAAAAAAGTTTACTAAATATAAAAACTAACTTTTTATCTACAAAACAAAAATTATAAAATATAAAAATTTTAACAATAGTTTATTAAGAAATTATAATATTATGCATTTAAATGGTTCGTATTTTGTCAAATTTGGTCTGCAAAATGATAGAAAAAACGTTTGTGTGTAGAACATATTTACTTGTATTTTCAACTAGGATGCAAAATTGTATCTCTCATTTATCAGATTTACTTGACATATATTGCTAAAATAGACATCTTTTATTGGTTAAAAAAAGTTGCTCATTTGTCATTAGACAATGGTAAAGTATATAACTGTTCTATATTCTTTTTTTTAAATATTAATATCAGATCTATGATATTTTAACATCTCAATATTTGTCTGTAATAAGATACAACATATCATCTGTTTTCATTGAATTTTATGCACTTAATAATGATTATGATATTATATTTCTTTAAGTAAGTTAAACCAAATGCAAATTTTCAAATAAATGCTTGATTTAAAAGAATAATTGAATAACTGTTAAGTAAAATCTCAACCTAATTATTTTATCATATTTGAATATTTTCTGTAACTTTAACAATATTATCAGAAAAATCAGAAATTCTTATTTTTAACGTAATCGTTTTCATTCATTGTTGTATTTTCAATCGAAGAATTGTCTAAATCATATTCTTTATCATCAAAATATTTTAATTCAACAAGCTGCTTACAGATATTGTTAGATTGGAAAAATTAAAGAAATAATTAATAAGAAAAAAAATATTAGTATCAATTTATATTATATAAATTAATGTAATGATATTAGTTGTTTCTGTAAGTTTAATACTTTTTATGTTATTTTTTTTAAAAAAAGTATCAATTGATAATAATAATAAATTATTTGTACATTTTAAAAGAATAATATCTTACTATCTTATTAATAAGCACGGTAATTTATTTATTTGTATTTGTTTCACACTATATAAAGAAGATAAATGTTATAATATTTTACCGCTATAGTTCTAAGTGCTATGTAAAAACTGTTCTTGACATATGTTTAGGATTGATAAGCAATGCTTAATTTATTGCCTATCATTACTGATGATAAGAAATTTTTCTAGTGAACTATTTCAATAGTTCAAAGTTTAGTTAATGTAAAAATTATATGAACAAATCTACATATGCTATTTTATTAACATAAACCTTATTTAATTATTCAATCATAGAAAATTAATATTTTAAAGATTAAATTTTAAGGAATCAAAACAGCACTTATCAGAGCTTTAAGGTAAATTTTTTTCGTCTGTCTAATGTTAAAACTTTAAAAAGTATGAAATTTAGTGTCAAAAAAAATTCCATTAATTAGATCAATACAATTAATTTATATCAATCTTTTCACTAATAAACAGACATTTAATATTTAAAATTCTTCCTTCAACTTTCACACTATAGTAAAATAAAAAAATACTAAAAATTTTTAGACTTGTTTAATATGTTTCTTTTTTTGTCTAAAAAGATATGCATTACTGAGATAAAAAACATACTTTAAAAAATTGGCAGTCTTTATCTTGTCTTATACTCCAGTAATTCTCCTCTAGCTTCCATTTCAGGCAATCTATTGTCTAGACATTTGTGTAAACTTTTAAAATCAAAATATAAGTTTTTATTTAATTCAACATTAATAACAACATTATTATCATCGCTTTGCAAAATTTTTGAGATTCTTTATAGTTTTTTCATATGCCGTACTTCTATCTTGAGCCATTTTTTTAAAAAAATAAACCTAAATAGTTAATTTCCTAGACAAAAAAATTTGCTATACATATTATTCTTCCTCTAATACGTAGGTTTTTTTATTTTAATTTCTTAATTTATAAAGAATATCTTCAAGTTATTGTAAAAATTAAATTCTTGGAATTATGTTTTTAATGTTTGCAGGAAACAATAATTGAATAAAGTTAATAGTCAAATATTGGTAATATTTATACAGGTTTTTTTAATTTTCTTCAAGTAAATGTTTGTTTTTTTTTCTAATCTTAATATTTATATTCTTTTTTAGATGTAATATGAACGAATTAGATATGTTAATGGTATTAAATCGAAAAGTTTTAAAAATTTGTTAATTATGGAAAAAATTATTTAAGGCGTTTTAAGTATGCTGAACGGTATGCATGGCTTATTATACACTCACCCAGTAAATTAACAAATTTTGTCATGCATATCTCACCACGAAAATACAAATTGTTTCGTCACGAAAATCAAAATAATAAATTATTACTACAGACATTATTTTATAGTAAAAAACATTTAACAGTAGTAACAATAATTAGTTTAAAAGAACTTAGTCATTATACATTATTTTAAAAGTTTAATTTTAGAATAGTAAACGTACTTTTTGACATCTTTTGGATTCATTTTATGATTGCACTGCATTTGATCATGATCCCTACCCGATTTTAATAAAAAAAATTAACGTTTTACAAAAGAAATTAAATATTTCATTAAAAATATCAATTTTAATGTTAACATTTTTTGTTGAAAAAAAAGTGGGTTTACTATTTCAAAATAAATTCGTTTATTGTTGATATAAATTTTTTTAACATCATTTTATGTCACTTTCTAGTAAAGTTAAATACATATATGGGTCATAAACTTTCTTTTCCATAAGAAAGTTGTAAAAATAAAAATGCAATTTTTTATTATTGGTACATGTACTCAGTGTGTTTGGTATAAAATATCCGATCTGTTGGAATAATATTTATTCGATGGGTGAGTGTATAGGGTCTCGTATGCATCAACAATAAGAAAAAATATTTAGAATTATGAACGAGAGATTATAATTTAAAGATAATTTGCTCGAAAGATGTAAAGCTCTCAACAAATTAGTTAACAAGTTGTGTGCGCTAAAATACAATTTTAATTATATAGATTTTGAGAAGTTTATCTTAAACGTATCGAAAATTATGTTTTTAGAATAGTGAAGATTAAAGCAATGATAAGAGAAAGCAATTTTTTTATTGATAATAAAAACGACGTACTTAATTAACAGTTCGCCTTTCCAGAACTATTTACAATACATGCTTTTACTTTCCTTTTAATATATGCATAATGGAATCAAATACGTCAGCAAACGTAGCGAAGATGGCGAAATTTTATTCTTATAAATATAAATTTGTTGGTAAAATTTCTGGCTTAAGACTTTTCTGTTTGTTGCATTATTGTAATCAAAACAAATTGATAAAATAATTCCAAAACCTTTATTACGTAGGAATCGCTTTTAGGATATCGAGAAGTTATCAGAGACGCACAAAAACATTTTTGAACTGCTGCATCAAACATGATGTTTGACACAAAATAACTAATATATATAATACCCCTATATTGTAAAATCAGTTCTTATAAATAAAGTTTACAAGTTACTCATACTATTTATTCATTATAAGGTGTTAGAAGACACCACATGAACATATCAATCCAGTTCTAAGCGAACATTGTCATATTACTTACACATTTTCTGATTAAACAGGTATACATTTCTCTTACAATATGATATAATTCTTTAGTCATTGTAGTGCTTTATGAAAAAAAAAATTACAACAACATGATAAAATTTCTTAGCAAGTCGAATATACGGACCACGTGTAAAGTTATAGAGAATACTATTTAAAATAATAGAACTTGCAATGTTTTGGGCACTTAGTACTCGCAGATAGCTTCATTTACAGCATGCATATTAGTGTTCTATACAGAATCTATAGTCATCTGTTAGAGATATTTTATCTGCTGAATACTGGATATAAAAATATATTAACTATTCGTTTTTTGCATCTTATGATAAAATAAATTATTAAAAGATGGTAAAAAATTGCATTTTTTTTTCTACTTTAAGAATAAGATTTTAGATTAAATTGGTATTTTTTTATTCAGTATATAAAAATACATGTTCTTTAAAAAATGTATAGAAAACAAAAATCATTTTTCGATTTAATTTTCTCTCCTAATATTAAGTATAATTGTCAGTAAAATAGTTCATTCTAATGCTGTAATATATTTTAAATATCATTTACAAAAAATCATAACTTGTCATTATAATACATTACTTTTTAATTCCCATTTCGTCATTATAATATATCACTTTTTAAATAATTCATTTTGTCACTCCAAACATATGTTAAATTATACAACGTTTAAAATAATACTTTTCACATTTTAATTGTACGAGACATAAAGTTTCGCATACTTTAAACATTTGCAATGTCATAATAAGTCGTTACACTTCTATTATAAAAAAGTCAGGTAATCGTTTAGTTGATTTAATGGTGTTGGACAAATTATTTTATCATAAACAACTTTACCAAAGTCCTGGATAATTTTATCATATCTTAAATCAAAATTTCTTTCTAATTCTGTTAATCTAGCAACCTCTAATAACTTTGATATAGAAAGTGATTTCACTTTTCATTCAAGTACTTTGGCATCTCATTTTTTTAAATTCGCGATACTGAAGCTTCTATCTAAAAAATAAATAATTCTTATAGTTAATGAAACATACAACGTTAAATTCATTCATTTTTTTAAAAATATATAGTTAATTATAAGTAAAATTGGAATATCAATCCATTAGTAAAAAAAGGTAACGCTGTATATAGTATATATAACTTTTTACGTAGTAGGTTGTTTAATATCAAGAAAAAAATTTTTATTTATCTACATTACATTTGTTTTTTTTTAACATTGATGAAACGTTTTATTTTACATTTAAAGCAAAGATAGTTTTTAAAATCAATGCAATTAAAAAATTTGCATATACATTTTCCACTTACAGGTACTATGTAAAGAGCGTAATAGAAAGTGGAGATAGTAATACTACTTCTATTGACAATATATGTACTGAATATTTTTTCAGGAAAATGATATTGTTAAGAAACAGTGTCAAAACAAACGACGCATTCAACTAATATTTTTTCAGATTACCCTATTATCATTTTTTATGTAACTTTTATTAATAAAGATGTCCATAATTTTTTAGATTTCAGATTCATCTTGTATCTATATTGTACTCTCAAGTAAGTTAAATTAAGGAACTTATTTAAATTATATTTGTAATTTTAAATTCACTTTATATATTCCGCTTTATTTAAAAGTAAGTTTTTATTAAAGAATTCTTTTCCTTAATGTTTGTATTTCTAGATTTATCACATATATTGCATCAGTAAAATTGTAGGTCTTATAGGCTCATATAAAAATAAATGAATTTAGTATATAAGTTTATTAAGGAGTAACAAAGGTAAGTTATATGTAATAAGATGCAATGAATGATAAAGATTATATAAATGTTGATTATATATATTGTTTTTAGAGTGGCGTTGCCTACATCCCTCTTTTAGCTTGATAATGTCAAGCTGAGTTCGAAATCGCCCATTTGTCTTTTATTTTCAGCTAATTTTCTCATTTTATCTTGTCGAATAAGTTGATCATAGTACCAACACAATTCCAATTTATCACGGTAATTAATTATTAATATGTATATTCTTTTTCATATCTTTCATTTAATTTATTTATAAGAAAGTTTTCTCTTATACAGGGTGGACCAAAAGTCATGTCACAGTTGGATGGAACACATTATAAATGTTATAACTTTTTTTGTAGTTGACATATTTAAATGATATTATACGCATTTTGTAGAGGATGATTTATAGAATAATATATCACAAGATCGTTTTCAAGAATGATCTTTTCGAAAAGTTGTATTAAATTAAATAAAAATATTTATATTTTTGCTTTAAAAGTGCATCTTATTATATTTCAATTGATTAAAAAATAAATGCTAGATGCTTAAAATGGTAGTTAAAATTATTTTTCTTCATAAAATGTTTTGTTTTTACAATATTACTTTTTTTCATATATTTTTAATATTTTCCACTGTTGTAACCTCAATAGGAAAGTATTCTACTGAAGAACGGACAAAAACAGTTCGTTATTACTACAACAAAAAATTTTCAATTGTTACAACTCATAACTTATTCAAAACCTACTACAATTTGACCCAAACTTCGTCAAGACATGCAATATTAAGTGTGGTAAATCATTTCAAAGAGTTAAATAAAACAATTTAATAAAAGTAATAATTAATGTTTTATAATTAACAAGCTTGTGCAAGAAATTAAATGGTAATCATTTAAAAGATTATATTCTTCATACATAAATGCGTGAAATATTGACTTATTACGAATTGTATCCATGTGTTTTAAACATAAAAATAAG
This sequence comes from Strongyloides papillosus, assembly GCA_005656395.1. Lineage (NCBI taxonomy): Eukaryota > Metazoa > Nematoda > Chromadorea > Rhabditida > Strongyloididae > Strongyloides > Strongyloides papillosus. The sequence continues at coordinate 1,244,880 of SRSI01000078.1, read as the reverse complement.
TTTAAATTGAAAAAAATTAAGAAATATTTTTTTTAAATGTAAAATATTAAGAAATTAAAAAACTTTCTTTTAAGTTCATTCTTGAGAACGATCTTGTAGTATATTATTCTCTAACAAATTCTCTACAAAATGCGTATAATACCATAAAAATATGTCGCCTACAAAAAAAGTTATAAAATGTTTTATTTCAACTGTGTCGTGACTTTTGGCCCACCCTGTATATATAAACGGAATGTAATATATATATAATATATATCGTTGAGTATTTAAATTTATTAGTATCTGATATTTCCTTTAATATGTAATAATGTTTTATATTTTTAGCCAGTCCAGTTCTCACAGCTCTATCCGATTCGGAAATTTTTTTTGGAGATTCTAATAATTAACCGTAAGTTTAGGATAATTTGTTGATTAGAAGTTTATTTTTTCTTTTTTTAGACGGAAAGATACTGCGAGATTATTGTAAGAAATATTCAAGATCACCAGGTGGTGATGGTAATGGTAGTTGCGGTTTCCTTCAAGGGTTATTGGTAGAAAGAATCGTTTCTCTTTTGTTTCTTGCTATTATGTTCTTGTTAGCCTATGGACATCGCAGATATTAAGTCTATAGAAAAAGACAGATTACTGAAGATGGTCAAGTTTAAACAAACGCCAAAGTTTCTTGTTATCATTGTTGAATTTCACTTTTCTATACTGGTGTACATCTTGTTGTTGTTATTGTTACTTATTATTTCTTTTAACTTAATAAAATCATGTTAATAAACTATCTGGTGTTAATTATCTTGTTTTAAAATGTTCTTGAAGTTTCTTTTAATATTAGTTCCATATTAGATAATAGTGTAAATATATGTATATATATAATTAATATTCTCTTTTTTTATATGATGTTGATTAACACAAGAGAGCTAGTGTTGGTCATTAATATTATATCAGTTCTATCTAAGAGTATAGTGATTGTATATCACTGTATGTATTTAAATATATATAGTCATATATATTCGCATTTGTTAGTACTGTTATCTATGTTGAATAGACTTTCAAGAATGCATTTATATGTATAAATACATTTGTAATTTTTAGTTTTCGATATTTTTTTAGTCAAAACATATCTGAAGTATAACATATTTTCATAGAGCGTATGTTATTGTATAATGATACTTAGATTTACTGCTTTGTAATAAATGTTAAATGATATTATGAGAGTTTAGAAAGATTAACAAGCATGACATATATTTTCGAAGAATATATATGTGATTTTCATACTAGTTATCAGGGTATGCCCAATATATAAAATATTGAAAGTTAATATATTGTTTTCTTACTGTTTTGTTATTCATTTCACCAACCTGCTTTTCTGGTATCCGCTAGTTTTGATTACCTTTGAAATCTATCCTCAACCTCTCCGAGACGGTATATTGATATGTTGAATGTTTCAAAGCAGGAAAAAATGTGTCATCTTGTTCCGCATAAAAGAGTCTTTTTTTCTTCTCATGGATAATGTTAAGAATTCTATGTAGTGAAAAAATTTTGATCAAAATTAAAGTTTTGTAGTCTTAAATTTTAATGTCAAACAATCTTAATAGTGTAAAAACACTTTTGCTGGAGTTTTTTGTATTTGTTACTTCGTTTATTATAGATGTTTTATTGTAAATCATCTGTTCGTTATATAAATCACTGTCGTATTTCTTTTCTAATTTATTTAGGGTATGTGATTTTAAAAGAAATCTGTTTGAAATTTCTGTTTTATTATGAATGCAAATTCTTTGTACAAATTTCTGTTTTTGGTTATGTTAGTTAGTTAGCATCTGGTGTAATGTAGGTTAAATTTTACGACTTAGAGCATCCCCCATGAGATGTTAGGTCACTAGCAAGAATATTTAAAGATTTTCGTACCGTTCTGAAAGTTATTTCACTGTCTCTTCTGTGTCGTTGCTGTTAATCACAATTTTTACTCATCGCAATCCTAAACTATGGATCAAGAAAAATTAACTGCTCAAAAATTCATTGGTAATTTGGAAGTAATATTTATCATTTAATAATGTTCTTTAGATTTATTTGGAGATATTCCTGGTGATTATATGGATGTACCAACCAATGATGAAATATCTACTATTCTGGAAATTCCTGCCAATGTCTCAAATAGCCAAATGACGAATGTTGTATCCAATCAGGAAGAGTATAAAAGATCACGTATTAACGAGAATGTTAATACAGCTGAAATGCGTAAAACTCCCGAGGTATCAAAATCAACCACGGGAACAAAGAATATCTAGGATACCAATACAGTTACTAATGAAAGTGTTCTCAAGGATCTGAAATTCACTAAAGAGATTGGTACTGCCAGAACTGGAAAAACCAACAAGGATAGTTCTCAAGTTAAGATCTGGGAACATCATTAAGCAGACCGGGGATGTTAGCCATGCCTTCACAAATTAGTACTTAAGCAAGAATATTTAAAATCTCAGTTTTTATTTTTATCTTATATTTAAAACTCACTTTATGTAATAAATGTATCTTATTATTAACTATCTAGTTAACAAAATCATTTATGATACATTAGTATTTTTTGTAAGTTAAATTATTTTTATTTATATTGCATTAATTCTTATTGTTTTTGGGAATGTTATATACATAGTAAGAGACTAGGAATTCGTACGCTGCATAGTTTAACTACCGTATTGCTAAGCTTTTAATATTTTTTGTTGTTTCTTTTATTTACTTAGATAAATTATATTTTGTAACGTTATGGTCATTAAAAATGTTAACTATGTTTATTTATTATAATTGTCAGGATTTCAAAAAATAAATCATCCGAATAATGAGGTGTAAAATATAACACCAATCAAGTTTTAAATTGAACTTTTGATAGGTATATGAAAGGTAACGTTCTGCAATAAAATTAATAAGTTACGAACTAGAAATAAAAATGTAACGGCAAAAAATTGTCTAAACACGTTTTTCTGATATGTGATAAATCTTCCTAACGTTTTGTCAATGACTGTTAATTAAATCACGAATTTTACGTGGCTCAGTGTCACGTTTATTTAAGTTTGAACGGTTTTTAAAATGATTGTTAACCTCTACTGCATTTTTCTCTACTATTTAATAAATATTAACAACATTTTGCTAACAGGACTAAGGATTCTATGAAAACTTGACTTATTTCTACTAATATTGACAAATTTGTTAAAAAGCTTTTGAAAAATAATTATCAAGATTCATGTGATAAATCAATCGAAACTGCAATATACATAATTGATTCAATTTTTACAAATATTTCTGTTGAAACAATAATCTCTTTTCACTTATTATTATGTTTTAGATGCTTAGTTGCACTAAGAAGAAGGATTTACTGATCCCTTGGGCTTCAGTAATGGATTTTGCTATAAGAAGTATGATAACCATAATTTCATTTTAGATACTGTTTGGTTTCTTTTCGATTGGGCGATGCAAATTCTTATGAGAGCTGTTCAAGAATATGTTGGTAATAAGTTTGGCAATAATAGTCTACTAGTGACTATCAACATCACAATTTAACTCTTTATCTGAACAAAAATTTCATTCGTACCTATTTCAAATGTTATATTGATCTGGAAATTCCGGTGAGTATTATACACTGCTTGTAAAACAAATTATATTTCTGACTGTTAGAATGTCTCTTTTTGACTCCTTAATAAAATTTTTTTTCCTTTTTATTGTACTGTTTTCTTGGCATTTTTTTTATGACAAAACAAAATTGTTTGGTAAACAAAGTAAATGTGTAAATAACTTTTTTCGAATTTTCTTGTTACTTTTAAATTTTAACAATCACAACGCAAAATTGCTAGTGTTGAAAACTAACACAACTACAAAATATAGAAATAGGTAAGCTCGAGGTAACAAGTTACAACAGAGCGTATGTAAATTCACTAGAAAGTTTTGTTAAAAAAACACAGTCTAGACATTTGTATGATTTTTGACAAAAACGCAATATAGGATTTTAAGTTATAGTAATATGCATTATACCACTATATAAAATACCAAATTGTTGCCATGTCTCAGTAACTAAACTGAAACTGGTTTCTATAAATCAACGACCTATTGGAATGCATTTTATATAGTAATATCACATTGTTCGTTACAATTTTTGTTTTATACAACATCCATTTATATATTAACTCTTATAGCAATACAATATGTACATTTAAAAAAATGAATTTTACAGATAACTATTAGGTTGTTCAATTTAAAATGTCGCTTTTTAAATTATCAAATTTTAAATTATCATAACTTTCTTATACGTTTACGTATCGCTAGAAGATATATACCATTTTGTAGAACAAATCGAGGATTATCATTGTCATCTTTTTGCATTTTGTTCGAAATTATTAAAAAGTTGCTATTACTCTAAAAAAAAAGTTACGTCAAAAATTGATTTCCGACCAATTTACTTGTACGAGTTCAAACTTGAGCAAGCAGCAACCAAAACTTCAAAGAAAATAAATAAAGCATTTGGTCAAAGATCCACTAACAAACGAATCATACATCGTTGTTTCCAAAAATTCCGCAATAGAAATATAAGTCTTCAAAGAAAGGAGGGTTTTCATGAAATAAATGTTCTTGAGAACGAAAAAATAAAAAGAATGGTGGAACATAATCCAAGAATAACTGTCCGGGAGCTCACAGGGGAATTAAATGTCAGTGTTGGAACTGTATCCAACTACTTAAAACCCATAAATATGAAGAAAATAATGGATTCTTACATACCCCATGAGTATACTCTCGACCAATGTTTTAGAAGCATGTAAACTTGTTATTTTTTGATTCACAGGAACAAAAATGACCCATTTTTAAAAAGAATTGTAACGTGCGATGAAAAATGGATCATGTTTGACAATTGTAAAAGGTCATCGCAATGAGTGAGGAAAAATGAGAGACCTAAAAACTTCCCGAAACTCAGGCATTCAAATAAGAAAGTAATCCTAGTTATTTGGTGAAATTGTGATAGAATCATCCATCATAAGTATCTAAATCCTAGAGAAACTATGACTGCAGTCAAATACTGTAAGGAAAAAGAAGAAATGCGCAAGAAATTATCTGTTCTAAAGCCTGCATTGGTCAACAAAAGAGGTCCAATATTATTCCATGATAATGCTAAACCTCACGTTTCAAAAACGACGGTGCAGAAGCTTAAAGAATTGGAATATGAAACTCTTCCGCATTCTCCTTATTCAGCGAACTTGTCTCCAACAGATTATCATTAATTCAAGGAATTAGAGCTTTATTTGCGGTAGAAGAAATTCACCAAATCTGATGATCTGAAAAATGATCTCTTGGAGTTTTTGGATTCTAGAGACCGGAATTTTTTTTTCAAATGGCATAAATAAACTTGTATCACGTTGGCAACAATGTGCTGATTCTAACGGTATTTATTTGAAATAAAAATATTAATTTTTGACTGGGTTATGACATTTTAAAATTGACTGTCAAAAAGCGACATTTTCAATTGAACAACCTAATATATAAAAATTATAGATAATTTGGAAAGAATTAGTAAAATACTACAAATATTAACTCATTGGGTTTTTATGACCGCAATAAAATATGAAAACCAAGAATTTACATAGAAAATTAATATAGCCAAATGTTTTAGTAAACTTTAATTTATTGTTTACAATCAAATAATGGTGACTTTAAAATTTAAATTATTGTAATTGTTTTTGCACATCGTTTGACATAGCATAAAGCCACCTTAATTTTATATACATCAGCAGTATTGTTAAGAAATTACTATTGCTTTTGTAATTCCCAAAATGTGTTAACCATTTTAGTTTGCTACATAATTTATTATATGCGATTTATTTTGAAATTCCATCTCTAAGAATGTATCTAAGTATTAGTAATTAAAAAATTTTAGGGTTTGAGTTTATTGTCTGAAGTTAAAGAAAAACCTGGTAATTTTTAAGTTAGATTGTTGGTTGTATAAGGTAAACTTATTTTGTTGTGATTATTATACTATATAATTTTAAGGTGGCATGACGAATAAATAATATTTAACTATACTGTATTTAAATCGTTTAATTAAATTTTCTTATCAGTATTACGTTTTATGAATTTTTTCTTAAATTCACTAACTAAAATTCAATTAATTTCATTATAAATATGCCAGTTATTGTTCAAACATCAGATGATTTCGAAGAAAATTTCAAACTTTAAACACAAAGACTAGAAAACGAGTTGTCACAAAGCAAAATTATTATTACCATTTTTTATGCTTTTTGCTATAAATAATCTTATCAATTGTATGTTGTAAAATTGCAGATGGCTTCAGATATTATTTAGTTTAACTAAACACATATTGTTAATTTTTTAGATCCTGTTACTGCTCTAAATAAAGTGTGCTCGTATGTTCAAGCAGTACTCGGTTTTAACACTTTTAATAAATTTGATTTCTCTTTTATCAAATTAATTTTTTTTAATAAAATTCACTTTTTAATTTCTGTTTACATTAAACCAGAGCAAATTTAAAGTAAATGAAAAATTTTTTTAGGTTATAACAAAATATAAAAGAAGCTTCTAATTAACATGAATTAAGTAGTCATAAAGAAAATATTGTACAAGTACTCTATAAAAAGCCTATTTATTGAAGTGTAACTGACATAGGTCATGTCGCATTGTTATATTTCATTATCCAATAAAGGATGAAAAATATCAATTGATGTTTTAACCAATAATCGGAATCTCTTAATTAGAGATGTTTCTAAAAAAAGCATTAACGGGACTATTAGGATTAAACTATAGAACAAAAACGAGTTGCAGTCTTCTACAAAAATTTTAACGAAGATAATCTTCAATCTTATCATACAAAAAACGGTTTCATTTCCTCAAAGTAGTGAACGGTATTTATTTTTCGACATCCATAATCACATTTAAAAGACTGTTATAAGTACAAATCTTTCTACACTTAGATATTTTCAAAATGCCAGTTTCGAATGAAATAAAACAAAATTACCATAAACACATAATTATAAAATCTTTGACTGATACCTAATAAGTATTTTTAGCAAATCAATTTCTAATATTCATTTTCTGAATTTTCAACAAACAGACGTAGATCTTTATAGTGTTATGCAATACGTTTTTATCTATGAAAATAAAATTAGATGGGCTTTAATTGCTGTAAATTCATAGATCTTGAATGAAGAAAAAAATTTTCAAAAAAACACTACTATTTTTTGTTCGAAAAATTATCAATGTTATCGAAAACCTTTTTTTACAAAGGGTTATGCTAATATTAATGAGCAACATTACTTTGTTAAAGATATATATGTCTCTAATGAGATTTGGCACATTTTTATGTTTAAGACTATGATGCTAGTAATTCTGTGATTAATCCTAATAATTCTTGAGCAATTTATTTTTAAAATAAATAAATTGCACTCTAATTAAATAATTAATTCAAAATAATATCAATGAGTATTTTGCTGTGAAATTAATCAGGATATTTGTTAAAAAAATTAAATGAACTATGGCTTACTATGAGTAATGCAAAATTATATTTTTAATCGAGTAGAAAATATATTTTCTAAACTGAAATGTAATGTTGGAAACATACTTCTAGTAACAAAAAAGAAAAAAATTAGTTGATATTATACAAACTACTTTCTTTAAACTAAAAGTTGAAGATTTTAAAAAAAATTTTACTATTTATTATTTTTATAACAAAGTAGATTGTGATAAGAATATATAGTGCTAAAAATCATACAAGAAATGTTTAATTAAGATATAAATACATCAAAATTCAAATAAAAATTGAATTAGCAAAAATCAATGTAAAATTTAAATGCTTTAAAATTGACTCATTAAGAAAAAAATAAAAAAGATAGAAGTTTATAATACAATCATTTTATAATAACATCAGTCTATATAATTTATTACATAAAAATTTTCATTTATTAGTTTATACGATTTACAAATGTATTATTTATATTTTAATTAAATCTTTGTTATATAGAAAGAGTAATCGAAGTGTTTTTTTAATTATAAAAAAGTGCTCGCTAATTTTGAAAAACTAGTCAGTTTTCTGAAAAATGCTATATACATAAGAATTCATTTCTAAAAAACTTTAATAATGAAAATTGATCAAAATAGATTTTACATTCAAGCATCATAATTAAACCATCTATTTCTCTTTCTTTTTTTAAGTAAATTAACTGTAGCAACACTATCTATTGAATAACTACGTAAGTTATTAATTCCATTCATAAAAAAAAACATTTTTTTTATCATTGCAAATATCATAGCTTGCTGTTATATTTTCCGTTAACAATTTTTTCAAGTAGTTTATTCTGTTTTTTTCAGCAGAAATTGTTCCTTAAATAATAAAACTTTTTATGTTTTTCTATTAATGTTAGTTTTAATCAAACTTTTAGATTTCTTAGAGCATTGGTTACTACATATAAGTACATTAGGTATTCGAAAAATAAACACTTAATATTTTTAATTAATATAATGCAATCAAATTTATTTAAAGATACATCATCTAGACCATATGTAGCCAAAATTTCAATAACATTAAAATCACTTGAAAGTATAGTTTGTCTAAATCTTTGAGAATGTTAAAACCAAATAGATTTTAATCAAAACAACTTCTTAAAGCAAATAAAGAACAGGATTTTGATTTCTGAGATTCTATCGTTTGTGCAAAATTTAACATAATTAGAAATTGCTAACGATATTACAGTTAACTTTAAACAATAACGATTAGTTTTATTCGTCGTTAAGGTTATCAATATTTTATCAAAAAACAACGATATGCATGATTTAATTAATGATGCAGGAATAAGACATGAAGTAATATCTTTTTATATTCCTTTAAGAAATATTTTAAACAAGAAATCCTAATAATTGCAGAACATACTTATCATTTGATAAATCTGATTTAACTTCTAAAAGCATTATTATTTGTTGTGAAAATACTTTACGACAGCGCTTTTAAATCATAGATTTGAACATAATTAACATGTAAACATTTTTAATGCTTTTATTTCCTCAATATTTTAATAACGTTGTACCACATGCTTTAAAATTTTAAATTATAATAAACGTTACATGTGGCATTAGAATAATTGTCCACATATTATGAAACTTAACTTGTTGAGATCATAACATAAAATATTTTAATTATAATTTACATATCATAAATTGTAAAATAATAACGATATCATTATGAAATTTTAACTAATAAGTTCTTAAAGAAATGCTAATCCCATTATTGTTAACAATTAGTAACAGTGATTTTAAAAAGAAAAAAAAAGCGTGCTTGTTACAAGATAAAGATGAATTATAAGTGTCTTTGTAGTTTAATTATTTAATTCGAATAATTTTCATTTTGCATTGGTAGTTCATGAATAATCTAATTAAGAGTTAGCTATTTTTCTTGCAATTTGTAAAGTGTTTATTATTCACTAATTTTATACAAATATTTTGTTGTTCTTTATTATTAATAGAAATTTAATAAAGAAATTTTTAAATTTTTGTGATTTTCAGACGACGGGTTATTTAGTTAAAGCAGTGTATTAAGACCCGTCAGAGTTTTCTTCTGCAAGTTCAAGAAAGTTACAGTGCAGTGGATTTCTGCGTTGGTCTGTATATTTGAATAACGAGAATTATTGACATTCTGGTATTTCAATGAGCTTGATGAACTTTCTAATGAATAAAAAAAATGTTTTTTTTCTTGGAGTCTTTAAAAATCTTTAAACGAATTACCGAGTAGCCGAAGATGCTCAATTCTTAAGAGATGCGAAATCATATGTGAATATCAATGAAACCAGGACATCAAGAACCAACACTAATTACCACGCAATGTTCTTTACACTTCTAGTAGAGATAAAAGATTAGAATTGGAGTAATTATTTTTTCTTTGCAATATTTTTTCCATGTTCGTTTGTTAGTTATTCTTAATACTTCATATTTTGTTTATATTTATAAATATTTGTTCTTTTTAAAAAAAATTCGGAAAACAGATTTGAAATGTTTATAGTGTTAGATTGTCGAAGTCTATATTACGGTATTCGTGTCGTTATAATTAATCAGTTCTCTCTTTTCAAAAACATAACAAATAAAGGGTTAACATAGATTTCGTGTATAAGTATAATTTATATTCATTAAATGGCTATTAATATAAACTTTTCTAGCTATATTATAATGAACAACTATCAATATGACTTTTTTGTATACTATGTTTTTTTCCACAGAAAGATAATTTATTTCAATATCATATGCTTGAATCGCTGGATGATAAATAGAATAATTAAGCATTTTTAACAATTACATATTCGTTATGAAACAAAATAGGAAATACGAAACGAAATAAAGTTATATGTATGTATATATTATCTATTACACCTATACATATATGTGAAATATATATATATCCATACACATATATAACAAATTATGAGTATACATCAATCAAGATAAAGAAATGATGGATGAACTGCAACTCCCACGCGATCTCAAAATTATAAATAGCTTGAAAACGGCCAATTCTCTAGTCTTCTTCTTTAATTTCTAATTTTTACATACTTTGTATTGTTATCATTTTATCTTTAAAATTTAATAAGATCTAAATATGTAGTTCTTACCTTGTCTACTAAAATAACCATTATACCCATGATAACACAATGTATTATACAAATGTGATTCAAAAGATGAAAAATACATGTCAAAGAAGAAATTAAATCAGAAAAAAAGACTCTCCATGATAATAGCTCGCATAATATTTAAAATCCTTTAAATTTTTTTTAATTGCTTTTTATGGATCATTAAGACATTCGAGTTCAGATGTCACAATAACCTGTGTTCACAATAACGGATATTATTTATAAAAATGCATAATTTTCTAAATTAGCTCAATAGTTATTCGTTATCTAGTGATAACAGTATTAAAATTATGAAATTGAAAAGATGGAGATTAGTTCTACGCCAAACTTTTTACCGCAAGTATTGTTTGACGTGCAAAAATTATAAAGTAAAAAAATAAAATTTTTATTGATATTTAAAAAAAAATATTTTTATAACTCAGCAATTATATAAATATTTATGGAGAAAAATAATTATCTATGAGAAATTTTTTTTCTAAATATTCATAACACGATTCGATATTTTCTCCATTATAATTATAAGCAGAAAGCTATAATTTATCATTCTATAATACATTTGAATATTGTTTGATTTATGTATTGGTTATATTGACTTGATTATGCAAATCTTACTTTCTAATTGTTTTAACATATAAACTGTGCGACAAATATCAGTAGCTGTGGTAAATAACTACAGGGTGGCGAAAAATTACGTGCGCCATAAAAATCTCTTTAACATTTTATTTTGCTCACAAATATCTAAATAAATTCATTTTTATAAAACAATATACCAAAACATTCGATAATTACAAAAACTTTTCGAAGTGATCGCCATCTTCTTTGATACAGGCGTTAATTCGTTTCTTAATCGAATCGATGGTGCGGCGAAGGTAGTTAACGTCTAAATTGTTCCAAATTTTAGTCAATTCTCTTCTCAAAGTCACTAAATTTTTTATGTTTCGACTCCTTAATTGTTCTTCCATAAAACCCCAAACAGAAAAGTCTAATGGATTAAGATTCGGGCTGTTCGTAGGCCACAAATCTTTAGTCAAAAAAGAGCCGATTTTGGTCTCGAGAAACTGAATCGTTGTTTTGGCTCTATGAGCAGGTGCCCAATCCTGTTGAAAAATAAAATTGGGATGATTTCGTTTCCATGGCATCACAGCTTTCTTGAGGATCTCTTCTTGATAGATCTTCGAATTAATTTTCACGTTTTTATCGATAAAAAGCAACGGAGTCTTGCCCGAAGCACTGATACCGCCCCAAACCATTAAACTTTTAGGAAACTGACTTCTTGTACCAATTTTTCGCTTACGAGTGTTCTTGAGAGCTGGGCTAAGATGTTGACGGTGATTCTGAGAATTTTTAGCCACTTCAACAGTAAATACTTTTTCGTCAGACCAAAGAACATCCTCTTTTCGCCGCACCTTGAAAAAATCTCTTAATTTCTTGCATTTCTCCTTTCGATTTTGCTTTGCTTGCTCGGTAAGAACTTGTCCGTTTAACGGACGATAACTTCGAAGTCTAAGCTCATTTTTTACTATCATTTGAACAGATTTCCGAGAAATTTTGAGCTCTTTAGCCATCTTGTTCAAGCTCCGGTCATCTTTTCGTTCAATTCTTCTCTTGATGATCCCACGCATTCGACGGGTGTTGACAGTTCGTTTTCGTTCTCTTCCGGGTTTGGTTTAAACGTGTCCTTCCTCTCTCCATTGCTTTACAATCTTCTGGACGGTTCTTAGAGGAACTCCAAGCTTCGAAGAAATAGCTGAGTTCTTTATCCCGCTTTTTGCTAGTCGTGCAATCGCCTCTCGACATGGGCAGCTCTTCACCATAGCTTGATAATCATGTTTTTTTTCTACATACCATTAACTAGCAAAAAATAAATTGTTTTAAAACGAAAACAGTACCCATAACTGCTTTATACAATGCTTAAAACGATGTCAAATGTCGCACGCACGTAATTTTTCGCCACCCTGTATATGGTTATTAAACTAATATCTTCTTCATTTTTCACTCTATAATATAACCGTTTTAAACTAAGTAAAAATATTAAATATTTAAAACTGTTTTTAAATAGCCAGTGAAAATGAATCAATTAAACAAATAAATTTAAAAAATTGGTATATTTATAATATACAAAAAAGCACTAATTAACATTTGTATAATAAACAAACAATAAAAAAGCTCTAAAATGATTACAATACAAATAAACAATAAAGCTTACTTAAGTAACCTCTGGTCAGCACGTATAGGCAATAAATGACAAAGACTACTTTTGTTATATTTTATATACTCTATTGTCATCAAATTTAATATTACTCTTTACTCAATACTAGAGCAACTATATTTTCAATAGTAAATAATTTTACGACATACTAGATAGAGTAATAAAAATAAGTAAAAACGATGCTGTTTCAACATCTACATATGGTACCAAAATTACGCTAGAAGGTAAAATAACTTTGAATATAAACATTAGATAGCACAATATACTTACTTTCTTTTTACATTAGTACGGATCTTAGTCATAATCTCATACTTAGTAGATCTGGTCTTAGTGCATTCGGTTACTTCAAGATATCCCGAATTATAAATAAAGCCCATCTTAAACACCACAATCTTTATTATAAAATGCATAAAACTTTTAAACTTATATTGATTCTCATCTCCATTTCTTATCATTCTTAATTTTATTGCATTCTATACATTGTTTTGTTTGTCAGTTATCTTTGAAATTAGACATGGGAGGATCGGTAAATTTTTCGACCTGTGGTCGATCGGTTAAGGATCGTTTTTTAAATTTGACCCAGGTCGACCCAGATCGGCTCGTAAACTAATAACATATACTTCTTTTTAAAAACATAATTTTACTATAATTAAAGAAAATTTTCTAGTAAAAAAATATTAAAATATATAAATTTTTTTAAACTAATAAATTGTTCAAATTCTTAGTAGTTTAATTAGTTCGTCGACAATTTCAAATATATAAAAGGCTCATAAGACACTCAGCTAAAATATTTTTACCGTTTGGTAAAGTGTAACCGTATTTAATTTTACGGTAAACAAATTTAATAAAAATGACTAAAAGTACAATAATGAGAACATCTTTTAGTTAAATAAAAGGTATTTTACATTAAAGTAATTGGTGGACTTCTTTATTGAGTAAGAAGTTTTCTATAAGAAAAAAACATTCTAAAGTTGATTGTATACTTAATTGTAATTTTTGATCACAATCATTATAAATCATACATTTTTAAGATATTTTCTCTCTTTTTTTTCTAAAACTTGAAGTAGTAATCATAATTTTAACATTTAATTTATCATGTATCACTAATTCAAATTAAATTAAATTTGTATGTATATACACAAAATTACACTTTAACAAACGGTAAAAATATTTTAGCTGAGTGTACCCCGAGCCATATAAAAGTGTTGAATAAACATTTTCAGATTTGATACTAGTTGACTTTATTAATCTTAATTTCTTATGAAAAATATGCAATTGAGTTGCTGATATTTTTACTGAACTTCAAAAATGGTAAATATTAACCTTAGAACTAATATTTTTAATACGGTAGAGATAATTAATATTGTCACTAATAAATAAATTTTTCAAAGCAGTTAGTAAAAAGTATAAAACCGACCTTTAAAATTTTGTGACTTTGCATCGACCCTAAAATTTGGGACCGACTCTTTAAAATAAGTCAAAGGTCGACCCAGATCAGATCCCATGCCTATGCGTAAAATTTAAATAATTGCTTGCAACAGTCTTTTTTCGAAATCATTATATTCACCATAAATTATACTACCAACAAGAAATTTTAAGATTCTGCTACATTTTTTTACTTTTACTTTTGATGATAATGATTTAAATGCATCTTTTTTCTGTTTTATATCTTCCAGAAAATTTGAATATTTATCTTCTGAAAACAATTTGTTTTAAAATTTTTTTGAGCTAATTTGTCATAAAATAATCATGTTTTTTCGTACTTATTTTTTAGTCTCTGTCTTATAAAAACCATATTTGTTTTTAAATTTTTTTGATAAAAGATTTTTAAGACCTTGCAATTTTCTTCCGTTTCTAAAGTATTCAGAAAATTGTGATAACTTTTTTTTTCCATTTCTCTTTATCATCATCATTATTCTTCTGTTGTTTTGTAACTATGTGTATTAGATCTAAGTTTATCCGAATCTACTAAATCATTACCATTGCCAAAAAAATTTTTTTATACATTTATAAATTTAATGTATTTTTTTTTACTTTCAACTAAGATTTCATCAACTTTTGATTTTTGATATAATTCATAACAAATATTCTTTATTTTTAAATTTATTTGTAAAGTTGTTGCTTTTTTCAATGAAATACTGGAAAAATAAAAAAATACATACTAATAAATTATTTATAAGACAATTTTTAATATGAAAAAATGCGAAATAGTATGTCAAGAAGTGTACAGAAGAAAAGTTGGATATTTTAAACACAAAACCTATAAAAAAAATAACATTTCAATTAAAAACATAAATGATTTTGTTAACTATATCAAAACATTAACAAAACTTTCGTATTTCTAATACTTTAGAATTTTTTAATTTTTATAAATGCTGTTAAAAAATATTGTTTTTTGAAGGAATCAAAACTACTAGCGTCGAAAATTTACAATGAGTATCATATATCTTTTGAAACTTCTTAAAAAATTTTAGCTTTGAAATAGTTTTTATCTATTACAATTTATTTTATAAGTATTACTGTCAAAAAGGTTTTTTTTAATTTATAGATAACTCATTATTAAATCTTTTTGTAAAATCGTATTTAGCTTTGTTTTAAGTAAAATCAACTTTATAAACTATTCTCAATCTTAATTTATTAGTACAATAATTTAAGCTGTTTTTTATTTAATTATAGATTCTTTCAAATATAAAATTTCTATTCTTTCCAATCTTAAAAAAGAATCATCAATATCGAATTCTATGTCCATTATTTTAATTGATTCAACTATTCTATTTGAAATAAAATCTTTTAATGAACAAATATTTGTAATCAATTCTAAAATATCTTTTTCTATTTAGTTAGTGAAAAAGAGTTTGAATAATCTTTTAAAAAGTAAACTATAATGTATTGAATTATTGCTTACCTTGTCATTAACTCTTGTAATAACAGAAAATGTATTGTTCATCTTTGTACATCCTTTAAATCCTTCTTTTTTGTTCTTTGTTAATCTAATACGATGCATTCTGGAAATGCAGCTGATAAACAAAATTTTTTAAAAAGAAATTGCTATATAATGCAATAAAATAAAAGTCATATAATAATTTAATATTTATAGTAATACTATAAAAATTCATCATTCACATTATAACAGTTTTAAAATCTTATCAAAATAAAATTCGTATTATTAAAGAAATTTTCGCCTACTGTTACAATCACGGCTTTGTGATAGTTTATTTTTTAAATGATAGATTAACGTCATCAAGACTTAACGAAAATACAAAAGTTAGATAAAATGTATTACTTACATAAAACTGAACCAACTGACATTTTTAACCAATCCATAATTTTATTTAATAGAGAGACATTTTTGTAGATGATATAAATGATCGTTCATATTTTATTAGGTTGTTCCATAAATTTCCGTGATTTTTAAAAATTTATTTTAAAAACATTTTTTTTTAAAAAATCAAAAGTAAATTAATTAATTTTATATTCTTCGTCATTATTTACAATCTTTTCTCACCTTTCCACTTATTTGTGGATATCTTTATGCCAGAAATCTATGAGTCTTGACTCAAAGAATTCGTTCAGCCAAATACATAGTGCCTCTTCGTTTTCAAATGTTATATCCCTCATATGGTTTGGCAACGAACGAAATAGGTGATTATCCGTTGGTGCAAGATCTGGTGAATACGGAGTTTGCTAAACAACCTCCCAATTGAACTCCTGGGGAGCGATTTTGAAAATTTTTGCTGTATGAGTCCGAGCGTTGTCGTAGAGTAGGATAACTTAGCATAATTGATCCGATCTTTTTTTGTTAAATAGTCTAATTTACGCGATGAAATTGATCCATATTAAAGTCATTGCCGACTGTTTGGTTATTCTCAATTATTTCTTAGTGAATTACGTTTTTTTAATCCCAAAAGACACAGATTACTTGCTTCACTCTAGAATTAGACGTATTTCTTGCTCACACCTGCTGCTTTCTTTGACTCGTGTTGACGTAGAGAAATCATTTATCATCCTGCTGACGATTCTATACAGGAATCGATTCTCGTAGCTACGTGTCGCTTGATGCCGAGCGAGATGTTGAGAAGCAATAAAAAACCTCTTTTTTTTGCTTTTTTCAGTAAGAATATGAGACAATCAAACTCGAAATTTTTGCTCAGAACCCATTGATGTAAGATGACGTGAGATTGCTCTAACAACACTGTTCATTTTTTGGCTAGTTCTCCGAATGTTTGACGGTTTTTCTTTCCTAAAAAAATCTATCAGAAGGTCCTCGTCAAAGATACATAGTCGATCTGTTCGTGGAGAGTCTTGAAGATCGAAATTGTCATTTTTAAACATTCTGCACCAATATTTTGCAGTAATCCAACCCATAGCATCTTCATCATACACAGAATAAATTTCCCGAACGTCTTCAGACACTCTTTGACCACGATTAAAAACAAATAACAGCAGTTGTCGAAAGTGCTGTTTTTTGTCTACTGAGAATTACATTTTAAAGATATAAAATTAAACCAAAATTAAAAGATATGAAAACGAAATTACTAGGGTTTTGTAGAGCAAAAAAAGAGCTTTCGAATGATATATATAATGCGTACGAAAAAATTAAAAAGTGCGGTAAAGTAAGCGTTTGAAAAAAATCACGGAACTTATGAAACAACCTAATAAATACAGGGTGTTTCAGTTCATACTGACACATTTTAAACTTTAATATCTTTTTTATTTCTTAATAAAAATTAAAAATTCTTTCTGCAATTGAAAGTAGACAAGTGGGAAAATTGTTCTAAACTTTAATATATACAAAAATATTGTTTTCAGTTAGTGAATTTGTTCTTGGAAAAATGTCATTTTTATTGGGATTTTTTACTAATTTTGTATATATTTTTGATGATAAGTTACTAATTATTTTAAAAATGGCCGTTATTTATCACTAATCTTATTATTTATTGCTTTTTCTGGTTTTAGAAGTCTTTTTGCGACATTGTCTTATCACCAATACCATTAGCTAGTAATTTATCTAATGTTAGTGAATTGACTTAGTTCCAAAAAAAATTTGTTGGTACTAAATCGGAAGATCTAAGTAATCAAGATAAATTTATAAAGTTAACTTTTTTCAATAACCTTCAAAATTACTATAAAGCTATTTCTTTATCATAAAAGATGAAACTTTCATACAGAAGTTCCTCCACGTCATTAAACTAAGAGAGTTTACGACTAGCTTTATAACAATGTGCGGGATTTTGGGTACAACATGTTCTTAGAACATTAATTTTTTCAATTTAATTCTTAAATTTTGACAAAAATGAATTATTATTCAATGTTTATATCAATTCAGTTGTTTGTAGTGTTAAAATCTTTACAATTAAAGATTTTAGAGAGCAGATATGGATGATTTTCTACAAAACCAGTGGTGATATAAAAATGTTGCAAAAGAGTCTCATACTTAATTAAATCAACTAATGATATTTCTAGCACGTAATACTAGCATTATTAGCAAAAATTTAAGGTTTTCTTAAAATGAGTTTATATAAAATTTCTAAAAAATTTTTTGAAAATAAGACGTTTTCCCAAGAACAAATTTTTAGAATAAAGAAATAATTTTTTTGACTAAATTAATGTTCAGAACAATTTTCCCACTAGTCTAGTTTTAAATGTAAAAAAAATTTTTACATTTCAAATGAAAATAAAAAAGTTATTAAAGTTTAAAATGTGTCAGTATGAACTGAAACACCCTGTATATAGCAAAAACGTATTTTAATTTTTGTTATATTCGAATTTGTTTTTTGTCTTTATGTTATATAAATTTTTTTAAAACTTTTATTAGTCATGCTTTATTCGATTTTATTGAATATACCATATGGAGATATTAAAGAAATTGAGAAAAAGTTGTTTTCAAGTAAGTCAATTAGTAATTTTTTTATTAATGCTTTTTCAATCTAGTAAGTTTAAAGAAGACGTTGACAAATACATGAAACAAATTAACCAAAATTGTTATTTGAAGTATATTACAAAAGAATGATAAAATATGGAAAATTAATAGAAGCTGATTAGATTACTTGAATTGTATTAATAAAGACTAACGAAATTCTTCAAACAATTGCAAATATTAAACCAAAAATATCTTGAATAAACGATAAATAGATGTAGTCATTTAGAAACGCTGATAAGATTTTTAAAAAATTAAGGAAGCCTTTCAACACATAACAAATATTTTCGCAATTTTGTTAATTTGTCATTAAAATCTATTTTTAAATGTTTTCAGTTAGAAAATTTATATAATGAAATTCTACGTGGAGAAAATTTATTCTTATTGTCTATTTTTGGGGAGAGGGGACATTCGCTTGTTTATGAGTAAGCGAAATGACATTTTTAAAAAAAAGGAAAAAAGTATAAGTAACCATAGACAAGCGAATGTCGACCGTATTATTTTCCAATTTTTTATTAAAAAAAGCATCACAATCAAACTTGCTTTTAGCTTATCTTAGAAAAGGACTGAAATCAGATTTAGAGAAACAAATTTTAGATTACGAAAGAAAATTTTATCTCTTGAATACATAATAAATCAATTATTTTTTCTAACAAGCAATTAATTTACACAGAAATTACCAAAAGGATTTATGAGAATGTTAACGATTTAGAAGAATATCTTCAACATTGCCAGAAATTTTTAATTTATTTTTTTTAAATAATATTAATTACTATTATTTATCCATTACTATAATAAATTTAGAATAAAAATGTAATTTATTTTCAATTCATTATTAGATCAAATTATATTTTAAATGAATACTTTGATATAAAATTGATTATCTTTTTGTGAAGTGGTTATCACTGATAGTTAATAAACCGATAAATAATTACTAGTAAAAATTGCTTATATTAACGAAAACAAACATTTTTTCCTTTAATTACTGTAGTTGCTTCTTTATGTTTTTGAGACTCATCGCAGTAATATGTAAATATTTCATACTTATTAATAAGTAAAATATTTTGTTTCTATTACCTGTACAACTATTACAAATTATTATCAATACGTATTGTCACTAATATAAAAAAATTTAAATTTAAATAATATTTTTCTCTTTTATCTTATTTAAAAGATGACTCTTGACGTTCTCACAAAACGTAGTACGTTAATCCATACTAATTCTTCTTTAAAAAAAATTTTAGATTTTTTTTCTAATTAAAGTTCTTATTTTACTCGTAATTTTATCGACTATACTTTAATTTTCTATTGATTATGTTATTAAGTAAATTTTTTTCTTTCTACCTGCTCAATATAGTGAAAACATCTATTAATTAACTTTAAAATATAAAAAAAAACTATTTAACTTATATTTAAAAAAGACAATTTTTTTCTGCTCTATTGTGTTAGTAAAAACATTAAAGATCGTATTGTTCTCATTAAAAATTATAGCGCCTGCTGCTCTTTTATTAATTTACTTTTTTTCATTATTTCTAACATTTTCTGAAATAGAAAATGGTAGTAAATTTAAGTTGACATTACTGTATACCTTTAGCTTTTTTTTAATTTGACCACAATTCTCAAATTTTAACACTTTTTTATTTTATTACCATAATTAATATTAAAAAATATTAGTTTTTTTCAGCTAAACAAGTTTTCTTATCTCCTTGAGTGACATCTAATGTAGAATTTGGTTGTTGGGCATTGTTAAGAGAACTTTCTTTATTTTTTTTACTACCAATTGATTAAAATTTATCTATGTAGAATGTAGAACGCGAACGATAAGTTGAACAACTTTATTAAAAACCCTTAGTAATGTGTGACAACTCTTAAATTTTATACAATATTGTTTAGGGTAAACTTATATAATTATTACTAGATAGATAAGGTAGGTGACTTAAAATAAATTGAATTAGTAATATGAGATTATGAAATCTTAAAATAAAATAAGATGAAAAAGTGATGTATGTAAACAAATTTTATTCTTTTATATTTTCTAATTGTTCACATTTTAGTGTTTTTTTGAGAGAAATTTAATCTTTATAGTATATGTTCTTCTCTTTCGTCAAGTTCTTTGTTTTTAGATTTTGTAGTGCTTTTAATAAAAACCGTAGATAAACAAAATCAATTTTACGTATATATTATCGATTCTAAAATAACAATAATTTTAGTAATAATTTGCAAATACTAAATCACAAAAAATCTTTGATAAATTTCTTCCTAAGCTCTAACACTAACAAAAATGTTAGTAATATTTTATCACAGACAAATTAAAGTAATTTAAATATTTTTCTGATTTTAAAAATTAGATTTCAAATTACATTTGTGAAATCTTGAGAAAGTATAGTGTTAAAAAGTCAAATTTATTAATCACAATTGTTAATGGTACTTCCAATTTTTATAATACTAAGAAAAAAATTATTGTACAAAAATTATAAAACAAATAAAATATCAGTTATACTACTTTTTTAAATACAGTCAATTTCATCTTTAAGAAACCTACTGTGACTAAAGAATTTCATAATCATTTACAGAGATCTTCTATACAAATATACAATGATAAAAATGTATATAGTATTAAAAGTCTTCAGATGTAATGATAACACTAAGAAAAGCGATATTATTATAAATTAAATATATATAATATAAATAATCAATTAAATAAAGCAATTAATATGATTCAATGTAATTCTCAAACAAACTTGACTTTATTTAGATTAAAAAAGCTAGTAATTAATGATTCTTTTATAAAACATTTTTTATTTAAAAATTCCTCAACTGGTTTTACTAAGAAAATTGATTTTATAAGATTAAAAATTATTTTGTTCATTAACATTTTTTTAACTTTCTCAATTGAGGAAGAAATAATTCCTAGTCATTATCTATTGATCCATATTTTAAGGATATGTCTTGATCCACATTATATTCTTTGTAATTATTTGTTTTAATTTCATCAACATTGATAGTATTGCTAAATCATTATTCAAATTTAATAGATCAAACGAACTTTCTATTTCTCCTATATTAACGATAAAAGCAAATAATTGAGCTTGGTTTAATAAAATATCTATTTCTGTATCTTTATTGTCATTATGATTAATGGCAACGCTCATACTAGAAAGTTGAAATCCACATTTAACAAACATTTTTTAATTTCTTCAGCTGGTAGTTTTTTCTATGGCTTATCAATGTTGTTTATTGCTTCTAATAAACCTCACAACGATTTAAAATTTGCATTGTTAACATTTTCTGTAGCATTGAATATATTAATAATATCAGTAACCAACGTTTATTTATGATGTTGTTTCACCCATTTAATTATACCACCATCTTATGGTTGACAAGATGACGTAATATTTTTTTAAAATTTACAATAGCCATATTTTTGTATCTTTTAAGATATTTTTGCAATGGACACTGATCTTGAAACAAAAGCACTTTTTTTCCAGATGTATTAATTCTTTATTCCAGTTTTATAAATAATTTCTGTAAATTTATGAATTCGTCCATAATCTAATATTCTGTCCATATTGTAGATTTGACTTGGTTACATTTTTAAAACACTTATATTATCTAAAGTGACAAATTGTCAATAATTTTTTTATTACAAATCATTATGAATACAATTATCCATCCATTGGTTATTGAGAACATTGTAATCAGTAAAATTCTGCTGGAAAAAAATTTGTGTAATATTTTAAAGTTTGTACTTGACTATTTCTTTAACAGCATTTATTTCAATCTCATAAATAATTTTCTAACCTTACATGTCGTTAAATCCTTGAATAATAAACGTCGATATAGCTCTAAATATTTATTGTTAATATGCAATTTTATTATTTATATAGAAGCTTTGAATTGCTGATAACTGTTTTTCTAATTATATTATGCTCTTGAAATTATATATTCATCTATTCAAAAACTATAGACTACACTGTGTGTAAAAATAATATATAATAATTACAATGTAAATAATTTATAGGAATTTGTTTTTATTACAAATTACTGAAAACTCAAAAATCTAAAGATATTTCCATATAAAATTCACAATATTGATCACAAATATTTTAGAAAAATCATGATAATCAATAAACTTTGTTCAAGGTGATTTGTTCAGGAAATTTTTTTTTAATCTGTGTGATACTTGCTGAAATAAAAAAAGTCGTTTTGCTCTTAAATTTTATATTGGCCTGTCTAAAAAGTAATTGCGTTTTTTACTACGTCAATAAAAAACGAATTTTCCGTTAGTAACAAAAATTTTTTAAAACAATACACACAAAAAAAATGGGACAAATTTTAACATTATTACATAAAATGCAATAAAATGTCCAACCACTTTGAAATGTCAAAATTTATTTAAATTTTAGAAATATCAGGCAAAAAAATGTTTTAAATGACGCAAAATGTTAGATTTTTGCATAAATTTGGTCGTTCTTTTACAAAAATATATAGTTTTAATATTTTGAACTAATGAAACATTTATTTAATAATCTTAAAAATTTTAAAAATATTACACCTATTTTAGAATCTAATTTGTTTTTATAATATATTATAAAGTGAATTTCGTGTAAAGTTGTTAACGTTTTAACAAAAATCATTATTTTAAACAACCTGTTAACACCAGCAAATTTAAAAAATTTACAACAACAATAAGAGAGAGTGATAATTATCTAACCATACAAAGTAATGTTTATTGGAAATATTATCTTAGTACTTGCTATTTTTCTTATTTAAATTAAAATATTTAAAATTTTTTTTACTTTGAACAAAACGTATAATGTTTTAAAACTTTTAATCAGTTTGACTTTTAAAGATGATCTTGAAAAACAGTATAAAAAAGTTGTGTCATTAGATGAATATAACTCTTTATAAAAATCTTATTTATAGTTATTCAAACAATTGAAGAATATCTAAAAAATACTATCATGTATCGATAAATACTCTTTATAAAAGCATTTTTTAATCTTATAATAAGTTAAAATCTAATATTGTATTTTAAAATGTATTGTAAAAAATAACTTAAGTTTTAAAATAAAAACAATAAAATATAAAATAAAAACTAATTTTAATTATTGCCTAAATTTTTTGTACAAAATAATTGCGTTAAAATTATCGCAAATCAAGAAAATTCAAATTTTATTAGGTGGGACAAATTTATTAGATTTTACGCAAATGTGTGTCCCATTTTTTTGTGTGTGCTTTCTATATAATTTCACAAAAATATAATTCATAGAAACGTTTCTATTTAGAGAAGAATTAGATAAAAACGTTAACTTAGCTAATTTTATGATTGTGAAGAATGTAAAAGTATCTATTAAAAGACTGACAACATAACATATTTACTTATAAAATTTTTAAGATTAAATGATCTAACAATGTGTTTATTATTTATTAGTCTTAAAAAAGTTCGTAAAAATTTTTTATACTATTAAAATGAAAGTAAAAAAATATAAAGTGTTTGGAAAATAAATACGAAATTTTTTGCTGTCCCACTAATCAATTTTATAAATAAATGAAATACAATTAAAAAACTTTCAAGCTCAGCATGTCATAACTATTTAAACGATAACTTAGCTCAATCTCAGGTTTTTCTTTATCAGCTACATTATTGTAACGACAATTTATAAAATGAATTATGTTTGAAAGTTTTTCACTGTCAAATTTAAAAAATTCATTAAATTTTAACACTGAATGAACTATTTTTCAAAGTATTTTGATTATTTCCATTTTTTACGACACTCATCAGGTATTAAGTCTTTTTGTAACTGATACATTTCATCATAATAAATAGTTTTGTTCACGTTTATTTAAGTAAAATTCACAGTCTCTGTCGATTGTAGGTCATTTACAGCACTAATCCTTAGTAAAGTAGACAATGTTTTAATACGATTACATGAATATTCATTATCAACAAAAGCCACATAATATCTTATAACAATAATTTCATTTATTTTTAATAACCAAAAATTTCTGTGAAATAAATAAGTACAAGAAAAAATATATATTAACAGAAATTCATTACAGTAACAAACATAAAAAATTAGTTCTTGGTAATTCGAATGATGAATTTAAAAAAGTATATGCTATAGTTTTTAAAAGTATCTTAATTTTTAGCATTACTTAAATTTGTAATTTAGGTTCTAAAAGAGTGGAAAGATTTATCCAACAAACCTGAAAAAAATTTAGAAGATGTTGAAAATGATTATGAAAAGATTCAATATGAAATAACAAATATTAAAACAGAGGCATTTGAAATTAAAAAGTAGTAGTTATAAAAATGTTAGCTTGGTAGCTAATATAAATAAAATAAATACAAATAAAATATGACAAATACTTTTTTGGCATAACTGGTATGTGGAAATATATAAGGCTAAGCTAAATGCTTATAGACTGGGATTTATATAAGGCTTGCCTGAAGGCGGGCTTACAAAAAAGGAAAAAAATTTCTTAAAGAATCTCATACTAAAATAAAAAATACTCGATAAATAGGACTACAAAATAAAAGAACTTATAAAAGAAAAAAGTAGCTAAAAAGTCAAAAACATGAAATTACAAAAGAATTTAGAATAAAAATAGAAAATCCTGATGACAGCAATTTGACAAAATAAACTTGAAAAATTAAATTTGAAGAAACTTATATTATCTTTAACATCAATAAGTTTTAAATATAATTTTCAAATAATTACTTTATTTATAGAAAAAAGATTTAACAAAAAAAGAAAATAATATATCTTTAAATGAATCAATTTTAAAATCATTTTCAAATATCATAATTTTTATTTTTCCAGATAGTAAGACTTAATCACAGGAAATTTAATTAATTTAAATTTTAGTTAAAGAAGAAAAATCGTTCGGACATATTTCTATAAATGAAAGAAAAATATTATTTGAAGGTATTTTTAGAGAAACGTATTTACTGAGCTTTCCAGGATTTAATTTTTTGTTACTGGAGTACAATCCTCAACGATAAAAGTACCCCAGTGAAGCTCCAACAATTAATTAAAACCTCTTATTAATAACAGGATATAAGTTAACATAAAAATAAAAGCTAAATAAAAAATATAAACATAATTGTATAAATTAATTTACTCTTAAAGGCTTTTTGTTCTTTTAACTTCTCCTTACTGTTGGTATCCGATAAAAAAATAACTTTCTTTGACAGACAAGATAAAATGAAAATACCTTTTGTCTTTTACTATTTATATTTTTGTTTTTCATTAAATTTGAAGTCGCCGTACCTCTAATTAAATCATTCATGATTTACTCAGAATATATCGAATTTGATTTTTATAGAAAAGATAATTTTATAGGATTTGAAATATTTGATTATGCAATATAAAATATTTAAAATCTATAATACATAAAAAATAAAATTATTAACTAATATCAAGAAAATATTACACATCAACAGTAAAAATAAAATATTCAACAATATGAAAGAGTTGGTTATGTCTACTAAAAAAATTTAGCTAAATTTATTTTAAGTAATTATTTACAAACAAAAAGTAACGATATAATATTCGAATTCATTGACAAACCAAAAATATCAGATTATTTTGAATATTAATTTTTTTGTATTGTTAAATATACGTTCTTGATTTTTAATGAATTATTAAATTAGTAAATGTAAATTTTATTTTTAAAAATTTTCATAATTTTCAAAATGGAATTATAAATACTATAAATTAATGCAATTTTACCTATTTTTTTATATATTTATAGTGATTAAAATTATATAAATATCATTAAAGTAGTTGTAAAAAAATAATAACGCCTATTATTAGAAAATTTTAATATTTTATAAAATTAATATAATGCTCTGAATTACTTTGATGTACAAACTGAAAAATTTATAGTTCAGTTCGAAACAGTTTCTGAGTGGAAATTTCGTTTGTCCTGGAGCTTAATTCTTATGTTTTTGGTTAATCAAGTTAAGCGAGTCAAATAATAGTTTTTATCTTAAAAAAATTGTAAAGTAAATTTAGTGAGAAGTATTTTTTTATTTATCCTTTGATATATTCATTTAAGTTCTCTTTTTTGAAGTATTAATAACATCAATATTCTTTCTACACACAAAAATAATTTTTGACATTTTTTTGTTTTTTTAAATAATTATTACAATGCATTGAATATTTAATTCACAATGCAATTATTGTTAAATTGGAAAAATATTTATTTATTTATAAATGATCTTACAAAGAATAACACATAACTTAAAAATTTATATGATAAGTGTATAATTTAATGAAGTTGTTCACCTATAATACATAATAAGCAAGAATTTTAATATTTTACGTGAATCTTATGTAATCTTTGACATATCTTTTTTACTTTTATTTGGTAACGATTATAACTAAAAAAATGGCAAAATTTAGGAAAACGTCAAAATACACACTTTATTTTGTCTATAAATTGTTTCTGTTTCAATTTGTAGGTCAAAAAAAATTGCTAGAAAGAGTCTTTACTAAATTCTGGACATGTTAAAGGAAATGTACAATTAATAATTATTTATTGTTTTTTTTGTCTGCATTATTCATTGAAATAAATTTTTTAACTTTTTATTATAATTATCTGTTTGTTTGTATTAAAATAACGATATTTATTGAATTATTTATTGTAACTTTTAACAATATAAATTTTTTTATGTTATAATTTTTTTCTTAACTGTACAGAATTTTATGAAATAATTTTTTAATAAAATCAAGAAATATATATTTTACGAAAAATCTAGTAACATTAAATCGATAATATTAGGATAATATCAATTAATAAGTTATTTTTTAACAATGCTCTCTTATGATTAAAATTTCGACAATTACTATAAATTTTTATTTATAAAGACGTTCTAATAAATACATTACAAAAAGATTATTTTGCAGTGTGCATAACAAAATGTCAAAAATTAATTTTTGTGTGTAATTTTCTCAACATTTTCGTATTACTTAGCGCAATTTTCTACGAAAGATGCGTATTTTTTGCTATTCAAAATTTCACTTTTTTTCTCGTCCAATATGAATTTCAAATTGCTTTTCGAAGGTTCGTCATTCCTTTCATCTTACAAGTTGTAGAGAGGTGGTTTTATTATTTTTTATTATCATCCTTTTCTAAAAAATTAGTAAAATGGCAGTAATCTTACCAGAGGGTGGTCGCCAGGTCATAGAAAAGACTGAATGCCTTAGAATCTCAAAAAGTGTTCTTCAATTTATCACTTTAAATATTCAAGGTCTCAAAAACAAGATACCAGAACTAACTAAAGCAACACTAGACTTTAATAATCATGCAATAATAATGTTAACCGAGAGTAGAAATGCTAAAGAATCATCATTTTCGGACAATGACTATCTTTACTTATTAGGCGCGGCGGATAAACATTGTGGTGGTGTTGGTTGGTTGATACCTTTATGTTATAAAAACAATTTAGTTTCTTACCAACATATTGGATTCCGATTAAGCACAATAACATTAAAACTTAAAAACACATACTTGTTAATAATAGTTTGTTACATGCCGACATCTAGTAGTGAAGATTCAAAAGTAGAAGAAGTTTATGATCAAATGAAAGAAATAATGTCGGGCTTCAAAAAGCTATATCCACTATCTAGAAATAACATAATAATTGGGGGAGATTTTAATGCAAAAATTAAATGTACTATAAGAAGAGGTAAATTCAGCAATAGTGCACATTTAGAAAATAATGAAAGAGGTACAAAACTTGAATTATGGACAGGAAGTGAAAATCTCTCAATAACCAATCGACTAGTTATTAAGAAAACGTCGTCTAGATTTACATGGAACGGCCCAAATAAAATTAGTAGAGGTGAATTGGATTACTTTCTGATACATAATGCCAAAAAAGCATCATTTATTGATACAAGAATAATAAAAAGGTTTAATGTAAGATCAGATCACAAACCTCTACTACTCAAAGTTAAATTTGGCAAGCTAGACACGAAACAATATAGCACCAGAAAGAAACCAAGAATATTCTCATCAGATGAACTGAGCCAAGATATCATAAATAAGACTAACAACAAAGCTCTCAACTTAAATTGGCATCTTAATCTAAAAGATAATTTAGATAAAGATTACGAAAAGCTAATTTCAAATTCAATATCTCTTTCGAAAATGCTATCAAAAAAGACAAAGAGACCAAGTATAATTACTGATGAAATTTCTGGCTCCATAAGAACTCGATCAATTATATTCCAAGATAAAAGTATTACCAATTTACTCAATTATACAATTCTCAATAAATTAATCAACTACAAAATTAGAAGTGAAAAGAAAAAACGTGATCAAACTATTTTGGAGTCAGCATTAAAGAAAAATCGTGCAATGAAATTTGTATACATTGAAAAAAGAGAATTTAATCATCTTAATTTATCTCTGCTAAAACCGGATGGTAGCATGACAACAACTATTGATGAAGTAAATGAGGAAATAAAGAGACATTACAAAGACCTCTACGCAGGTTTACCACTATCAAATGACTGGGAGAAATCAGTGAAAAACTTTGAAACCTTCAAAGATTTTACATTATCACATATATTACAAAGAATAAAAAAGATAAAGAAAAAAGCTCCAGGCACTGATGGTATGTCTTTTGCTCATTACAAACTTGCGTCTAATGTACTTCCAACTGCTTTGCTTCAAAGGTTTAATACATACATTCATAAAGGCTTTCCTAGTCTATTTAAAGAAGCATCTTTAATTCTTTTAAAGAAATCAGGAAATGCAAAATTAATTACTAATACTCGTCCTATAGCAATCTTACAAGGCAACTACAAGTTGTTCACATCAATGCTACTTGATAGGATCAGAAATAAAATTAAACGTAATTTAGACAGAGAACAAGCAGGATTTAGGCAAAGAAAAAATACTATCACTAATACTTTTATCTTGAAAACGATAATGCAGAAAACTACTGAATTCAAGATACCTCTATTCATAATATTCATTGATTTTAAAAAAGCTTTTGACAGCATAGGACACTCATATCTGTTTTCTACGCTTGGAAAAATGGGTCTGAGTCTACATGAAATAAAAATAATACAGGACCTTTACAAAGATAGCAGAATGTTAATTCCATGCTTGAGATCTTCGCCAATTCAAATATTCCCTTCAAAAGGTGTGAAACAGGGAGATTCTCCCAGTCCTGTACTGTTCATAGCTGCGTTACAAGGAATCATTAATAACGTGAAGAATGATTTAAAATCAAGTAAATTAAATGGTGTCTTAAAAATAAAAAACCCCGACAATAATGATTTTACGCAACTGTTCTACTTAGCATATGCAGATGATATAGCTATCTTCAGCACTAGCCAAA
Source organism: Strongyloides papillosus (assembly GCA_005656395.1). Classification (NCBI taxonomy): domain Eukaryota; kingdom Metazoa; phylum Nematoda; class Chromadorea; order Rhabditida; family Strongyloididae; genus Strongyloides; species Strongyloides papillosus. Next base: position 1,214,746 of record SRSI01000078.1, on the reverse strand, counting down.
ATACTTCCGAATTTTTAGCTAGCAGCTTAGAGAAGCATTCTAAAAAAGCTGGTTTACAACTAAATAGACTTAAGACGGAAACCTTAACAAACAGTGATGTTATTAATCCTATTTATCAAGTAACCCAGCAGTATAAATATCTAGGTCAATGGTTATCATTCAGCAAAAATCATGAAAACTTAGAAATATCAACTAGAATCAGAAATAGTGAAATAGCCTGCAAAAAAGTCATGCCTCTTATGGAGAGAACTAATAGTATTAAGAAAAAAGCTTTTCTATATGTTCAAAATATAAGACCAATCTTAACATATGGTATAGAAACTCTAAATTTCACAAAAGCATCACTACAAAGAATTGTAAATGCAGAAAAAAGAATTCTACGCAGATGCCTTAAACTAAAAATAGGTACTACCGAAACAGAAAAAAATGAAAGAAGAGTGAAAGTAACTCAACTACTAGAATTCTGTGGAGATATTCATGATTTCGTTTCTCAAAAAGGAGAAAACTGCTGGAGAAAGTTATGAATGATGATTTAATGAAACTAGTACATTTATGGACTCCTGATAAAAAGAGAACAGTTGGACGTCCTAGGAAAAGAATCCTTGAAACCTTAATTAAGGAGACTCAGAAAGTTGAAGTGATAACGAAAAGATACAATTTGAGATCTAAGGGTAGAACTCAAGATAAATAATAATTTTATACTTTAAAATGTTTAATTATAATTTACCTTTGCAGAATATTCTACGAATAAAATAAAAATAAATAAAATTTTCGAAGGTTCGTAAAAGAATTTGATAAAATCACAGAAATAAGCACTACCGAACAAACTTAAATCTATATTTTAAAATCTTGAGTCACAATCTTTTGCCGGTTTATATCCCTGTATTTTTTATTTATCAGGTATATTATTCTTTTTCATTATTTCCTGAATTTCAGAGGTTGAAAATCTAAAAACAGTTCTGATCATATTCATCTTAGCATTGTTTGTGAGTTCCTTAATCGTATCCGATTCCAAAAAACTGAAACAAATTCGTTAACTAAGAACATATTTAATTTGACATTGCCAACAGCAACAGTTTTAAATTCTGGTGTCAAAAAATAATTTGTCGGTAGTTTTTTCAAGCAGCTATAAATAACTGAATAGCTATTTCTAGAGCATTAGAACATCTTTCTCCAATAAGAAAATGAAGTATATAATTCAAAGATTTCAATTCGTGTTGTTTGAGTCAGGATCTACAATCACTAACATTCGCAAATTTAGTCGGGAATGACTTAGCAAGATTAATTTCACTTTGTTTCTTTTTTTTACATTTTCGAGTTTAATATTGTTTAAACTACATTATTATTATTTTATATTCATAGTATAAGTAATAATATGTGTAAAAAAGAACAATCTTATAATAAAAAAACTATTTTTGATGACTTGTTTTAGCATATATTATATTGTCATATAAGTTCTGTCGCTTTCTTTAATGATATTTTATATCAATAAAAAATATTATTACAGAATATCAAAAATAAAGTTACCATAATAAATATATAATATAATTACTTAGCTTTACAATTTGTATAATTTCAATTCGTTATTTGTTCAATGCGCAATTACAATATTTTAAACTCAAGGTATCTGTTCGTCAACTATAAGCATGAATTTACAACATAAAAAAAGAACACTTTATTAAATATAAAATTACTAAATAAAGTGTTACATATAAACTTAGCAATAGAAAATTTTTTATTCGTATTATAACTTTTCTTCTTTAAAAAAAGCTCAATTAAAAATATATATAAAATAATACTAATCTTTGATATATAAACTAATCTTTATACATCATCATTTTATTTAATATATAAGACTTCTAGTTATTTCTTGTTATTAATAAACGCCATCTCATATTAGTTACATTTTAATATTTTACTCTCATTTGTTATAAGAAAAATTAAAACATCTATTATTTTTAAACTATAAAATAAGTAATTCTTATATTTTCAGAGATACTGCCACAGAAAAAAATAAAGGAAAGAAATTAAAATGAAAATGTCTGCCCTTTAAAAAAAATGAAAATTGTTAGTAAACTAATGATGCATATAAGCAAAAAATCTCAATGAAATATGATTTGAATCTAGCAATAGTTAAAAAATATATTTCAAAATAGAAATTTTATTGAAGAGCAACTTTACAAAAGTTTAGCTATGAAAAAACCACATATTTGCAAAAATGGCAATATAAATAATCCTCAATATATATAGAAGAGAGATTTCGGCCTGTAAATTATTTTCGAATTTCTGGGTTTTTTTAGGTGAAATATATTTAAAGAAACATGGTAAAACATAATATTAAATATTAGCTCCGTACGATATGCTGTTCTTGAGATACATCGACTTAAAGTACCAAATTTTGGTACTTCCATATCTTCCTCGAAAATTAATCTTTTTGTTCGAAATTTCACAATTAGACATCATTTTTAATGCTTATTATGTATAAATAATAAAATACAGCAAAAAAACTCAATCTCGAGATTTGAAATATCGTCGAAAATGATACTTTTTACCCCAAATTTTACTCCTTTGAAGTGACATATCTCGCTATAGAAAACGAAATTCAAAACAATTCAAATTTGCTCTGGAAGTAATTTATTTGTCTACATTTTAAGAGTATTTTCAAGAAAATCGGACAACTTTAAATATGAGGGAACTAATAAAAACTTTTTTTTGGGAATTTTTATTTTTGTAACATTTTTAATTTTGAAGCTAAATAAATATATGAAGATGTCAAAATATTTATATAGTTCCTTTGGCAAAGTTATTAAAAACACAATTCTCTATCAAATGACGTTAAGCTTGTTTTAAAGTAACCATCCAATTCCAAGATATAGTGATTTAAAAAATTTATCAAATTTTTGGCAAAAAAATTTTTTTTGACTTTGATGTAAAAAAAAGTACAAAAATGAAAAACAATCGGAAAAACAAAAAAAGTATATCTGGAGAATTTTGTTGTGAACATTTTAAAATTATAAGTAGCAATATATATTGTACCGTTCTTTAAATATCTGGGAAAATGCCAAAGCATATCTCCGAAAAAAGTTTTTTTAATCTTTTAAATGTCACATTTTTTCTAACTTTTATACGATTTAAACATATATTTTTCAAATTATGAT